>CM064521.1:6295888-6818141 GCA_032716605.1 Paralithodes platypus
AGAATAACTGCACAATCTGTATATTATCGCTCGTAAATGGCTCAAATCTACAGAATATCGCTAGAATTCATGTCGCTAGATGTAAAAAATTGCCTCTAGATCGAAGTAAATACCTCTAGATCTAGCGGGAAAGTAGCTAAATTGGCAACACTGAATTATACTTACCAGTCCCTACAAATAAATAAATAGGTGCGTTCGCCACCAATTGTTTATCTACACTTACAACAATATTCATCGAGAATCAATTGTTGACAACTGTACACTGTTATAACCATGCTAATTGTGGACCCCAGACACCCTCATGATAATAATTGTCTGCCCTCACAAAAATGTCCTACTGGCGCCGCGGTGTCCGGAGAATGAGGGGGGGGTGGGGGTAGGTGGAGTGGGGGGAAAGAGGAAGGGGGGGGGGGGGGGCATTGGAGTAGGCATGAGGGAAAGGAGGCTGGGGGGATTGGGATGAGAGAAGAGTGCAACATGAAGTATAATTTAAGACGCTTGTAGTAGACCGAATATTATAGGGTGATTAATAATCATATTACTCTTATAACTGCCTTCGTGGTGTAATGCATAAGGTGTTGATATTCGGTGTGAGCGTCCTGGGTTCGAATCCACGGACTGCCACATGTGTTTGTAATATTTCATTAATCGATTTTAGGAGTAGAGTTGGTTGTTGGATAGAACATAATAATATAATGCATTTTAGGTCACGCATTGAATACCGTGACCTGTCTGAAATATATCTACTGGCTAGAATAATGATCTTGAACTTACAACCCTTTAACACCTTATTCTTTCTTGCCAGGTATGTGTTGATTCGGGAATTGGAGATGTGATTTTCGGAATTGGGTAAAGTATCACCTGCGTGTCAATGGATGCCTGAAGCACAAGGCATTATTTTTTCTTGTGTGTGTGTCTGTGTAAGTAAAGTGTATTGAACGAATGAATGGATTTTTGCTCTAGGGGATCTTTTTTTAACTTGATGGAGGTCTGGGGAGCACATTAAAAACACATAATAATACTACAAAAAAACACATATAAATAATAATTAAAACAAAAAAACATCCGAAGCGGACAGACTGTATTTGCTGAAAATATCGCTAGCATTAGTGTGCAAGTGGTACTCTTCCTTGAGGGGGTGGTGGGATGTTTGATGAGTGGTATTTTACAGATCGTACCCTATGCCCCCTCAGTCTCTCCTTTATTCGCAGCTCCTCTCTCTCTCCCCCCCCCCCCCCCTTTCTCTCTCTGTCTCTGTATGTCTGTCTGCAGTGTTTTAGTAGTCTTATAATTATATTGTGAGAAAACTGATAGTTTTCTCATGTGTATTTAAACTCCAAAAAGAACTTTAAATAATATCTTGTAATCGTGATAAAGCGATAGTTTTCTCTTATGTGTATTCAAACTCTAAAACATAATTTTAAATAATATCGTGTAATCCTGATGATAATGATTTAAGCCGTGCTCACTTGTTATAAGCATGGCGTCAGCATGTTACACACGTCCGCTGTCTTTTGAAAGAAGCCAAACATAGCTACAGATAGAAATACTGATACAGGCACAGATAGACAGATCACAGGCACTAACAGACAGGCAGACAGACACAGGCACGGATGGGTAGACAGACACAGGCTCACGCAGAAATACAGATACACGCAAACAGATCACAGGCACTAACAGACAGACACAGGCACGGATGGGCAGACCGACAGACAGACATACGGAGACATACACGCGGACAGATCAGACACAAACTGTTAACAGACAGACACAGGCACGGGTGGACAGACATACAGGCACAGAGACACACAGATACACGCAGACAGATCACATACAGACACAGGCACGTAAGGGCAGACAGACATTGAGACACGGGCACATACAGACAGGCATACACGCAGACAGATTACAGACACTAACAGACGGCCTATCTTAGTCACATGTGGACAGACAGACACACAGCCACCCACAGGCAGGCGGGCAGGTAGTGTCAAGAGAACGATTAGCTGGCTCATTCAACCTATTTACGCTTGTGTCTTATGTGTAGAATATTTGGCAGCCTAGAGTATATTATGGTGCATTAAGGTAAAGTTTCTCATGTGTATATTAAACCCGATCCCCAGTAAACCTGTCTCCCGTGCCACCGTGCTAGTAAGGCTGTGGGTTGCTGCTAACAACACCACCGGGGGAATGTAGCGGGCAATGTTGAGTAGGGATCAACAACTTAGGGTAACGTAGATTTATAATGTACTGTAAGTGGGTGAAAGGGTGTTAGTGAGGAAGGCAGAGTTACTCGAACCTTTTTACAGTAGCTGATGTGTAATCTATTTTGCTTCTGAATTTATAAATTATTTTTGAATGGGACATAGGTATAGCTTGACCATTTTCATGTATGTGCCCTGTCGCATGTCATGATTTATACGTTTAATTAACATAAGCATATATATTTTACAACACTGTAAAGAAGGGTTGTGCAAGAGGTATACATCAATGAGTCTGTAAGTGTGCAGGAGGTATACATCAAGGAGTCTGTAAAATATAAGCAGCAGAACACACTAAACAAATCTTTAGCTTTCTTTTGGCAGCGGGAGGGAGGGTGGGGATGCCAAGTGGGCCGAAGGCAATGCGTCTTCCTGGGTGTGACGGCCCATGTGGAGGCATCAAGGAAACTGGGAACTGGTTAGTGGTTAGGCATCACAGAAAACGGACCTGGCACTACTGGCCCCCGTCCTAGCCTCTGGTACATCCATCCCTACTCGACCAATGCCCCATCTCCACCCCCCTCCATCCACCCCTACCCCACCCCCCTTCATCCACCCCTACCCCACCCCCCTCCATCCACCCCTACCCCACCCCCCTCCATCCACCACCATATCCACTCCCACCTCTCCAGCCACGCCCCTCCATCACCCCTACCCCCACTAACCACGCCCCTCAATAACCCACTCGCATTCCTCCTCCCAGGATCAAAGAAAAATCACACGCACACACACGGTATAGCACGTATTTGAGACACACACACACACACACACACACACACACACACACACACACACACACACACACACACACACACACACACACACGCACGCACGCACACACACACACACACACACACACACACGGTATAGCACGTATTTGAGGCGGGCATACTCTCGATTGTTTATTGTGAATATACCATTTGCCTCTACTGAAATACATGTATAATTAATTTGTATATCAATATTGATATTAAACAATGCATATTTATCTTCGTTTGTTGTCCATTGTTCAATTAAAATATAATATACCTACTGTGTTACTCCTGTTTACCAGTGTGTTGGCCATAGGTGTAGTGTAGAGATCAGAGTGGTGGGGCCCCGGGTTACATCAGATGTATAGGATATATATATATATATAGCCTTTAGATAAGTGTCAACTCCAGGAAGTAGATGCGGGGGCGAGTAGATGCGGGGGCGACCAGTTCCCTTGACGTCAGCACATTTCCGATCCTTCCCCTTACTCATGTATTTAGCACTTTAGTATACACTGATTTGGCTGCTGGTTTACTTTGATGTAATGTATATAATGCTAAAGTTGTCCCCTTACTCATGTATTTAGCACTCTTTTATACACTGATTTGGCTGATGGTTTAGTTTGATGTAATAGAAATAATGCTAAAGATTTCCTAAAGTACCAAGTATGACGTCTATTGTCTTTTCCTTGTAACATATCGGTTTATTCTGTACAGTACCGTTAGTTTTACATTACTATTTTATAATAGATTACGTGAAATATACATAGTATGAAAGTATACGTGAGGACATGTGGGATATGGCTGTTACAAATAATGTACAGTAATGAACTTAACATTGATGATTTTCATGAACCAATGACCCTTATTCAAGGCATTGGTGCGAGAATTAAAAAAACAAACAACCCTGTGACTATAACTTTATGATTTAAATCAACTTTAACTTGATTTGGGTGACTTACTCTCTTGGCTGCTCGTGCTATTCCTAAGATTGAACAAATCGGTTCGTGTTAGCCAAAATAGATTAGTTTGATCACCGCCAGTCTCCTTTCTAATCCAAATACACTAGTTTGATAGTTGCTTTAGTTAGGTAATAATAGTTAATTGCCTGAAAAGATTAAGTTAGTTAAAATATGTAAGTCTACAATATACACTAGTTTGATAGTTGTTTGAGTTGGGTAATAATAGTTACTTGCCTGAAAATATTAAGCTAGTTCTAATATGTAAGTCTTCAGCTCAAGATTAGAAGTCGCTTGAGTTGGGTAATAAGCTGAACATATTAAATTAGACAAAATAAACTGTTCAGCTTAAGATTAGGACGAGTGACTAAGACCTGTGCTAATGATAGAGGTGACTGTCCAAAAAGAAGGGGGTGATGCGCATAATGAGAGCAGTGGTGTTGTTAAAAGAGGAGAGACTGTGGTGTGTTTATCCAAGTGTTTGTTTGGGGGGCAGACGCAGTTAATTTTGTCCAGCATGGGGGTGCTTTGGTGTAGGTGGGAGATAATTAGTTGTGGGTGTATGGAGAGAGATGGAGTTAATTCATTAATTAATTAATTAGGTGGTGCTTTTGTGTAGGTGGGAGAGAGTTTGGTGTGGTTCTGTGGGGAGAGAGAAAGCATTTGGTGTAAGTGTGTAGAGAGAGAATTTGGTGTGGGTGTGTGGAGAGAGAAACTTGTGAGGGGGGGGGGGGGGTTGCGTCGTGACTCGTGAGTGTGATGTTTACGTGTAGCTGGTTATGTGTGTGTGACTTGGGTATGAGTTGAAGGGGTGACTAAGACTATATACAGGTTAATATTTATCCCTTTTGGCTTTGGTATAATGGTATACCATTATAAATTCATGAATTCCTTAACTTAATTCTGGTTATTATTAAGCGATTGTATATAGGCTAGTATAGGAAGGAGTTGTGAGAGATTTAAGTTGAACGAAAATAGTCTTACCCCCTTTGAATTCGAAAAACCTCCTTAGTTGCATAAATTAGTCTGTCAAATTCAATAATACGAGGCTTCATCGTATACTGAAGCGGTTTAATGAGCGGAGATCGATGTGCTTAATGAGAGCGGTCGGGTTCTTTTATGACTGAATGTGTTTGTTTGGGTGGGCAGAAGGCGCTAATTTTGTTGTGGGTGGTGGGTTTGGTGTGAGAGTGGGTGGGGGTGTGATTGTTAGATTGTGTGAGTATGTTAGCTGTGAGTTTGTGTACGTGTTAGTCGTGTGGTGTTGTGTATGTGGTAGTAGTGTGATTGCACGTGTGGTAGGTGTGTGGTTGTGTACGTGGTAGTTATGTGGGAGTAATTTTGATTTTGATGTGACTGGAGTCTTGGTGAGAGGTACTTATAATTCAACTGGTGTTATACCCGAAGAAACCTTTGTTGTACAATTGTATGCTTTATTTCCATAGCCTTTTCAATGTTTTAATTTTTTAGGTGTTTAAGCCTAAGAGGTAGTGGTTACGTATACAGTATAGCGTGAGTGTGGTAACAGACAGGTGGAACAGGTACGGTTACATTTTATATATGTAACTTCCTCCTCCCCCCCCCTTTTAACTCTACCCTTACCCCAAAACTCCCAAC
This sequence comes from Paralithodes platypus, assembly GCA_032716605.1. NCBI lineage: Eukaryota > Metazoa > Arthropoda > Malacostraca > Decapoda > Lithodidae > Paralithodes > Paralithodes platypus. The sequence goes on from CM064521.1 coordinate 6,301,478, forward strand.
CTCCTCTTCCTTCGTATATTACTTTCGAGTTAGACGAAAGCTGCTCCCCCCGAGACTGTTTACTGCCAGTACTTGATGAACCAGACTATTCGAGGGAACAGTTTTAGCCCCCGCGAAGCATGGTTACATTTTGAGATATATGTCGAACTCCCTCAGTGTTAACTCCCCCTACCCAAAACTCCCAAATGATATATTTTCTACCTCTCCTGTCATTCCAGTTCTTGTAATGTCTAACTCGCATTTCTGATCAATGTTCATCTTTCCCCGTCAGTTCTCTTCAAACTCATATCCTTCTTACCAATGTTTTTCTCCCTTTGCCCTTTTTTTCTATGCCTTTCTTATTCATTCCCATCCATTTCTATTTCAGTGCTGTTCTTCTCAATGCCCTTCATCCCCTGTCCCTCTTACTCCTCCAACTCTTTCAGGGACTATGACTAGGCACCAGCCAACTCACAGTATGGAGTAGCAGCTTTTATGATTTATTTAAATTCCCCTACTTGTAGATCTAATTAGTGTTCCGGTCCATTATCGGCTACGACTCTACTGGAGTAACAATTTAAGTTAATTTTATTTAAGAATTTCGTCATCGATAAGTTGGAAACTATGTATAATATTAAATACTTCAATCAAAATAGAATTTTCTCGATCTATCCGACCATCTTTCCCTTCACTGATTTGTCTGGTCTGGTGTGGAATAACAAAAGTGACTTAGTTATCATTAGCTAAGTTTATTCACAAATTTACCTTGGCTGTAGTAGAATATTAAAGTGGTGAATGTGAGTTTGTGAGCGTGACAGGATCGTATTGCAAGGTGCGTCATGGGGGAGTATTGTATAACGATGAACCTGTCCTGTTAAAGCACCGAGACTAATGCCCACCTGTCCTTGTCTGCCCTACCTTTTAAGCTCAACATTGGCTCTACTCACTTTTAGAAGTTGTTGCACTCGGCTTGAAGAAGGTTGGGCAATTTATCTCTCTGTTTGGGAGTCCCACAAGTGCAGTTACCTTCTTGTGCAGTTGGTTGAATAGAAGGACCGAGGAACTATTCGTTGTTAATAGTGCTTTGAGTGAACTAATCAAATTTTAAAGGATTACCAGTACACTTTTGTGGTGAGGGGTATAGTTGCTTCTTAACTGGTGTGAAGATAACTAGTCACAATGATAGGAATAAGCTACAAGGATGCCCACCCAGCGGTGTGTCGGCACTGTACTTTCTGGTCCATGCAGCGCTCGGCAATGGGCGCCAGGACACCCAAAACACCCAGGGAGCCAACGACTCCAAGGGGAATACTCAAGTGCCAGCAATTCTTCCCGGACGACATACCAATTGAGAAAGCCACTGGATCTCAAGTCCCTGAGAAAACTATAGGATCCAAAGGCCTTGAAAAAGTGTTCGATTCCAAGTTCTCTGATAAGCCAATCCTTTCAGAGGTCCCCAATAAATCGGCATTTTCAAAGGACGTAGAGAAAGCATCTCATTCCAAATTCCCAACGAAAGCAGTTGAATCCATAGGCCCCAAGAAAGCATTAGACTCCAAAAAGACTGCTGCCAAGATCTGCAAGAAGGCGATTGATACCAAAATCCACGAGCATTCAACTTATGATTCTCCCCGAAGCCCCGAAGAAATCATAGCTTCCCAAGTCGTCGAGAGAGCCACAGAGGAGGCTACGGAATCGAAGGTGTTTCGGTCCAAGTCGCTGCCAAGTAAAACCTCTACTAGCCTGCCTCAAACCTCCTCCAGCAGCGGGATTAGTGAGGATACCGACTCGGGTGGCTCGGAAGATGGTTTTGTTCTTATTCCCGAGTCAACGGTCAGAGAGGTTCCTTGGAACCCTCTTTCAGAAGAGACCAGCGCCCTCCTTGTTGATCATGTGTACAAGTCGGCAGTAAGTGTTTTAGTTTTTCTATATTTAAGAAGTGGATAAAAGGCAAAGTAACAACTTCCCAGCCTTGTGGATGTGGTAAGCGATTGTATTGGATATTCTGGTCTATCCATATAATTATAATCTGTCGTAATGTCTATAATCAACACAATAATAATCATATTCAGCCAGTTAATCCACCACAGGAAAAACTTATTCTAGTATTTAAATGTTTCTTGTAAAAAGTTAACTTCCACGGTTCCACCTTTAAGACCTGGTCGATCATCCCTTCCTTTTAATCTTCGGTTTTCATTCAGCTGTCTCGTCAGTTGAACCCCCACTCAGTTATAAGAGTAGGGTTTTTCCTTGGAATAGGCTAGCATGTATTATTAGCCTATCTGAGTTTCGGTAATGTTAAACTAAGCTAGGTTTGGTTAAATTTGGTTGTAGGATTAGGCTAGGTTCTTGGATTAGGTTTGGTTAGATAAGGTCTGATTTTAACCCACGTAATCCTTTAAAATTGTGTTTGATATTATTACAACAACTGCCAGATGACGGAACTGCCATGTTATTAGTTTATAAATATACCTTGCATTACTAGAATGGCGGAGTCTACTCTAGAATGGTTTAGGGGCGTTTTCTCTAAATACTGGCAGCTCCATTTTCTTGGGTTAGCAAGGGAGGTATTACATTTATTTAACACTCCTAAACGTATTTTTCACAGTACAAAGAGTACAATGCATATGCATAATATATATATATATACACAGTACGTCCGTGTAAGCCTCCTATGACCTTAGTCAAACTTATAAATTAAATACTGATAATCAAGTATGTACGATCAAAGCGAGCCAGAGGGGTATTAAACGTATGACTGCTTTGAGGGGGGATGGGCGTATTTATTTGTTTATTTATGTATATTTTTAGTTTTAGTTTCCTCCCTAAACTTCCATCAAGCTTGTACACCCGCCAAGACCATCCTTCAAGATAAATTTGTACATTTTTCGATAAAAAAACGTCGCGGCCGAAGGCTGGTTCCTCTTAAATTAGAAGCTCGCTATCGCTAGCCAGGAAAAAATCTACACCTACTTGGAACGAAAAGTCTTAATATTGGCAAATAAATGGGGCGAAAGGTCTTAAAATCGCCAAACTAATGGGCTGAACGTCTTAAAATCTGAAAACTAATGGGGCTAAACATGAGGAAGAAGGTGGACCAGAAAAAGGACCCATCCCCCCTATATAACTGTAACCTAATCCTCCCGCCTCCCTATATAACTGTAACCTAATCCTCCCGCCTCCCTATATACCTGTAGCCTAATCCTCCCGCCTCCCTATATACCTGTAACCTAATCCTCCCGCCTCCCTATATACCTGTAGCCTAATCCTCCCGCCTCCCTATATAACTGTAGCCTAATCCTCCCGCCTCCCTATATACCTGTAGCCTAATCCTCCCGCCTCCCTATATAACTGTAGCCTAATCCTCCCGCCTCCCTATATACCTGTAGCCTAATCCTCCCGCCTCCCTATATACCTGTAGCCTAATCCTCCCGCCTCCCTATATAACTGTAGCCTAATCCTCCCGCCTCCCTATAACTAGCCTAATCCTCCCGCCTCCCTATATAACTGTAGCCTAATCCTCCCGCCTCCCTATATAACTGTAGCCTAATCCTCCCGCCTCCCTATATAACTGTAGCCTAATCCTCCCGCCTCCCTATATAACTGTAGCCTAATCCTCCCGCCTCCCTATATAACTGTAGCCTAAGGGCGGGTGCCCAACCCCGAAAAGGGTTGAAATAGGGGAGCTATCCCCCCGCCAAAGGCGGCTTTCTAGGGCCTTTCCTAGCTGATGCTGAGAGGATTGGGTTCTAGTCATGTGGTGATGGCCTGGTCTATCAGAGTGAGAAAACTGAGCAATCTCTGCCATACCCATAGCTTACTCTGACTGTTCCTTTTACTTATATATTTTCTAGATCTCAAGTGACGGCGTCTCTAACGTGGATTGACCTCCCAATCTACCAAGATTGGAAGCCAAAGCGTCACATTTTTCCCTTGCCCCTCAACTTTCTCTTCATAATTGCTGAGGGACACAGGGCCCTGGGTGGGGCTTTGGTTTCCCGGGCATTTCCGCACCCTCCTCAGCTCCCCGCCATGGAGTGGCTTCGGTCACCCAGGATTTATTGTGGTCGGCGGGGAGGGTTCTGTGGGGGCGCTCGGTTATGGCCTTGGCCTTGCTCGGGGCCTTGGGGCTGTTCGGCCAGGCAGCTTGGGGAACAACAACAACAACAACAACTGTAGCCTAATCCTCCCGCCCATCTCCCCGCCCACACTATGTTTTCCGGACACCAAACTTTCAATAGCCTTATAGTTTAGTCTTGGAATTCACTCACAACCAAGGCGGGTCAAACTTTGGCGTGTACCGTACACTGTAGTCTATTCACAGTAAGTAGGCGAGAAATCATGACCTAATATCTCTAACTAAAAAACGACTAGAGTAATCAAGCTAATATTTCTACCGTTTGGGAAGAGTGTGTCAAGGAATAGATGTGGAAATTTACAGCCAATTTGCTCTAGCCCTTTTTGAGTTAGAGGATAGAGGTCATGATTTCTCGCCTACTTACAGCGAATAGACTATCTGTACAGTCGCCAGTCTTTAGTTCACGTACTTTCATTTATGTGTTTGTATATATATATATATATATATATATATATATATATATATATATATATATATATTCTAGATGTAGAGGGGAGACAGGATTTTTGCTGGTGACTGAACAGTATGAATAGACCAAGTTAAAGACCAGTACATTTAGTTATATCTGTTACACCCCGCGGTATCTGGTGGTGAGAGTAGACTTGAGGGGTTAGTGCTTAGTTTTTGGTCTATGTGTTTATTTATTTATTTATTTATTTTTGAATGTCCTCGCTAGACCTCCATCAAGCTTAGAAAAACACCCCTTAGACCCCTTCTCAAGATACATTTGTAAATTTTTCGGTAGAAAAATGTCCCGGTCAAGGGCCGGTTCCTTCTAAAATTAGAGGCTCGCTATCGCTCGTCAGGAAGAAAATCGACACCTAAAGGGCACGAAAGGTTTTAATGTTGACAACAAAATGAGGCGAAAGGTCTAAAAATCGCCAAACTAACGGAACGAACGTCTTAAAACATTAAAGCTAATATGCTAAACATGAGGGAGAAGGGGGTCCAGAAAAAGCGAGTAGTACCCCCTTAATGGTATAGGTACTGTCGGGTCTGTGGGTACTGTCGCCAGAGTAGTCCACCTCCTTCACTGTCGCCAATGACGTCACTGGCGACCGAAAGAAATGTAGGTAGCAGTTATTTATGGCCTTGTTTTATACCGAAGGCTGGTTCCTCCTAAATTTCAGACTCGCTATTGCTCGCCAGGATATTAGACACCTGAATGGCACTATAGGTCTCATAATTGACAAATAAATTCGGCGAAAGGTCTTATAATCGCCAAACTAAAGATGTAAGCTTCTTAAAATGTCACTACGGATTGGGATAAACATGAGGGAGAAGGGGGGTCCAAAGTAAATAACCCACAACACTTTTTTTGGTGTATCTCCTTCGTTGAATGGTACAGACGCGGCCATTAATGCTGATACATATATTTTCTAAGCTGTCTCGGGTTGAATTGAAGCATCTTATTACTTCATTACCTGTTATTTGTGTATCGGAGGTTCCTTTGATATTGTCGGGGCTTCAAAATGTATCGTAATTAATGATCGGAACTGTACCTGAATATTGGTTTACCTTTCTATTCTTATAATTATTTTCTTCTCTTCTCCCTCCCCTCTTCTCATCCCATCTCGTCTCTCCCTTCCTCCTCTCATTTCCTTTGCCCTCTCCTCTCCTCTCTTCCCTTCCCCTCTCCTCTCTTCCCTTCCCCTCTCCTCTCCTCTCCTCTCTTCCCTTCCCCTCTCTTCCCTTCCCCTCTCTTCCCTTCCCTTCCCCTCTCCTCTCCTCTCCTCTTCTCTCTTCCCTTCCCCTCTCCTCTCCTCTCCTCTCCTCTCCTCTCATCTCATCTCCCCTTCCCCTCTCCTCTTCCCCTTCCCCTCTCCTCTCCTCTCTTCCCTTCCCCTCTCCTCTCTCTCTCTTTCCTTCCCCTCTCGTCTCATCTCCTCTCTTCTCTTCCCCTCTCCTCTCCTCTCTTCCCTTCCCCTCTCGTCTCATCTCCTCTCTTCTCTTCCCCTCTCCCCTTCCCCTCTCCTCTCTTCCCTTCCCTTCCCTTCCCCTCTCCTCTCTTCCCTTCCCCTCTTCTCTCCTCTCCTCTCCTCTCTTCCCTTCCCCTCTCCCCTTCCCCTCTCCTCTCCTCTTCTCTTCTCTTCTCTTCTCTTCCCTCCCCCTCTTCTCTTTTCTGCTCTGCTCTTCTCTCCTCTCCTTTCTTCTCTCCTTTTTATGAGCATAGTAGGTATAACACACTAATAAACCTAGTGTGTCCCTGTGATGGTGTGAGTGACTCGTGTTGATCGTGTTGGACTGACTATCGGTGGCGCAGCAGTCACTCCGTCTTTAACCCTTTGAATTCCTAGAGGGTCTTTCTAAGCTGAGAACAATCATCTGGTAGTGCAGTGTAGATAAAAATTAGGTATAAAAAGTTATATATTCTAATGTATATTGATAGTAATTTACCTTCCAAGGTATATTATTATGGACACTTAAATTACCCTTTAATTTGCCTTTGTATGCTTATATTAGATACAAAATAAGGTTGTTATTATTATGGACACAATAATTATCCTTTAATTTACCTTTGTATTAATATATAAGATATACGACGTAGTTTGTAGGAGGGTGGTACCGAAATAGATCAGAGAGGATGTAAGAGGTGTTGAAGAATGTTTGGACGGAGAAGGGTCTTAATGGCTTACTAGAAATAGTAGTAGTAGACTTAGAGAGCTTAGGAGGCTATTTGTGGCTGCTGTACCGAAAACACACTGACCCTAATATCTGACGTAGGTACACTCCACGACATAAATTAGGGCCTATGTTTTCGAAGCTATCTCGAACTCAATCGAATCTTCTCATTAGTTTGTTAACCTAATCTTTACATTTCGGTGGTTCATTTTTCAGTTGGAGAGTTCATATTGAGCCCAGATCAAGGTCACAGGAGTGTACTAGGTAGAGTTCAATTCAATTCAAAAGACTTTATTGACACAAAGTAATGTACATAAATACATGTGATACATAACCGTTATTCATACCCTTTGTGTCAAAGAGGATCTGATGCCATCAGGCATGTGTCTTCATTGATACATTACTATACATAATATATATATGATGTCAGGTGAACAAAGCTCCATATTTGTAATTTGTAGTAACTAAGTTATAATAATAATAATAATAATAATAATTAGATTATCAATTGGATTCCACATATATAATCTTAAAAAATAGGTAGTTTACATTATGCATTTATTTATTTAATCAGTAATTTTTAAGAGCCCTTAATACCATGCGTGTCATGGACGCTTCCATCTTGAAAAAGATGATAGCGAAGCATTATTCCAGAAAGACTATTTTTTGGGACTGTTTATATTAAAACGTAATGTGTAAACTATATATGAACGCAGAATCAAGGGTATGTAGGCTGTATATAAAGAAAGGGTAGGGTGGTTCTAGTTGATGACACGCTCCAATAATTTGTGTGGCTCATGTGCTCTAGTCTTTTATAACCTTGGCACTAATAACTTTCACCATTTTTGAGCCCCCAAGCCCCCGCTTTAGCAACCCTTGGCCTTCGTGGAGCTCGAGGCAGAGGGTTGTTAGTTTTCTACCCGGCCATATTTGATCGAGAAATATATCTGGCATCTTTTCGTAGATATATTGTATTGGCATCGGCGTCAATTTTTTTTGATTTTTTTTATTTTTTATTTTTTTTGTTTGCCACTTTTATTTAATATTCTGACCACATAGTTATTTTGCATTGGTATGGGTGACTTAAATGGATGTTAGTGTTATTGAGTGGAAACCATGCACAGTGCCGTGAATACTAAGGCTGGACAAATATTCCCATGTTATTTATTTATTTATGTATTTGTTTTTCTATATTCCAACTACTCATTCTAGGGCATAGGCTGAGAGCCTGTACATTCTACCACTCAACACGGTGAAGATCGTGAGGTCTTGTTACAGTCTAGGGAGTGAGGCATCTGAAGTACCGATTCACTGCTCGAAGCAGCCCCATCTCTGAAGCTGCTTTGCCTCTGTGCTTCACTGTCTTATCCCTCAGACTTGGACCCTCACTCTCATATTACCTGAACTAAAAAGTTAACCCTTTCACGCATTTATGACGCAGAGGTTGCCAGATTAGCAATAAGAAATAGTTCTCTCACTCTTATAATTACCTCTCCAAAATTAGTTTTCTGCCCACAGCTAACTCAAAGACAACTGCAGAGGTTGCAGTAACTAAACTAAAGGTTTCTAAATACCCCTGATGGTAACAAAGGCTTTAAATTATCCCCAATAGGCTCAAAATCGCGTCATATGTCGGAGAGGGTTAAGAACTCGATATTTATAGGAGAGTTGCGGACAAAAATGCTCTTGTTAATGCCTTCTTTACTTATACGTATTTGCTGAGGCAGCTTTTTATCGGCGTCTCTGGTCTGGCAGCTTCTGAATTAAACTTTTCTATGATTTGTGTCAGTAATGTAAAGTAGTCCCATACCGTAATGTTCCCGAGTACTGTCACCGGAAAGTACTTATGTGAACTTGTCTTCATACTTTCTCCATAGCCTCTCTCGTCTGTGCTCTCAAATCACAACCATTTACACATGAACACGCTAACGCAGATTTGTGCGTCATTCATACATGGTGCGCATCTCACACGCGCATGCGCGCGCATGCAAATTACATACACACCATCGCGTGTGCACATACAATTTTAGCTTGTTATTAACTTACACTGGTCAAAATGGCGAAACCTATAGGTTATCAATAACCTGAAGTTATGAACAGTTAATGGAAGTATAGAGGAACTTGTGTAAGCGACTGCATGCACGAACACACACACCACGCATTAGTTTTATTTTGGTTTACCAGTCACCCCTTCCTGTCACTCTGGATCTTACCTATTGCTTCAGCTCAGCTATTTTCTCCCACTGTGGGGGCTATTTCTTGCTCTTCACACATCATACCCACTAACATTTACGATCTCTTTAGGCACAGTCGGGTTACATCATCGCATCATACCACCCCAACGCTGACTCTTAACTGTTTGACTATGAGAGTTTCAATATTAATGTCATTCTTAAGGCTAAACACATCACATGAAACTATCTTTTAACTCCACATGGGCTTATACTTGTGCTTGCCAGTTAGTTAATCAGTATATATGGCATCAGACGTATGGGCTGTTGTAGACTAAAATACTTTCCAATTATAGCCTAGTCAAGGACGATGGATTTGTTCAAATTTTCCCTATGTTATGACACATTCGTTCATATTATTAGGCAGTTTGATCAGCTTAGTAAAGATCAGTGAGAGTTGATAAGAGATAAGATTAAACTCCTTTGATTCTTAGAAGTCATTATTAAGCTAAATACTCTAATGATAGTCAAAATCATTAAAGATGCTTCATTACACTGAAATGGTTAACTATTAAAATTGACTGTTAATTATAACCGTATTTAAAGTAGAAAGTTAATGCATATAATTTGAATATGCAGTATATTATTAATGCCGCTTTGACCTCGTGCTTTGATAGTGGCTATTAACCCAAACTGGATTGGATTAAAAAAATATCGCTTTGTAGTTCAGCATTGTATTATTCTTGCCAGTAGTAAGGTCTTGAATGCGTTTTCAGTTCATATCACTGGATATGTCCTCTTAACCTAAAAAAAACAATCAGAATATGATATACATGGAATAATTTCTATGTCTATCGTTATATACTTACCTTTAACGATTCTAATTAGTTTAGGGATGACCTCTTGGGAGTCAAGATTAAAATAATCAAATTACTCGGTATGATATTAATTTATATTTCTGCGGATTCCATTTAGCGAATTATATCATGAGACTGCTTGTTAAAGGTCTAAAAGAGCTGGTTTTATTCACCCCACGCAGCAAAAGAATCTAGATAAATATGATTTTAAATTGTTATATATACAGTATTATATTTATTTGTTGATATTGTTAGTATTAGTATTTAGTACCGTGTATTTTTATTAAAAGTTTAGGAGTGAAAGTGAAGGGCGTATGTGAAGTGAGTCAGTCCCCAGGTGTATTCTTTCCTGATGCCCTTTTTTAGCTCCTGTTGTATTCTTTCCTGCATATAATGTTGCCTTGTGTGGGCTACATATAGCCTACTAGTCTACCTCCAACACCACGCCCTACACACATACACACTCATTATTATACTCATCAAGGGTTAGGGCTGCAATTATTGTCGAGTGGTGCATATAGCCTTATCGATTATAATAGTTGGGTATTAAGTATTGTTTGGGAGTTTATCTTATCTTTAATGGGTTAGTTAGTCACGTGGTTAGAAAATAGAATCATGGAATTTGACAGTTGCAATAGTTTAGTCTTGAGTTTTGTCTAAAGTTTGTCTTAATTATTTTTAATATTTTTTAATCTTGGACAAGTATATTTTTCCCGTTACGTACTTCCTGGACACTAAATGTTATTGCTCTAGGCAGTACAATTTTGAACTTAATTACAAAAAAATTACCGCATTAGACAATTACAAGTAACATATAGAACTTGAAAAAACAAAGCCCGCAAAGTTAAATTTAAATGTTATGAACGTGAAACAACCGGTATTTGAGTTTGTAATTGATGATACGAGGATGTGTTCGATGCCGCGTCCCATAGAAGTTGCCATTGAGTTATACCAGCCTCCCTCCCTCTCCCCCCTGGTCCCCTTGCCAAGACGGGGCCTAGTGTTATACCCTCTCACCTCCTTTTATATAATTTCATTCCTCTTTCATTTCTCCTTTCTCCATTTGTAATCGTTTCACATTTTTCTTGCCCTCTTTCCTCGTTTTAACCCCATACATTATTTTCCTTTTCGATGATTTGTCCCTTCCTCCCTACCTTTCATTCGGGTTTTCTTTTCTTCCTTCAACATTCTTTTCTTTCCCGATTGTATGTCCCTTTCATTTGTGTTTTTCTTTTCTTCCTTCATTCTTTTCCTTTCAGATTCCATGTCCTTTCCTCCCTACCTTTCATTCATGTTTTATTTATTTCAACATTCTTTTCCTTTCCGATATAATGTCCCTTCCTACCACATTCATTTTGTTTTCTTCCTTCAATCACTGGCCGTCTCAAGCCTCTCGTCTCCTAACTTTGCATTCCATTTTCGACAGTCTATTTTCCTTCTTCCGTCTAAAGTTTCCCCCGGCCATTCCTTAACGTCCATTACCCACCCTTCCTCCCATTTCAAGTCTATTTATCATTCCTCTAGCTAGGGCGGACATTTGTAACTTATCTTGTTTGTTGGTCCTGTTTCCTCGTATTTACTGCCTCCATAATTATAACTTACTGTATTCTCTCACCTCTAGTACAATTCCAGATGGCTATTTTACGATTGTTTTCCCTTCCAAGCTATTCTATTTTGAACTCTGAAATATATCAACATATTTTAAGACATACTCGGTGCGCAATAAATAAGACGTAATATCCCCCCCCCCCCCCCCCCCCCCACCCTCTCTCTCCTCCCGCTATCTCTCTCTCTCTCTCTCTCTCTCTCTCTCTATCTCTCTCTCTCTCTCTCTCTCTCTCTCTCTCTCTCTCTCTCTCTCTCTCTCTCTCTCTCTCTCTCTCTCTCTCTCTCTCTCTCTCTCTCTCTCTCTCTCTCTCTCTCTCTCTCTCTCTCTTTATATATCTTAGACTTGTGTATATTTATCATAGGCTTGGTATTCATCACAGGCTTCATTTTGTACAGTTAGGTGTTCATGTATTCATGACCAGGATTCGAATCTTTGAACCTTTGAAGTCATGTTCTGAAGCATCTGGCCTATTGGTGCGTCGTAATTTATGCTCGTAACTGTACTTACTATACCCTGTTCCAAATAAGTAGGCCGAAACTCTTGAACATTAAACTTGAACTCTCAATATATTCGAGTAATCGAGCTAATATTTCTACCATTTGGGAAGGGTAAGCCAGGGAATAGGTGTGGAAATTTCCAGTCCATTTGTTCCAGCCATTTTTTAGTTAGAGGTTCGGGTTCACGATCACTGGCCTACCTATTTGGAACAGGGTATATATAGCCTAGGTTCCCTTTGCCTTGACGTGTGTGTGTGTATGAAGGTATGTGTTCGCCCACGGGAGATGGCCCACGCTTTTGTTTGTCCTTCATTTGCATACCTACGGATTTGCTTTTAATAAGTTATTTTTTATTTTGTTTTCTCTCATTCATTGTTCTTGTTTGTTCTGAATCTCTGATTTAGGGTTTTAGTATATTTCTTTATTTTAACCCTTTGGGGGTTATACCGCGTGTATTATCAGTGTATTCTGGCTAGTATTTGACAATTGTATCCAGCTTCGTAAGGACTTGTAGGAGTTGAGAGTAAATTGTGATTAGTTTTGGCCCCTGTTCATTCCTAGAAATTTTGTCTAAGCTGCATAATATCTACTGATATCTACAATAAAGTGTGAATGCGTCCTCAATTACTGAAGAGGTTAGATTGGAAGTAATTGGGCTACAAACTGTGTGTAGTAATTGCGTTTATCTGTTTACCGCTTTAGTTATTCGTAATTTACTTTTGATAACTTATTAACCCCTTATTGGCGGCGCTCGACTTAAGTCGTGCACCAATTTGCAGCAAGTTAGGAGCATTATTAACCCTTTGGCGCACCTATAGTTTCCAATCAAAGTTTTTCCCACTCCCAAAGTACAGTATATCTCAGCTCACTCAGAGCCAGTTTTGTGCCCGGCGATAATTTGTTTCCGTGACATTTTTATCCACCAAAAAATCCTTGTATTTGGATTAATGAGGTACCATCGGCTTCGTTATTGATTGAACTTGAAGATAAGCGAATAAAAACATAGAATAAATACAAAACAACCACATTGGGGCACTCCGAAATAAGAATTGTAAAAAAAAAAAAGTAAATACCTTATCTCCAACTCGCGCTAGCTCAGAATTTTGCCTGTAACATTTTTGATTTGCATACATATATGGAAGCGGAATTTAATGAGGATTCCACTGGTAACTTCAGAATTACTCTAAACCAAATAGTTCCTGAGATACACGAATAAACGTGAAAGTATCGAAACACAGACTGAGCTGTACTCTGCTCCCTTCCCAGCCAGCCGTGAGTAAACGGTTAAACTGAGGGGGTTGCCAATTGTACCCATTGAACTAGACGTAATACTTAATATCTTTGCCAAATATGACGCGCGTCAGACGAAAACTTAATTTTTGGCGAATATTTTTAAGTTTAATGACTTAACGAGTCATCGTGCGCCTAGGAAAAAAATACCTAATGACTCTGAAAGAGTCATCGTGCGCCAAAGGGTTAAGGCTTTTAAAGGGTTAAAATCGAGTGCAAATGGCCGGGAGCGCAGCGGGCCAGACAGCCGACTCCCAGGGCTTACCGCCGCCCATTAACTCATGTTCCCTGTGTTCTCGAGAGGCCGGCAGTGTAGCCAGTAGTGAGCATAGCTGGGAAAAATATACCGATATATGCTAAACTTCCATGTTCGTGGCACCACTGCAAGAGAACCAGAGTGCTACGTAGCTCGTTCTGGTCTCATTTTGAAGCTTTTAGTGCCTAGTTTTTTGCTAAAAAAAAATTGTTCATGCAGATGCTTGATTTATCATGCAGGAGGGCCTGAATATGCCCAAATGAGCCCAAAACACCCCGCTAGACAAGGGTTAAATTGTAGTTAAATGCTGTTTTTACATATATCAATAGTCTTATATTTGTAAGTATATTTTAGTAAGCTTTTTTTCCCATTACCATATTGAATGGCTTCTTTTCCTATATTTACATATTTGCGTCATATACTGTACTTTGCTTGAGAAAATAAATATATTTGGGCTTTTGAATTTCCTTTGTTTTTCTTAGACTGCTTATTTGTATTTGAAGACTGATAATTATGGGCGTGGTGTTTGTTTTGTGAATATTTAGGACTATTAAATACTGGGCGAGTGAGGGTTTACTAATGGATGCTGATTAATGCTTAATGTTGGCTTTTTGTGCTTGTTGGCTGAAGGGGAGGTTGATCTAGTGTTTTGCAGGGTATAGAACTAGGGCTCATGTACAATATGTACAAAGAAAATCAAGCTACAACATATATTGATCTTTACGAGGTTGCTTGTATCTAACCTACCAAGTCAATATGAGAAAAATTAATGTTGGTAGGCTATTAATTTGTAAAAGCAGGTAATTAGGAGTTAGGAGCGTTAAGTACGCCTATATTACTTCTTTTTCGTCCTTTCTATAGTTTGTCTTTGTTAGATTTGGGCTAACGACGTAGACGATTGTATAAAGCTTAGGACGAACCTCTTGGGCAATGATTTAAAACATCTTGTCATTAAACACATGTGTATACTTTTTGTTATTCTATTTTATACTAGTAGTTTTTAAAGTATTCATATTTTTGTTTTTAAGTTTCTTGTAGCCAGTCTTAGATATTGAGAATTTGTTTAGTTTGTGTGTGTGGTTTCCTGTTTGCTTCATTCCTAACCCAGTTCTCTGAATCTTCTCTTTTGTGGTTGTCTCCTTATTTCCCTCTTTTATGTGTACCCTTGATATTTTTACTTATTTGTGTTCGTGTACATTCTTTGATATTTTTACTTTTTCTTTGTTCGTGTACATTTTTATATTTGTACTTGTATTTTGTGTTCGTGTACATTTTTATCGTCTAGCTTTAGTTTAATTTAGTTTGTTCTTTATTATATTTTACCGTTTAACTTTAAACTCACTGTAATGCCATTAATTTGGCTATAATTTATAATGGATTCTTCAAGATGAAATCCAACTTTAGGTTTTACTTCTTTAACCTTAGTATGCCAAGTAATTTTCTCCGGCTATCAACCTGGATATAATCATTATTAATTGATATTTAATAGTAATGAAGGTGTAAAGCTTTAGGCAAGGTATTATAACAATCCCAGACAATATATCTTTCATTGCCTTGCTCTATTTAGTGTATATTTTTGGTTTCCAACCCACTGTTGTCAGTCCCCTTCATCTTGTGTGCCATCTGACTTCTCTAACCTGGTGTAATGCTGCTATACTTCCCTTCCTCCCTCCCTCCTTCCTCTCCCCCAATGCTGCTATACTTACCTTGCTTCCTCCCTTCCTCCTTCCTTCCTGTTCCCCAATGCTGCTATACTTACCTTGCTTCCTCCCTTCCTCCTTCCTTCCTGTTCCCCAATGCTGCTATACTTACCTCCCTTCCTCCCTCCCACCTTCCTTCCTCTTCCCCAATGCTGCTATACTTACCTCCCTCCCTCCCTCCTTCCTTCCTTCCTTCCTTCCTTCCTTCCTTCCTTCCTCTTCCCCAATGCTGCTATACTTGCCTCCCTCCCTTCCCTCCTTCCTCTTCCCCCAATGCTGCTATACTTACCTTCCTCCTTCCCCTTCCCGCCCACGGTTCCTGCGGCCTCTCGTATGTCACCTTTTTTTCCGCGTGTGTGGCACCTTGGCGTGTGGCACCGGAGCCACCCGTGTCACACCTTGGGTCACACTTCATTACCGGGATACCTGTAAAGGCACGGGGTTACCTTTTCTTGTTTCGGCCATTCTTCGGGCTTGAAAGTATGGATGTAACCCCGGCAGTATATTATGGCGCCATTCTGTTATGATTATTGACAACACAAGACTATTTTGTGGAGATAGGTAGGATCTCCGGGAATCAAAGGGCTAATGTTTAAATTGTCCCTTTGACCGCCACAGGTCCTTCCAAATCTTAATCGATTAATTAAATTAAATTAAATAATTATCGATAGACAACATTTTAAAGGCTTCATAGTATGCTGAAAGTTGTGTTTTGTTAGATGTAAGATGCTTATTTGTTCTAGAGTACTGCAGTTTTGAACGTTTAGTAGAATTAAAGTGATGAACTTGTATTCTATAGCAAATGCTAATACACTATCTTCTTGGACTAATCTATATATATTTGAAGACAGTTAAAAGAGAAAAGGCAAAATATCCAATATACCTATGTTATGTGTTGTATTTCAAAGTAATAGGGTGTATTTAATTTTATATGTACACCATTGTTCTACGTAGCATGAGAATACAAAAATTAATTCTCTTTATCTGGAGCCTTAAACTGCCTGTACCCACATTACGATATAGTAAGGTAATGGCTGTGTGCTTGTCTGCCTGTTGTGAATCTGTTTGTTGTCTGGAAGACTTGTATAGGGTGTCTTGTGTGTTTATACACACACGCACGCACACACACACACATATTGTATAATGTGATGTGTGTGTGATAGGCGGGGCATGTGTGTCTTGAGTGAATCGGCTGTGTTGTGTGAAGGCTACACTAATAAATAAATAGGGTCATGTGGCCCTGTAGTAGGCTGGTTTGTGTACAGTGCCATGGGTGAGAGGGGGCTAGCTGGCCCAAGAAGGGGAGGAGGGAGGGTGTTAAAAAATAATTCAAATGGTAAATGTGTGGCGAGAATGGAATGTCAGGGTAGGGAAGAGGAACTAGTCATATATCTCTACCTTTAATAGTTTCACTCTAGATCCCATTGTCACCAGGTTTTGTTTTCGTTTAACGTACTGTAGATTATGCTAATGTGATAACGATAGCTTTCAAACGGATGCCTTGATTAATTAGTTTATGAATTCTAGAAACGCCACTCTATTTCATTCGGTGATAAGAAAAGTCTTCACGGGTCTAAGGACTACTCAAATTAATTCGGGAATTTCCTTTCTAAACTAGATATGTTTTTAAGTAACTACAGTAATACTCAGACAATTTTAGCAGTAAGACTCTCATAGCGCAATGGAACAAAGGCTACTACAATATGTCCAATTCAGATATTTAGTGTTGATAGAGCAGGGTTATTGGTCCCTCACATACCAAGCCTGTAGCGGCTACTCCCACCACAGACCTAGTAAATATATCACGTCAACCCAGAGATTTACACCCAGTTTACACCCAACCCCCTGTTATTGCCAACTGGTGGTGGTAGTAGTATAGAACACACAAATTGGGTCCTCTTGGCCTTAATATCACGCTACGAGTTACATTTTTGTTTTTATTTTGTTTTGCTTGTTACCTTGAATTTAAACAAGTTAGAGAAAATGCTTTGGGAGTTTGCTGACATTAACTCCTCTGGTCCTCGGGAGTTTGTTTTGCAAGGGCTTCTTTGGCTTTTTACCTGTCTAATTAACGCGTGTATGTGCTTGCGTGTGTGCGGTTGGTTGTCTTCGTTTATGTATGTGTATATGTGTATGTATGTATCGCATGTGCTTGTATGTGTACTTGTGTGAATCTATCTTTTGGCCCGGTGCGAGTGAGGAGGGGTTTGCTTACATAGTTTATTTTTCAGTATGTGTCTGTGGTCTGCCCGAGCTGCTGCGGAATGTGTTATTTTGAGAGACAGGGGAGGAAGACAAGAGGGCTAGTAAATGAGGGGAGGGGTGGATGGAGAGATAAGAACGGGGAAGGAGGGGAGGAGAAAGAAACGGGAAATAAACAAAAATGCCGAACTTTAAAAACAGAAACAAAATATAAATACAGAGATAAATTAATGAACAGGAGGAAATTCTAATAAGCCTTATACTACAGACCGTTATTTACTTCAAATAATTTCCTCAATCACTACAGTCTACTGTCTTCGGTGTATTAAGCGAGGAGAATAATTGTGTACTTCAATTACTACTAATATAGGCTGAAATATGCATCAGGTATAATCACCCCCGTAAAGATGACTAGGTCTTTTCACGTCGTATGTATTCTTATAATGAAGAGCGAAAGAAAGAAGGCAGAGGGAGGGAGGGTGAAGTTAGGGAAATACCTCAGCTGGGAGGGAGGGAGGGAGGTAAGAGGGGACGCGTTAGGCCCGCTACGTAGATGACACACAACGCACCCGATGTGTTTACTTATGTGTTTACGTGCTTCAACTCCAAATACACTCACACATTTTCTTGGACTCCACACCTTATCTCGCACATCATCTTGGCCTCCACACCCTCTCTCACACATTTCCATACTGTATACCCCATGCCCTGTTTATTTCTTGTGCCTGCGTGAACTCGACTCTTGTTATATTGAGGCTGATGTTGCGCCATCATTGACTTGTTTTATTGGACACAATCTTGTGCTTGATGTCTTGAACTTGGCATCATATTTACTTATCGGATTGTCTCTCACTTTGTTTACTCCATTGGAATGCTTGTTTGATGTTTAATTAATTATGCTACATGCTCTTAAAATGTACCGTTGCTTGTATGCTTTAGCTTTACACCCTTCATACGTTTGAAATCCACTTAGGCCTATTGTGAATGCATATGATTAGCTTAGTATTGTCATTGTCATCTAACTGCTCTACACCGAAACTATTTTATTAGGACCTCCCGTAGTTAGATAGTCTAACCATAGTCTACTTATAAGAGGTCTGAATCCAAATATAAAACAATTAAAACAAACTTTGATTGCTATGCTCTTGAACTATACTAACAACCTTGCTAAGTCGGGCTAAACAACTGGGGTGAGGATTAGCCTGACTAGCTTCCCTTGTAGACCATTCGAGGCTGATGATGATTATCTAACTTGAATTCGACATGCTGGGTTCTTTTTCAGAGTTGCAACCCACTTTGTAATCGTCTTTAACTGCGCTCCACTTATTTATTTGCGTGTTTTGCCTGTGAGCCCCTGGCCTTCCTGTTGACGTGAGGGGGTTAATGCGAGAGAGAGAGGGGGCGACAGGGGGAGGTAGTCGCTTTTACTGGACCCCCTTCTCCCTTAGGTTTAGCAGATTTGTTTTGAGATTTGAAGAAGTTAGTTCCATTAGTTTGGTGATTTTGAGACATTTCGCCCCATTTCTTTGTCAATATTAAGACCTTTCGTGCCATTTAGATGTCTGAGTTTTTTCCTGGCGAGCGCTAGTGAGCCTGGAATTTTAGAAAGAATCGGCCTTCGGCCGGGACATTTTTCTACCGAAAAATGTACACACTTATTTTGAAAGGGGGTGTAGTGTGTTTTTAAAGCTTGATGGAGGTCTAGCGAGGAAACTAAGATACATTAATAAATATATAGGCCAAAAACCAAGCACAACCCCTTTATGTAAGAGAAGGGAACGCTGGGGAATTCTCTTGATGGAAACGGTATTTTTGGATGTACAGACGGAACTGGGAATGTAGAGAAGATCTGCGGGGGGAGTACAGTCACGCAGAAGATATTGAACGGGGTCAAGAGTATTTTACAGTAGGCTAATTCATATTTTACATTTTACAATAGGCTAATTCATATTTTACATTTTACAGTAGTCTCATTCATATTTTACATTTTACAGTAGGCTCATTCATATTTTACATTTTACAGTAGGCTCATTCATATTTTACATTTTACAGTAGGTTCATTCATATTTTACATTTTACAGTAGGTTCATTCATATTTTACATTTTACAGTAGGCTCATTCATATTTTACATTTTACAGTAGGCTCATTCATATTTTACAGTAGGTTCATTCATATTTTACATTTTACAGTAGGCTCATTCATATTTTACATTTTACAGTAGGTTCATTCATATTTTACATTTTACAGTAGGTTCATTCATATTTTACATTTTACAGTAGGCTCATTCATATTTTATATTCAGAGATGTGTGTGGAGTATTTATTTCAATAGATGCTGTTTTAAATGATGTTCGCATTTCAGTTGTGTGCTTTCGCACGTGTAAACCTTATGGCGAATACAGTGCTTGCATTTAGCCGTATTAGTTGTCTTAAGGGGGAGGTACGGTAGTTGCTTTTTATCCCTCATGTTTAATCCCATTAGCTTAGAGACTTAAGAAGTTTGTTCCATTAGTTTGGCAATTTTAAAATCTTTCGCCTCATTTCTGTCAAATATAAAGACCTTTCGTGCCATTTAGGTGTCGATTTTTTTATTCTTCAGAGAGATCGATAGCAAAGCAATTCTAGGAGGTACCTATTTAAAAATTTGCACATTTATCTTGAGGGGGGGGGGTATATAAGCAATGTTTAATGGAGGTCTAGCAATGAAACTAAAATGTATAAATAAATATATAGACCCAAAACTAAGCACTACCCCCTTTAACGTATATAATGATCGTGAATGAATGATGGGAGTTTGTTGGTAGTGCCAGTGATGTCCACTATACCTTGACCAGCCTCCAACATAAACTTGGCACTCCAGCACCACCACCCACCACATTGTTAGACGGAGCTTAACCCTTTCACTATCATAGCCACTTATCATTAGATATAGCTATGAATTATAGAAAGGATCTGTGAAAATCAGAGGGTCAAAGTTTGTTTGTTTTACTCCTTTGCTTCATTAAGGTCCTTCCTTCCATGCACACAATCGTCTAATGGTTTCTTTCAATACGAGAGTCCCTTAAGCTTATTAATTAAGACAAAAACAAGTTGATACATTACGAAAATTGGGTGAATACTATTAGTAATCAAATTAACACGTAAGATATGAGACAATTACGTGCAGGAGAGTCTGTGTTCGCTAGTGAGATGCTACTCTAACCAGTTTGATGATTACCCAATAGATAGGTAAATGAATTACTGAAAAATATTTATTGTAAATAGCTGCAAGTAAAACAAACGGCGAGAGATCAGAAGATATAGGTTAATAAGCCTTCTGCAGATTTCCATTTCTCTTATGTAATATATGGATTGGCGTATGAAAGAAAAAGTGGCTAAATGAATGAAGCTTGGGAAGTGAAAGACGAAAGTATAGGATTGTTTGGAATGATTCATCAATTAAAAACCAATGGAGGGGCTGGCTAGACTAGGATGAAGATGGATAAATGAACGGCCCATTAGTGTGGGTGTATGATGTATAACACAGGAAGGATAGTATGAAGGCAGAAGGGCAGCTATATATTAGCCGATGTGGGATGCCTGTAAGTTTTGTAACCTTAGCCACGCCTAAACAAACATCTGCCACACGGAAACCGTCTGGAGGAGAGGCCTGTAAACAATGTCCATAAAATCCAAGAAAGAACATAGACCAGTACCTTTCCCAAGCACCATTGTTATGAATGGGTGTATGATTTTCGTACGCGGTATATTTTATAATATATATATATATATATATAATATATTTTAAATAAGAGTAATTATTTTATGTGTGATAATGAATTTAAGTACGGTATATGTGTATAAGTGTATTTAGTGTGTTTTTATGAGGTAATTATATTAAACTGCATGAAATCCTGGGTATTATATAAATTTATATTTCCTAAGTGCGATTGTATATTGTAATAGTTTTTAGCGTGTGTTAATATTTCCTAAGTGTGCTTGCGAGCCTTGATGCTACACCTACGGCCGTCTGCGCTGGGGAGGCCAGTTAAGGAAAAAATCTAAGTCTGGTTTGGCTGGGATGTAACTTAGTCACTTTATTTGTATACACTTCACTCTCACTCGTCATGGTACACTTATATAGCTTTACTTTCGTTATTATTTGGACTTGACATACATATAACCTCATCACTCACTTTACTTTTATACCCTTCACTCTCACTCTCCATGATACACTTTTATGTCCTTCACTCTAACTCTCCGTGTTACCGTTTTTTTATTTTATTAACCTCTACTTTGGTGATTAATGTATTCCAAGGTCATAAATGGGTACGGTCGAATGTACGTTTTAATGTTAGTCATATATTAGCATCACTACTTTATCATTGTTGTTGTTGCATAATTATGCAGTCGTGGCCATGAATACTTAAGGGGGTAGAGTTTATTTGTTGGTATTTATTTACTTATTATGTATTTGTTAATTTTCCTCGCTAGACCTCTTATCAAGCTTTAAAAAACACCCCCCTAGACCCCTCTTGAGATTTATACCGACCTTAATATGATTGTGGTTTAGTTTCTCAAATTAGTTCGCCTGTATCACAATTGTAGCTCGATAAATTGTCCATGGTTAAGTTAGTTTAAACCAAGTCTTGTTATCGTTTGTACGAACCGTTTCATCTCTGGGAAATATCACAGCCGGGAGGATGTTCAAATTCTCGCGTTGTTCGAAATGGGTCAGGGTCGGGTGAGGAGGGATTTGTTTATGGGAGGGCCTTTCCTTGGGGGGAGAGAGAGTGAGAGTAGAGGGGTTTTTGGAGGGAGGGTAGAGGCTGTTTTTAGAGGGGCGGAGTTAGGTATGGGCGTGGCTTTTAGTTAGTCATTGGGGATACCCCGATGGCACATACTTTCTTTGGTACCGTAAATAGTTCAGGATGGGTTTAAGGATTTTAGGGTTAGTGTTCTGTTTACATAAAACTATTAATAGTGAGCGGTGGAATTTGTATTTATGTAAAAAGGTTTTGTTTTAATAGTAATTATTTTAACGCATATTACGACACACGCATCAAGCTCTGGAGCCTGGGGGTGAAAGAATACAATGACAAGGGGAAACTGTTCGTTATGCTGGAGGTGTGGCCTAAGAGACTCAGACGGGAAGATGAAGTGTGGGGGGGGGGGGGGGGGGGGGTGAATGAGGTGTAAAAGTGTCCGAGGGAGAGATGGGGTGAGGGGGAGGGGTCAGAGGAGAGGTATTGGGGGGGATAGGGGGAGATGATGTGCGTGTGTGGGGGGGGGGGGGGATGAGGGGAGGGGTCAGAGAAAGAGAGGGGGGGGGTATGTGGGAGGGTAATGGGGGGTACACGAGGCCTTAAGTTCTGTGGCACCCTGCTTGAAGAAACAGTCGTGTGCGTTATACCCTGGTACACACACACATCTCTGCCCCCTCACACACATACAAAGAGATCACCATGGACCCTGTTGCTCAAACTACTCAGGTACTCGACGTTTATAATACAATTTTATATATTAATTGTATCACTTGGTTGAGGGATAATCTGTGTATATTATAGACATTTAGGTTTGTGGCCATTTGGAATGCTTATGAGGATTTTCTTTAGGCTTGTTAATTTGCTGGCATAATATCCCACATCAAAGTTTCAACATATAGAGACAGTGTTACATTAACTTCCCGACTATGTAGGTTAAGACATTTCGCGAGCTTAGAATTCAGATTTTATCAAAAAAATAGTTTGGACAGAATAATCAGATGAATTTAATATAGTAAATATGTAGTGAATTGTTAACATTGAAAATCCGTGAAACTTCTTGGAACGCATTTGGATTGAACTCGAATTTCTTTCTCTCAATAGACTTTATAAGTTTCCTGTTGGGCTGGAAGGAGTAGGTGTTGGAAACAGCATATTGGTATAATGGTTGCTGCTAAAGTATCACGAATTATTAATATTGTGCATAAAGAAAACTACAAGATTTCTTATTAAATTTGGGTATCATATTTAAGTCTCAATCATTATGTTGTGTTTTCCCTGGAACGTGAGATGGTTCTCCTTCGTGCATAAGTCTCATACCCATTTAGTGTTTTTATGTTTATTTTTTTGGTTTTAATCCGGTTTGTTTATTAGCCCTTTCAAGAGTCGATTACGTATTTTTCTGTTTTCTGGCTGTTTGTATTCACACTAGGAAGGGTATATGGAAGTCTGACGATTAATTGAGATAGTCTTTCCCCTATAATCCCCACAGATCCTTCCCAAACTATAAAATCGTTTAATGATGGCCAATATAAACGGTCAAAATATCATAATCTTGGTAGGGTTAATAGCGCATCCTAGAGGTACACATAATTGAGAGGATATAACTGTACGCTTGTTCAGTGTTGCCTTCCCTAAAGTAACGCAAATGTTCGTTTATTGAATTGTGGACTACACTGTAGTTCTCGTGTTTACCCCTTATGTACCGGCGAGGTCTTTTTTCATTATATTCTGACTACTATTAGAAGATTTTATTCAGTTAAAAAGGGCCTCTCACAATTAAGTCTTCGAACTCTCTCATAACCCTTTATACTACCACAGATCCTTCTTAAACTACATAAAATCGTCTAGATATAACTGGAGTAAAATTTAAAATACGTCGCCGGTACAGAAGGGGTTAAAGACAGGGAGATAAGCGGAGTGCCAATTCGTACGCCCTCCACTTTACTTTCAGTATTATGCATGTTCGCTCAATTCCAAGTTAACTTCTTGAAGATTTAAGCCGCGTTTCTTTCATATTTTCTGGCTATTATTTTATTCAGATTAGCAAGGCTATAGGGAAGTCAGGGGTTTGGGATAGTTTTTACCTTTTTAACTCGCACAGATCCTTCCAAGGCTGTATAAAATCGATTAGAGGTAGCCAGAATAAACTGTCAAAATGCGTCATGATCCTCAAGGGGTTAAGCGTATAGTGAGCATTGCAGTATCAAGTATATTTGTTTAATAATGTTGCAATACAAGTAGATATTGTCATTGTTCTATATTTCGAGTTATTTTTGTATGTGGTTATGCGTTAACATTTTATAAACAAATGCTCGAAAGAAAAAGGCAATACTAGTGCAAGTTATAATGAAGGTAGATGTTATAGTGTATTAGTGTGTCCGTGAATGGGGATAAGTGAAGAAAATCAATTATCAAACGATAGGAATATATGAACTAAGATTTTAAGTGAGCATATTTGAAGGTTCTTATATTCATTGAGCTGGCCAAGCAAACAAGTTATGTGTTCCAGAAGTAATGGTGACAGAGTAGTGCCAGCTATTGCATTATTTGTCGACTCTCGGGATAACACTCCCAACATTCAAAATTGGTTGTCGATTGATTGATGTGTGTATCATTAGTAAGAATTGTGAGTCATGAAGTTTCTGACTATTGTTTTTTTAAAGACTTTTTTTTTTTATAAGTTTGCCTAGAGCCCTAGACTATTCGTTAACCTCCATTGTTCTTGTTTCCGCAGGCTAAGGCTGAGGAGGAGCAGAAGGAAGTGAAGGAGGAGGCATCCACCGCCGCCGCCGCACCCATCGCAGAGGAGAAGAAGGAAGAGGAGGCACCCACAGCAGCGGCACCAGCAGAGGAGAAGAAGGAGGAGGTAAAGGAGGAAGCTGCTGTGGAGGAGAAGAAGGAAGAGACTGAGGCAGCACCCACCCCGGCACAGGAGGTAATGTTTGGAGGCTTGTCTCCTTGTTAGTTACTAGTTGTACGGTACCTCCACCACCATCACTCGCTAATTGGAGGAGTCACACGAGCGGCTTTTACCATTGATGTTTGATAGACTACTTTATTTGTCCCTGGTAGAGACAGCTAGTTACTAGACTGAATGCCAAGTTGTCCACTCATGATTGTAGGTGTGGAAGTAAACATAGTGTGACTTACAAGAATTATTTTACAAAAATGTTCATATACAGTAATTATCATGAATTAACTACTGCACAACGAAGTAATTCCTAAATCAATCTTACTATATTTTCTTCCATACTTAAAATCACAAAGTGGGAAGAAAATCACGTGGGTAATTATGCATAGAACTACATGAATTAATTCTTATGAACTTTGATTCGGAAGCTCCCACACCAGAAACGTCGTAACCGCCATGGAAATCGCTTGTGTGACTCCGCCTTAACCCTACCCTGTTAAAAGTGAAACAAATCAACAATGGTACTAAACGCAGATTAGTTTCAAACGGGGCGCGGTCACTGTTTGGGGACATGATCTGTGACTGTCATAGTGGGTATGCTTCACTTTCATCAGTAATCACGTCCATGTGGTCTACCTTCCCATCTACCTCTTCCATCCCATATCCTAACCTCATCCTTTTCCCTTCCTCATCCCACCATCCTTTCATCACCCCCCCTCCTCCCCTTATTCCCTCATCTCTTATTTTACTCCCCTTACGCTCACTCCTTCCACCCTCACCCTACTCTCGCTCCTTCCTACCTCATCCTACCCTCACTTTTTACTCATCTTGCCCCATTCACTCTGCTCATCCCCTCCCCCCCTGTTAACTCATTGCCCTCTTCCCCTACTACCCCATTGCCCTCTTCCCCTACTACCCCATTGCCCTCTCTCCCCCCTACTACCCCATTGCCCTCTCCCCCCCCTACTACCCCATTGCCCTCTCCCCCCCCCTACTACCCCATTGCCCTCTCCCCCCCTACTACCCCATTGCCCTCTCCCCCCCTACTACCCCATTGCCCTCTCCCCCCCCCCTACCCCATTGCCCTCTCCCCCCCCTACTACCCCATTGCCCTCTCCCCCCCCTACTACCCCATTGCCCTCTCCCCCCCTACTACCCCATTGCCCTCCCCCCCCTACTACCACATTGCCCTCTCCTCCCCTCCCCCTACTACCCCATTGCCCTCTCCTCCCCTCCCCCTACTACCCCATTGCCCTCTCCTCCCCTCCCCCTACTACCCCATTGCCCTCTCCCCCCCTCCCCCCACCACCCCCCTGCCCCCCTCCCCTCCCCCTACTACCCCATTGCCCTCTCCTCCCCTCCCCCCTACTACCCCATTGCCCTCTCCTCCCCCTACTACCCCATTGCCCTCTCCTCCCCCTACTACCCCATTGCCCTCTCCTCCCCCTACTACCCCACTGCCCTCCCCTCCCCCTTCTACCCCATTGCCCTCTCCTCCCCCTACTACCCCATTGCCCTCTCCTCCCCCTACTACCCCATTGCCCTCTCCTCCCCCTACTACCCCATTGCCCTCTCCTCCCCCTACTACCCCATTGCCCTCTCCTCCCCCTACTACCCCATTGCCCTCTCCTCCCCCTACTACTCCATTGCCCTCTCCTCCCCCATTGCCCTCTCTTCCTCCTACTACCCCATTGCCCTCTCTCCCCCCTACTACCCCATTGCCCTGTCCCCCCCCCCACCCCACTACCCTCTCCCCTCCCACCCCATTGCCCTCTCCCCTACTACCCCATTGCCCTCTCTCCCCTACTACCCCATTGCCCTCTCTCCCCTACTACCCCATTGCCCTGTCCCCCCTACTACCCCATTGCCCTCTCCCCTACTCCCCCATTGCCCTCTCCCCCTCTCCCCCCCTACTTCCCCATTGCTCACTCCCCCCCTACTACCCCATTGCCCTCTCCCCCCTACTACCCCATTGCCCTCTCCCCCCTACTACCCCATTGCCCTCTCCCCCCTACTACCCCATTGCCCTCTCCTCCCCCTACTACCCCATTGCCCTCTCCTCCCCCTACTACCCCATTGCCCTCTCTTCCCCCATTGCCCTCTCCTCCCCCTACTTCCCCATTGCCCTCTCTCCCCCTAATACCCCATTGCACACTCTCCCCCTAATACCCCATTGCCCTCTCTCCCCTACTACCCCATTGCCCTCTCCCCCCCTACTACCCCATTGCCCTCTCCCCCCCTACTACCCCATTGCCCTCTCCCCCCCTACTACCCATTGCCCTCTCCCCCCTACTACCCCATTGCCCTCTCCTCCCCCTAGTACCCCCTTGCCCTCTCCCCCCCCTACTACCCCATTGCCCTCTCCCCCCCTACTCCCCATTGCCCTATCCCCCCCTACTCCCCCATTGCCCTCTCTCCCCCTAATACCCCATTGCCCTCTCTCCCCTACTACCCCATTGCCCTCTCCCCTACTACCCCATTGCCCTCTCCCCCTACTACCCCATTGCCCTCTCTCCCCTCCTACCCCGTTGCCCTCTCTCCCCTCCTACCCCGTTGCCCCCTCTCCCCTCCTACCCCGTTGCCCTCTCTCCCCTCCTACCCCGTTGCCCTCTCTCCCCTCCTACCCCGTTGCCCTCTCTCCCCTCCTACCCCGTTGCCCTCTCTCCCCTCCTACCCCGTTGCCCTCTCCCCTCCTACCCCGTTGCCCTCTCTCCCCTCCTACCCCGTTGCCCTCTCTCCCCCTCCTACCCCGTTGCCCTCTCTCCCCCTCCTACCCCGTTGCCCTCTCTCCCCTCCTACCCCGTTGCCCTCCTCTCTCCCCCTCCTACCCCGTTGCCCTCTCTCCCCTCCTACCCCGTTGCCCTCTCTCCCCTCCTACCCCGTTGCCCTCTCTCCCCTCCTACCCCGTTGCCCTCTCTCCCCTCCTACCCCCTCCCCCCTACCCTCATGACCCCCAACTAACTGTACCTCCTTGACTACCATCCTCCTATCAGACAACCCCATATTCTCTTCTATCCCATAAAGGGCATCTTGGGGCTTCAATAACAAGTGTTACTCTTCCATCCTTCACCAACCTTGAAATCTTACTTGTGTTGCCTGACTGAATATGTAGCACTATAACCCAATAGGCCTACTGCATTTTTTTTTTTTTTTTTTTTTTTTTTTTTCCCCAAAAGTTTTGAATAGAGAAAAGGAAGCTATATGTACTTGATAACTGAGAAAGGGCTTGTATTCACTTGTGGATGTAACCACATTTTCATTATTTTGTGGTTTCTCTCCACTTCCAGTATTGAGAAGTTCAGTACAGTATTGTCTGACAACACACGCCATCCCTGTCCACATATTCTACTGTCCATCACTATCTTTAACTACCCTTACTACTCATCCCTGCCCTTACCATCCCTGTCCTTACCTTCCTAGAGTACCCAATAACCATGTCGTAACCATCCCTAATATCCATCCCTGTCCTTGCATTCCCTACCACATCACTGATCCTCATTCTTCTTCCCCAGTTGTGTGCAAATTTGCCTGACCAGAACTAAACCGTGTACCGTATGTAATAATTATGATGACTCAAAAAGATTAATATTTTGTCTACATTAGATAAATATTTATAATGTAGTTTTAACTTTCATGGTATTATTATTGCATGGGTAATTATCAGTATTTACTACTGATTAACAGTAGTAAGTGGGAGCCCTTTCTCGTATTTTCAATGAAGTAAATGGCACAATGTTCTGGCTAGGTTTTATTTGCAGTTGTCAGCCTTTCCTCCATCACTTGCAGCAGAGCGTTAGACTAGTGTTTCCCCTCATCCCCTGTACATACACTCCCCTGCCTGTGTTGTGTTGCTGGTGTGTTAACCCGAGTCCTGCTGCTCTGTTGCTGCTGTGTGCACTGGCAGACTACATATGTACATACTTGTTAACTGCTAGTCAGTCTTGTGGCTGGTTGGTGTACTACACGCACACTTATTGCAACAGTTTGATCACTACTTGCTTGAGCTGCTACCATTAATTAATTCTAATACTTTGTGTGTGCAGTCCTTTTTACTCCACACATAGTTATACATAGTTATTAAGCTACAACAGACTTTACTAGAGAACTGTGTTCATAGTTACTAAGTTTTGTTTACTTTTTGGTTCTTAAATGCACAGAATACTGTACATCCCCTCCAGGACAATTTGTATCCCTGCAGAAACAAAATATTGTACTTTACTACAGTATTATCAATCCTTTGTCTCTGTGATGTATATAATACAAAATTCATATGTACGTTTACATTGGCTTAACAATAATGTTCAACCTTGTACAGTATTAATACTGACAGTTGTCCAAGGAATATTCTAACGCATTTTGATCCGCCTAGCACTAACATTTGACACCATTACTACTACTAGCATGATGGTTTGATTAATATTATTTGTTTTCACCGTTTGTGTTCTTGATTACCTCTTCGGTTTTTCTTTCTTTATTGAAACATTGAATGGCTCCTTGACATAGCTACACTTTTTGACACCATTACACTGGATAGTTTGACTCTAACTTTGGAAGTGTACAAGTAGCGGGCGGTTATATAGCCATGTCAGCAATGTTCTCACATCACCTCCCTCTTGCACTCACTTCAGTGTTTATGCATGAAGTCTTTTCTGTGTTATTGTCCGTGTCTAGCCACTGTGTTGCCATAAAACAGTGGATCACAAATGTTGCATGAAGGCCAAGAGACTGGCTCCAGTGTCTTTTAAGACTTGTTTACAGAATGTTCTAAAATTTGTTTTGCTATAAACTGTTGTGTGCTGGCAGCATGACAGTGTGCAGATACTAACTCGGTTTTGTATCAAAGTGTATTGAAAATTTAATAAAGTAATTATAATATTGTCTCTTGGTTTGCTGGATATCAGATAAATTTAGCTTCAAAACATGGACATTGCATGTCATTTAAAGAATCTTATTTATGATTAACTGCCAAGCAGTTCTATTCTTCAAAGAGACTATAATTCTTAACTTTCTTTTGTATTCTAAACTGAGATTTAAATCATATTAGCTTGGAGTTGCAAGAGTGGATGGATATTTAAAAGCATCAGAGGATGAGTGAATAAAATCTTTCTATCTGCAGTCTAAAGAGGACACAAGGTTTTCCATATATAGGGCAGCCTGGCCACTATGTTGTAAAGTTGCTAACAGTGGTATGTTCACCTTCTTGCCACCTGCCCCCTTTTAGAGCTTCCCGGAGGAGACGTGTGAGGCAGCCCCCCCTCTCCCGGTGACCCCATCCCCCACTCCCCTTGAATCTCAGGCCGACCATACTGCCCCCCTCGCTCAGCCCGAACAGGTCTCTGAGTCTGAAGCCTCACCAGCCCCCTCTCATTCAGAGGTGGAAATTACAAGCGAAGCCTCGCCTGAAGTCCCTCAGTCAGTTAATGTAGAACCCACCAGTGATCACCTTCCATCTGATACTCTTCTCGAACAGGCACCCCCACAAGTCACAAAATCTGCCCCCGTCCAAGAATCCGTACCAGAACCCACCGTGGAGGCTTCCCCCGCGCCCGTACCTGTAGAGTCTGCTCCCACCACTGGAGAACCCGTCGCAGAGCCAGCACCCACGGAGCCTGTTGTAGAGTCCACTCCTGCCATACCAGAAGTACCTGTCATAGAATCTCAAGCTGCCTCTTCTGTCCCTGAGCCAGTAAAGGAAGCTGCTCCTGCCCCTACCCCTGCCCCTGAAGAACCAGCAGCACCAGTTACTCAGGAAGCTGTTACAGAATCAACACCAGTTGTTGAAGTAACCCAGACAGAAGCCGCACCAGTTGTAGAGGCTGCCCCAGTACAAGAAAGTACACCAGTACCAGAAGCACCACAGGTAGTACCCGTAGCAGAAGTAGCTCCAGTTGCAGAGATTGTGCCAGTAGTAGAGTCTGCACCCGTAACTGAAACTGTACCAGTGGCAGAGAGTGTACCAGTAGTAGAAGCAGCACCAGTAGTAGAGGAAGCACTAGTAACAGAAACACCTGTGGTAGAAGCACCAGTAACAGAGGCAGCACTACCAGCTGCACCAGAAGTACCACCACCATCGACCCAAGATGAGCCTGTCATTAATTCTTTACCTGCTAAGGATATAAGCCAGGTACTAGATGATTCGGTTGAACCCTCCCTAACTAACCCTCTTGTAGAAGAATGTAATACTGCACCTGAACCCCAGGACCTTGTAGAGCCATCCTTACCTGTAGACCAACTTACTAGAACTGTAGAAGAGTTTGAAGTGTGTGATACTAACAATGCAGAGGCCTCCCGACCTGAGAAGGAGGACAAGCAAGAGGAATCCCCACAGAGAGTTATCGAGGAGGCTGAGAACGATGCTGTAGTCTCAGAAGTGGTCACCGAAGAATTAGTCACGTGTGTATCAGAACAAACCTCTGAGATTTTAGCCCAGGAAACAACAGGTAGCGAGGACCAGGAGAGGTTGGAGTGTGAGGGGAATGGGTCGGGCGAGGTGGGTGGTGAAGAACAGAGTAGGGGGGTATTGGAAGCGGATCACACCCCAACCTGCGACTCCCTTCAGGTACATATCAAGGCAGTCACTCAAGCACTTTTTCCAGCAACTTTTGAGAGGCAACTTCATACTGCTACATTATGAAACTATGTAGCATTAGTATGGGCAACTAGACTGAAGGTAGATCATTATAGCAAACACAAATTTTATGAAAACTTGATGAAGACGTTGCCCAACCATAGTTGCCCCAAAAGGTTGTTGGAAACAGAGCTTGTGTATATCTGCCTTTACACACACACATCATTTCTGCAAAGGTTAGAAATACTCCTGCACCTTTTAGGAAGCTTCTACTCTCTATTTGTTTTATCTTTAATTTATTCTTCAAAACTGGTTTCTTACTCATTATGTATAATCTATTCTTTAAACTTTTGTTTATAATTTGAACAAACAGGACAATTTTCATTTTTTTCTGGGCAATCATTACTCTCTTCCTTTCTTGATGGGACTGTCTTCATGATTCACATATTGTATCAATAAGTGTGCGAGCAGACCAACCAGACCAAAGAGACACTGACTTGAGTTGTAAGAGTTTACACCACTGCTTAGTATTTTGATTTATAGCACTTAGTGGGGTTTTTTGCGCCACACCTGTAGATCTCCACAGATATTAATGACTTTGTAATTTTCATGCAACTCACTCAGCAACTGTTTGAACAAATGAACAAATCTATTGCCTGTCGACACACCATTAAAAGTGAGTAGTGTGTACTATGCAGGGTTGCATGTGAATAGGCTTTATTAATGGTAGAGTGGAGAGAAGCAGCCCAGCAGACGACCACTGGATGAAGTTGGCTAGACAACGGGTGACTAGACTAGACAGGCAGAACAACTACAGTAAGGTTGACGATCCAGTTCATATGTGGTGCTCTAATTAGTATCCAAAATTGATCAAAATACTACCCATGAACAATTTGTAGCAATCGTTAGATTAATTAATTTAGTATCAAGCTGTAAAATGGTTACAGTATATTTTGACACTTAATTTGATTTATCTAACTATATTTTTGTTTGTACAGTACAGTATTTATCAAATATCGCCTACTAATTGGACTACAGCGTACAAATTGGCTAGTCTAACCTAAGCTCTCTCTTTCCGACCAGTCTGGAAGAGACCTTGTCCGGAAGTGCGAACTATGTGTCTTAAAATCTTTTACCTTGTTCTTTCCTTGGAAATTGTCAGAAAGACCATGGTGATGGTCTGAAATGGATATTGGCTGTCTGGTCATGTACTTCAACCAAGAGAGGTGATTGTTTGGATTGAATACCATTGTTCAGACATCTACCTCCATCTCTCAGACTTTTAGCTCAGCATTTCAGACTTTTTCCGAAAGACCGAGGTAAAGTCTGGACAGGATACCTAGTGTGAAAGTCTTAGGTTTCTATAAGCCTGGGTTCGGAAAGAGAGGAGGATAAAGACAGTGGCACATGGGCATTTTTCTGGCATTTCTTAAAAGCCAAGATCCGATTCTGGCTTGTGATTCTTGGATAGAAAATTCAGTCAGTCATACAGGTTATTTAACCCAATTACTGCGGCACTTGTCATATTACAATTGCTTGGTCACCACTGTACCATACGGGGGTTTTGGACTAAAAGTAACCTTCATTCCCTGCACATTTTAATGTATAAACAAGAGCTAGAACGTATTTCAATGATATCCCTGAAAGCAGAGGAATAGACCTTTCCAATGGCACCTGAATCATGTTTGTACGACCACTGGTTGCCGTGCAACAATATTGCACAGGTGACGCTAAATCGGTAAAAAATAGCGAGTTCGAGCGGTTTTCGCTATCCCCGAGTCTGTAAGGGAGTTGGAGATGTCTTCACTGCCACTAGTGATGGCCCAGACACGGGGAGGCTATGGATGGAGCCGTTCCACGCTGCTTATACTCTCTCGCCTGCCTCCCAGTCCTTGTTCAAGGCAGAAATTCGGCAATTGTCATATGACGAGTGCCGCAGTGATGACCGTATTTTTTATATAACAGCCCGCAGTCATTGAGTTAATTCACTCGTATAAAGCTAGTAACCTGGAGTTGACGACTATTGTACATATATCCGGTAACGAAATGCAAAATAAGCAAAACTGGGGTGAAACGTGAAAGACAGATTTGGTCACAACTTGGAAAAAAACCGCCAGAAACAGTGCCTGTGTAACATCGCCTCTACTGTATTGTCTTCCATATGAGGGACTCCACATGTCTTCCTTCTCTCTCATACCCTCATTTGGACACATTGGGAAGAGAGCTGTAGCATCATGATTTTTAATAGCCTCAATTGCTTAATGCTTAGCTAGTAATACAAGGCACAATTTGCACATCTTGAAGTGAATCTTGAATAACTTGAGCTAATTAACAACCAATAATTTACCAATAGCTACAGTTATAGGTATCCGAAACATTTTATACAATAATGATTCAACTTTACATTAATTCTATACAGTATAGGCCTATACAGTACACAACTATTAATATCTGTCTGCCCCATAGGAAGTGCCACAGTTGTAGGGACCTTAGTTAACATTAATTGATAGGATATATGTTGATTTCCATATTCGTTGAACTAACCCAATAATTGCATATAGGAACAGAAAGAGGAAGCCCCCGCTGCCAAGGAGGAGACTCAGAAGGAAGAGGTGAGAGTCTGGTGTTTTGTTATTTATTTAATTAAGGAGAATATACTAAACTTTGGAAACAAATTGGAAACCAAAAATATTTTATCTTGACCCGTTCATTCAGGCGACCCTATTTTTATTATACTGGCTATTTTTGGACAATTTTATTCAGTGTACCTGTAGGAAGAATATATATGGATCAAAGGGTAAAAAATACTTCCATTAATTGTTGCTTCCTGACTGCAAAATATTGTCAAATGATTACCAAAGAAAAACATTGTCATGCGATTGAAAGGGTTCAAGAAATATGTCTAGCAGAGGACCCTTGCTTAGTGTACAAAGCAACTTGGGTGTTATGTATATACTGTGTAATTAATTAGAATTTGTGAAAAGTATTTGTTGATATGGTATGGGATGTAGGGTAAAACATTAATTTATTTGATTTTTTTGTTTTACTTATGTGAAAAAGTATAACCTATTGTTGTTTTGTACCTTACTAAGTCAATAATCTATTCATAATCAATATTACCATTCACATATCAGGCCACTGTCTATATTATTAGAATTCTGTAGAACCTATTCATAAGCCAGGGGGTAATAAGGGAGATGACTGTATGGACAAACGGCCATTACTGTACAATAAGTCCTTGCTATTGGCGCTGTCTTAGAATGGCACTGCTGAGGCTGGAGGAGCGCAGATAGGTGTCCAGGGGGATTGAATGGAGTCTTACCTGGGCTCTGGCACCATGCCAGTGTTTACATGATGGGGTAGTATTGTGGCAAGGCTTTATGGTTCTCTAGTCCATGTAGCCTTGCCTTACCATAGTAAATGTTCACTTGAATGCCATCAGGCTTAAATATGGAAGTGTCTTGTAAATTACCTTTGTTTAATTAGTTCTTTCATGTGCAGACGACCGCCCCTGTAGAGGAAGTTGCTGCTCCCGCTGAGGTACAAGAAGAGGCTGTGAAGGTGGGTACAGTATTTGCATTTATAAGTATTACACTACATTGCCACCTTAATACTATATTACTGTATTGGTAACTTAGTTTGGTTTAAGCTTGATAGACTTGCATGTATTAATCTTAAAAGGTAATTTGTTTAATGTAGGCAAGTGAAGTGGTTGTTTTAATGTTATTTTTTTTTTTTTTTTGTGTGAATCTGCTTACAAGTAAAATAAACTGACAAAATGTATTACTCTGATAATTTAGATAAGGTGATAGAGTTAATGGGCTGGTCTATCAGAGTGAGAACTGAGCAATCTCTGCCATACCCATAGCTTACTCTGACTGTTCCTTTTACTTATATATTTTCTAGATCTCAAGTGACGGCGTCTCTAACGTGGATTGACCTCCCAATCTACCAAGATTGGAAGCCAAAGCGTCACATTTTTCCCTTGCCCCTCAACTTTCTCTTCATAATTGCTGAGGGGCACAGGGCCCTGGGTGGGGCTTTGGTTTCCCGGGCGTTTCCGCACCCTCCTCGAGCTCCCCGCCATGGAGTGGCTTCGGTCACCCAGGCTTTATTGTGGTCGGCGGGGAGGGTTCTGTGGGGGCGCTCGGTTGTGGCCTTGGCCTTGCTCGGGGCCTTGGGGCTGTTCGGCCAGGCAGCTTGGGGAACAACAACAACAACAACAACAACAACCCCCCAGACCCGGGTGGACTTGCTTGAGGTCCCATCGAACTCTCGCCATGGACCCCGGGTGGTCTCTTATGAGATACTGTTCTATATAAAGCTTTAATCCACTTAAAACTACAAAAGAGAAAGTTTTGTTGTCTTGAAGGCGGGCTGCGACACACTACAAGAAGCACACAGTGTCAGTCAGCCGACTTATGCTTGACTCGGCGAAAAGCAAGCAATCAATAATATTCTGCAGTCTGAATCGATGCATGAAAGCAGTGGACAGTGACTTAACAAGGGTTTCAATGGTTAAATAAATCTATAATCGATACAATCAATAATGTTCCATAATCAATATTCAATAGTTGAACGAGAATAAATAAGCTGAAGCGATCACCGCCAATATAGCCACCGCGCAGTGGAAGGAAAAGTGGTCAAGGGACGAAGCCAACACTTTAAATTTTACCTACTAGAACCACTTTGTGTCAAATTTTCTAGTCTTCACCTATCGCAAGATAACAGGGAGTGCGGTCTCCTGATGCATATATATATATATATATATATATATATATATATATATATATATATATATATAATCATTCATCATCATCATCTCCGACGCCTTGCTCCCCCTGGGAAACCCCCACTAGAGGATGGCCATGACAGAAACGTCTCCAAGCTACTTTGTCAAGACATGCCTCCCGTGCCACAATGCCCCTTCCACTACGTGGAAGTTTTTCTTCAATATATTTTTCCACTTTCTTTTCCCATACCATAGGTGGTCTTCCACTACTAGCGGTTCCACTCACCTGACTCCCATATATCTTTCTTGGCATTCTGTCTTCATCCATTCTCTGAACATGACCATACCACCTCAAAGTACTTCTCTTTATCCACTCAACCACACCACAATCAATGCCCAAAGCCTGCTCTTCCATTCCAAAGGACTCTTACACTTCCCTATTACTTGGCCCATCTAGCCTATTCATGCCAGCTGCCATTCTGAAAAAGCTCATCTCCACAGCTCTTAGTTTGAAGAGGTCCTCGTCACTTGCTGTCCATGTCTCGCTTCCATACGAGAGTGTTAGGAGCAGCACACTGTTTCCCAGTGACTTTTTGACTTCCTGGCTAACCATTCTTCCTTTGAGAATACTATCAAGTTCTCCAATCACTTTTCTCCCTTGCATTTTTCTCTCTTTTATCTCGCTTTCCATTTTACCATATTTGCATAGTACAGCTCCCAAATACTTGAAACTTTCAACCTCTTCTAGTATAGTGTACTTCATTTTTCAATTTTATTTTACAACTTTTCTTGTGTTCTTTCTTGATTCTATATTTTTCCTTAAAATCTATAGTTTCATGCATTCTTCTCTCAAACACCATTACCTTACATTTCCCTACATTGACCTTTAACTTTCTCTTTTCACATACCCTGTCAAAGTCAGTGATATATATATATATATATATATATATATATATATATATATATATATATATATATATATATATATATACAGTATATATATATATATATATATATATATATATATATATATATATATATATATATATATGTAATATATATATGTAATATATATATATATATATATATATATATATATATATATATATATACAGTATATATATATATATATTTATATATATATTATATGTGTATATGTATATGTATATGTATATATATATATGTATATGTATATATATATATGTATATGTATATAACCTAGGAAGGATTTTGTGGGTGCGCTCGGTTATGACCTTGGCCTTTCTCGGGACCCTGGGGCTGTTCGGTCAGACAGCCTGGGGAACAACAACAACCTAAGTTAGGCCATTTATTAGCGGAGATAAGAGTATCTGGAAATTACAACAATAACCCGAGACTCTCGCTATTATCCCAAACGTGGCAAACTTCCCCTATTATTTTCACCATCAAAACTGAACCAATTGATCTTGTGTGTTCTAGTTTTCACCATTCGCAAGATAACAATGAATTCTGTATTTTGATAAAGGTCTAACCTGCTGTAGTTTAGGCCATTTAATTGCAGATATATGAATACACAAAATATTAATGAAAAACACTTGGATCTGAAGCCTGAGAAGGTTTGAACATAGCCGAATCTGGAGGGTTAAGCGACCCTCCCCTGTGAACAGAAATTGGCTTGATAATCGAATGAGTTGCCTCGGTATGTGGAAGCATATGAAGGCGATTCATTCGCATCCAATACCTCTCAGGGATCATGGTGTCTGGCAATAGATAGATAGAATTGGAACATACACTAATAAAAGTTAAATACAGTATCTTGGTTCTTATCTGGGGAAAATGCAAAGAGAAGAGAGAATTAACAGCTCTTTTATTGTTCTTTTATTTCATAAATTTTATATTAGTAAGCGTTGTTTCCACAGCGATTTTGGCAAGTTATTTTGCCTTTATATTGTCTTTGTCCAAGTTTTGGTTTGTTTAGTTTGCAAGTTTTATATTTTAATTAAATGTTTGGAAGTTGACTGAATGACTGGGAGTGCAATGGCAGGGATGCTAGTTATTAGAGGGCTGTAGCATTATAAATATCCACCAAGCTCTGCTTATGCCACAAGACTGCACTCTATTGTGGCCTGGCTTATAGGATTTTTTTGATTTTTTAAGGATCCCCATTTTTTTTAAGTCTGAATGTAGAGGGATCTGCATGGATGGGTAGATCTACAAAAACATTGGATCAGGTTCTATATTGTATTAATTTGTAGGTTTAATATGAATCTCGATCCAGATTCTCTAAAGCAGTCTTCTGTATGTTATGATGTAGCAAGAGTCAGAACTCTCCTCATATTGTAGCTTATCACTTTTGTATGTATGACTTTATATCTTGCCCTTAATAAGAAAACTTAAGGTGATCATAAGCAATTCTACCAAATTTTGGTGATTTACTGGTATGAGTCTTTCTAGCGTTACAATACAGTAGGGTCTCACATAAAACGAGTTTATGGTCGATAAACGAGGGCGTTTTATGCGATTTTGTTTTATGTGAACACAGCATTTTGGTGACGCAATATCGTCAATGTTCACTGTAAGCGAAAATTTTTGTACAAAGCGAACGATATTTTGTACGTTTTGTACGATATTTCGGTGCTCTATATGAAAACTCCTCGGATTTGCCCCACTCTGGCGGCGGACTCGTTTTATGTGATCACATTCGTTCTGATCGAAAATTAAATATTAATATTTTAGGTCGGTCGTTTTAATCGAGACTCGTTTTATGCGAACACGGTTTATGCGGGACCCTACTGTATCTACTTTCAAGTTTGACCATCATAGGGAGATTGTGAGGTTGTAAATAGTGGAGTATGCAGGCCCTATATTGCAAACCTTGACCCTCAGGAGGAAGCCGCCCCCGCTGCCGAGAGCGCACCCGTGGTGGAGGAGACCCCCGCTGAGACCAAGCAGGAGGAGAAGCAAGAGGAACAGAAGACTGAAGAGGTAAGATCACAGGTCACCAGTATCCATCAGGTGCTAGTATAGCAGGGGGTGGTGAGGGTTAGCTCCTCTCTCCTGCACTCGCACTATACTCTATTCAACTTAACCGGGCCACAAGTTGTCGTCTCCCTAGCTTCATTACCATCTCAAGTTGTCACCTCTCAAGCTTCATTATAGATCTAATTTTAATACTGTAGTGAAATATATGATTTTGAAAAACTTCCAAGACCATTAATAATGTCTTAACTTGATTACTGACTACAGTAAACTTCCGTTAATCCGAAGGGCAGCGGACCGCCCCTCGTTCGGATTAGTGGATTTTTCGGATTATCGGACTTTACCCCTATGAACCTGTGTATTAATGGCCTGACGAAAACATTGAGGCATTAGGCCACCCAAATGACACACACACATATCATATGTTCATGAAATCACTTCAAAAGTTTACCATTGTCATTGTAACCTACTTCAAAACCTTCAGATTAATGGTCAAAGGAATCTGCTGATATAAACGTAAACACCATATGTCCGCATCGTCTACTAGCGAGTTTGTCTTGCTCTTGAAGATCAGATCAGATGTGGTTCGGGAAGTAATGCCTTAACAACGGCACTTCCCTGAGAGGTTCTTGTAATTTTCCTTTTGTGACGTGCTCTGTTATATTATATTGTATTGAAAGCACCCTTGTCTTGTTGTTTTGAAAGCACCCTTGGGACGCTCCGATCACTGAACTATAAATAGTAGCGTATCGGAACGTCCAAAGGTGCGTTTTCAAGCTCAAGACTGAATGCGCTTGCAGAAAATGCGGTGCAAGCCAGTAGCGCATCGGAGCGTCCCAAGGATGCGTTCAAGAGCAAAACAAACTCTAGCAGACGATGTGGTGTTTACGTTTATATCAGTAGCTTCCTTTGACCATTAATCTGAATGTTTTGAAGTAGGTAATAGGCTACAATGACAATGGTAAACTTTTAAAGTGAATTCATGAACATATGATATGTGTGTGCTCCATTATGTGTCATTTGAGTGGACTAATGCCTCAAAAAGGGGACTTTGGGACTTCTTGAAATTCGGACCATCGGGTGAATTCGGATTTGGCCTCAAATTGAAAAATTCGGACTATTGGGAGATTCGAATCATCGGTCGTCGGATTAAAGGACTTTTACTGTATATTGATATTCTAATATATGGTTAACTATGAAAGGAAACTATTCAGAGGAGAAATTGTCATGTCCCTGTCTTAATTTTCAAACGGTGACTTAACTTTGATAGTTATAATATTACTTATGAAACAAACTAATAATATGAAGCAAAGATGGATTTTTTCTTCGTTCTGTAATTAAGTGCCAGGAAATTGCGCTGTTGGGACACGAGGTTTGTGGCCCGGTTATGGTGAACGAAGTAATTGTGTTCTCTAGTTCTCGGGGCAACGTGAGATATGGCTTGTTGTAGTCTGCATTTTGACACTTTATGGGCAGGTCTTGGACTTGTGTATTGTGGAATCTGTCTGCATCTTATTTATTTTATTCAGTACTGTATTACATTATACCTTATTTTCTTTTGCTTCATTATATTTCACTTGTGCTGTGCTCCCTAGCATTCTATTATGTTATCCATGTCCATTCTTTTGCACAAAGCAACACTGCAGCAGCTTTTTCACCAGCTTGAAGTAACAAGAGCATTAATTTATGCCTTTTATAATATGCCTTTTACATTAACCCTTCGGCCCCGGGCAGGCTTATATTGGGACATGGTGTGAGTGGGCATTATGGGCTTGAAAATATAATATTTTGCTTTTGTTTTTGCTGTAAAGGAAAGGATTAAGTAAAAAGAATATGAACCATATGATCACATACCTTTCAAAACCTGCAAATAGACAAAGGATTACAAAGGAAAATAGCAGCAGCAGATTTACTGATAACTCACTAGAATACTTGGTGGAGAGTAATTCAAATATAAAACTTTAAAACAAACTGAAAAGTTACGGTTCAAATTAATATTACTAACTCGTTAAAAATATCGAAACGACAACACACTAAACTAAATCTATATGTGGAAAAATGCTTTTAAATTTATCTGAAATTAAACTTTGAAAACAACAAACTTATAATAAGTAAGAAATGGGTACCTAACTGGAAAATCTATATAATGTGCATTATATAAGCACAAACTCAGCCAGGGATTTGAGTTGAGATATATCTAGAACCCAAGAACTCCTTTGTATCTATTACCGTTGTGCTGTGGTGACAAGTTTAATATCGCCTAATTTGTCCCAATTTGCACAGAAGGGAAATGGAGAGTCATGTTACAAATACTATATTGCCCACTTTTAAATATTTTGCTTTGCCATTTTGCCATATAATCAGCACAATTGTACAATGATAATTAACATCTATGTTTGGCTAATAATTAACATATATTTTTGGCTAGGATCGAAGCCATGGGCCAACTGGCAATCTTTAGTCATGGGCTTTTAAAAGGCCAGAACATGACCGTAACCTAGGGATATAAGATAACGTCCCCTGGGAAGAGATTACCCGGGTCCAAGGGTTAAGGAGATTAAAGTAATAAAGGCTGATAACACTGAAAGCAAACCACTGAATAACTAGTGCAGTAAAGACTAATGGTAGAAGTTGGTGAAGTGTTGTGGTGCACCTTACCTGCATGATGAGCTTGGTGCTGATGGGTGCCTTCAGCAGGTGGCAGAGTCCAGCAGCACCGAGACTCCCGCAGCGGAAGAGCCCCAGACCGAGACCCCCGCAGCACCAGCACAGGAGGAGGAGGAGGCGTCGTCCCCCTCCGAGGCCACAGAGACTGCCCCGGCCCCAACCCCGGCCCCAACCCCTGCTGAGGAGGAGGTGACTGAGGTGTCTGCTCCTGTGGTCGAGGCGGCCCCAGAGCCCAGCCCGGCCCAGGAGGAGACCACCGAGACCCCTGTCAGCATGGAGAACGGGCTTGAGCAGGAGGTGGCGGCCCCGGTGGAGGAGGACACCATTAACAAACAACAGACCCAGGAGACTCACAAACCAGAGACCACAGCTGACCTTGAGACCACAACACAGGTGAGAGCAGGGAGACAAGGCAAGGCAGTGATACCAATACCACTGCACCACCACCACCACCAACACTAGCTACACACTAGCAGAAAGCTCTTTATGATGGAGCTTTATTGTATGGTATAGAAGCTATTTGCACTGGTATTATTAGCCATTACGTAGAAATGCAGCTTTAGTGTATGGTATCAAAGATTATCTGCACAGATAGTGTTAAGTTACTCTACTACTTGATTGAGATATTAAGCATCGGAGCTTAACAGTTAGTAGTTACATACCTAAATAGTTCATTTATAGCTTGATAAATAATGGTAATGGCTATCATATCAGTGAACTGTTCACCTGATATTCTTGTTGATAATCAGTTTCAATATGAATGTGCATGATCATTTTTCTTTAAATATCTGATAACTGTGGTAACTTACTGATCCAGTTCTAATGTGTGTGTTTGTATGTATGCACAGTTTGAGGTATAAAGGCATTATCTATGTCTACAAACATGACTCGGCCTGTTTGTGCGCCATTACAGTTAGCCATTTATGACATGGAAGAGTTGCATGGGAAGTATTCTTTTTCCTCTGTATTCTAGAAGTGTAAAGGTGGTTGTTTTAAAATCCTGCCAGTTTAGTTCTGTATAAGGACTACATGTCAGCACCTTCAGTAAATTAAGATCATTAACCCGTTCAGTACCAGCGACGGCTCCCTGCCGTCAGTAGATAAATCACTCCCCCAGTCCCAGCGACGGCAGAGAGCCGTCGGTAATATACTTTCCTTGTAACTGCCAGTATGAGGCCGTGCCTGGTACCACGACCGTTTGAGCACTGCTCTACAGTTGGCAACACTTCTCAGCTTATATCCAAGCCTCTGCAGGGTGGGAGAGTCAGTATTCCTCCATCTTTTGAGGTGGGAGGTTGTTATATCTTGCCATTTTGACCACATTGCTTGGGCTGGGGGGACTTTTATTACTGT
The DNA here is from genome assembly GCA_032716605.1 of Paralithodes platypus. NCBI lineage: Eukaryota > Metazoa > Arthropoda > Malacostraca > Decapoda > Lithodidae > Paralithodes > Paralithodes platypus. The sequence continues at coordinate 6,344,733 of CM064521.1, forward strand.
ACCCTATGGTACAGTAGGGGTTAATAATTCCTTTGTCTACCCAGGAAGTATCGTGATTTGCTATGACAAAAATTCCTACCTCCCAGTTCATAAGTTATTCATTTATTAGCCATTTTTATCATTCCTAATATGGGTATGAGTACTATAAATATTGGTTTAAAATGGCCGGATAGTGGGCTTTTGGTCCAATGACCAGGAAATATATTTTTAAGGATAGAGAAGAGTAAGGCTGTGAGAAGCAGGGATGCCGAAGCCCCATTTTGATACGAACAGTTGAACATCCTACAATCGTTCAAATTAATTTAGCAAATAATAATTGTTAGTACATGTTGACTAATTATTGCTTATTGCTGCTAAGTAATTTAGCAATATTATGCTGCAACCAGCTGTTAACACTTACTTACCGCCAATGTCATTGCTGGAATACTGTCAACAGTGTTCTGTGCACTATGTAAATGTTAGTATGCTTTTAACTTTTGCTATATCTGCCTAACACTTAAAAATTCTTACGTATTCAGTTAATATTAATGCAGACTATTAAATGTAATATACTAGTGGATGAATTATTATAGATTTTCACAATTAATGGTTATATATTAGATTATTTAGTTATATTACACTTGTGCATTTATAACAGTATACCATATGAAAGATAAGATTAGTTCAAACATTATTGAGTAATGTGTAGAATTAATGGGATTTTTGTTAGCTCCAATATTTGCACATTACAAAGTGCAAGCAATTTGAATACTGAACTTAAATTGTTCATCAGAATACTGCTTGTTACATAATAGGATATTATCATTGTATTTTTATCATATGCACTTAGCATTAGTGGAAGTTTTTAAATTAAATTAGTATATAGCATTTTTATTATTTCAATGTCGATAAATGTTCCTAGGTTAATTTCACTCTAATATTAAGTGTCTTTAGGTTTATCAGTTAAGCACTTCTGATGAATCTAAAAACTATGAAATGATTATACAGTATTTAGAATACTTTATATATTTAACTATGAAATATTTTAAACTTTTAAGGTGGATAGGCTTTTGTATACAGAATAATCTTTCTCCCATGTTCACGATACCCTCCAAGCTTCCAGCACTGTTATTAGTTGTAGTATTTAGTGCATATTATACTCTTCTTCTATATTTATCAATTTTGCATGATGTCTTCACTCGCTTTGCCTGTCAGCACAAGGAATAGCGTATTTTTATTTCACCATTTCAGTATGTGGTGCCTTAATTAACCCTTCCAGTTTACGAGGATGTGTTTGTCTCTGATTCTGGCTACATTTAGACAATATTATACAGGTTGGAAAGGAATTTAGGAAGTCAGAGTTCTAGTTTATACCCCTTTGATTCCTAGAGATACTTCCAAAACTGAATAAAATTGCCAAATGTTAGTTAGACTTAAGATGACAAAATGCATCCTATTACTGAAAGGGTTAATTTTATTCTGGCTATCGTTATTTGGTTAATTCTTTTAGTATGACTTTCACTTTAGTCTGGTTAACATATGACTATTTTTATTCAGTTGAGGAAGAACATAAAGGAATCAGAAGGGTAATTGAGGCAATCTTTACCCTTTTGACTCCCATAGGTCCTTCTTATACTGCATAAAGTTCTTTAATGATAGCAAAATATCAAAGAATGGTGTCCTAAAAAATGAAAGGGTAAAATTTAAGGGAGGGAGAACCTGTGGAAATCAAAGGTTTAGTTGAGATATGTTTTTACCCCTTTGATTCCAAGAAGGTATGAGTAAGAATAAAGTTGGAATTCCACCACCATATTGAAAGGCCTAAGATACTTTATTAGTTTTCCTTCAAGTCTTCTGCACTGACTCTTCACTTTTGTTTCACCTAAGGTGTCTCAATCAAAGAAGAAGCCTGCCTTAGATGAGTTAGAGAGCAAGGTATGTGGTAATGGATACTGTGTGGTTCTAATACAGTTGTCTTCCCCCATACCCTAGCTAAGAACCAGATGAGCACCCTTAAGGCGGATTTACACAGGCTTTTTTCCTCAACTTTCCTCCGCAACTCTGATCTGGCAGCTACCGGTACTGAAATATATTTAATAATAATTGCCACATATTCTCATTAGTCCTCAATACTGTAGTTCAAAACTAATTGTTACAAACTTTCTAATAAATAGAGGATGCCATTAAGTAAATGGATCTTGCTTTCATTACCTGTGTATATCCTTCCTCTATTCTTTTATGCTAAACAAAATAAAAACTACCGGTAACTTCATTCTATACCCGTGCAAATAGTGTAAACAAAATGTTGCCAACATAAAATTGCAGATCAAAGTTTTCTGGAAAAAAACCTTGTGTAAATTCACCCTTAGTGTTGCATGGATAGTAACTGTATTATTAATAATGTGCTTTAAGAATATTGTCAATTTTTGTGGATAACTGTATATTTTTGTCCATGTATAATTAGCTATTTTATTCCATTTCTCACTCATAACAAGATTAACGGTGAAGAACCTAGCTTAATATAGTCTCATGATTTGTAAGATTTTTTTTTTTTAGCCACTTTTTATTTCATGTTCGCAGAAAGTAAAGAAACTCAAAGATTTGTGAGGTGCCAATCCACAGAACTCAAAATAGCACCCAGGAAGGTTTGCAAAGTTTGCTTCTATTTAGTATTGCGATATTTGCAGGAATCACTTCATTTGTTATAAAAGCTAGTGTTTTCCATTGTCATAATCACCATTTCTCCACATCACCGGATTCAATAAATCTTACGAAATGTAAGCATTCAACGATCCTAAAATTTGTAAAGAAACTTAATTTTTTTTTCTGATGGGTATGTAACCTGAAGCTCATCTTTGGTATTCAAGATACCTTTGCTTTCTGTAACTTGAAAACTCGCTCCTAGTTTTTAACTTGGCATGCAGTTCAAACAGTTGGATTGTGACGTGGCGAAGATGCTGAGTTTGGCTGAAGTACGACAGGCGGCTCACTAAGAGACTTGTGCTGCCAGGGTCTTAAGTCGGTGGTACAGGGTAGGGAGGTATTGATGATGTGGAGTTCAGTGCATATGCAGATTGAATTAATACCCATCCAAACTGTAACCTTATCCCTTTTGCATTTGAGAGGTCTTTCAGCAAAAGCAATTTGATGCAGCTGTAGTATAATGCAGTAGACTTTAGTGTTGCTCAAAGTATGTATGTTTTTACTAGTTTAGCATGAGTTGGTCTTACTACTTTAGTATATTACTATTGAATAGTAAATTACTTTTTTATCGTGGCTGATAATCGAGTGGGTTTGGCAATCATTGGCCATACTGCCATCAGTGACTCAGCCCACCTTCTTGTTTTCCCTCTATTACCACAATCTTTGACTAGTTAAGGGGATCAATCCCAGCCAAATCCATTATAATTACTTTATTCATTGATGGCAAAATTAAAATTAAAAAATTGTAATTTAGAAAATTGCAAAGAAATAGTTTGAGAATGGAAGTGGACATTTGAACCATTTACGTGCCTCGGTTTGTCTGTATCGCTTTTCTATCTAGCATATCAAGATTTGGTATTAATTAAAATGTAAAACTTGCAAACAAAGCAAACCAAAACTGCTATGTTTGTTTAGTTTGCAAGTTTTACATTTTAATGCTAGGAAATGTTTTTAAGGATTTTCTTCCACTATATAGGTAGCCTACCAACGCAAATTAATTCTGTTTCCCTGCTCCTATTAGTTACTTTAACTTTATATGGAGTTACACAGGAACTGTTAATTTGTCTCTGATATGAGGCCCTTTCTATCCCAATTTAATTCTTACACAACTGTAGGCCTTCTTTATTTATTTTAGTGTTTTAATATCAAGGAAGAATGATAAGCAGGAACGGAGGTATGGAAATGGAGGTAAAACAGAGTATGTGAAGGAAAGAAAGTTTTCGGAGCAATGGGAAGTATGTGGAAGGTGAGAAACCTCGGAATGAAAGCTAAAAGTACAATGTATTAAGGGATAGTTGTACCAACAATGATTTATGGGGCTGATACATGGGCTCTGAAGGCAAAGGAGAGAAGAAAGCTGAATGCGATGGAGATGACCTGCTTGAGGAGTATGTGTGGAGTTACTCGTAGAGACAAATTGAGGAATGAAGAGATACGTAGGAGAGTGGGGCAGCAGGAACATTTGTCAGCCAGAGTGGACAGAAGGGTGCTGAGCTGGTATGGTCATGTTGAACGAATGGAAGATGAAAGGCTTACGAAGAGAATATGCGAGTCCGATAGAAGGGCAGGAAGACCACCATTGAGATGGAGAGACTGTGTAAGACAAGCTTTGGATGATAGAGGAATGACTATAGATCATGTGGGGGAAGTGGTAATAAACAGGAATGAATGGAGAATGCTTGTGAATAGATGAGTGAATGCAGTCGTTTGGGAGAGAGGGTCATGCGCCAGTTGGACTAGATAGTAGTCCATCAGGCGCCTAGCCCGGGGAGCATGGTGGGCGGGCCTGTGGTGGTGAAGCTTCGCTGCGGGTCTGCCTGTGGAAATCGGCACCTCTCCGGGGGATCCGGGACCTGGGAGTCTTTTGCTGGGGACCCCAAATGGGCCTGGGTCTCTGGGTATTTCTCCTGGGCGACCTAGATGTGTGGGAGATTTTTGTGTTTTGTATTGTGTTTTTTCTGATGTGTTCTGATGTCCCTGTTCGGGCTCTAACTCGAGTCGGCCACCCCCTTAAAAAAAAACAAAAATAATGAAAACTGGCGAAGGTGCCAGAGTATATACATACATACATACATACCCTTTCTATAAGTAAATCTACATTAATTTTCCGTAAATTATCAGTTTTATTTCACTCCACTTCTTCCAGTCACTAATTCTATTTTGAAATGTGTACTCGAACGTAGGATACTCAAACCAAAATTCCATTCGTCTATACATTGGGCTACGATAGCACAGTTGGAATGTATGAACATGCTCAGATTAATATGCAGGATTCGAAACCATATTAAATCGTTGGCTTGTGCATCATTCTTTAACAATCTTGATAGCGTAATGCATAAATGCGCGGAATTTTGGTGTGAGTATCCTAGGTTCGAGTCCTTGGAGTGCCACATGTACAGTATTTGTTGATTTAATTGAGTTTAGAAGTGAAGTTGGTTGGTGAAAAAAATTATATATTTGCCCTGTTCCTGTAGTCAGTTGTAGCCTATAGATGGAGTAAAATACACAGTGGTTAAAAGGGAGAGGTGAAATGCATTTGGGTTTTGATTTAGTTATTCTTCTACTCAAGTGGTGGTGAAACTTTGCTCCTGGGAGTGAGTTTGACATGAAAATTAATGATTACAGTAATTGCTTTTCGCATTTTAGTTTGCTACTGTACTGTCTTTCCTTATCTATATCACCATACAATACTGACTTTCTTCCCAGTCATGAGTGATGCTTACCTAGAGTCTACAGTATTCATTAGATTACAGATAGGCCAGAAATTGTGACTTTAACCTCGTGTAACTTATAAAGGGCTTGAGCAAACGGGATGTAAATTTCCCCACCTATTTCTTGGTCGATTTCCCCTATATGGTAGAAATGTCAGGTCAATTGTGCCACTTCTTTTTTAATTATAAAAGGCAGATGTCACAATTTCTGGATTACGTATAATGAATAGACTCCTTATGTTTACGTAGCTATGTTTAGTGGAAGAAGAAAAAGCGGACTTATTGTTCTGTCCACCTCTTGCCATCCGTGTTCGTCCTTTAATTCCCTGTGTGTTTTTCGTAGTACAGTATTTGAATGTAATTTGAATGTAATTTGAATGTAAATGTTAATGCTAACAGTCCAGTGTTTGACTTTAATTTTGAATAATTAATCCATTTCCTGTGTGAAGCTAACCATGCACACTTTTGTATTATAGTATTTATTCACAAATTTAATAAAAGTATTCTGGTGTATAAATGTAGTCATATGAAATAGAGAATTTGCCAGAATTAGTTTTCCTTTTTTTTAGGTCTATAGTTAAACTCTGAAATCCAAAAAGCTAAAGTTATGTTGGTTAACTTCTTCAGTAGTGATGTTATTTATAGAGACTTAAATGACTGGATTAGTTCAGTAAAAAAAATTAAGGTAAACGGGTAATGTTTGTAACCGATACCGGTAGAAGTTTATTGAAGAATATTGAAATAAGTAATGGATCATAATGTGGTGGGCTGTCATAATTTTATCTCGCCTTCACTCATGCAAAGCTTCCTGATTTGAAAGCTAATACAGTGAACCCTCAAATTATGCGGGGGATGCGTACTGTGCTGTCGGCGCGTACGTTCGTTTGCGCGTACATGGGAGTTAAATATAAATGGGGAAAATAGGTATTGGTCTGGGTCCGACCGAAAGTACAAATATGCTTTTATAACCTAATCTACCACACAAAATACCTTTAATGTATAAAAATAAGACACAAACGTAAATTAACTCCCATTGGTAGTGGTTGAGCAACGCCGATGTTATGGATCTGCGCCATCGATCGATAGCGCTGCACCCGAAAGTTCCGAAACGGATCGACCGAAATAATAGGCCTAGCCGCCTAGGCCTACTGGTAAAGTTTTGAGTCGAAAAGTAACACACCCTGTATATAGTTTCATATAGCCTACAAGTCAAGTGAGATAGTTCAATAGCTCATATACATGTTAAGGAATTGGCTTCATATAATTTAGCCATGGGAGAGCAGTAAGCTTTGAAGCGACTTTCGAGAAGTGTAAACTATCTCCCCTCCAACTCCTGAACAGAAACAGATTTTCCATTTCCGATTGAGTTTGCTCAATAAATGATACATGCAATGAAAAACGAAGAACAGTCTTAACTTGCTCATGTAGTAATGTACACCCTATGTGGTGGATTGTGTTCTTTTATTTAATAATTTTCATTTTAGTAAGCGTTGTTTCCACATAGCGATTTTGATAATTTAATTTGACTTTATATTGTCCTTGTCCCAATTTTGGTTTGTTTAGTTTGCAAGTTTTACATTTTAATAGATTCATAATATACTGTTGAGCTTTGTAGATACTGTACATAATAGTTTGGTACGGGAGATGTATCTCTCCACAGTCAACGGTGACTACGTCGGAGGGCCCAGCGTCACGCCAATATGGCCGCCCAAAACTCTCCAACATATACGAATCGACTCTCGCTCGGCGCGTACATTTGAATAATTGAGCGTACTTTTCGATTTGTTGCCTCAATTGTGGTTCAAGCATAGCTTTGATTACGCGTAGATAAATTGCGCGTACTTTGAGGGTTCACTATATTACATTCTGTGGGCTGTAGTCACTTTTCAATGTGGAATTTAGAATTAAAACTAATTTTCAACCAATAATGTTTGTAAATTATATGCAAATTTAGGTCCTGGTTCTATAAATTTAAAATGTTAGAAATGTAGCTTTTCTATATATGTTTTATATAGTTTTCTCTAAACAGTCTTTGAGGTACACCTGTACGGTTTTGTTAACTTTGGCTTATATAGTACTTTATTCAGTATTCTAACTAATGAAACCGGTGTGTTTATGTGTAATAAGTCTCAACAGGAAGTGAAATATCATGCTTGGTAAGTTTCTAACTGAAGCTGATTATATTTCAGATATTGAATTACAGTACTGTATTATGCTTGTGAAGTTGCTAACCATAAGACATTCTACAGGATCGCCTAACTAATACTTAAGTATCATGTTTGGGAAATCACTAACCTCAAATTGGTTATTGAAATTAATGCATTTGATTTTTTTTAACTATACTGTAATCTTATTTAAATTCCAGAAAACCGAGGGTGGAGAGAAAGTAGTAGAAGAGTAAAGATCCCCCGACTCTTTCCATGCGACGCCCCAAAGCCATTCCAGCTACCACCACCCCAGTATCGACTGTCACCACAACCACCACCTCACCCGGAGCTCCAAGGACTGGCCAGGAATAGTTGAAGCAGCGGCAACACTCACTCACTCACTCACCACACTTCTAAGAGAGCCACAAGAGCAATTCTAGCGGCCCATGTGTTTCATAATCTGATAGCTGAAGCAAATTGTCGAATACTATACTGCCGAGACATAGGCGATTGTAGCTCGGATATGTATCGGTGTTTCGTATCTGGTGTATAGCTATCTGATACTTTTTAGTGATTTAGTAATTTTTGTATTGAACATAACTCTTAAAGATTTAGTGTAAATTTATCAGAAAATGTATTAGTGTGAGATAAGACACTTGTTTAGTGATTGTTGGTTTAGCCTTATGTTCCGTAAGACTTTAAAAATTCAGATTAGAAATATAATATTGTACCATGATGGTGAAAAATTAACAGAAAATACTTCTATGCAGTATGTTTTAGACTATGATAATGTGACTGAGGTTTTCCGCCGCTAAGTGCTCTTGTGACTCTGCTCTCCTGTCTATCTCAAGCAAGTCCATCAATTATCACACACTGCTGCTACGGTCCAACTTTGTAATTGTGGAGATGAAAGTTATAGTTACCGTCTTTCATTACGCTCGAGGTGAATGTGAATTAGTACGACTCCTTTCTTTCTATTTTGGTTTTGAGCTTTGTGGACGGTGATAGTGAAGTTTAAAGGTTTGCCTGTCTTTCATCGTCCTGGAGGTGAATGTATAATAAGTATTCTTCTTTCTTTATATTTTTGTTTAAAGTTTACGAAGAGTGATTCATGTCAATGGAAGTAAAGAGAGAATTGCTTGTTTTCTTTATATTTTGGTTTAAAATTTACCGAGAGTGATTCCTATAAATGTAAAAAGAGCATTGGTTGGTAGGTTTGTTTATGTCACTGTGCCTTACACTGGGTGAGGCAGAGTTAAGGCGCTGTCTCGCTAGCACTCTTTCTGGCAATTTTATCAGCAGTTCTAGACTGGAAGCATATTAATTAAAGTTTATCAATCCATCCACCTACAATAATCCACCTTCATTTTAGTCGGAGGCGTTTTATTTATGACCATTCCCTCGGAGACTGAGGTGTTGGCAATATTAGATAGTTTAGTTGCCAGCGCCAGTGCAAAATAACTCTACAATATCATTGGAATAAAATAGTCTGACAATAGATAGCTTAGTTACTGATGTCATACACCCATACTTATAGACAGTGATTCATAACCAGTACAGTTTCAGTCTCATATGTTGGTGCAAAATAACTTTAATGTAACCAGATTATAATTGCCCATAGAAGATTGCTGGAAATTTTGCTGGTGCATCTCCGCCTTCGCACCAGTTCATTGTCGCGGGCTCTGCGATACCAAGCTCCTGGGGTTAACTATTACGGAAGGCCAGTCATGCACAGTAAAGACATGCGGAGTAAAGACCACGTGCACAAACCTTACACTTTTTATTAATGATGGTTTAGGAGATTCACCTTGTAACTCTCGTGGATTGTAAATGGATGGACAGATTTAGAGATATATTAAATATGTTAGTGGATTATTGATGGACAGATGCTCTAACTCTTGTGAAAGATAATCCACTGGTTTGAAATATTACTTTTAATAATTTAGGTGTTGGTGATTAGGGGACCAGGTCTAGGGATGATCACTCCAAACCGAGACTGTTTCCTTAACCACCAAGAATTTTTTTGAGGAATGTATAGTTTGAAAAAAAGAAGTAAAGTGATTGATTAGGCGACCCAGCAACATTTTTCCCCAACAGTATAAGATTATTATTATTTTTCATGGCTATCAATATCTCTTGACTTCTGCGCAGTATTGGCTAAAAATCTTTTCCCATGGGAAAAATGTAGCTGGGATGAAACACTTTTTGTATAGTTTGTATTATCTATTGTGAATAAGGATGATTTTTTTTTATTAGAGCAAGAAGCTTATATTATTAGAGCTAGTTTAATTAATCGAAGGCAAGAAAGTTATACCAGTAGTGCTTATTGAATATTTCAAGGGTACTTTTTGTACTTGGATGAATTTAGACAGATTATTGTATACCCAGCCTGTCCTTAGCATATTTGTAATTGCTCACCTTCGTAAAGTTTCCTCCCCACCGTCCCTCATTCCCCATTTATTTGTTAACCCCTTCAATCAGATGATGATTTATGTACTTTATTAACACTACAGCCAAATTATTATAATCGGCTTAATAAGGACCTCTAGGAATCAGGACTAAAGACTCAAAATTAACCCTCTAACTCCAACTAGTTCTTTCTAAGTTGAATATAATCATCTGGAGGTGGTCGGACTGAATCATAAATGGGCGTCATCTGATCGAAAGGGTTTCTATTAAGTCTTAAGTTTATTATTTTTGCTCCATGACATGTGCTACTGCCTGATTGTGACTGGCTGCGGCACCTCTACAAGTTTGGCTGTTGAGATCTTTTGTATTCACAGCGGTTTTTCAGTTTCATTTCTCCACTTTTTCCATTTAAAGGCAATAGTAGAAGTATCAGTTGGTTTATTATTTAGAGTATCAATCTTGCTTCAGAGACTTTTTCATCATGTAATCTCGACTTCTTGTATAACTTTTATCCTACAAAATTTGATAAATTATCCTTTTATATATAAATTTTTAAGTACTCCGAAACAAAGCACTTGTATTAAATTATGTCCTTTTTGTGTTAATTATTATTGGAACTGTTTATATCACTAAAAGGAATAGTCATTGTCGTTTGCCCGACCACCTTAGCATCGGCAATGTGTAAAATTTAACTGGTGCTTTGCTGTTTTTAAGATATTTTGGTTTTGCCATGTAATAAAGGATATTAAAGTTTACACCTTGTATAACCAATTTTATTAAACCATTTTGCATGTTTTTATATTACCACATACAGTGGGTGCCCAACCCCGAAAGGGGTTGAAATAGGGGAACTATCCCCCCGCCAAAGGTGGCTTTCTAGGGCCTTTCCTAGCTGATGCTGAGAGGATTGGGTTCTAGTCATGTGGTGATGGGCTGGTCTATCAGAGTGAGAACTGAGCGATCTCTGCCATACCCATAGCTTACTCTGACTGTTCCTTTTACTTATATATTTTCTAGATCTCAAGTGACGGCGTCTCTTCCGTGGATTGACCTCCCAATCTACCAAGATTGAAAGCCAAAGCGTCACATTTTTCCTTTGCCCCTCAACTTTCTCTTCATAATTGCTGAGGGGCACAGGGCCCTGGGTGGGGCTTTGGTTTCCCTGGCGTTTCCGCACCCTCAGCTCCCCGCCATGGAGTGGCTTCGGTCACCCAGGCTTTATTGTGGTCGGCAGGGAGGATCCTGTGGGGGCGCTCGGTTAAGCCCTTGGCCTTGCTCGGGGACTTGGGGCTGTTTGGCCAGGCAGCTTGGGGAACAACAACAACAACCACATACAACCCACATTTACAGTATATAGTCATGACCAATTTGTCACACAGACCTGTTTTTACAATGATTCAGTTTGTAGAAATATTGTAAATAGTATACGGATATGTTGATGTATGTATGTACTCTGGCACATACTCCATTGCTGGGGGTGGCCAACTCGAGACAGAGCCTGAACAGAAACCATATTCAAAGTTCCAATTTTTAAGGTCTGGGACCAGTTTCGCATTCCCTCTCCCCTTTCTCGTCAAGTAGGAGAATAGAAATACAAAAAATCAAATTATCTACTGTCGGTAAATATAACTAGAGATACAAGTTACTTTAAATGGATGGGAACACTTGGCATCTATAGGAACTCTTTCCATTTGGACTTTAAAAGTCCTCTGTAGCCCAAACTATAAGTCTTAGGGAATTCTACTTGGTCCCATTCGATTTTTCTCGACGAGCTGCTTCTATACTTGCTCGTAGATTGCAATTTTGCCCAGCCATTCGCCCAGAATTGAAAATATTTTGGTCGAAAAACCTTGGGTTAAGCCCAGGCAAATTGGTGATTTTGGTCGAATTTTGACTTGTCAATATTATTACATATTTGGATTTGTCTCGCCGTTGCGGTTTCAATGGTGTAATTATGTTTTAATTTTGACCAATTTTTAGGCCCAATAGGCCTATTTTAAAGTTTATAAACTCCATAGACGAGTTATCTATGTATGGATTTTGTTCAAGTTTTAACCATAAGTTCACTTTGACACGCTGAATCGAATGGGGCAAACAGAATTGAAATCGGACAATTAGTTTAGGATTTCGTATTTGACTTGACCTCCCAGAAGGGTCCAAATGACCAGTTTTTGGACTTTAAAAGTCCTCTGTAGCCCAAACTATAAGTCCTAGGGAATTCTACTTGGTGCCATTCGATTTTTCTCACCGAGCTTCTTCTATGCATGGTCTTATATTTCATTTTCGCCCAGCCATTCGCCCAGAATCGAAAATATGTTGGTCCAAAATCCCAGGAAAAGTTTTGCACTTGGCGGGCGACTTTCGAATTTAGAGTTTTCATGGGTATATATGGATTCGTCTCGTCATTACAATTCCAACGGCATATAGGTTGGAGCAGTTTAATAAACAAGCTAGCCCCTCCTCAGAGTTCGGGCCAACAATGGACAACTTCCTCTAGAATCAAAATATTAATGATCCAAATGTTGACAAACTATGTTGTGTCTTGGGTGCCAGAAGGCATTCCAGCTTTCTATCACACATGTTTCTCTCCCCAAAAGAGACAGCCTGCAACTGAAACCCTACGATAGACATGGTTACTCAACAAATAATTCACAATAGAAAGTTTAGGATGTTAACTAGTTACCAAGTAGAACTAATTCTACAGTCAGGGGTCTGGATACTTGCTCCAGATATGGGGGAGTCCTCTAGCACATCCCAATACAAGAGGTGCCAAAAAAGGTCCTAGCTATCCCATTCAGTATAAGAGCGAGAATGTTCACCAGAATTCCTTCCAGCGCGGACATGGCTCCCAGTTTTCACCAAGGGAGTGAAACAAACTCTTCCCCCTCTAATCAAAAGTCCGCGTAAATATGCTGTTTAGCCTTCAAGATTGTAGATTACTTTGGTCCTCTCCACTCCATAGCCAAAAAATCAAACCCTGATAGTCACATAACATGTGACAAAAGGAGGTTTCAGAATAAATTTAGAGAAATCAGAATTCTCACTCCTACACAATCAGCAGAAGGAGTAGGGGTAATCGGGGATGCACAACTCCGGACTATAAAGCAAGGTCCATCCGGTGCCAAGTCTTCAAATGTAACCATTCACAGGATTGCATACCAAGACTGTAAACAGGAACTGTGTTTTGAGTTCAAAATTATAAGGCTCCTGAGCTTCCTCAGGTTGGAAGAGCTAATCTGACCAGGCAACAAGGCCGTTCCACTGGCACCTCCCAGTTCCCTCCTATTCATCCCACAGAGAGTTCGACATCCCCTGGCGTTGCGGGGGAAAATTCTCAAGTAAAGGTAATCAGGGACACATTGGCCAAATCCACCTCCCACTTTTGGGATTGGACACAGATGCTTCGAATATGATAGGGTGGCACTGTCAGTCGTTCTGAAGTTCATCAGTCAAAGAAAATGGACAACCTTTAGTCAGTGTCACGCCATACCCAAGAACTAACAGCCCCGCGTTTTTCCCAAAGTTCATGCAATGTCATACCGGATGGACACCATGACGACTGTAATTGGCTTGGAGAAACAGGTCCCTATCCGGACAGGTTCTCTCTAGAATTACTCGGGTAAAAGATATGCTTTCTAGCCCAAAACATTCCCCATTAACCCAGGCAACAACTCTACCAGGGTTCCCCAACCCGTAGACAGATATAACACTTGCGATATGGACATCCTCTAAATGGCTACTATCCTGCGACAAGGAAATCACAGATGCACTCACTAGCCAATACATACATAACATACATAAAATTTTAAGACTGAGTGTTCCACACATCAGTGCAGTTTCAGTCTCTTGTCCTAATGGCGGCGTTCAACTCTGGGACAGGATAGTTAACGCTTGATACAATTTACACCTTGGAGTGCAAGTTCAATACCAGCAGTCTCCATCGGTTGCTGGTCGCTGAAGCACCTAAATTTCTTAATTGACTTTAAAAGAGCCAACAGTTAACACACTTGCATAGCATTTAGCATATGAAATCAAACCAACTTTTCAGTGGGAGACAGTTCGGATTCTTGCAGGGGAGGTCGACGGTACTACAACTAATTAAGGTGGTAGATGATTGGATGCAAATTTTAGAGGAAGGTGATGTAATAGACGTGGTATATTGCGATTTTATGAAGGCCTTCGATAAGGTCCCACATAAAAGGTTAATAGAGAAAGTTAGAAGCTATAATATAGGGGAGAAATGTGTGAAATGGATAGAAGCTTTCCTGAAAGATCGGAGACAGAGGGTACTGGTGAATGGAATAGGCTCGGGGTGGAGGGAAATTACAAGTGGGGTACCTCCGGGATCTGTGTTGGGACCACTACTGTTCGTTATATTTATCAACGACTTACCTGAAGTTATAACTAATGGAAGTGAGGTATACCTGTATGCGGATGACACTAAGCTTTATAGAAGAGTGAGGAGTAAGGAAGATGTGGGTTTGCTTCAAGGAGATGTGGAGGGCATAAAGGGATGGTCTGAGCATTGGTTAATGCCTTTTCATACAAAAAAATGCAAGTAGATGCGGATTGGAACAAGCAAGATAGACAAGGTAGGATACAGTATGTATGAAGCGATGGAGGAAGTGAATGCAGAAAAGGATATAGGAGTAGTGATAGACAATAAGTTAAATTTCTCAGAACATTTAGCGGAAAAGATAAACAAAGCCAATAGAATTGTAGGGCTGATAAGGAGGACATATGTGTCACTTGACGAAGAAATCTTCAGGAATCTCTACAGCGCTGGTTAGGCTGCACCTGGAATATGTGAACCAGGTGTGGGCTCCATATATGGTACAAAGTACAAAGGAAATCAAGCAACAACAGATCTAGTGACCCTTCTAGGCTGCTTGTCCTCCAAAACACTGAGGATCAAGTGTCCAAACAGTGGTTTAGAGTGGGTAAGGGAACATTGGAAAGGGAACTACTGCCCTGCCACTAACGTGGCAGGACTAGGAAGTTAGTAGGGGACATATGGGTTAGTAACTGAGGGGAGGATAAAGTTATTCATTTACAAACGCAGTCAGTCGCGGGTTTGATGCGAGATATTTGTCTAGGCGGAATTTAAATGAATCAACGGTGCTGCAGTCTATAACGTCTCGGGGAAGCCCATTCCACAAGTTGACAACTCGATTGAAGAAGAAATTCTTAGATTCGTGCGAGTTAAAAGATTTACCAATAATTTTGCAACCGTTTCCCCGCGTGTAATTAGATTGGTCGATAGTGAAGTACTTACTACAGTTCATATTGTCGATGCCTTTGATGATTTTGAACACTTGAATTAAGTCGCCTCTTAATCTGCGCTGGGTTAAAGGAAATAGATTTAATTCTCTAAGACGCTCTTCGTATGGTTTGTTCTTTAGGCTAGGTATAATTTTGGTAACTCTACGTTGAACTCGTTCTAGCTTGTTTATATCTTTTTGGTAATAAGGGCACCAGGATTGAACGCAGTATTCCAGAAGAGGGCGGACTAAGGAATTGTAAAGGGTTAGGATAACTTCTTTGGATTTATGCTCAAATGACCTGCCTATAAAGCCAATTATTTTGTTTGCCTTCTTAACAACTTCTGAACATTGTTGACTCGGTTTTAGGTTACTCGATATTGTTACTCCCAGATCAGTTTCTCTGTTTACATTCTTAAGCTGAGTGCCATTCATCAAATAGTTTGCTTTCTCATTTAGGTATCCGACATGTAGTACTTTACATTTATCCGCATTGAAACTCATTTGCCAAATTTGGGCCCAACATGACAATTTATCTAGATTGTGTTGCATATCGTCAACTTGTTCTTTTGAGAGTACGCTATTTGCAATTTTTGTATCGTCAGCAAATTTTGAGATTGTGCAGGTGAGACCCTCATCTATGTCGTTGATGTAAATTAGAAAGATAATTGGTCCTAGTACCGATCCCTGGGGTACCCCGCTACTTACATTGGTCCATTTAGATGCCTTACCGTTTATGACTACTCTTTGCTTTCTGTTGCTGAGCCAATTTTCTATCCATTTCAACACACCGTCTTGTATTCCATGCGCTTTTAGTTTTAGCAGTAAATGTTTGTGGGGAACTTTGTCAAAGGCCTTTTGAAAATCAAGGTATATAATATCTACAGCTTTACTCTCATCGTAGAGGTTGAGGATATCGTGGAAGAAGTCTAAGAGGTTTGTTAAACAGGAACGTTTTTTACGAAAGCCGTGTTGAGTATCTTTAAGTATGTTATTTTCCTCTAAGTGATTTACGAGTCTGTCTCGTATGACCGTTTCTAGCATTTTACATACAACTGAGGTTAAGCTAATTGGACGATAGTTACTGGGTAGGGATTTGCTGCCTTTTTTGAATATCGGTGTTACGTTGGCTAGCTTCCACTGATCAGGCATAGTTCCAGACTGTAAGGATTTATTGAATAGTAATGTCAGTGGTTTGGAGAGCTCATTCTTAGCTTCCTTTAGAACTCTAGGCGAGATTGTATCAGGTCCTGGCGTTTTATTTACCTTGAGTTTATCTAAACAATTCAATACTTCTCTCTCTGTAACGGTGATATTGCTTAGAACATCTGAATTATCAATCTGAATCGGCGATGGTGTAGGGATATCACTGAGGTCTTCTGTTGTAAAAACTGATGCAAAGAAGGTATTGAGGGCATTACTCATTTGTACTTCGTCTTTGGTGTATTCTCCTTTTTTATCGACTAACGGTCCAACAGTTGAAGTAACTACTTTTTTCTTTCTGATATAACTATAGAATTCTTTCGGGTTTGTTTTACTTTGATTCGCAATATGTAACTCTAAGGTCTTTTTACTTTGCTTAATTAACTTTTTGGCTTTGCGTCGTAGCTCTACAAATTTCACCCGTTCTTCGTCATTTTGTGAGGATTTTAATCTATCATTAGCAAATTTTTTAGCAAGCAGGCAGTTTGAAATATCTTTATTCCACCATTTGGGCTTATTATTATGGCCTGGACGCCGTATTTTCGATGGTATGCAGTCTTGCACTGCTTTTAGGTAAGTGGTTTCGAATAACTTCCAAGATGTATTTATGTCGTTATTGTTAATTAAAAAGCTCCAGTCAGTTTCTTTAAACATAGCTCTAAGTTTATGGAAGTTTGCTTTCTTGAAATTAGGGACTTTTTCGATGCTACTATTTGGTTCGTTACTAGTAAACTTTAAAGTGAAAGTTATCGTACGATGGTCGCTGTTACTGAATTCATCACCAACATTCAAATTCTCTATCAATTCTTCTTTTGTTGCAAGTACAATGTCAAGAACGTTATTACCACGGGTCGGCATTCGAACAAATTGATAAAGCGAACTCTCTTGCAAGTTCGTATACAAGTCATGTCCGGAGTGTGAAGTAAGAGTATCGCCCCACTTGGTCACAGGTAAATTAAAGTCGCCAAAAATTACGGTATCTTGTGAGTTACTTACATCTGCAATTTGTTCGTAAATTTCTCGGTCAGTTTGCACTGATTGAGCTGGAGGTCTGTATATTAACGCAAGTATTATTTTTGTACCTTTATTATTCTTTATTAGCACAAAAGATGTGTCGACGTTCACAATTTGAGGTTTTGACACGAGGGTCGGGTTAAGACTTTCTTTGATATAAAATAAAACGCCACCTCCATTTTTATTTATTCGGCTGTTCTCAAACATTACATAACCGGGAAGTGAATACTCTGCTAAAAAGTCTCTATCTTGTGTATTGAGCCAAGATTCTGTTATGCCAATCACATCATAATTTTCTGTAAACACTAGTTCCTCTAAATCTGAAAATTTATTGCGTATGCTACGAGCGTTTGCATAGAAAACCTTTAAAGTTGCGGTTTTAGAACTCGCAGATCGTTCTTTCATCGAATTTTTGGTTCTGGTCGGATCTACATTTACATTCATGGCTGTCCTCGGTCCTCGGTCGTTATCCCTGACGGTTTTGAATTTGGGTCGTGTTGGTGGAGCTTTATCCAAATTCGCGGTTCTTGACGGATTAGTATTTAATTCCTTTGTAGATTGCCGTCCTCGCTGTCTTCGGTCCTCCTTCCTGGTTGTCCTGTGCCGAGTCGATTTCTTCTCCGAAAATCCTTCACCGCATCGTTGAGAAGACGCCCAAAACGTGCTGCTCCCACCTGGTTCAGATGAACTCCATCGTCCGAAAACAAATAGTCATCGTAGTAGAAATTGTCCCAGGTGTCGACGAATCCCACGTTCTCCTTCCTGCAGAGGTTTGCTAGACAACGATTTGTGCTGGTGGCTATGTTGTAAAATCGGCTCTCTACACCGAGCCGGGGGACGATTCCTGAGACGATGATCATTGATGACTTCTCCTTAAACGACTTGATCAGCTACTGGTACTTTAAAAGCAAATCTTCCGACCGGGTTCGCTGTACATCGTTGGATCCAACGTGGATGACGTACATTGTATTAGCAGGGGCCAGCTTTGATACTTCGTCAACTGCTGCAACTACGTCATCCACACCACCACCAGGGATACAAAAACGCTTCCTGGTCTTAGGTGCCCTGACGCAAAACTCTGTGAGCTGACCACGTATCATCGAGTCTCCCACGAGCCGGACTTCTTCTATTTCCTCTTCGTCATCTGAGTCTGCGAGTATCTGGAAACGGTTTTGACACTCGGTAATCGGTATGTGTTTCCTGGTCTTGGGGCAAACGTTGTTCCTCACGACACGGAAGTTGTCTTGAGGGGGAAGAGAGTCACCATTTGTATCTTGAGTATCGGAAACATCAGCTGAAATGGCTACTGTAGGCGTTGAATTGTTGGCAGTTGACGTTGGGGCGTTGGTGGCTGCTGGAGTTGCGGTGACAATTGAAGTTTGTGGCACTCCAACGTTGAGTGTTACAAACTCTTGGAGTGATTCCAGCTTCATGGTGAGGACGTTGATCTTGTTGTAGGCTTCATCTAATTTCACTGTAAAATTCTCTCGTTGCTGGCAGAGCCGGCAGACTTGAAGATCGATAGTAGCAAACATGGACTCACCAAACCTACCGGCGCAGTTCGCACAAGCGCGAGGCATGGTGACAGTCACTTTCTTCAGATCACTTCACTCACTTAAAAAACAATTCACTCACTTTAAAACACTTCACTCACTTTAAAAACACTTCAATCACTTCAACCGAAAACAAATATGCTGAAATACGCAGAAATAGGTTATCAGGGGTGATAGCCTAACCGAAAACAAAAATGTTGAGATACGCAGAATTAGGCTTCCAGGGGCGATAGCCTAACCAAAAGTTTTTTTTTTAAATTGAAATACGCAATAATAGGCTACCAGCGTTGAATAGCCTAACCGAATATAATAAAATTGAAATTCGCAGAAATAGGCTACCAGGTGTGATAACCTAACCTTAAACAAATATGTATAACAGAATATGTAACTAAATATACAATTCACCAAATAGAGATTATATAAAAATAAAGTGTGACTGCACACAAGGGGTTAATATACTGTGTCAACAGATGACCCTGGTGTCACTGTAGCCTAGTAAAGCAGTAGCCTACTCTTTTTAGATAAAAAAGTGTATCAGTCAAAGGTTATTACAAGATCGTGCAAGCAACAACTAAAATTACAGATACACTGTATATAGCTACAGTAGGATACTAAATACAATATCTACAAGAGTTAATAATAAAACAGATTGGCTGGCTATAGGCTAGGCTAGGTTTGGGTTAGGTTAAAAGCTTGGCAGGTTGGGTTAGGCTAGGTTAGTTTGTACAAATACCACCCTTAGCTTAAAGTAAAATCAGTCTGAGGAGAAAAAGTCAAGAATATATCTAGGGGGAAAAGATAAATGAATGCACTTAAATTTGGTACAAAATTTGCTGGAATTTAATATGTATAATCCCCCAAAAAGGTTTGTTTACAAAATGGTGTCAGCGTTAGTCCCTGTAGGCAGGTTAGTAAAGGATATAGAAGCAGTGGAGAAATGCAGAGGAGAGCTAGCAAGCTAGTACCAACGTTGAAGAACGCGGGCTATGAGCAGAGGTTGAGGACACTGGGGCTTCCGACACTGGCATATAGGAGAAAGAGAGGGGATATGATAGAGACTTTTAAGATAGTGTCAGGAAAGTATGATGAGGATGTGTGTGAAGGTATCTTCTTGATGCGGGAGGGAACAAGAACGAGAGGACACTAAACAAAATTACAAAGAAAGAAATAGGCTTGAGAAGGCAAAGAACTCATTTTGTGATAGAGTGGTAAATGAGTGGAACGCACTGCCCCAGTATGTAATCGATTCCGAATCAATAAGGGAGTTTGAAAGTAATCTTGATAAAGCATGGGGAAGACAAGATTTGAAGTTTGATTATAAAGCAAAAATACAGAATAGTAAAAATGTTGCGTCTGCTACCGCCGCTGCCAACACCGTGAACGACCGTAGCAGTGCAAGTACTTGTACTGAGCTGGATACACAGGCCTAGTTTGCCTTTTTCCAGAGGATCTACTGTAAGAAAACTGTAAGTAAGCCACGTATCGTCATAAAGAGACCCTTCTTGACGCGTGCTGGTTTATCTCTGCCCCAGGAAGACCAACGGGGTTTGTTAGGCAGGCTGGTGTTAAGCTAAGAGCCCCTGATCGCCATTCGCTTCCTCAATGGTCAATCTCGAGGGACTTTGTCGCAGTCTAGGCCTTCTCCTGTGAGACCACATATGACAAGAAACTTAGTAAGTGCGTATTGTCAAAGGACCCAGACCATTGGCCAATGGGTCTCAGAACTGACATCCATGACAAGGTCTACCTAGTTTTGCTACTAAGGAAGACTGTACATATTGTTGCTGCACCAGAGTATGTGGCCTGGGACTCCATCAACTGGACGCAGGGGACGCCATCGGTTGTGAGTAATAATGGAAAGGGATACTTTCTTCAGGGAGTGATAGAGCAGTGTGTTGCTGCAAGTGCGGTGGAGTGCCTAGGTGACCACTAGATCTGAAATAGACTAACATTTCTGTCCAGGATGCCTACATTGCCTTCTATGAGAGGTACCGGTATCAGAACAATGAAATCGGGCGTCATGGTGGAGTGTTCCAAGTGCAAGTCCTGGCTACCTGCGGTCCTACTGGGGGTAGATGGACAGACAGAGGCACAAATAAATGAGAGAACCTTACTATGTAGGGACTGTCTCGAAAGAGAAAATAAGGACCTTAAAGCGGGAATAGACAGCGTAATGAAGGAAAACGCAGACCAAACAAAGAGACTGGACGAGCTGGCAAGTGGCAAGCTCTATGTAAACAAACCCAAGGGCAAGTGGCGAAAACGAGTGTAGAAATATCTTGTCAAGAGGGAGAAAATATAAGCAATGATAGGCCCAGACCAGTGAAAGACCATAGGCCTAGCAGGAATGGAAACCAAAGTGAGGAGGGTATGACCGTAACGGCCGGGCCCAACAAGGATTGGCCTAGGCCAACTCGGGAAATAAACCCTAGAGAGGGGATCCAGGGTGGGGGTCTTTCGACAGGGAGGCCTGAGGGGCAGGCTAGACAATTTAAGAGGACAGCAAGGGTTGTAGTAGGAGATGATATCATAAGTAAAGTTCATAACCATGTCAAGTTAGAGGCTGTGGGCAGTAAGAGCATGTGCCTAGAAGGGAAGGGAAACAAAGACATAGTGAAGAGGCAATACAATGCGGGGAAACACTTGAAGAAGGGCTCCTGATCATTCAGGCAAGTGGAAAGGGCCTAGCAGAAAACAGTGCTGAGGAGACAGTTAAGTATATCATTGAAGGAGTAAATAGGATAAAAGAAAACAAGACAAAACTGCGGGTGGGGGTTGTGGGAATAGTTAGGAGACCTAAAGAGAGCATGACCTATGAGATGCACAGAAGAGAATTAAACAGGAAGTTGGGAGAAGAGATGGGAAAACTGAAGCTAGAATATTTCAAGAAAGAAAATATTGGGGTGAGTTTCATGGACCTAAACAGGAGACAAATTTGTGAAAAATACGGTACACCTGAACACGGAAGGGAACCGCCGGTATGGAAAACGAATGCTAGAGTGGGTACGTGCAACTGAGCTTCTGCAAAGGCAGCGGAATAGACGCATGAGAGAAGGGGTAGCAGAAGCTGGGGAGGGAAATGGGGACGATCACAGGGCGGAAGAGGGAGCGATCGGTGTGAGTGAAGCTGTGGCAAAAGCTGGGGAGGGATATGAGGTTGAAAACAGGATGGAAGAGAGAGCGATTGGGGTGAGAGAGGTTGCAGCTGACACTGGGGAGGGAAGTGGGGTTGTAAACAGGGAGGAAGAGGGAGCGGTTGGTGGGGTGGAGGTAGGACCCAACTCCGAGAACCCAGGAAACAGTACCAGTAACTGACTAAATCCCATCGTCGGAAAAGGCATAAGATTCGGATGCATAAATCATAAATGTAAACGGATGGGGAGTGGGAAAACTGGAAGATATGTGCAAGGAGATAAACGAATGGAATATGGATATAGTGGGGGTAACGGAGACGCAACTGCGGGAAAGGAACGAAATGTGTACAGAAACGCACAAAATGATTGGGAAAGGACGGAGTAAGTGGAAAAAGAAAGGTGGGGGGGTGGGAATAATAGTGAAAAATGGGTTGGATGTTGATATGGAGGAGGTAAATGTTGGTGACTTGGAAATGAGCGGGGATATCATGGCGTGGAACCTGAGCTACAGAGTTGTTGTTGTTGTTGTTGTTCCCCAAGCTGCCTGGCCGAACAGCCCCAAGGCCCCGAGTAAGGCCAAGGCCATAAACGAGCGCCCCCACAGAACCCTCCCTGCCGACCACAATAAAGCCTGGGTGACCGAAGCCACTCCATGGCGGGGAGCTGAGAGGGTGCGTAAACGCCCGGGAAACCAAAGCCCCACCCAGGGCCCTGTGCCCCTCAGCAATTATGAAGAGAAAGTTGAGGGGCAAAGGAATAATGTGACGCTTTAGCTTCCAATTTTGGTAGATTGGGAGGTCAATCCATGGAAGAGACGCCGTCACTTGAGATTTAGAAAATATATAAGTAAAAGGAACAGTCAGAGTAAGCTATGGGTATGGCAGAGATCGCTCAGGTCTCACTCTGATAGACCAGCCCATCGCCAAATAGACCAGCCCATCGCCAGAGCTACAGAGTAAGAGGAAAGAGTGAGAGGATTCTGCTAGTAGTGTGCTACATGACGGTGGAAGGCCCGAGTGCAAGACAAACCAACGATAGGAAATATGGAGTGGTGAAAGCACTAATACACGAAAGGATGGAAGAGCAGATGATTGTGATGGGAGACATGAATGGCCATATTGGCATCCTAGGCGAGGAGACAAATAACAAAGGCCAGCTGCTACTAGACTTTGCTGAGGAGAATAATATGGAAATTCTAAACCAAACAATAGCTGAGGGTAGAGTAACTTAGAGTGGAAGATGGGGTGAGTCAGCAATTGATTATATCCTGGTGAATAAGAGAGCAAGAAAACAGGTACAGTATATGTGGGTGGACGTGGAGCGTAAAGTAGACATAATGAGTGACCACAATGTGATGATGATGATGGAATATATGTGCATGAGAGAAGGGAAGGTTGAGGGCCCTAGGGACCAAGGAACAGGGTGGAAGCTCAAGAGCGCAGATTGGGTACTATTCAGGGAGGATCTGGAGCAAGAGACATGGAGAAGCGAGGGGAGTGTAGAGGAACTGAATGAAATGCTAGTTAAAACTGTAAGACGAGTGGCCTTACAACGGGTAGGAAGAAGAAAGACAGGCAGAAGCAAAAGAGTGCGGAAAAGGTGGTGGAGTGATGAGATAGATAATGCAAGAAAAGAGAGGAAGGAATGTAACAGGAAGTGTAGAAGACTGAGGAAGAACAAAGACAACAGTGAGAACGAGAGGCAAGAGTACAATGAAGCCTGAGAGGAGTACAAGAAGAAACAGAAGACAGTGAAACACATTATCAGAAAGGCGAGAGCGAAAACAGAAAAGGAAATGGTAGACGAACTAAGAGCAAAGGGAGAGGAAGGGGGCTTTCCTGAGAGGTGACCAAGTCAGAGAGAGAGTGAATGTAGCAGAGCTAAATGTAAGTGGTAGGTTAATAAGGGAAAACAGAGAAGGCACGAGCGATAAAAGAATTCTGGGAGAATATAGGCGGTGCAAATGAAAGGGAAGACAGAAATGAAGTGTATCTGGAAATAGAAAGAAAGATAAACGAGAATATGGATGAGGAAATAAGCAGAGATGAGATAGCTAAGTATGTAAAAAGGTTGAAAACAGGAAAGGCTGCTGGGCTGGACGATATCCCATATGAGTTCTACAGAGAAGGGGGAAAGGGAGTGATAGAAGGTATATGCCAAACCGAAATCCTCTTCATGGTAGCAGAGATTTGTAAAGTTGTATCTGTTCTTATATTGACCAGAAATATTGAAAGGTGTTTGCACTTTATAAAGCTGATGAAAAGAATCCTACCATAGGATTTTCAACGTTTGCAAAATTAAGACCATCATATTGTGCGCTTGCTGGTAGTGGTGGAACTCATTCAGTATGTGTCTGCACATATCATCAGAATCCAAAATTACAACTGGCTGCATTGGGAGAAAGAGGTCTTTCATACAATGATCTACTGGATTATAGTGTCTGCAGCAGTACAGAAAGAGAAACTTGCATGATGCAACTTTGCGAAGTGAAGATTGTCCAAGGGAAGAAGGTGTTATGGGTTTTCTTGAGTTACTTGATAGTGTTGAATCAGCTCCAAATGAAATAGCTTACAAGCAATGGGTGACAGTTGACCGCTGTGCAATGATTGACGTGGTGGAGCCACTTCATGAATACTTGTCATCCCTAAGCAAGACAATATCCAGCATGGCTCGTCATCACTTCGTAGCAAAACAACAGTCACAGTACTTCAAGCATTTGAAAGAGACATTACCACTTGAGAGTGAGGCAATTATAGTAGGTGATTTCTCTGAAAATTATTCTTTCATAGTTCAGGATGCTGCTCAAGGGTTTCACTGGGAAAATTCACAGTGTACAGTTCACCCTTTTGTGGTTTACTATAAATCAACTATACATCAGGAACTTAGCCATTTTAGTGTCTGTTTCCTATCACCAGTGATTAAACACAACACTATAATGGTTTACTCTTTCATATCAAAGCTTCTGACATATGTTAGATCGAAATGTCCACAATTGAAGAAGGTACACTATTTCTCAGATGGATGCGCTGGTCAATATAAGAACAGATACAACTTTACAAATCTCTGCTACCATGAAGAGGATTTCGGTTTGGCATGTGAATATGAAACTTCTTTGCTACATCACATGGCAAGAATGCATGCGACGGGATTGGAGGAACGGTCAAACGAGCTACAGCTCGTGCCAGTTTGCAGAGAACTACAGAAAGGCAAATTCTAACACCAGAAGACATGTTTAATTTTTGTGAAGAAAAATTGAGTGAAAAGATAAAGTACTTTGTAACCGAGCCTGAATTGGAAGATGCACAGAAACGGTTGGAACATAGATTCAAAGACTGCACGACGATTCCTGGAACTCAGAAATTTCATAGATTTGTTCCCCTAAACAAAGAAGAACTGATGGTTTATCCCATTTCAAGTGGCGTTGGAGAAAAGAAAAAAATCAAGAAAAGTACTCATGAACCTGAACCTTCTTGCTTGAAAAATGTCAAAATAGGGCAGTATGTTGCAGTCATTTATGACATAAATGTATGGTATGGAATTGTGGAGGAATATTTTGAAGAATTTGACGATTTCACTGTCAACTTTCTACATCCCTCTGCGTCTGTTGGTTTAAGTTTATATCATCATCCATCAAAGTAGGATTCCTGTGCTGTGCCAAGACATCATATAGTGTCTGAAATGAGCTACCCCACATTGAAAGGAGGTAGCAGACTTCTATATAGTTTTCCACAAAAGGAAGTAGATGCAAGTGCCCAGCGTGCTAAAATGATGTTAGCACATGAATCATCTACATAGAGGTGGGTACTAAGTCCATCACCAGCAATGTAAAGATTTGAAAGATACTAAATTTAAGAAGCAATATTCACAGTTATCAGTAGGTAAGTCATAGCATTTTATACCTGTGTAAATTGATTTTCCATAGTTGAAATTTTGAGCTTGATGTTAAAATTGGTAAATTTGACATGAAATTTATGATTATGATATTTCACTTATATATTTTAGTTACATGAAAATAGCAACATAAACAAACTTTTCATTGTACATCCTAATAGCTAATAACTCTGCCTTTATTTTTCACACTTATAAAAAAAAAAGTTTTATATTTAAGGTGTTGCTTGTCGTAGAACATAAATATCTAGGCCTATTGGTTACTGGCAGTCTCAGATCGAAGCTGTTTTGAGGAGAGTTTTACTTATTACAGTATATTGCTCACTCCACACTTGGACCCCCTGCTCGAACCACATAGTGAAGGTAATATATATATATATATATATATATATATATACATATATATATATATATATATATATATATATATACAGTATATATATGTTTAGCCCTCAGCCAGGATTTGAACCGCAGACAATCAGAACTGTCGGTGGTTTGAGCCCGCCTGAGAGTATAAAAACAAAGTAGGTCATGTGTATTTGTGAGATATGCTTTATATATATATATATATATATATATATATATATATATATATATATATATATATATCCTATTCAGTAGGCTATAAAGTATGCTAAAGACTATAATTTATTCACAACCGTAACCATTCCAATAGACTTACGGTTGTGCCACATTTGTTCGTCAATTTTTACGGGCAATTGTAGCCTGGCAGCTTCAAAAATTAATTTACCATCGATATAGTTTCCGATTTTAATGCGAAAGAGCCTCAAAATAGTACGAGAAAATACTTGCTTATCGAAAATTGCCGGAAAAATGCTCGTGTGACACCACCTAAATTTATTACATATAACCTAGGCTACACATAGGCTACCAAGTGCTATAGTGGGATCAAGAACGATAGAGAACTTTAAGAAAAAAATATATAGGCATATGGACGAGATGGGTTGGGTGTGAGGGGGATCTGCCGGGCATGGGCCAATTGGCGCTCTACAAACCCCCATTGTCTGACCTCTGACCGTTTTGCTGAGGTCGGTCATCATGCATGGTATTACCGAGCTGGGCCTACAGGCCTAATTAGGCCTTGTAATTGGGGTTGGGTGTGAGAGGGATCTGCCTTGAGTGGGCCAATCGGCTTTCTGCGACTCCCATTTTCTTATGTTCTTATTATGTCATTGTCCGTGCGCTCTGAAGAAATAAATGAGTTATCCTTCTTTTTAAAGTTTTCTTTGATTACTACGTTTTCTGTAATTAATATTATAGGGAATAGGATGAAACGCTCCAGCTCAAGACGCGCCATCCGACAAAATCTGAGCCCAAATTGTCAACAGCAATTCATAAGAAGGCGTTGCTGCGTTGCTGTTTGGCGGACTAATCCGCATGTTGCTCCGTCAGTAAGTACTGTACCGCTCAGTAGTAGCAGGTTAGTACCGCTCCGCACCCCAGTTTAATATGGAAGGGTATTAAATACTGTACAGCAGTCGTTTCTTATAAATTATGCTACCTGCCTTACAGATTGGACCGCACCGGAAATGAGCCTGGATCGAGTCTTACGTAAATGCACAATAAATATATGGTTATGGCCTTGTGATTTGTGATTGTATAAAACTGTGGCGGACTAATCCGCATGTATGCTCCGTCAGTAAGTACTGTACCGCTCAGTATTAGCAGGTTAGTACCGCTCCGCACCCGTCTAGTATGGAAGGGTAATAAATACAGAGTTAATTTCTTATACGTTACCTGCCATGCAGATTGGACCGCACCGCAATAGTACGGGAGGGTAATAAATAAATTATAAACAAACAATAAGGAATGTGCGCATTGACTAAATAATAACCTACAGGGAATCAGTGGGTGAGTAGGATGAAACGCTCCTGCTCCAGACGCGCCATCGGACTTCAAATACAAGAATATCGTGCCCAAATTGTCAATAGCAATTCATAAGAGGGGGTTGCTGCGTTGCTGTTTGGCGGACTAATCCGTATGTATGCTCCGTCAGTAAGTACTGTACCGCTCAGTAGTAGCAGGTTGGTACCGCTCCGCACCCCAGTCTAGTACGGAAGGGTAATAAATACAGCAGTCCTTTATTATACGAGTCTGCTGAAAGCCGATTGTCCCACAGAGGGCAGATCCCTCTCACACCCAACCCTAATTATAAGGCCTAATTATAGGCCCAGTTCACTAACACCATGTGGACTGACCTCATCAAAACTGTCAGATGTCATAAAACTGTTAAAGCAGGGGTCTGCAGAGCGCCGATTGGCCACCACCCGGCAGATCCCCCTCACACCCAACCCATTTCGTCCATATGCCTATCTAATTGTATTGCATATTTTCACGTACACATGCAGTTATACACACACATAGGCCTACTTTTACACACACACACACACATACAAGTTTTCAAATGTACCTAGGCAAAATGTATAATAACAAAGTATTGTAATCGAGGTTACTGTAATATATTAATTGTAATGTCACGTATCACCTAACGTAAGAATGTGTGTATTGACTAAATAATAGCCTAAAGGGAATCAGTGGGGGAGTAGGATGAAACGCTCCTGCTCAAGACGCGCCATCCGACTCTATACCAGAAAATCGAGCCCAAATTGTCAATAGCAATTCATCAGCATACTGCGTTGCTGTTTGGCGATATAGTCCTACCATCTCTTGCAATTTAATTATCGAGTTATATCAAATTACAACTGCCTTTAAGCTCAATTATATTGATAAATAGATCTCATTCAACGTATATATATATATATATATACGAATTAGCTATTATTTGACAGATATACAGGCATTTATATATTTTATAAGATGTAGGCCTACTCACCTACATGGTGGCTGTGGGTTTAGTGCCTGTGAACTCTTGATGTCAAACCTGTTCTAAAATTATACAAACATGCACTTCAAGACAATAGTGGTGACCTAGATTGGATAAATGGTTCGTCAAGAAGTGAGTCAGTCACTGGGGAACAGTGTGTTGTTCCTAACACTCTCATATGGAAGTGAGAGGATATTGAAGAGGAGGTGAAGGTATTGAGGGATAAGCCTTTACAATGGCACCTCGTATCTACATTCTACTTTTCCTATTTTTCTGAAGAGTGTAGAGTGGGGAGAAGGGGTGTTGGAGAGAGAGAAGCTGTAGCAAGTGACGACCGAGGAACTCTCCAAACTGGGAGCTGTGGAGATGAATACAGTGTACTAGGCCTATTTCAGAATGGCAGCTGGTATGATGAATAGGCTAGATTCTAAATGGGCCAAGTAGGCTAATAGGAAAGTGTATGAGTCTTCTGGAATGGAAGAGCAAGCTTTGGGCATTGAATGTGGATGGTTGAGTGGACGAAGTAACCTAAATTACGTGGTGGTGGTGCTATTTTAACTTGGCTTATAATCTCTGTAGGCTACATACCGTATCTTAAATACATAGCCTAATTTGTCCTCATTATCTGAAGAAAGCTATAGTTTTTAAATGACGATAAGATGTGGATAGCCTTAATTAGACTAGGCCTAGGCCTATATGAGTGATACAAATCGGCTAGACAAATTATTTACTCTAGGTTATTTAAATTTAGGCTATAGCCATAGGCCTTAATGATTTACTCTAGGTTGTTTTGCTAATTAACTGACATGCCTTATTTTAATCGTCACCCATACACACAAAGTTAGATACAATCCCGAATTACAAGGCTAGGCCTATAGCCATAAGGTCTATATATTTTGCATTTACGTAAGACTTGATTCATGCTCATATGCGGTGCGGTCCAATCTGCATGGCAGGTAACGTATAAGAAAGAAATGCTGTGTTTATTACCCTCACGTACTAGACTGGGGTGCGGAGCTGTACTAACCTGCTACTACTGAACAGTACATACGGGCGGCCATACATGCGGATTGGTCCGTCAGCCATTTATTTTGCGCTTGGGAAGACGCGAAAATGTTATGCAATTTTATGCTGAGGTTGACTACTACAATGCAAATGTGAAGATAGGTATCTTGCTTGGATTGGTCGTGCTCTAGTTCAATTTATTTTGCTAATTACCGGTATTAATAATTGTTATGCCAGGTTTTTACTGGGGTTTAATTGGTTTTGATCAAGTGGGCTCTTCCTAACTGGAGAAGTTATATTGTTTTACCACAGACACAGAAAGACAATAGAGGATAATTATCCTCAACTTTCGAATCTGTCCTTTTACCCGGGGTGTCAAGAACAGCTCTAGATTGAGATGTCGATCCTAATAATAATAATAAATTGAGTAGTGACAGGGGGTTAGGGAGAAGTGGGGATAGGACAAGAATTAGTTGGATGAAGTGAATTTTAGCAGGAGAAAAAGGTGTCCAGGCTTAACTGGAGCTGCCTGAGGGTTTTCAGTGTTTGGGAGACGGCGTTACTATGAAGACGGCTGGACCCGACCAGGGAGGCAGTGGGCTGAGAGCTGGGCGGCTGGAACTGTGGGCTATTGTACGGGTAGGGAATTTTAGGCCATATATTTATCCTCCCGGCCCGCTGGTGATGAGGTGTTGGTGAGGGTGATGGGTGGTGGTGGTGATATTACTTCCTCGGGAGGTCCGGGAAGCCTTGCTTCAGAGCTTGCTTCACTGTTAGGCTGCATTCGATGTAGTTGTATTTGCCTTTTGTGTGAAAATAGCAATTGCAGCCTTCCTTCTTCCAGTCTAACATGCAGTAGCTCAGGAATCCGTTGCATTCAGGTGGGACGCAGTCCTTGTAAGCATAACTCATTGTCATGTTGTGGTCCTTATTCAGGTGTGGTAGGCAGATATCCAAGAACAATTGGTGAGGGGTCTTGGGGGTGTCTGGTTTCTTCTCTACCTTTCTCACTGGTTCGATTTCAATGAGGGGCATGGAGGCACCTTTTTTTGGTTTTGAAGGAGGCTCTGCAGGTCGGTTGGTGTTGACTGCAGGGGTCTCCTCCATCGCCTCTTCTTCTTCTGCTGCAGGTGTCGGAGTTGAGTTGGTTTCTTCAGCAGCTTCTACAGGATCAGCTTCTGGAGTTACTAGGGGACATTTTTTTTCTGTTTACAGGCGCTTTGATGGTCAAGCGCCTCTGTGGAGTAGGTCTCTGTCTGACAGGACCCCTCTGGGCATTGTCCAAAAACCTCCTGGTACAAGAATACCTGGGAGATTGTTGGCCTGAAAAGGAGGGCAGGTAGGTATTGCTGGAGGAGGGAGTTGTTTCCTCCAGCAAGAGCCACGGCCGTCCTGATGAAAATATCGATCTTAATTGATATATCACTAGGCAGGTCCATGCTCTTTAGTCTGTCAACCTTTTTCATAATACCCTGCCTCTCCTTCAAGTCTCGGGCATGATGTGAGTGACTGTTTTGCCCTTGGGTCCTGTGACCAGAGTGGCCTCAGGACCTCTTGCCCCTGTTTTGGTGTGGAATTCTACCCTCTCTCCGTCACCTAGAGAGGGTACAGACTTCCTGGGGTTGTTTTTCTTAATATTTGTGTGGTGTACAAAAATATCAGTGCTGTTGTCGTCCCTGGTGATAAATCCAAAGCCCTTCTTCACATTAAACCACTTTACAGTGCCGGCAACGAGTGTGGAAGTTGCGGGAGGCATTGTGGTGGTGGTGAAGAGAGGAGGATATGTAGCTCTGCTCGGTGTGGCTGCTCAACTCAGAATGCATGTCGATCCTAAAATCTTCCGTCATAGTCATACTGTTTCTGAGGGCCTCGGGGGTGATGTGGTTGAGCATCAGAAAGGCGCCTAGGGGTAGGATGTTGTAGGGCGGTTAGTTCCTTGTGGCTTGGAGAGGGGTGATATACTTATTTACTTATAGTGCCATTTCTTGATTGATTTCTCTTCGTCGCTTTTCGTCTTCTGTTGGACTTTGGAATTGGTTATGTTGATGGATAAGTTTTTCTCTGGTGTTAGAAGGCGTGTCATCTCGATGGTAATAACTCGTGTTGTCTGGGGGCGGTTGTGTCCTTTTTAACTCTGGGGTGAGGTGATATAATATGATATTGTCTTCTGATTTGGTCTGGGGCTGCTTATGTGTTTTACAGGCTGGAGGTAGATGGAGTGGACAGTGGTTGCAAGTTTGTAGGTTTGGGGTGTTGCAGGAGAAGTGTAATATCGGCGAGAACTGATCACATGTTATCTTCTGCCCTGCACAGGTATATAATTGTTATCCTTGAGTCTTTGAGTCGACGTTTTCTCTGATGCGGGAGAGGTGTGGTAGAGAGAGAAAACGACTTGTGGTGGTGAATGCTTGGGTAACTGTTTCTCTGTTATTGGTAGAGGTGGTGGTGGTGGTGGTGAGCAGCTATAGGTCTTGGTATGTTGGATGTGGTGGTGAATATGTTTTTCTGTTATTTCAATAATGTTGGCGAAAATAAATAAAATACAGAAAGGTACTTACACCAAATGAAAAAACGTCAAATCTGTACCTGTCAGACCGCCAGTGTTGCCAACTCAGCTGCTTTCCCGCGAGATCTAGAGGTATTTACAGTATCATTTACTTTAATCTAGAGACTCATTTTTACATCTAGCAACATGAATTATAGTGGTAGTCTGGAGATTTGAGTCATTTTAGACCGATATTGCTTGGATATTGTAAAGATCATGGCATTATTCTAGTGATTATTGGACATTGTTTTTTACCATCTAGCGAACTTGATTTGGTAACACTGCAGACCGCTTCCTATCAGCTGTCTCTCTCTCAGTCGCCTTTATTAAAAGGACGCTCATCAATTTATACACCTTCAGAATGGGGAAAATTGCCTGTAAGTATATTTAAAGACTCTTGTATGTATAGTTGAGGTATGGGCTAGTCCTGAGGTGGCAAATGAAGGTGGGTTTAGGTGTATTTATGTGTTTGTTTGCCCAAAGCCGGTGTTGACGAAGCCGATCCTTGAATGATGAATGACTGGTAACTTCTTCGTTGATTCCAAACATTAGGCCTATAGGCTAGGTCTACTTTGATTCCGTAATTAATGCTTATGGGTTCAATGTTATTTTAATACCACGAATTTGGTCAATATACAGGAGGCGCTACAATATAGGTAGCAAAATTATAATGGTAGTTTTGGGTTCCTATCATCATATGCTTCATTTCGGTCAATTTAAAGATGATGTAATTAAATTGCTAAAAAATCGTTTCGATTGTTTTTATCTAGTTTCGAGTTGTGTAAGGGTGTTTTGATGTGTGAAAATAGGCGTAAATTCATATTTACCCATTAAACAACAATCTAAAAATACGTCCCTTCACTCACGGAAAATAACTATTTGGCCATAACCGTTTGCCGTTGGATACAAAATATGTAGAGGGGGGGGGGAAGCCCCCCCCCCCTCACCCCCCCCACACCCCCCCCAGATTTATTGAAATCGTCATATATTTAAACTAGGGGGCAAAAACCAAATTTTCCCCAACGCTTCTTCTTCTTCGCGGAGGATGTAAACAAAGCCACCCGCCTCTTGCGAGGTAGGCGATATAGGGGATATTTTGTTTTTTTCAGGATCAGTAATATTTTTTTACGCACATTTAGACACATATAGGAATGAAATACATGGTATAAGGAACCTGTAGGCCACGATAAAATCGATGTATGAATTTAATTTCATCATCTTTATATTGTCCTTCATTTCTATATAGGCTAGGCCTACTTTTTATCCCCGGGGAAAAAAAAAAAAAAAAATGGGTTTTTTATTTTTTTATTGGATTTTTGTTTTATTTTGTTTATTAACCTAACCAAAAAACCTAACCGTATAACTAAATAAGTTGGTCACCAATTATTTTGCAATATTTGAAAACAAATATAGATTTTATATGCTCTAAACATAATATGAAAATGTGTTTTAAGCCTCGGCAAAACCTAATAAAAATATATGGTACTAAAATGGAATTTTGTCGTAACATGGTTGTCAATATCTTCCTATAGACGGCACCGATTTGTACACACGCCATTTTCACCTGTCTCCCGAGGTCTGTCCACCAGCTTTTTAGTCTACTCCACCTGCCCATCTCTGTCGATAGGTTGGGTTGTTTGGTTAGGTTAATATACTAGGTCTCAGAAACAAGATTCGTAGTTGCGGTAGTATTTACGGTATCTGGACACTTCGAGCGGAGGCGCATTTAGGTTAAGTTAGGTTAGGTTAAGTTAAGTTAAGTTAAGTTAAGTTAATTAGGTTAGATTGTGCATGCGCTCTATCAGGAATTCGCTCGAAGTGACTCGCATTCGTATTTACAGATACGGCCGAATACCGGTAGGCTACTAAATGGGCGCCGGCCCAACCGCCATGTTGTATCCCACGTAGGCCTACTAGGTAGCCTACTACGGACACATTGTAGGCGTTAGGTCTTCTTCTTCTTCTTCTTCTTCTTCTTTTGAACCCGCCCGCAGACCGTGCAGATCCGCAGGGCTGACCTTTGTATCGGTACTGGCTCAGAAACGTTAGTAGGAGGGAAAGTTTAGAGTAGAAGGATAGTTTAAGAGACAGTTTTTGTTTTGTTTGTATAAACCCCCCCTCACTTCCTCCCCCCTCCCCCTCACCTCCCTCCCTCATTTCTCTTCCTCCACATTTTCTCCAATATCCTCTTCATCATCTCCATGTCTTGTGTTTCCATCTCCTGTGTTAACCCCAATAGCGCCCCCACCCCTCTATCTTCCCTCTGCTTAATCTCCTCCCACCCCCTCTCCCCAACTCTATTCCTCATGTACCAAGGTGTGGATTAGGCTTGTATCCAATGTACTAGGTCTATGTTACTGGATATTTATAATTTAAATAAGTGCTATGTTTTCGATAAATCTGGTTATATGGCTTTGCAATTAGGGAAATCATGAGCCGATTTCCGACATTTAGTTAGTCTTTTTCGATTCTCAAAATACGATCCAAGTTTTGCCAAAAATTGGCTCGGGTTTTCCAAAATTATGCTTTTTGGGGTTTGCAATTTAGGGAAACATGAGCCAAAATTCTAAATTAGGTTACTGTAATTTGTTTACTCTTAAAATTAGCAAAATCCGAGCCAAGTTTTGCCAAAACTTGGCTCGGGTTTTCCAAAATTCGGGTTTTATGGCTGCAATTTCGGGAAACCTGAGCCAAATTTCTAAATGAGGTTACTGTCATTTTGTTATCTACAAACTCAAAATCCGAGCCAGCTTTGGCCAAAACTTGGCTCGGATTTTCGAAATATTGGGTTTTAGGCCTTAGAAATACCTTAAAACCCGAGCCAAGTTAGGCTAAAATACGTTTTAATCGCAGTTTTACGCATTTAACCCCTCATTTTCGCTGTACTTTATAGCCCTCCCCACTATCGGGCGGCGTGTCTTAAGATCGTTGTATAATGGGGAAAACGGTTTCGCCGAGGGTTGTAATTATTTCCAAACACTATATATTGATGAAAACTAACAGGGAAAAATAAAAAAATCCATGGGAAAATTGGTGACCATCTTATTTAGTTTTTCCAACCTAACCTAACCTAACCTAAATGTATTTGGGGGCTATTAGGTTAGGTTAGGTTAGGTTAGGTTTTTTGGTTAGGTTAATGACCAAAACAAAAAATCCCAAGAAAATAAATGAAAAATCCCAAGATTTTGTTGTTCCCCCAGGGATAAAAAGTATATAGAAATGAAGCATATGATGATAGGAACCCAAAACTACCATTAGAATTTTGCTACCTATATTGTAGCGCCTCCTGTATATTGACCACGAATTTTGTTGATATACAGTATTTGAAGATAAGGAAAATATCAAGGAAACCGGCCACAAATTTTCCTGGAAATTTGGAAGTCACCCATCGAATGAACATAACCTAGGCCTATACATCATAATATGGCGAATCTATTGGTGCCTATTTTCCCTAATAAATTGTTTCTCATAACGTCGCACTAGTGTCCTTGAATATTATCAATATATGTGTCAACTTTCGGAAAAAATGTTTTCCCCATTATCCAACAATCTTAAGATACGGCCCCCGATAGTGGGGACGGCTATGAAGTACAGGGAAATTGAGGGGTAAAAGACGAAAATAAGGGGTAATATTAGCCTAACCTAACAACCTTACCTAACGGTCCTAACCTAACCTAGTATATTAGGTGGGGGCTGCCACCCCCACACCCCCGTTGGTTTGGTATGTAATTAATAAAAGGTTGACGGTCGCCAAAAAAAAATTGAATGAAGTCTACGGTATTTACTCCGCAATCTTCAGTTTTGGCTGTGGATAACAGGAGGTAAATATTAACTTTTTCAAAGTAATTGAAAACGTTTTTTCCGAAAGTTGAAACATATATTAATATGATGTATATATAATGTATGTATATATAAGTCCAATATCCAACAGTTTTCAGGTTTTTATTGGATATTCAAATCTAGGCTAATCAATATCCAGTAATGTTTGAATGTCCAAAGTCCAATGTCCAAAGTCCAATATCCAACAGTTTTCAGGTTTTTATTGGATAGGCCTATTCAACTCTAGGCTACTCAATATCCAGTAATGTTTGAATGTCCAAAGTCCAATATCCAACAGTTTTCAGGTTTTATTGGATATTCAACTCTATAGGCTACTCACTATCCAGTAATGTTTGAATGTCCAAAGTCCAATATCCAACAGTTTTCAGGATTCTATTGGATATTCAGGATCTGCAGTGTCATCGGTATTTACTACGCCTTGTTATTCCACAACAGTATATAAAATTATTTATTTTCTGGTTAACATTACTTATAATATCAATTTCAATTATGTGATAATAGATTTGCCAAGAAACATTAAATACAACATAAATAATATACGTATTGATCATACTAAACGTATCTAAGCAAACCAGCTTGCTTCGTTCAAGATCGCTTGAGAGTCGTCGCTTTGTTTACATCCGAATGTCCAAAGTCCAATATCGAACAACTTTCAGCCAGCTCAGCCCCCACTCATAATACTAGGTTAGGTTAGGTAAGGTTGTTAGGTTAGGCTAATGTCTGGACAAACTGGATTTTAGGTCACGTATGGGATATAATGTTCTAAATGTATACCGGTACTATAGCTTTGTATTAGAGTATTAGTCACCACAATATATGTCTTTACCGCTGCAGATTAAATTATTTTTCCTTAGACTTTGTGGGTTAAATAAGGGTGATGGTGGCCATCTTGGATCAGCTGAGACCTAATATTTTTTTTTTTTTTTACCGTAGTTTTAGTATTTTGTCATATTCTATATCAATACTAACCCTGCGGGGGTCTGGGGGCGGCATCCCCCAGGTTAGGTTAGGGTAATGACAAAATATGGTTTTAGGGGGCATGTTTTAATATTGCAAAATAATGGGTAAGTATGAATTTCCAGAAGGAAAAACAGGGATGGATGTAGTTTTCGGGCGTACGGTCATCATGTTGTGCGCTCGCAGTTACGTTCCCGTCTATTTCGACGCTATATGTTCTGCTATTTGCCCCCTGTCATTACTACATGAATACTAGGTTAGGTTAGGTTGTTTGGTTAGGCTAATGTATTTTTATATCCAAAGGCAGTCAAAATAGACGGGAACACGATGGGAAAGGTCCGACGCCACTGCGCGTAGTGTAAACAAGGCTGGCGGTACGCCCGCACTTAACAATCTTGCCGAAAAACACCTTAAAACACACTAATCAATGAAGAAACTGATGAGAAAAAGGATTATAATAAAAAAAACACGTACGTGACCTAAAATCCAATTTGACCTAATGTCTTTTCAAATAACTATCTGGGGCGTGTCTCAACATCGATCGATAGGCCTAATGGGGAAAATAGGTTTTCCCGAGATTTCTAATTAATTACAAACACTATACAGTATATTGATGCAAATTATTTATTTTTTTATAAAAAACACTCGGAAAATTTGTGGTATTAAAATAAAAAAAAATCCGGCTTATTTTCTCATCTAGCCTTTATGCTATGTATTTGTAATTATGGTTCAATGTTATTTTAATACCACACATTTTATTGATATATTTGAAGATAAATATTGAATCTATATGCTCTAAAGATCATAAGAAAATTTGTTTTAACCCTCGGCAAAACCTAATAAAAAAGTATGGTACTAACATTTATTTTTCGTAACAAGGTTGTCAATACGGTACTTCCAGTTATCGACAGCTCTAAAGATCATATTAAAATGTGTTAAACCCTCTGAAAAACCTAATATAAAAGTATGCTACTAAAATTTAATTTTCGTAACAAGGTTGTCAATACGGTACTTTCCCGTTATCAATGTACAATCAAGCTGAAGATTGCAGAGTAAACACCATAGACATCATCGACTTTTCTTTCACCTTCGTATAATCGACAGCCAATTTATTTATTTTTTATTTACTAAGGGGTACTCAAACAGCGGGGGTGTGGGGGCGGCAACCCCCACCCATAATACTAGGTTAGGTTAGGTAAGGTTGTTAGGTTAGGCTAATGTCTTTTCAAATCACTATCGGGGGGCGTGTCTCAACATCGATCAATAGGCCTCATGGGGAAAATAGGTTTTCCCGAGATTTCTAATTAATTACAAACACTATATATTGATGCAAATGAACAATTTTGTTTATAAAAAACACTGAAAATTCGTGGTATTAAAATAAAAAAAATCTGTAATTATCTGCTTCGTATTAATGTAAGTTTAGGCTATGGAGTTAGCCTATAGCCTAGGCTAAAGGAATGTTTGTAAGTTAAAACCCCTGTTATGTTCTACAGAAAGCTAGGCCTAGCCTAGATCTATTTAGGACAAATTTCACCACTTTTTATGAGGGAGACTTGTTTGTGTAACAACGTTGTTTTTTGCACTAGCTTTGGGTAAAAATCTAGCAGTGGCGCCGAATCTATTTTAGGCCTAGGCCTAGCAATTGCTAGGGAATTTGGGTTCAATGTTATTTTAATTCAGTACCCCAAATTTTTTTGATATATATGAAGATAAATATTGAATCTATATGCTCTAAAGATCATAAGAAAATTTGTTTTAACCCTCGGCAAAACCTAATAAAAAATTATGGTACTAAAATTTCTTTTTCGTACGAAGATTGTCAATACGGTACTTCCAGTTATCGATAGCTCTAAAGATCATATGAAAATGTGTTAACCCTTAAAGAGCGGCGCTCGACTTAAGTCGTGCACCAATTTGCAGCAAGTTAGGAGCATTATTAAGGCTTTTAAAGGGTTAAAATCGAGTGCAAATGGCCGGGAGAGCAGTGGGCCAGACAGCCGACTCCCAGGGCTTACCGCCGCCCATTAACTCATGTTCCCTGTGTTCTCGAGAGGCCGGCGGTGTAGCCAGTAGTGAGCATAGCTGGGAAAAATATACCGATATATGCTAAACTTCCATGTTCGTGGCACCACTGCAAGAGAACCACGAGTGCTACGTAGCTCGTTCTGGTCTCATTTTGAAGCTTTTAGTGCCTATTTTTTTGCTAATTTTTTTTTTTTTTCATGCAGACGCTTGATTTATCATGCAGGAGGGCCTGAATATGCCCAAATAAGCCCAAAACACCCCGCTAGACAAGGGTTAAACCCTCGGAAAAACCTAATATAAAAGTATGGTACTGTATTAAAATTTAATTTTCGTAACAAGGTTGTCAATACGGTACTTTCCCGTTATCAATGTACTGTACAATCAAAGCTGAAGATTGCAGAGTAAGCACCGTAGACTTCATCGACTTTCTTTCACCTTCGTATAATCGACAGCCAATTTTTTGTTTTTATTTACTTAGAATTATGCAAGGCTGGTACATGTCATATTTATAACAAACTATGTGGTACCAACTCTGTAAATTGCTAACTGAATAAATATTATTATTATTATTATTATTATTATTATTATTATTATTATTATTATTATAACCAGCGGGGGTGTGGGGGCAGCAGCCCCCACCCATAATACTAGGTTAGGTTAGGTAAGGTTGTTAGGTTAGGCTAATGTCTTTTCAAATCACTATCGGGGGCGTGTCTCAACATCGATCAATAGGCCTAATGGGGAAAATAGGTTTTCCCTAGATTTCTAATTAATTACAAACACTATATATTGATGCAAATGAACAATTTCTTTTATAAAAAACACTCGGAAAATTTGTGGTATTAAAATTAAAAAAATCCGGAATTTGGAATGAGTTGTGAGTAGGCCTATAACTTTATTATAATACCACACATTTTTATGTCACAAATTTTGGGTAAAAATTGAAGAGACCCCGGACAGCCTTTTTACTAGTTAATTCTATTATTATTATTTTTTTTGGTACAATTGTAGTTACTGGACACCTATTTGACAGGTACCGCCAACGATTTAATACATATTTTTTTCGGTTTCTACGCATCCAACACCAAGCTACACCCTTTTCTGGTGTACGAAACACTAAAAAAGCAATGGGGACACTTTAACCCTTCTTTGGCGGCACCCGACATATGTCGAGTGAAATAAATATGGACTATGTGGCGGGGCCCGGCTATTGTCGAATGCAATTTTGAGGACTTAATGTGCTCTGAGAGAGAGCGGAGCGGTGGGAGGAGCATAGATTACCTCCTGACCGCTCGCCACGGCCGCCGTGGACCTACTGAGCTTTACTCCACTTACATCCACCCTCCCTCCCTCGCTACATACGTAATTATAAAAAGAAATTGCCGTATTTTACCGTTTTTGCCCTTCGGTTGCACGATTATTACAAGACAACCAGTGATCGTAGAAGGATGGTTCGGGTATCATTGGAAAGCTCAATTTATGCCCTTTCAGGGATACATACTTGTATTACGCTCTGGGTCTTGTTTATGCATGAAAAAGAGCACAGAAACAACCCCATTTATGGTAAAAACCCCCGCTGGGTGGCACGGTCAAATATACCGCCCTGCCCGCTAAAAAAGGGTTAATAATGATAATATGAGACTAAATATAAAGACAACTCTGTTGCGTTCGTGGAAGTAGCGTCGCTTTGTTTACTTTACGCTCGGAGTGACTTCCCGGTCCCGCTTTGGCGGTCGACTTAAAATGGCTAAGCTTATAACCAGTTGGTGGGTACATTTTTTTATAAAAACTTGCGTTCTAGGCCGTGGGATACAGGACAGGGTTGAGGGGGGGCTCTGCCCCCCCGTGAATTATAATAATCGTCATCTATGTGGCCAGCAGGGGGCAAGTAAAACAGCTGGCCGTCACCTCGAGCGTCCTGGGTAAACAAACCGCGACGATCCGAAGGGGCGACGGACTCCCCGCGCCGCCGGTTTTCGGCACAAACGCCCCGTTTTATTCTCGGCACAAACGCCCCGTTTTATTCTCGTTGAAAACTTCATTTAAAAAGTTATTATATCGTTTTCAATACTATTACCGGACCAGAAAAAAGTGTAGCTTGGTGTTGGATGCGTGGAAACCGAAAAAAAATATGTATTAAATCCTCGGTGGTACCTGTCAAATAGGTGTCCAGTAACTAAAATCTTACTTTTTTTTAATTTGTCTTTGATATACAGTGTTGTTTAAGGTAAATCTACAGTTATACTACCCCTCCCCCACTACCCCCCACCACCTCCCCCCTTCAAAACACGCCTTTTAGCGTGTTTTTGGATGGTTCAGCAGACGCGGGGAAAAAAAAAAAAAAAAAAAAATTATCACCAACCAGATACACGTTTTGGGATGGATGTAGAGTTCGGGCGTACGGTCGTCATTGTTTACTTACAGTTTCTTACAGTAGATCCTCTGGAAAAAGGCAAACTAGGCCTGTGTATCCAGCTCAGTACCAGTACTTGCACTGCTGCGGTCGTTCACGGTGTTGGCGGCGGCGGTAGCAGACACAACATTTTTACTATTCTGTATTTTTGTTTTATAATCAAACTTCAAATCTTTTCTTCCCCATGCTTTATCAAGATTACTTTCAAACTCCCTTATTGATATTGAATCGACTACATACTGGGGCAGTGCGTTCCACTCATTTACCACTCTATCACAAAATGAGTTCTTTGCCTTCTCAAGCCTATTTCTTTCTTTGTAAATTTTCTTAGAGTGTCCTCTCGTTCTTGTTCCCTCCCGCATCAAGAAGATACCTTCACACACATCCTCCTCATACTTTCCTGACACTATCTTAAAAGTCTCTATCATATCCCCTCTCTTTCTCCTATATGCCAGTGTCGGAAGCCCCAGTGTCCTCAACCTCTGCTCATAGCCCGCATTCTTCAACGTTGGTACCAGCTTGCTAGCTCTCCTCTGCACTTTCTCCACTGCTTCTATATCCTTTACCATATATGGAGCCCACACCTGGTTCGCATATTCCAGGTGCGGCCTAACCAGCGCTGTATAGAGATTCCTGAAGATTTCTTCGTCAAGTGACACAAATTTCCTCCTTATCAGCCCTACAATTCTATTGGCTTTGTTTATCTTTGCCGCTAAATGTTCTGAGAAATTTAACTTATTGTCTATCACTACTCCTATATCCTTTTCTGCATTCACTTCCTCCATCGCTTCATACATACTGTATCCTACCTTGTCTATCTTGCTTGTCCCAATCCGCATGTACTTGCATTTTTTTGGATGAAAAGGCATTAACCAATGCTCAGACCATCCCTTCATGCCCTCCACATCTCCTTGAAGCAAACCCACATCTTCCTTACTCCTCACTCTTCTATACACCTTAGTGTCATCCGCATACAGGTATACCTCACTTCCATTAGTTATAACTTCA
The DNA here is from genome assembly GCA_032716605.1 of Paralithodes platypus. Taxonomy (NCBI): domain Eukaryota; kingdom Metazoa; phylum Arthropoda; class Malacostraca; order Decapoda; family Lithodidae; genus Paralithodes; species Paralithodes platypus. The sequence goes on from CM064521.1 coordinate 6,387,376, forward strand.
GGTAAGTCGTTGATAAATATAACGAACAGCAGTGGTCCCAACACAGATCCATGAGGTACCCCACTTGTAATTTCCCTCCACCCCGAGCCTATTCCATTCACCAGTACCCTCTGTCTCCGATCTTTCAGGAAGGCTTCTATCCATTTCACACATTTCTCCCCTATATTATAGCTTCTAACTTTCTCTATTAACCTTTTATGTGGGACCTTATCGAAGGCCTTCATAAAATCGCAATATACCACGTCTATTACATCACCATCTTCTAGAATTTGTATCCAATCATCTACCACCTTAATTAGCTGTAGTACCGTCGACCTCCCCGGCAAGAATCCGAACTGTCTCCCACTGAAAAGTTGGTTTGACTTCATATGATCCATTATTCCTTCTCGAATTACCGTTTCCATTAGTTTACACACAACACTTGTCAAACTGACTGGTCTATAATTCCCTGGGTCATTTCTCTTTCCCTTCTTAAATATAGCTGTTATGTTCGCCTCTCTCCAGTCCATCGGGATTTGTCCTGTATTAAACGATACCTCAAATAACATTTTCAATGGCTCTACTAACATCTCACCTCCTTCCTTTATGATTCTTGGGTGTATCCCATCCGGTCCCGGGGACTTACTTCTGTTCATTTTTTCTATAGCCCTTCTTATTCTAGCATGGGAAAACTCTATTAGTTCTAGTGCCGGTGCCTGTTTGATGGGAATAGTAGGCACTGCATCATCCAACTCCACTGTTAGTACCCCCCCAAAGTATTTCCCCAGCACCTCTGCTTTTTCCTTATGAGTCTCCACTCTACTCCCATCATCCAACCCCCCTACCAACTCTGGGATCCCTACTCTTCTTGTTAACTTTTCCTGAATGTACTTCCAGAATATTTTTGGATTATCCTTCACATTTCTAGCAATCTCTCTCTCCCTCTCCTTCACTCCCCTCCTTGTCTCCCACCTTATTTTATTGTTTATTTGTCTGCGTTCCAGATCCACTTCCTTAGCTTCTATAATAGACCCCCTGTTCTTTTTTAACAATTTTAATCTTTCCCACAATCGTTTATTTCTTCTAATCAATGTCCAAAGCTTTCTTTTCATTGGCAATTCTAGGTTCGTTCTTTTCCTCAATTTTGTTTTATCCTTATATTCCCTTACTGGTACACTTTTGGATACAGCATTCTCCAGTTTGACTCTAATTTTCCTCCACATTCCTTCAGCGTCTTCACCGTTCAAGTATTCCCCCCAGTCAATGTCCAAACACCGTCTCAGCAGCTCATAATCTGCTCTATCATACATGTATATTTTTCTATTGCTTCTATTATCCCTCTCTGTTTTATATTGCAACTAAAGCTTATACAGGCATGGTCACTGCGACCTATAGGGCTATCCACATTGACATGTTCCACTATATCCTCCTCATTGCTAAAAATCAAATCAAGTACACTCCTCTGCATCCCATCTCTATATCTTGTCATCTCTGTAATACTGTATATTGCGTTAAAAAACAATCTCACTTTCTCTATAAACTTGTTTTCCAGGCTACCCTGTCCCGCTGGAGTAGTACAATTTGCCCAGTTGATCCTTGGCAAATTAAAATCTCCAATCAAAATTTTATATTTGTTCTCTATTTCCTCCATTGCTTTCATCCTCTCCCCTACTATTATTTGGGCTTCTATATATAGAGGCAATTAGAATTGATCCTCTTGCACATTTTACTTCAATACACAAATACTCACAATACTACTGTCTCATATCCACCTCATTAACCTTGAGCTCTTTTCTTACATAAATAAACAGTCCTCTTCCGACCTCTGCTCTAATAGCATTCCTCTCATATAACTCAAAACCCTCCAAACTATACTGTACTCCACCAGTTCCCTTTCAATTCTAGCATTTTTTGGTCTTACTTCCTGTAAGGCTATGACATAAGGTTTTTCCTCCTCATCCTGCAACCTACATATCAGTTCACTTTTCTTGTCCTGGGTAAACACATCCACATTACTAAACATAATCCTTAATCCATCTACCATTCCTTCAGCAATTACACCATCTCGCTCCTCCTGTCCGTACCCTACTCCCCCGTTAGCACTACTGGGTCTGCCACTTTGTCTCCTGTCTCTCCCTGTGACACCTCCACCCCGTTCTCCTCCTCCGTCACAACTCCTATCACATTCTCTTCCCTCCCTGATCTCCCCTCCCTTCTACTCTTATAAACCACTTCTTCAATTTTCCGTCCCTCACTCTCCAGTAAAAATTTCTCTTATCCTCCTCACCCAACTTTCCATTATTTTCATCAGCCTTTTCTTGCAATTCCTTAATTTGTTTTCTTTGTTCTATGCTCAAATCCTTCTTTAGTCTTAAATGTTTCAGTTTTTCATTTGTATTTAGCCTCCAACTAAAATTTGTCACCGTCTCTGCCACTGCCCTGGTTTTAAGCTGTACCCTTATAGGTCTCATCTCTCCCCTTTTATATCTACCTATCCTACTGACCTCCACCTGCCCTTCCCATCCATATCCGTCCTCATCCACACCTTTCATGACCTCCTTCACTGTCTCCATATCCCTCACTTTTTTCACTCCATTATCAATCATATGAGCCTCTATATCTCCATACAAGATTACACCCCTATCCCTGTCCATGGCCTCCCTCACGACACTCTCCTTGTTCTTCATGACCCCTACAACTGCCCTCTCAAAACTTTTTTTGGTCATATTCATTTCTTCCTTTTGCTCTTTCATAATATCCTCCAAATCCTTGAATTTCTGTTTACCTACCACCGTCCATGCAGTTGACTCCTTTACTTCCTTGAATCGTCCTTCGTATTCCTTCAGCTGCTCCTTCAATGCCATATTCTCTGCTCCCAGTTCATCTACCCTTTTCAATACCATCTCTAGGCTATCATTAACTGCCGAAATAGGCCTGCATTCACTTCCTTCGCTAGGCCTATTCCCTTCCCCACCTGTCACACCACACATTACACACAGTGCCTTAACTTTCTCACCAATATCCCCCTTCCATTTCTCTGTATCACTCATCCACTTTTCCAAATCCTTCACAACAATAATAACCTCTTCTAACTTATTATCTGTGCTTTTAAACTCACGAAAACGTTTTAACTTTTCTTCCGCCTCCGTCATACCCGAAATTCCCTCCGCCATGTTTGTTTACAAACTCAACAACTCACAACACTACCTCTGTCCCGTCACTACACACTCTTATTACACTATATATCACCCCTCCACCACACCAATATATCCTCCAAACCATACTAAGTCTACTACTAATAATATTAACCCATTAGTACCAACAGAGTAGCGACAAAATAGGGGTAGTATAACTGTAGATTTATCTTGTTTAATACCGAGGACCGTCGCATTTTAGTATTTTCAACATTAGCCTAACCTAACCGAAAACTAACCGACGGTCTAAACCCAGCTCACGTTCCCTGTTTATGGGTGCGCGACGGTCTAAACCCAGCTCACGTTTCCTGTTTATGGGTACGCGACGGTCTAAACCCAGCTCACGTTCCCTGTTTATTTTTCGGTTAGGTTAGGTTAGGTTAAGTTAGGGTAAATGTTTACAGTTTCTTACAGTAGATCCTCTGGAAAAAGGCAAACTAGGCCTGTGTATCCAGCTCAGTGCCAGTACTTGCACTACTGCGGTCGTTCACTGTGTTGGCGGCGGCAGCAGCAGACGCAACATTTTTACTACAGTACAGTATTCTGTATTTTTGCTTTATAATCAAACTTCAAATCTTGTCTTCCCCATGCTTTATCAAGATTACTTTCAAACTCCCTTATTGATTCGGAATCGACTACATACTGGGGCAGCGCGTTCCACTCATTTACCACTATCACAAAATGAGTTCTTTGCCTTTTCAAGCCTATTTCTTTCTATGTAAATTTTCTTAGAGTGTCCTCTCGTTCTTGTTCCCTCCCGCATCAAGAAGATACAGTACCTTCACACACATCCTCATCATACTTTCCTGACACTATCTTAAAAGTCTCTATCATATCCCCTCTCTTTCTCCTATATCACCAACCAGTGACGAGTTTTTCAGGTAATTTTTTGTTGTTTTTTTATTTTTTATTTGATATAGGCCTACAATGTTGTTTAATACCAAGGACTGTCACACTTTACTATTTTCCCATTATCCATCAATCTTAAGACACGGCCTGGGATGGATGTAGTTACCGGGTGTACCACTACCGACATACAACATAAATAATCTATAAATACTTATAATAAAATAAATACTTATAAATCTATAATACTAGGTTTGGTTAGGTTTGGTTGTTTGGTTAGGGTAATGTATTTTTGTATCCAAAGGCAGTCAAAATAGACGGGAACATGATGGTGAGCGTCCGCGTAGTGTAAACAAGACGGGCGGTACACCCGGTAACTACATTCTTGCCCACGGCCCCCGATAGTAGGGAGGGCTATGAAGATCAGGGAAATTGCGGGGTAAAAGACGTAAATAAAGGGGTAATATTGGAAGAACTCTGAAAATACAATATTTAAAAATAACAAAACCTGAAAATGGAAAAACCCGAGCCAAGTTTTAACCAAACTTGGCTCGAGTTTTTCAATTTTTCAGAGTCCAAAATCACAGTAACCTCATTTCGGAAGTTGGCTGTACAACAACTGGCTATACAACACTGTACAGGTGTATATCAAAGAAAAAACCATCGTCAGACTGATCCGGTAAATAAAAATACCAAACCACAACAAATTACCTGAAAAACTCGTAGCACATACAACCACGACCTCCATCTAAGGGCTCCATCTTCAAACTGAGCCGGCCCGGCGTGACGTGACGACTGAAAGACTGTGTGATTGGTTGATAATTTGATGGAAGGCTGTGATTGGTTCCATGAGTGACGGGAAGCATTGTGATTGGTTCATGATTTCTAAAAAGACCGCTAGGTGTATTTACCTATTTGTAGTTTACAGGAATTGAGCAGCGCTCGTGTTGTCCTGTCTTAGTTACTTTACAATCAATCCATTTTACTTAGACAAGTATCGTAATGGATATTCCCAGTTCCCAGTATTTTGGACTAACATATCATAACTTATGTTGCCCTATTTCCATATTTACTTTTATCCAACCTAGATTTGAACATGTTAATGTTCCTCGCTCTCACCACCTCCTCCTCCAAGTTGTTCCAAGTCTCTATACTCCTATATGGGAAGCTGAATTTCTTTGTGTCCTTACGACATCTGCCCTTCCTCAGCTTAAACTCGTGCCCTCTTGTCCTTCCATTATCCCTCACGAATAGATCTTCCCTATCTACTCGTTCCAAACTTTTTACTCCCTTGAACATCGTTATTAAGTTGCCTCGTTCCCTTCTCTCTTTCAAGGTAGGCAGTTGTAGTGTCTTAAGTCTTTCCTCATATGTCAACTCCTTCAATCTTGGGATCATCTTCCTTGCTATCCTTTGGACTTTCTCTAATTTGTTTATATGTTTTTTCAAATGTGGTGACCATATCATTGCTGCATATTCTAATCTTGGTCTTATCATAGTCATTATCAATTTTCTTAACATTTCTTCATCCAAATAGTTAAATGCCACTCTCATATTGGTTATTATTCCATATGCTCCTCCAATGATCATGTTAATATGCTTCTCCGGGGATAGATCATCTTGTATTATCACTCTAAGGTCCTTCTCATGCCGTGTTTTGCCGATTATTTCAATTCCTAATTTATACTCCCAGCTTGGCCTTATCTCACTTGTTCCCACTTCCAAAACATGACACTTTTCTGCATTGAAACTCATTTTCCAGGTTTGGCTCCATCTGTGCAACTCATCTAGGTCCTTTTGAAGATCCTGGCAACTTTCTATACAGGTGACCTTCTTCATGATCTTAGCGTCATCCGCAAACATATTCATATGACTATTCAAGTTTTCTGGCATGTCGTTTACATAAAGTAGGAACATTATCGGACCCAACACTGATCCCTGTGGTACTCCGCTCGTCACACTCCTCCACTGTGAATATTCGTCTCGTATCGTGGTCCTCATTTCTCTTCCTATTAAAAAGTTTTCCATCCATTTTAACATCCTACCATGTACACCTCCAACAACCTGCAATTTCCACAATAACCTTTTGTGAGGCACCCTGTCAAAGGCCTTTTTCAGGTCCAGGTAAACACAGTCAACCCATCCCTCTCTCCTGTGTAACATCTACAACTCTGCTATAAAAGCTTAATAAATTAGATACACAAGATCTCCCTTCCCTGAATCCAAACTGTTTCTCACTAAGCACCCCCTGTCCCTCAATAAAGTGTGTCCACTTTTTCCTTATAATTTTCTCACAAATTTTACAAACAATGCTAGTGAGGGACACCGGTCTGTAGTTAAGCGGATTTTCTCTGTCTCCTCCTTTGTAAATTGGTACTATGTTAGCTCTCTTCCATTCCAATGGCAGGTCTCCCTCATTCAGTGAAGATTTGATGATTTCATAGATTGGTTCCACTAACTCTTCCGCACATTCTTTGAGGATCCATCCAGCCACTCCATCTGGTCCCATTGATTTCCTCACATCCAAATCCTGCATCAATTTCAGCACTTCACTTTTTGTCACTTTCATTTCAGGCATCTGTGGTGTTATCATTTCTCTATCAGGTTCTATAAACTCCTCCTCTTTTACAAACACTGACTGAAGCTTTTCATTCATAACTTCACACAATTCTTTATCTTTCTCATAGCTGTTTGTTCCAACTCTTAGTCTGACAATACCTTCTTTTGTTTTTATTTTTCCATTTATAAATCTATAAAATAGTTTTGGCTAATTTTTGCACTTCTCTACAATATTCCTTTCATATTTATATTGTTCCTCGCGTCGTATCTTTACATATTCATTTCTTTTCTCCTTGTACTTATTCCAGTTATTTTCACTATGTCTCTTCCGTGCTATATTCCAGGCTCGGTTTCTTCTATCCTGTGCCTTACTACATCTTATATTGAACCATTCTTTTTCCTTCTTTACCCCTGATTGGAACCTTGGGACATATTTATGTATCCCTTTTTCATATACTTTCAGGAAAAATCTATATTTGTCTTGAACCATTTCCAGGCTTTCTAGTTCCTTCCAATTTATACTTTGGAAATAATGTTTCAATGATTTAAAATCAGTTTTAGCATAATTGTATCTATTGTTTTATGTCCTTCATTTCTCTCCTCATTTTTTCCCAAATCCATCTCCATTTCTAATATCTTGTGATCACTTTTTCCCAAGGGACAACGATAATTTATCTTTCTAACATCATGTGGATCACTGGTGAAGACTAGGTCTAGCCTGGATGGTTCATCCATCCCTCTGATTCATGTGTTTTCTAACATGTTGTGTTAACATGTTTTCTGTTACTAGATTCAATAATTTACTGCCCCAAGATTCATTATTATTTCCCGCATCTAACCCTTCCCAATTGACTTCCTTACAATTGAAATCACCTGTTAATAATAATTTATTTCTCCTATTAAAAAGTATTTTTAGTGCATCTAGAGATTCCGTGATTAGTTGATCATATTTATCCCGCTTCCATGCTCTAGTTTGTGGTGGTATATAAGCCACTGCTATATCAGTTGCTTTGTTGTCCTTGTCTTTTATTGTCACTGCTATAATTTCTGATCTATTATTGCCTAGGTTAATCTCACTTGCTTCTATATTTTTGTCAGTCATTATTAACACTCCACCGCCCACTTTTCCTTCTCTATCTTTTCTCCACACATTGTACCCTTCCCATCCCAACACTCCCAATTCAGTACCACCTCTCAACTTTGTTTCTGCTAAGCACATAATATGTGGTTTATATTTCTCAATATAGTCATTCAATTCTAATTTCTTAGACAGCAAGCCATCCACATTAGTGACGTTCGACTGAAAGATTGAGGGTAAGAGCTCCCGAATGACGGCCTTTGTGTACTTTTGCTGCGCGGCCATCGACAGGGAGTTATTTTTTACAGTTTCTCGTATTTTACTTATAGCGAATTTGCGACGGTAAGTACATGTACACCAACAAAGTATCGTTCATGAAAGTGATAACACACTAATAATCATCGATGGGGCCCGTTACTGGTTGGTCATATACTCTTACCTAAGTTAGGTTAGGTTAGGCTAATGTTGAAAATACTAAAATGCGACAGTCCTCGGTATTAAACGTCGATCAACTGCAGACATTCTTTGCCTTCTTACGCATCAAATCAACCAAGCTACAGACCAACATGGTGAAACACATACAATAGCACTGGATTTATGCCAGGACGTGGTACTATACGCGCCGATCTCAAATCCAAGAACTTGACAAGTGAAGCAGCCGTGTGGAACACTCAGTCTTAAAATGTTATGTATGTATGTTATCAAAGGCATTTGATAGAGTCTGGCATCAATCCTTATTGTCGAAGATGTCACACTACGGCCTTGCATCATTAGTTCCACTAATTTCTTCTTATCTTCATAACAGAAAATACGTGTAATGGTAGATGGCCTTTATTCTCAATTTCACTCAATAAATGCTGGTGTTCCCCAGGGATCAGTTTTGGCCCCAACTCTGTTCCTCATTCATATCAATGATCTCATATCTACCACTCATAATCCAATACATTCCTACGCAGATGACTCAACACTCCACAGTTCCTTCACATTTACCAATTCTTTCACCCAACCCGATCTTATAAATTCAAAAATAAACACTGCAATTTCTCTGAACCAGGACCTTTCTAGAATTAATGAATGGGGACAAGAGAATCTAGTTTCCTTTAATGCACAGAAAACCAAGTACATTCAATTTTCTAACCGACAGAATCTCACTGACTCCCATATATTTTTTAATGATGTAAATATTCCCACTTCCCCTAGTATTGACATTCTCGGTGTAACATTAACTACTAACTTGAGCTGGACACATTATGTTAGAAGCATTGCTAAGAATGCCTCTAAAAACTGGGACTCCTGTACAGAGTTCGAGAATTCTTCACTGACGAGCAGTTGGCCGTAATATATAAAAGTCATGTGCGCTCTCAGATGGATTACTGTTCACCTCTGTGGGGTGGAAGTGGAGTGGTTGCATTGAGGCAGTTGGACAAAATTCAAAATAAAGCTATTAGATTAATCAATAACCCTGCAATCACACAGGACCTTCCTACATTAGCCATACGAAGAAACGTTGCATCCCTTGCATTATTCTACAGATATTTTCACAGCAATTGTTCCGAGGAACTTGCTTCGATTGTGCCGCCTCTCCACATCTTTCCCCGTAGAACTAGGGCAGCTGAGAGCGCCCATGAATTTACACTTTCTCCTCCACAATGCAGAACTTCTGCTTATCAGAATTCATTTATCCCCAGAGCTACTACTCTTTGGAATTCACTTCCCTCGAATTGCTTTCCACAAACTTACAATCAACAAATGTTTAAATCCAGTTGTTACAAACATTTTATGAATGGAGGATGCCTTTAGGCACATGGACCTTTTTGTTTTATCTGTGTTTTTCCTTCCTCCGTTCATTGTCTCTTAAAAAAACAAAAACAAAACAACAACACTGTATTGTATATCAAAGAAAACTTTAAAAAAAAATAGAATTAACTAGTAAAAAGGCTGTCCGGGGTTTCTTCAATTTTTACCATATTTTGTTAGTGTTAATGTTTTATTTGATGGCCTATACCAATAATACCATGGTTTTATAGATAATTATAGGGAATAGGCTCACAGCCTTATTATACATAATTTATTAGGGACAATGTAGGTCTATGGAATCCTTATACTGTACTCGTGTATAATATTTGATTATAATATTTTATTTTATTATAAAACAAAAATACAGAATAGTAAAAATGTTGTGTCTGCTACCGCCGCCGCCAACACCGTGAACGACCGCAGCAGTGCAAGTACTGGTACTGAGCTGGATACACAGGCCTAGTTTGCCTTTTTCCAGAGGATGTACTGTAAGAAACTGTAAGATAATCCACTGTGGAAGAATAATTTTGATCACATTTATAAAACCTGATATTAATAGAAAAAACGCCCATTATAATCAATCTCGATTCTCGGAGCTCTTTCGTACATCTATCTATTGCCTGACGCCATGATCCCCGAAGGGGTGGCCACGAACGAACCGCCCCCAAGCACCTCTGTCCCCAGTCAGTCGTCGCCCCTCCTCCCAACCAGCACCGCCTTCATTCATATACTTCCTCACTCCATCCTTCCACCTCTCCTTCGGTCTACCTCTCCCTCTCTGTCCTTCCACCTCGCTCTCGTACACCCTCTTAGTCATTCTCTCGCTTCCCATACGTTCCATATGGCCGAACCATCTCAAGTTGTTCCTTTTCACACTTTCCAGCACATCTACCTCCACACCACACCTCCTTCTTACTTCCTCATTCATCTGTCTATCCCTCCATGTAACTCCGCACGCACTTCTCAAGTAGCTAATTTCCACCGCTCTCACTCTTGGTCTGAGTCTCTCCACGAACGTCCATGCTTCGCTTCCGTAAGTTAGTGTCGGGATTACCACACTGTCATGCAAGGACTTCTTCACTTCCATACTGACCACTCTATTTCTTGTTACTGCTTTCAACTTTCCTACAACCCTCTTCCCCTGTTGCACCCTCTCCCGCACTTCTTCATCCACAGTCCCATCTTTACTCAACACACTGCCCAGATACTTAAAAGAGCTGACGATCTCCCATCGGGTGGATGGGACTCGTTAGCCTTGGTCGGCAACTCATCTAGGGGAGACAACCTTATACAAATCCGAGTGGATGGGACTCGTCAGCCTTGGTTGGCAACCTGTCTAGGGGAGTAAACCTGATACAAATCCGTACTGCTTACCTAAGGGTAAGGCAGGTTAGTGGATGGATTAGCCGAACACCACTGTAGAAAAATAGTGCTAACAAGATGCACAGAGGGCCTCGGAGTCGGACGGATCCTAAATTGAGTGGTCAATCCTGTAAGTCCTTCAATAAACTGGCTCGGGATGTCCCTTTCACAGGGAATAGGTCCGCTTGGGGGCATTCTGAGTATGGCCACCCTCGTAAGGGGAGTAAGGCGTCCGGCAATAGATAGATAGATAGATAGACGATCTCCATAACCTGACCGTTTAACTTCACCTCACCTCTTTCGAAGACCATAACCTTGCTTATCCCCACATTTACCTTCAAATTCCGTTTTTTGCACACTATTCCAAACTCATTTACCAGACCCTGCAACTCCCATTCATTATCGCTCATCAGAACTGTGTTATCCGCAAACAGCAGTATAGGCAGCTTCCACTCATTTCCTTCCCTTTTCAGTGATACACCAACATCCACTGCTCTTCCTAGTATTTCTTTCATGACTCCATCCATATACTGTATACTGTACAGTAAACAACCACGGGGACATCACACACCCGTTTCAACCCAACAGTCAGGTCAAAGAACTCGCTCTGCTCATTCTCCACACGTACTGCCATCGGACCTACGGAAGTGTCATATCACATAATACATTGGCATATATGTCTGTACCGTACTATCGGAAATATATTATAAATGAGTTTTGCCCCCTACTGTTAAAATATATGAGAATGTCAATAAGTTCTGAGGGGGGCGAGGGCCTCAACTACCGGTAACTCTATGCTCCCCAGTATCATAAGCACTCAGAAATAGGTGCGACTTCAGTTAAAAGCGTCAACACAATTCAAATCAGCGGATTATGGAGTAAAGTTTCTGCCAGGTGAAAAAAAATAGACTACTGTATAATTTTTCCCCTACTTTTCAGGACTTAGTAGATTGTGGGAAGCAGCTGGAATGCATAACGAAAAATAAATAAATGGGGAATGGGCCTGAGTAAATAGATAGATAGATAGAAAAATAATAGACTACAGGTGTCCCTCACTATCTGATGCCTCAATTTACGATAATATTATAGGTTTTTAGGTGTTCGTTTTGGGTTTTGGCTGGTCCGAGAAAGCATCCCCATTTGCCCCATTAATTTTAGGGTTTGCTATACAATTTTTATATTTAAGATTGGTGTTTCAGGAACGTAAGCTAATCGTAAATCGAGGGAGACCTGTACTGTATATTTTTCCGGTACTTTTCAGGACTTGGTAGATTGTGGGAAGCAGCTTGAACGTATAACGATAGGCCTTGCCCGGTATGGAGCCGTACTCAACAAAATCGTCCATTTCAGCGTCGCCAACATAGTCAAGGCCCTACAACTCACATCAGTCTACCCTGCAGTTAAGGTTAGAAGCATTTTTTTGTCCTATGTGTATGAAGGAGACTAAAGGCAGGTTGCCTGTAACAAGTTATTACAGACCTCACACACAAGTTTTTATGGCATCAATTCAGCTAGGCTGCTACACAGAACACTTCTTGTTAACCCCTTCAGACTCATATGACGCAGAGGTTGCCAGATTAGCAATAAGAAACAGAGTTCTCTCACTCTTATAATTACCTCTCCAAAATTAGTGTTCTGCCCACAGCTAACTCAAAGACAACTGCAGAGGTTGAAGTAACTAAACTAAAGGTTTCTAAATACACCTGATGGTAAAAAAGGCTTTAAAGTATCCCTAATAGGCTCAAAATTGCATCATATGTCGGAGAGGGTTAATGGTGATAGGCTGGTCTATCAGAGTGAGAGCTGAGCGAATTCTGCCATACCCATAGCGTACTCTGACTGTTCCTTTTACTTATATATTTTCTATATCTCAAGTGACGGCGTCTCATCCGTGGATTGACCTCCCTACTGCCAACCTAGAGGTTGGCAGATTGGGAGCCAAAGCGTCACATTTTTCCTTTGTCCCTCAACTTTCTCTTCATAATTGCTGAGGGGCACAGGGCCCTGGGTGGGGCTTTGGTTTCCCGGGCGTTTCCGCACCCTCCTCAGCTCCCCGCCATGGAGTGGCTTCGGTCACCCAGGCTTTCAATGTGGTAGGCAGGGAGGGTTCTGTGGGGGCGCTCGGTTATGGCCTTGGCCTTGCTCGGGACCTTGGGGCTGTTCAGCCAGACAGCCTGGGGAACAGCAACAACAACAACAACCACCTACACCAGGAAACCAAAGTCCTCAAAATCAAGGATCACCTTGAAATGAAAGGCACACGATTCCTCATCGCAGCCTCCACAAACCAACACCACCCACTACACTACATGGCAGAACATCCACACACCAGAAAAAATAATACTCTAAAACATTGTTAGCATCCTCGGCCGACAGTTGGAAGAGTTACAGCTGATTTCTGTGACATAAAATGTGGAGTGGCAGGTTGTAATCATCACACGCCTGAGGACCGTCAGGTCTGTTTGTCTTCATTGATACCTTTCAATTCAATACTCAGCTCTGCAAAAGATCGAACAAGGCTCTGTGCATGGCTCCCCATTCTTTTCCTCTACATTTTCTAATTTTAGAGCTCGGGCGACTGACGTTTTCATTGTGTGAATACTTGTTCATAAATAATATTGGGTTTAATGTTATTTTAATACCACAAATTTTGTTGATATATTTGAAGATAAATATTGAATCTATATGCTCTAAAGATCATAAGAAAATTTGTTTTAACCCTCGGCAAAACCTAATAAAAAAAGTATGGTACGTGTACTAACATTTATTTTTCGTAACAAGGTTGTCAATACAGTACTTCCAGTTATCAGCAGTTATCAGTTATCGACAGCTCTAAAGATCATATGAAAATGTGTTAAACCCTAGGGAAAAACCTAATATAAGAGTATGCTACTAAAATTTTATTTTCGTAACAAGGTTGTCAATACGGTACTTTCCCGTTATCAATAGCTGCGTTTTATGTTACCCAAAGTCTGATAACCCACTCTCATTATAGTGGGGTGGCACAAAATGAACAAGGGGCGATCCATACTTTTAAATATATACATTATATGGACAACCTTTCCTGACTATTTTTAACAATGAAAGTAAATATGCATTGCAGTATAATTACTACACAGCAAATAAAGACAAAATAAAAGCGAAATAGTGTAATATACCAAATATCATGAGGTAGGGTATGTCAGGGACTGGAATAATCGACAACAGAACATATCGGCAATAAATTTGAATATATACAATTTAAGATGGAAAGCGAGAGAATGACTAAGAGGGTGTACGAGAGCGAGGTGGAGGGACAGAGAGGGAGAGGTAGACCGAATGAGAGGTGGAAGGATGGAGTGAGGAAGTACATGAACGAAGGTGGTGCTGGTTGGGGGGAGGGGCGTCGACTGACTGGGGACAGAGGTGCATGGGGGCGGTTCGTTCGTGGCCACCCCTTCGGGGATCACGGCATCAGGCAATAGATAGATAGATAGAATTTAAGATGTGTTGTGACATTACATATTAGGTAAAATTATACAACATATTTATTTGTTTAATGGTAGAGCAAGAAATAATCGCATACATAGAAATTTCAATAATTCTGAGGAGGAGTGACGGATTAATTACCGTGACGAACACTGATTTTCTGAACTTGACTCTTGGGAAGACGACGTCAAGGTCACGAGGCTACAAGCACATGCTCAGCTTTGCCACTTCTCCCTCACTACCCTCAGCACTCCCCACGCAGCCGTGGTGCTTTGCTAAACTCTGACAAATGTTATGATATTTATATATATGCGTGTACTGTTTAGGGATGTACCGATGTATCGGTATCGGTGGTATCGGCCCTTTTTTAGAGTATCGGTATCGGCTGATTTTCTACCGATACTACCGATACCTAGAAGTAAATCCCTGCGCGAGATGTTTCATTAAATCCGTATCATCTCGTTCTAGTTTTTAGTACCGGTAACTTTTAAGTTTTTACCCATATATACATAATACAAGTGTTGATTTTAGTAACATGTTACCTAAGTTTAATAACAAAGCTGATAAAGGAGAAAATTACATGATCATGGACAACAGTCTTACAGACTTTCCTGGTGCACAGGTATCGGTATAATTTTGTGGTATCGGTATCGGTCAAAATTTTGGTATCGGTACATCCCTAGTACTGTTACTTAGTAATATTGTATTGTGTAACCTAATCAACCCAAATGATATAAATTTAAGTAAGAATACACCAAAATATAATCGTGATTAAGCGCGAATGGAGTGGCACCACGGCTGCGGCCATGTGCTCCAATGTTTATAAACAACATGCTTTACATATCAAGATCAATATTTAATCCATCATTTCAATATTATTTTGATCTACCCTGTAGTTGAATTTGTAAAAAATTGTGATGATTATTCTATCTATCTATCTATTGCCTGACGCTGTGATCCCCGAAGGGGTGGCCACGAACGAACCGCCCCCATGCACCTCTGTCCCCAGTCAGTCGACGCCCCTCCCCCCAACCAGCACCGCCTTCGTTCATGTAGTTCCTCACTCCATCCTTCCACCTCATATTCGGTCTACCTCTCCCCGTCTGTCCCTCCACCTCGCTCTCGTACACCCTCTTAGTCATTCTCTCGCTTTCCATACGTTCCATATGGCCGAACCATCTCAAGTTGTTCCTTTTCACACTTTCCAGCACATCTACCTCCACACCACACCTCCTTCTTACTTCCTCATTAGTCTGTCTATCCCTCCATGTAACTCCGCACGCACTCCTTAAGTAATTCATTTCCACTGCTCTCACTCTTGGTCTGAGTCTCTCAACCAACGTCCATGCTTCGCTTCCGTAAGTCAGTGTCGGGATTACCACACTGTCATGCAAGGACTTCTTCACTTCCATACTGACCACCCTATTTCTTGTTACTGCTTTTAGCGTTCCTACAACCCTCTTCCCCTGTTGTACCCTCTCCCGCACCTCTTCATCCATAGTCCCATCTTTACTCAACACACTGCCCAGATACTTAAAAGAGTTGACGATCTCCATAGCCTGACCGTTCAGCTTCACCTCACACTCTGTGACTTCACCCCTTTCGAAGACCATAACCTTGCTCTTCCCCGTATTTACCTTCAAATTCCGTTTTTCGCACACTGTTCCAAACTCATTTACCAGACCCTGCAACTCCCATTCATTATCACTCATCAGAACTGTATCATCCGCAAACAGCAGTATAGGTAGCTTCCACTCAATTCCCTCCCTTTTCAGCGATACACCAACATCCACTGCTCTTGATAGTATTTCTTTCATAACTCCATCCATATATACAGTAAACAACCACGGGGACATCACACACCCCTGTTTCAAACCAACATTCAGGTCAAAGAATTCGCTCTGCTCACTCTCCACACGTACTGCCGCCTTTGCACCCTCATACATGCTCTTCACTGCTTTCAGCAACTTGCCCTCTACTCCGTATATTCTAAGTACTTTCCACAAACCTTCTCTATCCACTCTGTCATAGGCCTTCTCCAAGTCCATAAAGGCAACATACACCTTTTGTTTCTTCTCCAGATACTTCTCCACAACACAATTCAGGGTAAAAATCTGATCTACACATCCTCTTCCCTTCCTAAAACCTCCCTGCTCGTCGCCTATCTATTTCTCCGTTCTCACTCTCACTCTCTCAATCACTACCCTACTGTATACCTTCCCTACTACGCTTAGAAGACATATTCCTCGGTGGTTACCACACACTCCTCTTTCCCCTTTGCCCTTATATAGGGGGACTATTATGCCAGTCTTCCAGTCATCGGGTGCACTCCCCTTCTCCCATGCTAGTTTGCACATTTTCCATACCCATTCTATCACTATCTCACCACCATACCTCAACATTTCCCCACACACTCCATCTGTTCCTGGTGCTTTCCCCAACTTCACTCTTTTCATGGCTTCCCACACTTCTGACCTCCTGATCCCCACCTCCTCCTCCACTACTTCTCTTCTTCTCCCTCCCATACCATATCCAGCTATGTTTGCTGGCTCTTCATTCCTTTCATTTAGCAACTCACTGAAGTACTCCCTCCATCTTTCGACTCTCTCTTGCTTCTCGGCTAGCATTCTCCCATTCTTATCTTTCACACCCTTACTGTTTCCGTTGCTACCTTCCCTAACTTTCTTGACTTCTTTCCAGAACAGTTTCTTACTCTCCCTCCATTTTACACTCAGATTCCTTCCAAATTCCTCATCTACTCTTCTCTTACTTTCCTTCACTACTCTCTTCACCACCCTCTTACTCTCCACGTACCTCGCTCGTTTCTGTCTCTCGGAATCTTCATTCCCTCTACTACCCAACCACTCTCTATATGCTTTCTTCTTTTCTTCCACAGCTATTCTTACCTCTTCTGTCCACCATGCTGTACCTTTCACTCCCCTCCCTCTTCTCCTCACTCCACACACCTCCTCACATGCTGCACAGATCTCATCCTTAAACACCTTGCTCATCTCCTCCACTTCCTCCATAACTTCCAGGTCGAACCCACCTAGTCGTCTTTCCACTGCTCTCCTGTACTCCTCCCTGACTTCCTCCTCCTGCAACCTCTCCACCCTCCTCACCATTCCACCCTCCTCTCGCCTCCCTCCCGCTCTCCTCACCCACTTCTTTTGTATCCTAACCTTAGCTACCACTACATAATGATCAGACAGACCCCCTCCAATACCCCTATACACCCTAGCATCCATCACAGATTTCTTCATTCGTTCATCCACACATACATAATCAATCAATGACTTTCGTTCCACCACTGTCTTATCCTTCATCGTCAACATCCGTTTCCACGTGTACCTGTGGATCATTCTGTGTCGGAAGAAGGTGTTGGCTATCCACAGCCTCCTCCCCACACATACGTCCACAAGTGCACTACCATTCCCATTCACCTCTGATGGTACCCCCCACCCTCCCACCACTCCCTCAACTTTCCTATCACCCACCTTACCATTCATATCCCCAATCAGAAATATTCTTTCGTTCTTGTCAAACTTCTCCAGGCACGCCTCCACATTCATCCAGAACTCCTCTTTCTTTCTTTCAAGTATATCCTCTGTCGGGGCATACACGCATACAATCACCCACGTTTGTATTCCTACTTTCATTCTCACCCACACAATCCTTGAACCCACAGACCCATACTCTCTTACACATTCCTTCCATTTGCTACTTACAAACAAACATGCACCTTCTCTCGCTGTTCCTTCACTCACTCCAGCACACACACCCATTCCACATTCCCATTCTCTCACATCTGAACCTTTCCATTTGGTCTCTGTCATTCCACATACATCCAGCCTGGCATTCACTAACACTTCCAGAACCTCTCTCTCTTTTGTGCCATCATTCATGCCACTAACATTCCACGTAGCCATTCTCAGAATGTCCGAAGGCATGTCCTTAGTCGGTCGTGGTTCGTCAACGTTGGTTCCGTCCGCATCCGAGGCTGTTCGTTCGTTTTTCTTTGCTTAGATATTTTTTCCGGGTGGGGGTCGCAAGCCCACCGACCCAACCTCTTTAGTCGCCTCTTACGACACGCAGAAGGCACGTGGGGCATATTCTATTCCCTAACCCCCAGGGGGGATTATTCATATAATATAATCGCTTACTTTGGGGTATTATATATAATAACTCCGGTAGGTTATCGGCCTTCTATAGGATTATGACGCTTCTTTTGGACATTCTGAGGATATAGCTAGGTACATTTATAATTATGACATCCAAATCGATTATTTATATATAGATATATACAAAAAGTCTTAAAACTGTTATCAAGCTCCGAAAGTCTGAATCGGGTTGAGTTTCGACCCTGTGGAAGAGCAGGGTTGAGTTGGTTTGACATTGGACACCCCTCAGGGCATTTGGGTGTGAAATTTCCAGTCTATCGGAGATAATGATGGTAAAGGAAAATGCGGCTAATGTACAATCAAAGCTGAACATTGCAGAGTAAACACCGTAGACTTCATCGACTTTTCTTTCACCTTCGTATAATCGACAGCCAATTTTTTTTTTTTTACTAAGGGATTAGTACTCAACCAGCGGGGGGGTGGGGGCGGCAGCCCTCACCCATAATACTAGGTTAGGTTAGGTAAGGTTGTTAGGTTAGGTTTGGCTAATGTCTTCAAATCACTATCGGGGGGCGTGTCTCAACATGATCGATAGGCCTAATGGGGAAAATAGGTATTCCCGAGATTTCTAATTACAGTAATGACAAACACTATATATTGATGCAAATGAACAATTTTGTTTATAAAAAACACTGAAAATTTGTGGTATTAAAATAAAAAAAATCCTAATATTGTTTAGTATATATTGGTGATATACTGTATTATAGTAGTTGACAGAATTTTCTAAGGCTAATCACATTAATTGATAGAATATATTATCATCCTTTCATTTATATTAGGTTCTTTGTCTTCCGCGACATTGTTTACTTGAAAGAAGTTGTGGGGTTGCCCACTCTTCAGTTATAAATCCGTCCGAATGGGGTGACTGGTAGTGTGTGTCGGACCAATAATATGATGGGGTAGTTTATCAGGGGTTGAGATGTTGCTAAAAAATGGGAAGGGGGATTTTATAGGTTGAAGAGTGAGTTGTGGAGGTGTTGGGTCAATTTAGATTTGAATTGAGCAAGGGAGGAGGAATTAACTATTTCAGCTGGTAGGGAGTTCCACTGATGGATTATACGACAGGAGAAAAACCTTTTTCTTGCTTCGGTTTCTGTGTGGGGAACAAAGATCTTGTATTTATGACCTCTTACTCCTTGGTGGGGTGACATAGTGAAGGACATGGGGTTTAATGGGCGAGAGATTATGGAATATTTTGTAACACTGAATAAGGTTGGTCCTCAACAATCTGCCTTTAATTGAAAACAGGTTTAAGGTAGAGAGACGATGATGATAAGTGAGACTAGAGTGGTTGGTTACTTGTTTCGACCATCGACGTTGAACAGACTCTAGAAGATTAAGATCGCCTTGAAATCCAGCATTCCAAACAGGAGAAGCAAAGTCAAGCAAGGGTCTGATGTCGGAGATGAGGAGGGAGATCATAAAGGAAGGTGACTGGCATATGGTATATTTTAGTAGGTTTGTAGCTACTCCTCCAGCTTTAGCCACAGTTTCTCGAATGTGTGAATGGAATCTTAATTTAGTGTCTATGGTAACCCCTAGGTCTTTGTGTGAAGATACTGTACTTAAAACATTTCCATCTAGATGATAGATAGCATTGTTTTGTAGCGTGAGTCCACGCTTAAATTGGAGATGGACACACTTGTTGGTGCGAACTTTAGACCCCAAGAGGAGGCGGTAGATGCTAGAATGTTGATATTTTGTTGGAGATCTTGAGAGCTTGACTGTGGTGACCTGCTTGGATGCTGGATGTAGAGTTTGAGGTCGTCAGCAAACAACTTGTAGTAACAGGTGAGGAGGCTCCAAGATAATTAACAAATAGGAGAAACAACAGTGGTCCAAGGATCGCAAGGTGATCGCAAAATCCCATGATAGGCACATGTGGTCCGCTACCATTGGTTTTCCTAAATGGGTGTTTTCAGGGGAAGATAAAACGCAGACGGGCCTGTTGGCCCTCTAGCAATGCGTCCCTAGCCATAGCCTAGGTCCTATACTTGTCAGTACTTCCGGAGAAGTCCCAAATTACCAAACATAGTTGTAGGGCAGGATGATGACCCCCAAAGCCATTAAGTAGATGGTTATGTTTATTCAATGCCTTATTACCAGGGTGTAAGGTAATAGAGAGTACGTCCTACCTGTCACCTTAAATGAAAAAAAGGGGGGGGCACGTTAAGTCCAGGACAAGTTGGCAGGACACACAACCCGGAATGGATAACAAGAGTGCTATTACTGCACTAGATATGTTACATAACAATATCGATGCGTTATTGCAACTATAAATGCATAGCTTTATTTTAATTTTAATTTTGTGATATACAATTATCAGTATTCACACCTCAGTAGTTCTGTCTTTCCGAGATAAGGCTTCTTTAATGGTACCCGCCTTATACATCTTTTTCTTACAACTAGGCATATAGCCTACTCTTATATTTAGAGTTTTAGACACATGTCACAGTTTTTGTTTTGGTCTTCCTAATAGTTTCTCGCAGTTTAGCGTGATGAGCTTATGTAGGTCCCTCCACCGATCGTGATATTCTAGGCACTTACGTCATTGACGTAAGGAGCCACCAATAAATTACGGTTTTGACAACCCGTAAGGGAAGGAAGGAAAAACTACTATTTACTGGTGGCTCCTGGAGTCAATGACGAAGAGTGCCCTCCCACCATCCCCTTCCCATACACATGCTCAACTTGATATTACATTAGAGAAGGTTCCTGGGAGGAACAGCCAACTAGCAGATGTATGGGAAACAGAGGTAGACCGTGAGCGCGCGTAGGCGCGGTGTTCAAACTGTGATAATTCTTTTCTTTTTATTTCCTACTTTTCAGTGGCTCCGACCCAATGACGTACCGTAGGAATGATTAAGGGGTACCCCCTATGATGATCTTGGTTCTCGACCACCGTGATCCAGGTTAACCCGGGCTCAGAGGAGCCCGGAACGAGGCCATATTAACATAGGCACTTACGTCATTGACTCCAGGAGCCACCAATAAATAGTAGTTTTTCCTTCCTTCCCTTACGGGTTGTCAAAACCGTATTTTAGATTGTTGTTTAATGGGTAAATATGCATTTCCGCCTATTATCACACATCAAAACACCCTTACACAACTCTAAACTAGATATAGGCCTAAACAATCGAAACTGTTTTTTAGCAATTTAACCCTCCAGCCCCGGGGGCTATAGCTTACGACTGTGCTCCGGTACCGGGTGTTTTGACGATCTTTGGCCTATGTTAACTACTCTGTAAGTCAATGAATATGTCATATAATGTTGTGAATAAAAAAGAATAATGTTACACAAACCTTCCTCTGTCGAATGGCGTTGAGTAGAGGTCTCTAGCCCCTCTGGTTGCATAATGGTGAGCGCGGGAAGACGAGTGCTTTTCGGCGGCAAATTCTTCCCGCGTTCGGACGCGTCGCCTCGGCCATGGCTACGACGCACCTAGCCGCTCGCCGCGCCAAAGTATTTATCTCCCTTAGACGATTTTAGTGTTTGATATTGAGAATGTGATGTTTATTTGATATTTTCTAGTTATTTTGAGGCCAATTATATAAAATATGTTTATTAGGGTATCACTGTCACTGATATTGCTAATTTTCACTCGATACCGTACATTTTATTAGTAATTGAGGTAGCTTATTGTTGTATTAGGCACTGATTATTCGTTATCACAGGCGTTTATTATACTTTGGCCATCAAATATTAGGTCTTGTGTCACTTTCACTTTGACAAATATGCTTTAGAGAGTGTCACTGTCACTGATAATGCTCATTTTCACTCGATACCGTACATTTTATTAGTAATTGAGGTAGGTTATTGTTGTATTAGGCACTGATTATTCGTTATCACAGGTGTTTATTATACTTTGGCCATCAAATATTAGGTCTTGTGTCACTTTCACTTTGACAAATATGCTTTAGAGAGTGTCACTGTCACTGATAATGCTCATTTTCACTCGATACCGTACATTTTATTAGTAATTGAGGTAGGTTATTGTTGTATTAGGCACTGATTATTCGTTATCACAGGTGTTTATTATACTTTGGCCATCAAATATTAGGTCTTGTGTCACTTTCACTTTGACAAATATGCTTTAGAGAGTGTCACTGTCACTGATAATGCTCATTTTCACTCGATACCATACATTTTATTAGTAATTGAGGTAGGTTATTGTTGTATTAGGCACTGATTATTCGTTATCACAGGTGTTTATTATACTTTGGCCATCAAATATTAGGTCTTGTGTCACTTTCACTTAGTTATATGATTTGTAAACGTTTTATATACAATTTATTGTGTCTTTTTTCACTGATTTCTATAGGTTCTAATCATATGAATGTCACTTGGTATATACATATGTGTCACTTTCACATATTATTATGGTGTAATTGTATTTGTATCAATGTTCTCATAATACATGACTTTTGTATTACAATACATTGGTTTTCTTCCACTTTTTGCCTATATAATTATAGTGTACATATTGTCATTTTATTTGGCAATTTCAGTATGATTATTATAACTCCAGCTTGGAGTGGTAATCAAAGAAGCAATCTACAGCACAGAGTGCCACCTTGCACTCCACACACTCCAGGGTTGACTTTTTACCTGACCTCGGCTTCACCCTGCTGTTGTAGCAGACATGGCACCGCTTCTGCTGTGTTCTTCCGGATTCATTCTGAGGCAGGGAACCAAGCCTGTGCCTAATCAAGTATTGAGCAGACTGCAAGCGGTCAATAACGGCGGGCCCAGGATGTGCCACTGCCCTCTGTGGCATAGCATACTTCTCCAGGAGCTCCGTCAACACCTGCTTTTGGAACCTCCGCAGGCTATTGAACTTCATGGGTGTGTTCACATTCCGAAGCTTGTATATGTTGTAGGCATTCAGAACTGACATGTCCACCATATGCAGAAAGAACTTTTTGTACCATCTGCACGAGGTACGCAGGCAGTCAATGAAGCCTATCTGCATGTCGGACTTGTCCACCAGCCTCATGTTGATGTTGTAGTCCAGGACAGCATCGGGCTTGGTCACCCTGGCCTGGGTGCGGCGATCCACCTTGCCAGTCTCCACCATTTCCCCCTTGTGGATGGTGGTCAGGAGGTTGACCTTCCGCTGGTCGTGCCAGTGGATAGCCAGAATGGGCCCCGACTTCTTCTTGAACACATCACCTTTTTTGGTCTTTGGAGGGAAAGGTGGCATGCCCTTCCTTTTCCCTCGTACTGTGCCTACAGTCCCCGTCTTGCGCTCATGCAGGTACTGTGAGAGAGTGGGGGACGTGTAATAATTGTCCGTGTAGAGGACGTGATTCTTATGAAAGTAGCGGTCCATCATGGCTTGCACCACTGCTCCGCCAAAGCCAATGAGGGGGTCCACAAGCAAGTCCCCTTCCTTCCCGCTGTAGACCAGGAAGTCCAGGACATAGCCAGTTTGGCAGTCGCACAGCACAAAGAATTTTATGCCAAAGCGATGTCTTTTTGAGGGGATGTACTGCCGGAAGCTGAGTTTTCCCCGGAACAGCACAAGAGACTCGTCAATGACGACCTTGCGGAAGGGCTTGAAGTAGGAGGTGAAGCGTTCTCGCATCATCTCATACAACGTCCTAATCTTCCACAGCTTGTCTGTGAGGTGGACGTCAAGGTTGGTGACAAGATGGAGCGCTGCGAGGATATCAAGGTACCGGTCGCGAGACATATATTTCCCGAAGGCAGGGGTGGATATCAGATCATTGGTGATCCAATAGTCAGGCAACCTATGCTTCTTGACATGAGGCATTAGCATGGTGAGTGCCAGGAACACCATTAACTCTTTATGAGTCACTGGGGTCCACTGCCTCATGTGGCCCTTGGTCACCTTTCCCAAAAAGTGGACCTGGAATTGGTGCTGCTTATTTGTCTCTTTGACAACATAGCCTACCACCTCCTCATCAAAGAAGGCCTCAAACAGTTCGTGTGGTGGAGCATTGGGGCCTGCAGGAAAATTGGGGGTAACGCCTGAACCCTCCAGTACCTCATCAAAAGCTGGCACATCAAGTTGGGGAAAGCACCAGGAACAGATGGAGTGTGTGGGGAAATGTTGAGGTATGGTGGTGAGATAGTGATAGAATGGGTATGGAAAATGTGCAAACTAGCATGGGAGAAGGGGAGTGCACCCGATGACTGGAAGACTGGCATAATAGTCCCCCTATATAAGGGCAAAGGGGAAAGAGGAGTGTGTGGTAACCACCGAGGAATATGTCTTCTAAGCGTAGTAGGGAAGGTATACAGTAGGGTAGTGATTGAGAGAGTGAGAGTGAGAACGGAGAAATAGATAGGCGACGAGCAGGGAGGTTTTAGGAAGGGAAGAGGATGTGTAGATCAGATTTTTACCCTGAATTGTGTTGTGGAGAAGTATCTGGAGAAGAAACAAAAGGTGTATGTTGCCTTTATGGACTTGGAGAAGGCCTATGACAGAGTGGATAGAGAAGGTTTGTGGAAAGTACTTAGAATATACGGAGTAGAGGGCAAGTTGCTGAAAGCAGTGAAGAGCATGTATGAGGGTGCAAAGGCGGCAGTACGTGTGGAGAGTGAGCAGAGCGAGTTCTTTGACCTGAATGTGGTTTGAAACAGGGGTGTGTGATGTCCCCGTGGTTGTTTACTGTATATATGGATGGAGTTATGAAAGAAATACTATCAAGAGCAGTGGATGTTGGTGTATCGCTGAAAAGGGAGGGAATTGAGTGGAAGCTACCTATACTGCTGTTTGCGGATGATACAGTTCTGATGAGTGATAATGAATGGGAGTTGCAGGGTCTGGTAAATGAGTTTGGAACAGTGTGCGAAAAACGGAATTTGAAGGTAAATACGGGGAAGAGCAAGGTTATGGTCTTCGAAAGGGGTGAAGTCACAGAGTGTGAGGTGAAGCTGAACGGTCAGGCTATGGAGATCGTCAACTCTTTTAAGTATCTGGGCAGTGTGTTGAGTAAAGATGGGACTATGGATGAAGAGGTGCGGGAGAGGGTACAACAGGGGAAGAGGGTTGTAGGAACACTAAAAGCAGTAACAAGAAATAGGGTGGTCAGTATGGAAGTGAAGAAGTCCTTGCATGACAGTGTGGTAATCCCGACACTGACTTACGGAAGCGAAGCATGGACGTTAGTTGAGAGACTCAGACCAAGAGTGAGAGCAGTGGAAATGAATTACTTAAGGAGTGCGTGCGGAGTTACATGGAGGGATAGACAGACTAATGAGGAAGTAAGAAGGAGGTGTGGTGTGGAGGTAGATGTGCTGGAAAGTGTGAAAAGGAACAACTTGAGATGGTTCGGCCATATGGAACGTATGGAAAGCGAGAGAATGACTAAGAGGGTGTACGAGAGCGAGGTGGAGGGACAGAGGGGGAGAGGTAGACCGAATATGAGGTGGAAGGATGGAGTGAGGAACTACATGAACGAAGGCGGTGCTGGTTGGGGGGGGGGGCGTCGACTGACTGGGGACAGAGGTGCATGGGGGCGGTTCGTTCGTGGCCACCCCTTCGGGGATCACGGCGTCAGGCAATAGATAGATAGATAGACATCAGGGTTGTATGCATCCTCATCAACTACGTCTTGCCACTGAAAAACGTAGAATGGGTCTTGTCTACGCTGACGAGGAGCTCCAGCTGGTGGCCCAGCACGCCCACGGCCAACTCGGGAGGCGCGCGCCCTAGGGCGGCGAGGGCGGCGGCCAGGGCGGTGGGCAGCACGACGCCGGGCCAAGCGGATGGGTCGAGGGTCGTCGATGTCCATATAGTCATCGTCAGAGTGGTCATCTTGCCCTGACGGTGGACCTATGTAATCATGGCCAGAGTCTTGAGAGAGGTGCCCTTCATCATCAGTGGCCCCCACATAATCTGGCGGGGAACCAGTGATGCGTGGGCGGCGTGCGGGTGGGCGAGGTGGGGAAGGAGTGGCAGGTGAGGCTGTGTCCCCCCGAGGTCCCGGGCTCCTTGGCCTGCGACGAGTGACAGAAAGCAATGTTTCACTGTCACTAGGGCCAGGTATTGGTGATGCGAGCTCAAAGACTTCTTCAGGAAGACATGTTGAAGGCGGGAGAGGTGGGGAGGACCGTGGGGAAAGTTGCGGGGAAGTATGGCTGGGGCCGGCCGGGGTGGACGCCGCGGGAGCCTCGAACAAAACTCTCTTACTTTTCTTAATTTTCTTGGTATATTTCCTACCTTTCCCCTTTTCGGCAGCAGTATGTCTCCTGTCGGGGGACCTAGGAGGCAAATAGGCCGAAAGTGTGGGGTCCTCAACCCTTGGCAATGGTGGGGGTTGTGGGGAAGAATGCGGGGCATCCGGGTCATCTTGGGTGGCGTGGGTAGATAAGGGAGACAATGGCGGACGAGAAGGGTCACCACGCTGACCCTCACTCACAGCCTCATCCTCACCAAGTAGTTTTGCTTGTTCCCTAGCTGCCGCGGCCGCCTTCTCAAGTATTTTCTGCTTATACAAATGTAGCTTGAAAGGCGATTTACCTGGGGAAGGGCTTGGCGTCGTGTCACTTAAGCGAAATTTGGTGAGTGACCTTGAACTCTCCCACTCGCTCACTCTCTCAAGTTCACTGTCTTTAGGTAAACCAGCTTCCTCAACAACTGGTACATCACCTTCATCACTCTCATCACTGTCATGTTCTCTCGCAAATCCCAGGAATTGCTCTTCTTTATCACTCTCATGGCCATAATCACTCGACTTATAATTACTGGAGTCGTCACTGACTTCATCATCAACATTATGCTTGGCATCAGCTCGCTCATAAAGTCTCAATGTCGTCTCAATACCTCCGGGAGATAACACATTTAGGCGATGGCGTCGGGGTAAGGCGCGACGAACAAGCAAGGGCGTCGTAGGAAGCACGGTATCGGACACAGCGGAATCACTATTTGGCGTACTGTCCATGATGGCGTCGGGGTAGATACTGTTGCTGTGGCGGAGTTTACGCCTGGTGGCGCCACCTACCGTCCCACGATACCGAAAATGTACGCGCGGCATTCGAAAGCACGCATGCAAGCAATGGGCGTTCAAGAGCCCTTCCGGGTTGCGCGGGCCGAGGTTGTTGTGGGCGTTCAAGAGCCCATCCGGGTTGGAGGGGTTAATTACATCATCTTTAACCCTCCTGGCCCGGGTTGTATCTCCAAAGGACAGGGTGGGCTACCCGGGCGATCTGGCCGAAAAACGTCTAGGCCTAGGCTACCGTATTTTGGTTAATTTTAACTGCTAGAAATTTCCCACGCATCTATAAATGTAGTGCGGTTTCCAATCTGTAGACTGGCGTTGAGTAGAGCTCTCTAAGTCAACTGGTTCAGTTGTGATGACGATTTTAGTGGAGAGCATTTTCAGGCGATGTTAGCAATACGACTATCTTTTCACTACTGAAACAACGACATACAGACATACAATAACAAACGAGTCTTCTCCTTCTTGTTTTCGGAGGTGCGGTGACGCAACGATCGGCTTTGTTTACATGCGTCGGACGCACAGCGTTCAGACCAAGCTGAATAGGCTTTCAAGCTTACTATCTCCTGAAAGGACACCCGGGCACCGGCCCTTATTTCGTGGTGTCATATTAAAATGACACCCGGGGAGGAAGGGTTAAGCTATATTGACCGCTTTGGATGCCAGTATCCTTGGTCATAAAATTACCTTTAGCCTATAGGCCTAGCCTAGTAGATACTAAATCACCTGTGACTTCAATCCCAAAGTCTTTCCTAGAACTTTGTGGGCTAAAAGACAAATATTTTGAGGAACGCCTATTTGGTGGTTATTCTGGGTATGTGGGCAACTATGATGTGACTTTTGAAGGTGGCCTAGTCCTTCGGCCATACCTTGGTGTCCGTGATAACTTCGATGCAAACGATTGCTTTCTGGGAGCCGACATCCTAATGTCCCACTGTGCTACAATTGTTATGAACACTGATCCCCCTTACCTTCTATTGCACGATTTGCACGTGACTCCTGTTCCTCGAGTGACAGGCCCGGTTCCCGTCACCATTAACGGGAAGCTTGTTTTGGCCGATCTTGACACAGTAGCTAGGCTACTTGTCTTGTCCTCACTCAAAAACTCGTTAATGAACTAGGTGTGCCTGTTGCCCGGGCTGTTGGTAAACCAAGTACAGTACTTATAACCGAAACTACCACTAATTATTTCTCAATATTTGAAGGTTATTGTAGAATAAGGATGTTGCAAAGATCATATTAAAATGGGTTTCAACCTCCGGAGATATATTTTATGTGCACTATATAAAGTACTGTAAAAACAAGGTCAAATTGGATTTTCAGTCACGTATGTGTTTTTGTATTAGCCTAGGCCTAGCCTATAATCCTTTTTCTCATCAGTTCCTTCATTGATTAGTGTGTTTTATGGTGTTTTTCCTTCTGCAAATTCATTTTTACCCATTATTTTGCAATATTAAAACTAAAACCATATTTTGTCATTACCCTAACCTAACAATCTAACCTAACCTGGGGGGCTACTGCCCCCCCCCGCCGCTGGGTTAGCATTGATATAGAATATGACAAAATACTAAACATATGGTAAAAAAGTGAAAAATATTCTCAGCTGATCCAAGATGGCCGCCATTTTTCCTTCCACCCTTATTTAACCCACAAAGTCTAAGGAAAAATCATTTAATATGCAGCGGTAAAGACATATATTGCGGTGACTAATACTCTATGACAAAGCTATAGTACACATTTAGAACATTATATCCCATACGTGACCGAAAATCCAATTTGTCCAAAAAAAAAACTCTCCCTATTAATGGCAGTGAAACTCTTATTTAGCCTCTTACTGTTAAAATATATGCCAATTTCAATAATTCATGGGGGGGTGCCCCTCAACCCATCCTGTATACAAAGGCAAAAATTATTGTATATTTACTCTGAGAATGACTTTCATCTGAGTGTTTTAACCCTTTCTCTGCGGAGTGTTTTGGGCTATTTAGGGCATATTCAGGCACTCCTGAATGATAAATCAAGCATCTGCATTAAATGAACTGTATTCTGCCAAAAACTAGGCAAAAATAGCTTCAAAATGAGACCAGAACGGGCCTCGTAGGTGGCCTGGTTCACCCGCAGCGGTGCCATAGAAACGCGGGAAACCCACTATTTGTTAGCACTCGCTCGCTTGGCAACACTGTTGTGAGAGGCAGTGAGAGACTGGCGTGAGACACAGTCTACCTCAGTGGGCCGCTGGCTGCTCTGAGGATCGGAGGTGGGCCCCTCACGCTCCCGCCCACTGACACTCGATTTTTACGGTTTTTACAGGCTTTTAAAGCCTAGAAATTGCTGCAAATTGCCAGGACGTTCCAGAACGTCACCCGCAGCGAAAGGGTTAAGATTGTTGGATAATGGGAGAAATAACATTTTCCGGGGATTGTAACTAACTAATTGTTGCGTGGTTGCCGAGTTCTGATGATTATATCGGCGACTATTTAGCCCCGCATTTTGCCTCATTTGAGGCCTCCCAGATTCCAATGGTTAAACTACTGTACAGTATAATGATGAAATCTACCTAAAACCAAAAAGAAAAACCATGGGAAAATTAGTGGTAGTTTCGGTTATATTTTCCGTAAACTACCATATAAACACAGATTAGAAGGTGTTTCTCATGTACTGAGTTTAGTTATGTGCATTACCCTAATGTAACTGTTATGCTGGGGTCACACATTCCCGTATATCGCTCCCGACAGCTCCCGTCAGGCGTAATCGCCAATTTTGTGTTCTGACGGGCGTAGTCCGGCCGTGTACGCCCGTATAGAGCACGACTATTGCACTTCCCGACAGACGTACCGTGACGGGGCCAGCGTTACGTCAGACGCAATG
Organism: Paralithodes platypus; assembly: GCA_032716605.1. NCBI lineage: Eukaryota > Metazoa > Arthropoda > Malacostraca > Decapoda > Lithodidae > Paralithodes > Paralithodes platypus. Next base: position 6,417,678 of record CM064521.1, read on the forward strand.
TAGTCGTATGGAACTACGTACGTGCTTGCGACTTGCGTAAGCATGTCCCCGTTAGTCCGCCTGGGCTGCCCGATTTGCGGGAACACAGGCCACGCCCATGGCCACGCCCCCACAAGACCTGCGTAGCTGAGGCCGTACGTCTTGGGAGTGTTTAGGACTTACGTGGACCGTTTCCGGACAAGCGTAGGCACACCCCGTCTGTCCAAACACAGACAAAGACAGTCTTTGTCAACCACGTAGGTCTGGGTTGGAATCTGGGAACTACAAAAGGGCAGGAATGGCCACACCATTCCCAGTCCTTCATCGGCACCATGAACAACATCACGGAATTCATCCTGGAGGAGTTCAATTTTGTGAACTCCCTAATAAAACCGGAGAACAGGCATAACACGCGGCTAATGCAATGGATCCTTTCCTACATCGAAATCTTGGAACTACTTGCAATAGCAAACTTCATCTATCAAGAGGAACAAGAGAAGAAGGAAAGGAGCAAGAGGAGAGACCATTCATCCTTGTAACCTTTAACCCACTGAGTGCCAGCCAATTTTGACGGTGTGCTTCTGCCAGTGCCAGAGTTTTTTTGTTTTTGTTTTTTTTGTTTTTTTTTGGCTAAATCTATCAAGTTGGGAGAGAAAGGAAGGATAATGGTAAAAAAAAACACTCCCCTCGCCAGAAATCAGGTCCCCGATGGTCCCGAAAGTAGCTGAAAAGACACTATAGACTACAGAGACTTTTATGGTATCGGAATGTATGGGTGGGAGGGTGGTGGGGGGAAGGTAGAAGGGTAATTGACTTGTGTTACACATATGAAGCCGATTGGTGAGGTAGTTTCGCCACCACGGATTTTCCTTTTCTTCGTACGGATACGCCAGAAGTGGGTGGTGGGAGGCGGTTGGGGGTGTGGTGGGGGGAAGGCAGAAGGGTAAGGGACTTGTCACACAAATATGGAACCGATTGGTGCAGTCGTTTCGCCGCCACAGATTTTCCTTTTTTTTCCTTCTGACGGGACCGACAGTCAGCGAGTGGGTGGGAGGAGGGATTTGGGATTTTTGTGGTGGGTAGCCTAAAGGGTAAGGTACATGTGGTAAAAATATGAAAGCCATAGGTGCAGTCGTTTCGCTGCTACGATTTATTTTCGGCGAGGACGTATATATACGTTGGTTGCTACTCCGGTGTGGTGAGAGGTGTGACTGGAGTGTCCCCCGTTGGTCCTTATATACCCCCCCCGTACAACGTTGCCGCGTTTTCCCGCCAACCCGCAGTGCGGCGGGGCTGCCAGATGCGCCCGGACTAACGTTAACTGTCCCGTTTGACGGGAATATTTTAAGATTGACGGGAGCAGCTTACGTTTGACCGAGCGAGCTGCTACGTCTTACGGGGCTGCTCCCATCAGACGTAGCCGATCGCCCGGTCAGACGTAGGATTTCCCGACTTTTGACATACGTGAGCTTGAGCCCCGTATCTGATTTGAAATCCAAAACATACCGGGCGGCTTTGGCCGCACCAACCACCTCCCCGACCAGCGTGGCTACTCCCGCCATGCGTACCAACCCCCACGACTAGACACAATTTCATTTACGTTTTGCGTACTAAGCCCTTACGTTTTACGTATTCGGTTGCCAACTACCAATAAACCTTCGTACGGGAGCATACGGGAGCATATACGTGAATGTGTGACCCCAGCATTAGTGTCTATGGAGTTAAGAAAGTTGTTGATGGATGGCCTCTTGGTTCTTTGGCGAGTGAGGCAACTTGGCGTGTCTTTCCTCTCATCGGCATGAACATTTTTAAGGAATTGAAAAAGTTTCGACTGACTCTTCATGGGCATGGAATCCTGGAGGATGAAAAGTTTGTGAATGATTGCAAAAAAATAAAAATAAAACAAATATATCCATAGTATATTGGGTGTGTCCAATGAGCCATTATCTCTAAAGAGTAATGAGAAAATATGTGCCAAAACAAAAATCGAGGAAGCATTGTAAGGGAAAGTAAAATTTTCGGTACTTTTTTCCGAAATTAGCCTACCACAAATGTTTTCATAAAATTTGAAGCCTATTCCTACATAGCCTAATATGACTATTATAAAAATCATAATCATATGTAAATTTGTTTCAACCACCGGAAATATATTTTATGTGTGTAAAGTTAGTAAAAATAGGTTAGCCTAAACAGAACCAGATGCGGAAATAACTTGAGCCGACCATGCCAAGTGAGATATCTTTCTTGGTGTAACTAGCAAAGTGACTGCCTCATAGCCTAAGGGTCCCTCGGCCGTCCTGGGTTCAATCCCAGGCCCTGGCATATTTTCGGGAGGCTATTTCAGCATCTAACGAAGTTTAGGTGTATTTACCTAATTGTATTTACCTAATTGTAGTTTACAGGAGTTGAGCTAAGCTCGTGTTGTCCCGTCTCTCAGTCTACTTTTTATCCAATTTTTTCTTGAAAATATGGATGTTCCTTGCCCCTACCACCTCCTCCTCCAACCCATTCCATTTGTCAATACATCTATAGGGGAAGCTAAACTTCCTGATATCGTTCTTGCAGGTAGGTCTTTTTACTTTGTAGCTGTGGCCTCTAGTTATTCCTGTATCCATAATTAATATATCCTCCCTATCCAGCCTCTCCAGCCCCCGGGTACATTTGTACATCATTATCATGTCTCCCCTCTCTCTCCTCTCTTTTAGACTCGGTAGATTTAATTTGTCTAGCCTCCCTTCATATGGCAGTTCTCTGAGACTTGGAAGACTTGTGAGAGTAAGATCGGAGCTCCATAAATCCTCTTTTGGGTATGGTGTAAAAATCTATTCCTACAGGACAGCTCCTACAGGGCAAGGAAGGGGATAGGAGAGAACAGGGAGTGTAGTGAGACTCGCTTGGGTTGCGGAGTTGCAAGCTGCTCCAGCGAGTTGCCAACTGGGCTGTTAGTGTGCCTGTGTAGCACAAGGGTGCCTTGTGTGCGCCGCTCAGTGAAGTTGACTCACCATTCCCGATCGTCTCTCTGACGGTTGAGGAGGAATCCTGTATCCCGAAGCAAATTTTTTTTCTGAAAATTACATACCGGTAGGTACTGGGTAAACCTGACTTTTAGCACCAACAGCGATTTTAGTCAGTATTTTTGGTTGTTTGGTTGTGTGTGTTTCTGTCCTTCAGATATAGTGTTGCATTATAATGATTTGGAGCAGAAATTAGTATACAGTATACCCATTTTCCAACTATCTAAAAATACAGCCCCCACTAGTGGGGAGGGCTATGAAATAATGAAGATAAAGGAAAATGTGGGGTTAAAGACAATAAAATAACAAAAATAAGCTAGCCTATATACAGTATGATAATAACAGTTTGCTGTGGGATACAGGATTCCATGAGGGCCTCACCCCCCCAGGATTTATTGAAATTCTCATATATTTTGTCAGTAGGGGACAAAAAACTAATTTTGGTACTTATTTATGAGACCACACACTTTTTTCTCAAACTATTAAATTGCTTCAACCCTCGGTAAAACAATAAAAAAGACAATAACATATTTTCTTACAGTTTCTTACAGTAGATCCTCTGGAAAAAGGCAAACTATGCCTGTGTATCCAGCTCAGTACCAGTACTTGCACTGCTGCGGTTGTTCACGGTGTCTACCTACTGTACTATAAACATTTTGTAAATATTCTCCTATAGACGGCACACAGTCTAGACTCTAGACGAACAGCTGATAATGGGGAGTGGCAGTGCCGTATATAGGGAGAGTATTTTTTGGCTCTTATAGATCTCTGCTCTTAATGGCATATACAGTATAGCAATTATGTATATGCTCTACCGGATCTAATAGGCATAAAAAGATATATGAGGTAACTATTGGTGCTAAAAATCAGTAATACCCGGTACTGTACATCTGAGTGTTTTACGATCGTTGGATAACGGGAAAAAAATATTTTCCGGGATTGTAACAAATTTCAACTACTGTACAGTACTGTATAATGATAAAAAATACCTGAAACCAAAAATGGAAACCATGGGAAAATTAGGGTACTTATTACCGAAACTACCACTAATTATTTCTCAATATTTGAAGGCTAGTATAGAATAAGGATGTTGCAAAGATATTATTAAAATGTGTTTCAATCTCCGTATATACATTTTATGTGCACTATATAAAGTACCCGGTACTGTAAAAAAAAAAAAAATCTTCCTATTGGCGGCAGTGAAACTCTTATTAAGCCCCTTACTGTTAAAATAGATACTGATTTCAATAAGTTATGGGTGGGGGGGGGGGTGGGGGGGGGGGCAAAGCGCCCCCTCAACCCATCCTGTATCCAAAGGCAAAACAAATTGTATATTTACTATGAAAATGACAAATCTGAGTGTTTTAAGATCATTGGATAATGGTAGAAATATAAAATTTTCCAGGGATTGTAACTAATTTCAACTACTGTATAATGATACAAACTACCTAAAAAGAAAAAGAAAAACCATGGTAAAATTATTTGGTAGTTTCGGTAATATTTTCCAAAATTAGTTGTAGTTTGGAAAATATTACCGAATCTACTACTAATTTTCCCATTTTTTTTATCTTGGTAGTTTTCGTCATTATACAGTAATTGAAATTAGTTACAATCCCCGGATTTTTTTTTTTTCCTCGTTATCCAACGAACTTAAAATACTTAGATGTAAAAAAAAATCTGAGTAAAACAAATATAGGCCATATATTTTTTGCCTTGGAATACAGGATGGGTTAAGGAGGTGCTTTGTCCCCCCCCCCCCACCCCCCCACCCCTCCATGACTTATTGAAATTAGCATCTATTTTGCCAGTGAGGGGCTTAATATAGAGTTTACCAACTTCATTAGGGAGAGTTGGTTTTTACAGTGCTTTATATACAGTAGTGCAAAAAAAATGCATTTCCGGTGGTTGAAACATATTCTAATATGATCTTTGCAACAGCCCTAGATGTCGAACTGCAAAAGTGCCAGACGAGCCCATCCTCGCAAGGGAGCGAGCTGTCGCTTCAAACAGTCTACTGCACCAAATCACCACCCATAACGAGGGGCGTCGCGCTCATTGGTGCCGCTAGAGGAGCGGCGAACACATCCAAAGGTATCCAAAGGTATCCTTATTCTATAATAGCCTTCAAATATTGAGAACAAATTTGTGGTACTTTTCGGTAATATTTTCCCAATTTTCCTCTTAGCCCAAATTCATAATTTCATTTGAGCCAGTGTGGCTAAGTGGTACGGTAGGCTACCTCACTCGCCTCACGTGAGGGAGGCCCGAGTTGATCCCCGCTGGATTATCATTGTTTTATTGACCAATTGACATGGCTTTCCATTATCCATACCATTAGCTACATTGGCAAACATTAGAGGTGTGGGAGACTATTGTTACATGTAACATGTATATGCTAGCGCTAGCACCTGATTTAACTGATTAATGCTGCACAGCTACCACACCTACAGACCATCTACACCTGGAAACCAAAGTCTTCAAAATTCACCTTGATATGAGAGGCACACAATTCCTCGCCGCAGCCTCCACAAACCAAGCTTTGTGGGAAAACCCGGTCTCGGCCGTGGCCTTCCTTAGGGGCTTGGGGCTGTTCGGCCAGGCAGCCTAGGGAACGACTACTGTACTACTACAGTACAGTACTACTGCTGGTTAACTGGTTCGAGCTGATTACTCTGGTTACAGAGGTATCCGGTAACGGTTACTTCGACTCTCTTTCAACAGGGCCAAAATTACTTAGGTAATTATGCCCATAGGAAAAAGGCTTGCACCCATATTTCCTATGTTTATTCCTCCAGATTTTGAGAAATTTGTGTTTTCATGGTTTTAGATATAATTTCAACATAGGATATACGGAGAGTGACCTCTTTATGTCGTCTCCTACTGAGAAGGCTTTACAGTTGGTCTTCTTTAGGGACTCGGGGCTACTCAGCCAGGCAACCTAGGGAACGACACCAACAGTTGCTTGCTAACTTACATGTGACATTAGTAATTCCACTGCAACATATTACCTAAACCTATATTATAGTAGGCTATTATTAATATTCCTATGTACCAGTGGTGGGCATCGCTAATAATTATTCACTTTCGTAATCGCAATAGCGCATCTCATAACCATTGCCCTGCGCATCCGCTGTCACGTTAATTGATTAATTAATACGGTCCCGCTAAACGTAAACGCAATCTGGATTGGGATTTTTAATTAAAACAGTGCAAAAACGAGGTTAAATCATTTGGTAGTGTAGTAAATGTGTTTCTTTACTTATTATTTATCACATGCTTAACCCTCACAGGTGTTATACACCATAATTCACCTCAAGTCAGGCCTCACTCATTACCGTATACAGTATATTTTTATTTTAACCTATTTTTTTTTAAATTATTTGGACATTGATAAATTAGTACAAATTGTATATATTATGGCCTTAAGGGCATGACTTTTGCTGTATTAAATAATTAAAACAAATTAATTAATACAGCTAGGCTATGAAGTGCAGTCGTTGGAGGTTACATCACAGCGTTTTTTATCTGTCTATCTATCTATGCCTGATGCCGTGATCCCCGAAGGGGTGGCCATGAACGAACCGCCCCCATGCACCTCTGTCCCCAGTCAGTTGACGCCCCTCCTCCCAAACAGCACCGCCTTCATCCATATACTTCTTCACTCCATCCTTCCACCTCTCTTTCAGTTTACCTCTCCCTCTCTGTCCTTCCACCTCGCTCTCGTACACCCTCTTAGTCATTCTCTCGCTTCCCATACGTTTCATATGGCCGAACCATCTCAAGGTGTTTCTTTTCACACTTTCCAGCACATCTACCTCCACACCACACCTCCTTCTTACTTCCTCATTCGTCTGTCTATCCCTCCATGTAACTCCGCATGCACTTCTCAAGTAACTCATTTCCACCCATCTCACTCTTGGTCTGAGTCTCTTCTCCAACGTCCATGCTTCGCTTCCGTAAGTCAGTGTCGGGATTACCACACTGTCATGCAAGGACTTCTTCACTTCCATACTGACCACCCTATTTCTTGTTACTGCTTTCAGCATTCCTACAACCCTCTTCCCCTGTTGCACCCTCTCCCGCACTTCTTCATCCATAGTCCCATCTTTAGGCAACTCAACACACTGCCCAGATACTTAAATGAGCTGACAATCTCCATAGCCTGACCGAACAACTTCACCTCACACTCTGTGGCTTCACCCCTTTCGAAGACCATAACCTTGCTCTTCCCCGCATTTACCTTCAGATTCCTTTTTTCGCACACTGTTCCAAACACATTTACCAGACCCTGCAACTCCCATTCATTATCGCTCATCAGAACTATATCATCAGCAAAGAGCAGTACAGGTAGCTTCCACTCATTTCCCTCCCTTATCAGCAATACACCAACATCCACTGCTCTTCCTTGTATTTCTTTCATGACTCCATCCATATATACAGTAAACAACCACAGGGACATCACACCCCTGTTTCAACCCAACATTCAGGTCAAAGAACTCGCTCTGCTCAATCTCCACACGTACTGCCGCCTTTGCACCCTCATACATGCTCTTCACTGCTTTCAGCAACTTGCCATCTACTCCGTATATTCTAAGTACTTTCCACATACTGTACCTTCTCTATCCACTCTGTCATAGGCCTTCTCCAAGTCCATAAAGGCAACATACACCTTTTGTTGCTTCTCCAGATATTTCTCCACAACACGATTCAGGGTAAAAATCTGATCTACACATCCTTTTCCCTTCCTAAAACCGCCCTGCTCGTCACCTATCCGTTTCTCCGTTCTCACTCTCACTATCACTACCCTACTGTACACCTTCCCTACTATGCTTAGAAGACATACTGTATTCCTCGGTGGTTACCACACACTCCTCTTTCCCCTTTACCCTTATTTGGCCGTAATATATAAAAGTCATGTGCGTTTTCAGATGGATTACTGTTCACCTCTGTGGAGTGGAAGTGGAGTGGTTGCATTGAGGCAGTTGGACAAAATTCAAAATAAAGCTATTAGATTAATAAATAACCCTGCAATCACACAGGACCTTCCTACATTATCCATACGAAGAAACGTTGCATCCCTTGCATTATTCTACAAATATTTTCACAGCAATTGTTCCGAGAAACTTGCTTCAATTGTGCCGCCTCTCCACATCTTTCCCCGTAGAACTGGGGCAGCTGGAAGTGCCCATGCATTTACACTTTCTCCTCCACAATGCAGAACTTCTGCTTATCATAATTCATTTATCCCCAGAACTACTACCCTTTGGAATTCACTTCCCTCGAGTTGTTTTCCACAAACTTACAATCTACAACAGTTTAAATCCAGTTGTTACAAACATTTTATGAATGGAGGATGCCTTTAGGCACATGGACCTTTTTTGTTTTATCTGTGTTTTTCCTTCCTCCATTCATTGTCTCTTTAAAAAAAACCCACACATTTAGGGGGACTGTTATGTCTGTCTTTCAGTCATCAGGTGCACTCCCCTTCTCCCATGCTAGTTTGCAAATTTTCCATACCCATTCGATCACTATCTCACCACCATACCTCAACATTTCCCCACACACTCCATCTGTTCCTGGTGCTTTCCCCAACTTACACTCTTTTCATGGCTTCCCACACTTCTGACCTGATCCCCACCTCCTCCTCCTCTACTAATTCTCTTCTTCTCCCTCCTATACCCCATCCAATTATGTTTGCTGGCTCTTCATTCCTTACATTTAGCATTTCGTTGAAGTACTCCCTCCATATTTCGACTCTCTCTTGCTTCTCCCATTCTTATCTTTCACTCCCTTACTGTTTCCCTTGCTACCTTCCCTAACTTTCTTGACTTCTTTCCAGAACAGTTTCTTACACTCCCTCCATTTTACACTCAGATTCCTTCCAAATTCCTCATCTACTCTTCTCTTACTTTCCTCCACCACTCTCTTTCTCTCCACGTACCTCGCTCGTTTCTGACTCTCCAAATCTTCATTCCTTCTACTACCCAACCACTCTCTATACGCTTTCTTCTTGTCTTCCACAGCTATTTTTTACCTCTTCTATCCACCATGCTGTACCTTTCACTCCCCTCCCTCTTCTCCTTACTCCACACACCTCCTCACATGCTGCACAGATCTCTTCCTTAAACACCTTGCTCATCTCCTCCATATCTTCCAGGTCGAACCCACCTAGTCGTCTTTCTACTGCTCTCCTGTACTCTTCCCTGATTTTCTCCTCCTGTAGCCTCTCCACCCTCCTCGCCATTCCACCCACCTCTCGCCTCCCTCCAGCTCTCCTCACCCACTTTTGTATCCTAATTTTAGCTACTACTACTGTACATAATGATCAGACATACCCCCTCCAATACCCTTATGCACCTTAGCATCCAGCACAGATTTCTTCATTCGTTCATCCACACATATATATTCAATCAGTGCCTTTCGTTCCACCACTGTCTTATCCTTATCCTTCATCCTCCGCACCACTTTCCATGTGTACCTGTGTATCATTCTGTGTCGGAAGAAGGTGTTGGCTATCCACAGCCTCCTCCCCACACATAAGTCCACAAGTGTACTACCATTCCCATTCACCTCTGACGGTACCTCCCACCACTCCATCAACTTTCCTATCACCCACCTTCCCATTCATATACCCAATCAGTAATATTCTTTCGTTCTTGCCAAACTTATCCAGGTACGCCTCCACATTCACCCATAACTCCTCTTTCTCTCTTACAAGTTAATCCTCTGTCGGAGCATACACACACACAATCACCCACGTTTGTATTCCTACTTTCATTCTCACCCACACAATCCTTGAACCCACAGACCCATAGTCTCTTACACGCTCCTTCCATTTGTTACTTACAAACAAACACGCACCTGCTCTTGCTGCTCCCTCACTCACTCAAGCACACACTCCCACTCTCTCACATCTGTACCCCTCCATTTGGTCTCCGTCATTCCACATACATCCAGCCTGGCATTCACTAACACTTCCAGGACCTCTCTCTCTTTTGTGTCATCATTCATGCCTCTCACATTCCATGTTGCTATTCTAAGATTGTCCATAGTCGGTCGGGGTTCATCAACACAGGGTTCGTTCGTTTTTCATTGCTTAATTAAGTAATTTACATGGGTGGGGGTCTCAAGCCCACCGACCCAACCTGTTTAGTCGCCTCTTACGACACGCAGGAGGCACGTGGGGCATATTCTAATCCCTTACCCCCAGGGGTATCATCTATGTGCAGGCAATATTTATGCACTTATAGCTTTTTAAGCTGGGGGGCGGGGGGGTTGATATTAACCCCTTCTGTACCGGCGACGTCTTTTGTATTTTATTTTAGCTATATTTATACGATTTTGTGCGGCTTAAGAAGAAACTGTGGTAGTGAAAAGGGATAATTAAGATAGTTTGAAGCCCTTCATTGCTGCAGGCCCTTCTTCAACTTAACCCGGGAACGATGAGAACACTGAAGAGGTTTTGGTGGGCAAAGGCAACGGCCCTCTTAACCTATAAAGCGCACGCAGGGTGTAGTGAACACCACAGTTCTGGGCGGCAATATTAGGCCTCTTTCCCGCCTAAAATCTTAATTTTACGATAAATATCGTTATTACTTATTCATATGTGCCTATTTTACGTTTAATATAAAGATAGTAACCTGTAACAACAATAAAACAAGTGGGAATATAATTTTTTCTGGTCAAAATTGCGAATGGTAAGCGAGCGGTTCATTCATGAAGTGTGAGAGAGCTGACAACACACCCTCCTCTCTCGAGGGTTGAGGCAGTACTGAGCTACTGAGTCACACCCTCACTGTCTCTACCTTACGTAACAGACACATGAACACACACTAAGATCGGGTTGCAGATGTTTACACGAAAATATACCGATGAATTAGGGAATAACAGGGAAAATAGGTGATAATTGAAGGGGGCCCCCCTTCAATTATCACTCATAATTGAGTAATTGGGGGGGGGGGGGGGGGGGGATGTGGAGGAGTGAAATGAGGTATGGGCAAATTTTTTTATTTTGTTTAAAGTGCTACTGGGGCCTTTTAAGATGTTTTTTTTTAGGCCTTCCCTCTAAAGAGGTTTGCCGCCGTCGCCCAGTAAAAACCTCTTAAGAGCTTTCTCGCCGTTCCAGGGTTAAGAGGTAAGGCCTAAAAAAAGCCTTTTAACCCGGCAAGTGCGGGAAGACTCTTAAGAGTTTCCCTGGGCAACTGCGGGAAGACTCTTAAGATCCTGGCCCTAAAAAAATCCATTTAAAATAAAACACCCCAAAAAAACTTTAACCCTTTTTTTTTTCTTTTTTTTTTTTTGCCCCTGGGCCATGCCAAATATCACTCCTTCACATCTCCTCCTTTCCCCCCCCCCCCCTCCTTCAGTTATCACCTATTTTCCCTGTTATTCCCTTATTCTGAGGTCTATTTTCGTGCTAACATTAGCGAGTTGCAAGCAGGGCGTTGTCATCACTGTTACCAAGCGAGTGCAAGAGAGAGAGAGAGAGTATTGATCGACAATCTCTCTCCAGACTTGGGGAGGGAGGTTGCCTCAGCCATAACTTATGTAACTCCCGGCCTGTATCGCCGATTTTGACCATCCAAACGCTGTTTCCACTTGTTTTATTGCTGTAACAGGTTAATACCTTTATAATCAACGTAAAATAGACGCATATGGATAAGTATTAATGCTATTTATGGTAAAATAACGATGTTAGTGATGGGAACAGCTCAAATACGTGCGCACAGGCGTGTGGTGTCTCATACCCCCCATGCGCACGTCTTAGGTTAAAAGGCCCCAGTAGCACTTAAAACGAGAGAATATCTGATTAAGTGAGATAATTCCCCTCCATACCTACTATCACTCCTCCACATGTGTCAAAACCCCCTCCTTCCCTCCCCCTTCAATTATCACCTATTTTTCCTCTTATTCCCTTGTTTATTGGTGTATTTACCTCCTCAAAACCGGTTCCAAGGTGTGGTGCTGCGTGTGTCTACTGCGTGGAGAAAGAAAGAGAGAGGAGGGTGTAAGCCTCGCGTGTCTCTCACCTCATGAATGAACGGTAGTCGGCAATAATTCGCTGATTTTCAACCCTCAAATGCTATTCCCACTTGTTTTATTGCTGTTACATGTTAATATCTTCATATTAAACGTAAAATAGGCGCACATGAATAAGTAATAACAATATTTATCGTAAAATGAGGATTTTAGGCGGGAATGAAGCCTAATATCGTCGCCTAGCGGTAGGGTGTTCACTACATATAGCTTGCCTTTTAACCCTTCTGACCCGGGCTGCCTTTCCAAAGGACGGAGGTTGTATCCGGGCGATCTGGCCGAAAAACTTCTAGGCCTAGGCTACCGTATCTTTGTTATTTTAACTGCTAGAAATTTTCCACACATCCCTAAACATAGTGCGGTTTCCAATCTGTAGACTGGCGTTGAGTAGAGCTCTCTAAGTCAACTGGTTCAGTTGTGATGACGATTTCAGTGGAGGAATTTTTCCGCGATGTTGACAATATCGGAGCTTTTCAGACACTAATTTCGTCTGACGTCACAACAATAACATTGATCCGACGTCTCCTTCTTGTTTTCGGAGGTGCGGTGACGCAACGATCGGCTTTGTTTACATGCGTCGGACGCACAGCGTTCAGACCAAGTTGAATAGGCTTTCAAGCTTACTTTCTGTTAAAAGGACACCCGGGTACTGGCCCATCTGCCGCGGTGTCCTTTTAACAGGACACCCGGGTAGGAAGGGTTAAAGGTTAATAAAATCGTCTAAATACAGTAGAGCTAGAATATAATTTAAAATATGGGGTTAACCCCTCCTGCCCGGGCAGCATTTTAAAATGACACCGCGTCAGATGGGCAGGAGCCCGGGTGTCATTTTAAAATCCGTAAGCTTGAAAGCTTATTAACCCGTAAACGGCTGCAAAGCTCTTAAGAGGTTTTACTGGGCGACGGCGGCAAAGCTCTTAAGAGGGAGGCCTAAAAAAAACATTTAACCCCTCCAACCCGGATGGGCTCTTGAACGCCCATAACAACCTCGGCCCGCGCAACCCGGAAGGGCTCTTGAACGCCCATTGCTTGCGTGCGTGCTTTCGAATGCCGCGCGTACATTTTCGGTATCGTGGGACGGTAGGTGGCGCCACCAGGCGTAAACTACGCCACAGCAACAGTATCTACCCCGACGCCATCATGGACAGTACGCCAAATAGTGATTCCGCTGTGTCCGATACCGTGCTTCCTACGACGCCCTTGCTTGTTCGTCGCGCCTTACCCCGACGCCATCGCCTAAATGTGTTATCTCCCGGAGGTATTGAGACGACATTGAGACTTTATGAGCGAGCTGATGCCAAGCATAATGTTGATGATGAAGTCAGTGACGACTCCAGTAATTATAAGTCGAGTGATTATGGCCATGAGAGTGACAAAGAAGAGCAATTCCTGGGATTTGCGAGAGAACATGACAGTGATGAGAGTGATGAAGGTGATGTACCAGTTGTTGAGGAAGCTGGTTTACCTAAAGACAGTGAACTTGAGAGAGTGAGCGAGTGGGAGAGTTCAAGGTCACTCACCAAATTTCGCATAAGTGACACGACGCCAAGCCCTTCCCCAGGTAAATCGCCTTTCAAGCTACATTTGTATAAGCAGAAAATACTTGAGAAGGCGGCCGCGGCAGCTAGGGAACAAGCAAAACTACTTGGTGAGGATGAGGCTGTGAGTGAGGGTCAGCGTGGTGACCCTTCTCGTCCGCCATTGTCTCCCTTATCTACCCACGCCACCCAAGATGACCTGGATGCCCCGCATTCTTCCCCACCACCCCCACTATTGCCAAGGGTTGAGGACCCCACACTTTCGGCCTATTTGCCTCCTAGGTCCCCCGACAGGAGACATACTGCTGCCGAAAAGGGGAAAGGTAGGAAATATACCAAGAAAATTAAGAAAAGTAAGAGAGTTTTGTTCGAGGCTCCCGCGGCGTCCACCCCGGCCGGCCCCAGCCATACGTCCCCGCAACTTTCCCCACGGTCCTCCCCACCTCTCCCGCCTTCAACATGTCTTCCTGAAGAAGTCTTTGAGCTCGCATCACCAATACCTGGGCCTAGTGACAGTGAAACATTGCTTTCTGTCACTCGTCGCAGGCCAAGGAGCCCAGGACCTCGGGGGGACACAGCCTCACCTGCCACTCCTTCCCCACCTCGCCCACCCGCACGCCGCCCACACATCACTGGTTCCCCGCCAGATTATGTGGGGGCCACTGATGATGAAGGGCACCTCTCTGAAGACTCTGGCCATGATTACATAGGTCCACCGTCAGGGCAAGATGACCACTCTGACGATGACTATATGGACATCGACGACCCTCGACCCATCCGCTTGGCCCGGCGTCGTGCTGCCCGTCGTGCTGCCCACCGCCCTGGCCGCCGCCCTCGCCGCCCTAGGGCGCGCGCCTCCCGAGTTGGCCGTGGGCGTGCTGGGCCACCAGCTGGAGCTCCTCGTCAGCGTAGACAAGACCCATTCTACGTTTTTCAGTGGCAAGACGTAGTTGATGAGGATGGATACAACCCTGATGTGCCAGCTTTTGATGAGGTACTGGAGGGTTCAGGCGTTACCCCCAATTTTCCTGCAGGCCCCAATGCTCCACCACACGAACTGTTTGAGGCCTTCTTTGATGAGGAGGTGGTAGGCTATGTTGTCAAAGAGACAAATAAGCAGCACCAATTCCAGGTCCACTTTTTGGGAAAGGTGACCAAGGGCCACATGAGGCAGTGGACCCCAGTGACTCATAAAGAGTTCATGGTGTTCCTGGCACTCACCATGCTAATGCCTCATGTCAAGAAGCATAGGTTGCCTGACTATTGGATCACCAATGATCTGATATCCACCCCTGCCTTCGGGAAATATATGTCTCGCGACCGGTACCTTGATATCCTCGCAGCGCTCCATCTTGTCACCAACCTTGACGTCCACCTCCCAGACAAGCTGTGGAAGATTAGGACGTTGTACGAGATGATGCGAGAACGCTTCACCTCCTACTTCAAGCCCTTCCGCAAGGTCGTCATTGACGAGTCTCTTGTGCTGTTCCGGGGAAAACTCAGCTTCCGGCAGTACATCCCCTCAAAAAGACATCGCTTTGGCATAAAATTCTTTGTGCTGTGCGACTGCCAAACTGGCTATGTCCTGGACTTCCTGGTCTACAGCGGGAAGGAAGGGGACTTGCTTGTGGACCCCCTCATTGGCTTTGGCGGAGCAGTGGTGCAAGCCATGATGGACCGCTACTTTCACAAGAATCACGTCCTCTACACGGACAATTATTACACGTCCCCCACTCTCTCACAGTACCTGCATGAGCGCAAGACGGGGACTGTAGGCACAGTACGAGGGAAAAGGAAGGGCATGCCACCTTTCCCTCCAAAGACCAAAAAAGGTGATGTGTTCAAGAAGAAGTCGGGGCCCATTCTGGCTATCCACTGGCACGACCAGCGGAAGGTCAACCTCCTGACCACCATCCACAAGGGGGAAATGGTGGAGACTGGCAAGGTGGATCGCCGCACCCAGGCCAGGGTGACCAAGCCCGATGCTGTCCTGGACTACAACATCAACATGAGGCTGGTGGACAAGTCCGACATGCAGATAGGCTTCATTGACTGCCTGCGTACCTCGTGCAGATGGTACAAAAAGTTCTTTCTGCATATGGTGGACATGTCAGTTCTGAATGCCTACAACATATACAAGCTTCGGAATGTGAACACACCCATGAAGTTCAATAGCCTGCGGAGGTTCCAAAAGCAGGTGTTGACGGAGCTCCTGGAGAAGTATACTATGCCACAGAGGGCAGTGGCACATCCTGGGCCCGCCGTTATTGACCGCTTGCAGTGTGCTCAATACTTGATTAGGCACAGGCTTGGTTCCCTGCCTCAGAATGAATCAGGAAGAACACAGCAGAAGCGGTGCCATGTCTGCTACAACAGCAGGGTGAAGCCGAGGTCAGGTAAAAAGTCAACCATGGAGTGTGTGGAGTGCAAGGTGGCACTCTGTGCTTTAGAGTGCTTCTTTGATTACCACTCCAAGCTGGAGTTCTAATAATCATACTGAAATTGCCAAATAAAATGACAATATGTACACTATAATTATATATAGGCAAAAAGTGGAAGAAAACCAATGTATTGTAATACAAAAGTCATGTATTATGAGAACATTGATACAAATACAATTACACCATAATAATATGTGAAAGTGACACATATGTATATACCAAGTGACATTCATATGATTAGAACCTATAGAAATATATAAATCAGTAAAAAAAGACACAATAAATTGTATATAAAACGTTTACAAATCATATAACTAAGTGAAAGTGACACAAGACCTAATATTTGATGGCCAAAGTATAATAAATACCTGTGATAACGAATAATCAGTGCCTAATACAACAATAACCTACCTCAATTACTAATAAAATGTACGGTATCGAGTGAAAATGAGCATTATCAGTGACTGACACTCTCTAAAGCATATTTGTCAAAGTGAAAGTGACACAAGACCTAATATTTGATGGCCAAAGTATAATAAACACCTGTGATAACGAATAATCAGTGCCTAATACAACAATAACCTACCTCAATTACTAATAAAATGTACGGTATCGAGTGAAAATTAGCATTATCAGTGACAGTGACACTCTCTAAAGCATATTTGTCAAAGTGAAAGTGACACAAGACCTAATATTTGATGGCCAAAGTATAATAAACACCTGTGATAACGAATAATCAGTGCCTAATACAACAATAACCTCAATTACTAATAAAATGTACGGTATCGAGTGAAAATGAGCATTATCAGTGACAGTGACACTCTCTAAAGCATATTTGTCAAAGTGAAAGTG
Source organism: Paralithodes platypus (assembly GCA_032716605.1). Classification (NCBI taxonomy): domain Eukaryota; kingdom Metazoa; phylum Arthropoda; class Malacostraca; order Decapoda; family Lithodidae; genus Paralithodes; species Paralithodes platypus. The sequence continues at coordinate 6,434,538 of CM064521.1, forward strand.
ACACAAGACCTAATATATGATGGCCAAAGTATAATAAACACCTGTGATAACGAATAATCAGTGCCTAATACAACAATAGCTACCTCAATTACTAATAAAATGTACGGTATCGAGTGAAAATTAGCAATATCAGTGACAGTGATACCCTAATAAACATATTTTATATAATTGGCCTCAAAATAACTAGAAAATATCAAATAAACATCACATTCTCAATATCAAACACTAAAATCGTCTAAGGGAGATAAATACTTTGGCGCGACGAGCGGCTAGGTGCGTCGTAGCCATGGCCGGGGCGACGCGTCCGAACGCGGGAAGAATTTGCCGCCGAAAAGCACTCGTCTTCCCGCGCTCACCATTATGCAACCAGAGGGGCTAGAGACCTCTACTCAACGCCATTCGACAGAGGAAGGTTTGTGGAACATTATTCTTTTTTATTCACAACATTACATGACATATTCATTGACTTACAGAGTAGTTAACATAGGCCAAAGATCGTCAAAACACCCGGTACCGGAGCACAGTCGTAAGCTATAGCCCCCGGGGCTGGAGGGTTAAACAGCCCCAGTAACACTAAAAAAAAAAAAATTTCCCCTATACCTCATATCACTCCTCCACATCCCCTCCTTCCTCCCTTTCCCCTCCCCCTTCAATTATCACCTATTTTCCCTGTTATTCCCTAATTCGTTGGTATATTTTTGTGCTAACATTAGCAAGCTGTGTGGAGGATGTGCTTATGTGCCTAGCGGGTGTGTTACATGACCGAGTGTGTGTGTATGAGTAGGCTCAGTGTGGCTTGAGGCCTCGTGGAGGGAGGGGTTGCCTCAATTTTCTCCATAATTCATGAATGGGCTGGTCCATCTATATTCACGATTTTGACCAGAAAAATTATATTTTCACTTGTTTTATTGTTGTTACAGGTTACTATCTTCATAGTGAAGGTAAAATAGGCTCATATGAATAAGTAATAACGATATTTATCGTAAAATGACGATTATAGGCCTGAATGGAGCCAATATGCTCGCCCATGTGGAGCTAGTTCAATACCCCCCCCCCCTCGCCGTTTTCGGGTTAAGCGTGATTTGAAAGCCGTGCGTCGAACCATATGTAAACAAAGCCGGTCGGAGCGACACGCACCTTCAAAGCCAAGAAGAAGAAGTCGGACTTTTGTTGTTATTGTTTTGTAGAACAAGATTAGTGTTTGTTATTGTCCGATATTGCTAAATTCGCGGAAAAATGCTCCACGGAAATTGTCATCACAATTGAACCAGTTGACCTAGAGAGCTCTACTCAATGCCAGTCTACAGATACGAAACAGGGCTACGTTTTGAGATGTGTGTGAATTCTCTAGCAGTTAAAATAACTAAGATAGGGCTAGGCCTATTACGAAGTTTTTCGGCCAGATCACCCGGATCTGAATGCTGTCCTTTGGAAGGCGAGCCCGGGCAAGAAGGGTTAAACAAATAAATAATGCATTTCTTCAATGCCTCGCTCTCCCAATGTAAACAAAAGGTAGGCCCCTGCCTGAACGCTCGATAAGTTAAATGCTGCGTCGCCTATAGCATCACGCGGGATTTCTGTTTGAGCTTGTTGTCTATAAATAGTACCTGCATGTGGGGGGTTGAGAGGTACGTAGAGTACGGTACCACTGAAATGCTTGTAAGCGATTGCGGAAACAGTTCCGCTTTTCTAACCCGTTAATTTAATATTTGCCGAATTTATCGCTTATATAAATCCGCTTATTAAGATAAGACTTCCGCTTCAGCGGAATTAGTGGTTTACGGAAGTGCCCACCTCTGCTATGTACAGTACTGTATACTGTATATATTCCTAAGTATAACTGGAACATTTGAACCGCCTAAATTTATTACTATTAGTTCGTAGATTATAAGACCTTTCACTATTAGTTTGGCGATAATTAGACGATTCACTCCATTCAGGTGTCGAAAAAAAAATCTGGATGAGCGATAGGGAGCCTGAAACTTAAAGGGCATAGCTCGTACAATATCCCATTGATAAGTGATAAAATTAAATGGGATATTGCATGAGCTATGCCCTTTAAGTTTATTGGAGTCCAATAATAATGGACTCGCCTTTCATTTAACACCCTGACTCTTGACTATTGAAGATAATAATCCTCTCAGTGTCATTAGTTTGGTTTTTAATTACATTTCCTTATATTGCAGGTACAGTATACTGTACACTAGAGGAATGTACAATAGTGGGCCCTTTTGAAGTTAAGCAAGAAAAATCCAGGACCTACGGTACTGACATTCTGGAGAGATGGTAACTTACTTCTTATTTATTTAGTACCAGTACATTATAATCTCTTCTGTACTGGCAACGTCATTTTAATTATATTCTAGTTATATTTAGACAATTTTATGCGGTTAAGAAGGATCTGTGTAAGTAAAAAGGGTTAATTGAGATAGTTCGAAGCTGTTAATTGCTGGAGTCCCTATTTATAAACTGAATAAAATTGTCTAATAGTAGCCAGAATAAAGTTAAAAGGACGGCACCGGTACTGAACGGGTTAATACAGTATACAGTATAATATGTATTACTATGTATTACTATGTAAATAGTAATAGGGGGGGGGCCTCGGCCTTGGTACAGAGACCGAACAGGGACAGCACAGCACAATGAAAAAAAATATATATATACAGAACACAAATTCACACACATCGAGGTCGTCCAGGAGAAAAACCCAGAGACCCAGGCCCATTTGGTGTCCTCAGTACAAGATTCCCAGATCTCGTGGAGAGGCTCCGGTTTCCGCAGGCAAACATGCAGCGGAGCACACCACAATGCCCACCCACCATGCATCCAGGCGTACCCTTCATATATACCGGCTCCCCGGGCCAGGCGCCTGACGGATTATTATCTAGTCCAACTGGCGCCTGACCCTCTCTCCCAAACGACCACGTTTACACTTATCTATTCACTAGCATTCTCCATTCATTCCTATTTATTACCACTTCTCTTGCCTGATCTATATTCATTCTTCTATCTTCCAACGCTTGTCCTACACGGTCTCTCCATCTCATTGGATGTCTTCCTACCCCTCTACTTCCCCTAGTATCTGACTCACATATTCTCTTTGTAAGCCTTTCATCTTCCATTCGTTCAATATGACCATACCAGCTCAGCACCCTTCTGTCCACTCTGGCTGATAAATGCCCCACTCTCCTACGTATCTCTTTATTCCTCAATCTGTCTCTACGAGTAACTCCACACATACTTCTCAAGCAGCTCATCTCCATCACATCCAGCTTTCTTCTCTCCTTTTCCTTCAGAGCCCATGTCTCAGCCCCATACATCACTGTTGGCACAACAATTCCTTGATACATTGCACTTTTTACTTTCATTCCGAGATTTCTCGTCTTCCACATACTGTACTTCCCATTGCTCCGAAAACCTTCCTTCCTTCACACACTCTCTGTTTTACCTCCATTTCCATACCTCCACTCCTTCCTGCTTATTGTTCCTCCTAGATATTTAAAACACTTGTTCCAATATTTCCCCATCCAGCCTCACATCTAGATTCACCCTACGATCACCCCTATTACATACCATTACTTTACTTTTATTGACGTTCACCTTCAGTTTCCTCCTTCCACAAACTAATTATTATTATTATTTTTGTTTTCAACTTCAGGATTTTGATTCATCGGAAGGTGGTTTATGGCTGAAGCATGTGCCTTTTCCGCGCCTGTTGGACGTTCTCATCAATGTTGTTAGTGATGGAGGTGGTGCAGGCGCCTCTGAGGAGATTCTAGAGGACCTGATGCCTGAACTGTGCTTTGCCCTTCCGCGGGATGCCCGGGATTGTGTGGAGCTGCTTGGAAAACTACCTGAGTAAGTTGGGTTTAGTTTCCTCCTTCCCCTAACCCCTTCTGTACGATGCTGTAACTTTAAATTTATTCTGCCTAATACTAGACGATTATATTCAACTTAGAAATGACAAAATGGTATCAAGGAGGTAAAAACTATCTCGCTGATCCTTCCTCATCTGAATATATTGTCTCATGGTAGCCAGATTAAAATGAAAAGAGTCATCATTATATTGAACATCACAATAACCAGCTGGCAGAGTGGTAGGTGGGTGGCACTCCTCATCCACTCCTATGCATTGTTACCCTGCACGCCAGTGTAGATTTGCATAAAAATTGAGATAACCTGTCTTTCAATTTGTACATGTTTGCTCCTTTATTATACCATTATGTCATATGTTGGGTGAGGTCTGGTCTTCTACTCAACCTTAACCGTTTCTGTCTCTCTTTTCCTGTACAGTACTACTTTTCCTACTTTGAGAGCGGCTGGCTAGGAATTCTCCTCCCCTTGTAAAATTTACCTACTACACGAGACAGAAAGGGGCGGGGGAACGCGAAAGTGGTCCCGTACCCTAAGAATTGGAACTTTAAATGTTGTTTCGTTTCTGTTCGGGCTCTGTCTCGAGTCGGCCACCCCCAGCTATGGGGTATGTGCCTGAGTATATACTTACATACTGTACATACATACTGTACATCATAGGCCTCATATATACAGTACAGTAGAACCCCTCCCATCCGGTGCTCTCAGATCCGGAAACCCAGAGATCCAGACTCATGTTTCAGCCAGCCAGACTTGTCTGGAAGGCTTGGGAAAAATTTAAGTCAATCCGGAAACGAACAAGACGAATACAAGTTTCCACACATATTATTTACATCCAGTGTTAGATATCCAGACTTGTATGTCAGCCATCCAGATTTGTCTGGTTGTTTAAGTTAGATATCTGGACTAATGTTTCTGCCATCCAGATTTGTCTGGATGGCTGAAACCTAAGTCTGGTTGTTTAAGTTAGATATCCGGACTCATGTTTCAGCCATCCGGATTTGTCTGGATGGCTGAATATATGTCCGGACTTTTGGCAGATCCAGACAAGGTTCTCCCCCAATTAGTCTGGATGGGCAAGGTTTTACTTATAATGATAATGATCACTATTGGAAAGAGAATAGAATATGCCATGCATCTGATATCTCATACATTTTATGGTACAGATAAATAACACAGCTGTCACATGATATTCTAGGGTTGTGTGGAGTTACTTAACAGGCTGTCTGAGTAATTGGGTTGGAGTTTTTCCTTCTGTTAACCCTTCCTTTCCCAAAATAATGAGCAGGCATAGAGGGAATAGGAGTGTTCGATCTGTAGACAAGCTTGCCAGATGTCACCAGATACGCCAACAAGACTAAGAAGGGTGGCAGTTTCTAAATTATTTGTTGATTTTTCCTGAAGTTGATAGTCTTATGACAAGCGGTTTTAATCTAATATATTCTTCATATATATTATAATAATCTTTTATATATTTTAGCTCACTACTTTATTGTATATTTAAAATAAGAGTAGGAAAAAATATTATGTTGTAAAGTAAATCCATTACAAAATGGTAAATACTGGCTGCAAAAAATAAATAGTATATGATTTACCTTCTTTTGTATGCGAATGATATATTTATAATAGTGGTATCTAAATTAAACAACACTTTTATGATTAAATTGACATTTCATTCAGTTACTTATTTTTCTCTGAACAGGACTGCCGGACATGAGAAGCAGCTCATTTTTTATAGAGGCTGTTGATTGGCTAATGGATAGGAGTATAATTAGTAAATCAAGATATCTTAATTATTTCATATCTACTTTTTAAATATTTTAATTACGAGCAATTTCAACAATTGAGTCATGTTCTAGAGTGATATCCGAACACCGTGGTATAATATATGTCTCATAAATACACTATTAATGTAAATATTATAAAGTGAACACAGACAAAATAAAAACATAAGCGAATAATCACTAAGTGAGAGAGGAGACTGCCTGCTGAGACGGCTGAGTTCTGGAGCCTATTAACCAATCAGGGGCTGATATCTGCTTACTTTTTGTATGTATGTATTAATGTTTATCTTTTTCTATTGTTATTATTAATTTTTATAATTAATTGTTCTTGTTAAAAGAGTAGTCTTTTGTTTAAATCTATTGTGCCTTCTTCATATTTTCAAATATTTGTATTTATTATATTGTATCTATTCATTGTCGATAGTATCAATTGCTTGCTTTTGCGATTTCCTTAGTTTATTTAAATAATAAATGTAGTTTATTAGTAGGGTAGTAATTGTTAGGGGTCACTTGAAGCATGCTATACAGTACTTATAGGTACCTACCCGATAGCACTATCGTTATTGAGTGATGTATGTTTTTTGTACTTTTATTGATATCTTGTCAAATTGCAAATTTAGCTTAATATATAATTTGATATAAATTTTAGTTTCTTTATTCTATCCATTTCTCCTTTCTCAGAAATCTCCATCTTAGGAGATTTCAACGTTCACCACCGCCAATGGCTCTCCTCTCACACTACTGATCCACCTGGTGAACAAGCCTACGTCTTTTCTATCCTAAATGACCTAGAGCAGTTAGTTCAGCAACCCACCCGTATCCCGGATCGCATCGGAGATCGGCCCAACATTCTTGACCTGTTTCTAACTTCTAACCCTTCTTCTTATACTGTCGATCTTTTCTCTCCTTTGGGCTCCTCCGACCATAAACTTATCTCTGTCACCTGTCCTATCTCTCCAGTACAGCCACCCGATCCTCCTAGCCGGCGGTGCTTGTGGCACTTTGGCGCTGCCGACTGGGAGGCTCTTCGGCAGTACTTCTTTGATTTCCCATGGAATTATTTCTGCTTCCATGGCCGAGGACCCTCGGAGAGTGCTGAACGCATTACCGAGGTAATCCTATCGGGCATGGAAGCATACATTCCATTCTCTTTCTCTCAGTCTAATGCTAAAAATCTTGGTTTACTCACGCCTGTTCTACTGCTGTCCGCAATAAGGAGGAAGCATTCAAACGGTACCGACGCCTTAAAACTCAAGACTCTCATTCTTCATATGTTTCTGCCCGGAATCAAGCCAAATCTGTTCTTCGACTTGCCAAACACTCTTTCATCAATAATAAATGCACTGAACTATCCAACTCTAGCTCTTCCCAAGCTTTCTGGCATCTAGCCAAAAACCTCTCCAACAATTTCTCTTCCTCCCCTTTCCCACTCTGATGGCACAACCATCACTTCTTCCTCTGACAAAGCTAAACTCTTCGCTCAAACTTTTGCTAGAAACTCCACCTTGGATGATTCCGGTGCTATTCCTCCCTCTCCGCCCTCCTCTCTCTTACTTATGCCTAATATCCTAATCTCTTCTAAAGATGTACTTTCTACCCTCTCTGGGCTTAACACTAATAAGGCGTACGGTCCGGACGGTGTTCCTCCTGTTGTTCTCAAAAACTGTGCTTCCGTGCTGACTCCCTGCCTAGGCAAACTCTTTCGTCTCTGTCTATCCTCTAACGTCTTCCCTTCATGCTGGAAGTTTGCTCACATTCAACCTGTCCCAAAGAAGGGTGACCGCTCTCAACCCTCCAACTATCGTCCAATTGCTCTTATCTCTTGTCTTTCTAAAGTTTTTGAAACTATTCTTGCTTCCAAATTTCTTAAGCATTTCTCTTCTCATAATCTGCTCTCAGATCGCCAGTATGGCTTCCTTAAAGGTCGCTCTACTGGTGATCTTCTTTCATATCTTACTAACTCTTGGTCATCCTCCTTTCGGGACTTCGGTGAGACTTTTTCTATTGCACTAGACATATCGAAAGCCTTCGATAGAGTCTGGCATAAATCTTTAATTTCTAAACACTCTTAAATTCTGATCTAAATACTATTTCCAATTGGGGCAGAGAAAACCTTGTTAACTTTAATGCTTCCAAAACCCAATTTCTCCATCTATCTACCCGTCAGGATCTCCCAGCGGACTATCCCTTATTCTTCAACAATACAAAAATCAACCCTTCATCTTCTCTCAATATTCTTGGTGTCTCTTTTTCTTCAGCTCTCATTTGGAAGGACCATATTACCAGTCTTGCTAAGGCAGCCTCCCAGAAGCTGGGTGTGCTCAACCGCCTTAGGGGGTTCTTTTCCCTGCACAGCTTCTTGCTCTGTACAGGGGCATAGTGCGCCCTTGTATTGAGTATTGTTCACATGTGTGGGGAGGTTCCTCTCACACCGCTCTCCTAGACAAAGTTGAAAGGAAGGCCTTTCGTATCATTAACTCCCGTCCACTCACCAACTCTCTGCAATCTCTCTCTCTCCGCCGCAATGTTGCATCTCTCTCGCTATTCTATCGCTACTATAATAATCAGTGTTCCTCAGAGCTATCCCAGTGCATACCACCTCCTTTACGTAGGGCACGTGGTACCCGTCTTGCAACTCATTCCCACCCCTACTCTGTGCAACTCTCCAACCCAAGAGTGAAACGTTACTCTCAAACTTTCTTCTACTCAACATCTGAGCTCTGGAACTCTCTCCCAGAATCGGTCTTTCCCTTTTCCTATGACTTAAATTGCTTCAAACTCCGTGTGTCCACGCATTTTGGCTCGAACGTCCCTTGATTTTGGCCCTGTCACTCTTTCAACTATGGGGGAGGCACTCGCTATAGGCAGTTATGCCTTTTGCCTCCCTCATTCACATAGAAAAATAAAAATAAAAATACAGAATTTAGTAAAATTTACCAGAACGTCCCAGACTTCCCAAATTGACTAATTCCTTGAACATGACGAGGTGCATTGTTATATGTGCGATCAGTTTGCTTGGGAACCAAATTGACTTGCTCATGTAGTTGTGTGCACCCTATGTGATGGATTGTGTTCTTTTATTTCAAAATTTTATTTTATTAACCTAAGAAGTGCGCATGGGGGTAATTAGACACCTCTCCCTGTGCTGACGTATTTGAGCTGTTTCCATCACTAAAATATTTATTTTACCATAAATAGCATTAATACTTATACTAACGTGCCTATTATGGGTTGATTATAAAGGTATTACCCTGAAACAACAATAAAACGAGTGAAAACAGCGTTTGGATGGTCAAAATCGGAGATACAGGCCGTGAGTTATATAATGTATGGGTGAGGCAACCTGCTTTCCCGCCAATTTCCCCCAAGGCCACTGAGACACAGTCGATCGATACTCTCTCTCTCTCTCTCTTGCACTCGCTTGCTAACAGTGATGACAAGGCCCTGCTTGCAACTCGCTAATGTTAGCACGAAAATATACCTCAGAATAAGGGAATAACAGGGAAAATAGGTGATAACTGAAGGAGGGGAGGAAAGTGGGGAAGGAGGGGAGGTAGAGGAGTGATATTTTGAATGGCCCAGGGGCAAAAAAAAAAAAAAAAAAAAAAAAAAAAAAAAAAAATCGATGTTTAACCCGTTTAGCCCCGGCTAGTTATAATATTTTGTTCACCCCAGTCCCAAGCCATTTTCACTTCTTTTTTTTGTTTGCTAAAATGGAAGACAAGGATGAGAAATTAAAAAAAAAAAAAAAAAATCACCTCGGACATTTTTTTTGGGGGGGGGGGAGGCGGAGCCTCAATAAAATGTGTTGAGCCAAAATGGAAGAGAATGGTGAGAAATGAAAACAAAAATCATTTCGGTCATTTGGGGGGCGGGGGGGGGGGTCGAAAGTTCGTCTCCCCCGCATGACCACCCGCCCGGGAGCACTAGGGTAAAAACTGAGTATGGCATTGTACGGCATACATCCTAAGGAGTGTCTCACATAAATCTCAAGCCTCTAGCTCCCATACGACCGGAGTAATGAAGGTTCAAAGTGGCGGTGAACTAAGGGTTTAAAGTATCCCCACTAAGCCCACCACCACCAGCCGCGCGGCTGTCTCGGCCCGCTCACACCTACTGGCCCGGCTCCCACACACACTACGGTACCTCCCCCTCCTATTCTCCCGCCATTTCCTACCTTACGAGCCACGTAAGTGTTTTTTATATGTCGGACGCACGTGATGCGTCGCTGGGAGTTGGTGATCAAACACTGCCGACGGATCACGTGCGACGCTGGGTCTCACTGGGTTAAAGTTGATTTTTTTTTTCTCTGACTCTTAAGAGTCTTCCCGCAGTCCGCCGGGGAAACTCTTAAGAGTCTTCCCGCAGTTCCCGGGTTAAGTGTTGTTTCCACATAGTAATTTTGATTAGTTCTATCTATCTATCTATTGCCTGACGCCGTGATCCCCGAAGGGGTGGCCACGAACGAACCGCCCCCATGCACCTCTGTCCCCAGTCAGTCGACGCCCCTCCCCCCAACCAGCACCACCTTCGTTCATGTACTTCCTCACTAGTTCTTTTGCATTTATCTTGTATCGTCCCTGTTTTGGTTTGTTTATTTTGCAAGTTTTACATTATAAATCCTAACTTACCAACACCGTATTGACTTACCCTGGTGTTAGGAAGCCACTGCATATGTTAAAAATGCAGAGGCTTGTGATTGGCTAAGGCGGGTGAGATGTAAACCGAGACTCAGTCAGTCTACATGTCTCGCTTACCAGTTGGCTTTATCAATTTGTATTTCGCTTGTGTTCACTTAATAATATCTACTGTATGTTATTAATGTGTTATACAGTATGTGATATATTTTAGCTCTCAGGGTTTGTATATCACTTTAGATTATCACATTATCATTAAAATTACTTACAATTTTAGAGTTTCAATAGTATATATGGAATAATGAAGATATCTCAACTTTATCAAAGCAAATCAATCAATAACCAATCAGCATCTGTATACAATATTAGACTACAATTAAAAATAGAAATGTACTTAATAAAATATATATCCATTAGATGTATCTGTTAAACACCATAATGTAGGAAAATGAATCAAATTATACTTGATGTTTTGAAATCACAACAAAAGAAATATAGTCAGTATTAGCAATTTTCAAATTTTATAATTTTATTTGTGATAAATTAAAGAATCTGGTGACATCTGGCAAGCGTGTCCACAGATTGAACTCTCCTATTGGCTGGGTGATGCAACCACCAGAAATGACTTGTGTCGGTAATCAGTCTTTTGTTTTTGTGAATGATAATTAAAATTTTAAACTTGCAAACTAAGCAAACCAAAACTTGGACAAAGGCAAAATAACTAAATCAAAATCGCTATGTGGAAACAACGCTTACTAAAATAGAATTTATGAAATAAAGCAGAGTTGTAGAGTTAAGATAACTACTGGGTATAGAGTGTTTAGATAAGTTGATGTGTATTGGTTTGCTTTGGTGGTTTGGCCACCTGATAAAACCTGAGAGAAGGTTCTGAGGGCAAATAATTAAACTTCCTTTTCTCACAATATGATTAATTTACACTACTAGTACCGGTAATGGGTGATATTTATCCATCTTAGGGTTACAGTATATTACTGTCTCTGGAGGTTGCATCCGTGTATTACGTGCCTTGTGAGTTGCTAGGGAGGACACCAATGGTGCTGACGGCAGATCAAGATTTCTATACTTCAACAATATTTTGCTGTTGAAAAGTCTATCTCCTACCTACTATAAGTTACCCCCCTGGTACTACTCTCCTTGTCGTGGTTGGGGTGCTTCGGGGCCGGCGACTGGGGCTTGATGAGGGAGGGATGTGGTTGTTTCCCTCCCTCTCCCCTCGAGCTTTCGTCATCAGCTTGACTAATTTTGAGTAGTTTTTCTGTCCTCATTCTATGTTTTTCCCTTTCTATTCTTATTCTGTCCCATTTGACTGTCCTCGGGCAGCCTATATCTCATGTCTCCCTGGCCTGGCTGTGATTTTTTTTTTAGTCGTCAGTTTAGGCAAACTGGACACGCGGCACCACTGTACACTCAGAAGTTTGGCAACACTGCCCCACCATAATCATATTATATTAGATTAACCTACCTTAACCTAACTTAACCCTCCAGCTCCGGCTATGTATTCCATATATATTCCCCGAAATGCGGGAGTTTTGGCCGAAAAACTTCTACGCCTAGGCTACCGCATCTTTGTTATTTTGCTTGCTTCCGCATTCCCGCGCATCCCCAAGCGTAGATGTGTTTCGTACCTGTAGAATGGCATTAAGTAGAGCTCTCTACGTCAACTGGTTCAGTTGTGATGATGATTTCATTGGAGATAACTTTATGGCAAAAACAGCCACTTTACACTACTTTTCGATACTTAACAATAACATACAGGCACACACGAACAAGCGACGCACTCCTTCTTGTGGTCGGAGATGCGCGGCGTCGGTCCAGCCGGCTGTTGTTTACATGCATCGGACGGACGCCTTGCACACCAAGCTTACAGGCTTTCAAGCTGCCGGAACCCCAAAGCCCTACCGGGTAGCTCGGGGTGTGTTTTTTATGGGTGCCTCAGAGCCCTTCCTGGTCTGATGGGTTAACCTAACCTAACCTAATATAATCTAATCTAATTTTATATAACTAAAATAACAAAATAAAAATATAAAATACACTAGATCCTAACCTAACCTAATCTAACATAATATAATATAATTTTATATAACTAAAATACATTAGATCCGAGTGGGCTCGAACACTGGTTTTCCTGTGTATGTGGCCAGGCCTTTACCAACTGAGCTACGAGGTGACATGCTAACATCGGTTTGAAGGCTATATTTAAACGCGGTTGGGCCCCTATCTCTCTCTCCTCTCTCTCTCTCTCCTCTCTGTTCTCTCCTCTCCTCTCCTCTCCTCTCCTCTCCTCTCCTCTCCTCTCCTCTCCTCTCCTCTCCTCTCCTCTCCTCTCCTCTCCTCTCCTCTCCTCTCCTCTCCTCTCCTCTCCTCTCCTCTCCTCTCCTCTCCTCTCCTCTCCTCTCCTCCCCTCCCCTTAAAACAATCTTTAAATGATAAAACCCTGTTGTTTTGTAGAGAACGATTAGTATGTACCGTACATAGGCTGTGACCAACACCAATAACTGCGGAAGACGTATGGAAGACTGCATAACACACAATCATTTACGCCAACAACACAACACACACTTCTTGACAGTTTTGTGGGAAAACTCGATCTCGGCCATGGCCTTCCTTAGGAGCTCCGGGCTGTTCGGCCAGGCAGCCGGGGAACGACTTCTACTAATAATAATACTGTGGTTGGGGTCATCAAGTGATCAAGGGCATGCATCCCATAAAACTTTCTCTGTTGTCTAATGGTAGCTGGAGACTACAATTTCAAATGAGGAAATACTTTAGCCTATATAACACCATTAGCTCAGGGCTGTTCGGCCAGGCAGCCTAGGGAACTACTACTACTGTGGTTGGGGTCATAAAGTGATCAAGAGCATGCATCCCATAAAACTGTTTCTCTGTTGTTTAATGATAGCTGGAGACTACAATTTCAAATGAGGAAATGTAGCCTATATAACACCATTATTTTTATTTTTCAGGGACTCGAAAGTGTGGGCGAAGCTGGAGGAAGGATTAAAAGGAAATAGATGTCTACCCCTGGAAATAACCCTCGCGCTTTACACTAAGCGAACCACGTCCTTGGAGAATGAAGTTATACGCGTCTTGACCTTGTATGCGGACAGTGTATATGACTCCGATTGGCGGGAGAAGTCCATGTTTACCATCCAGCGCTTCAAATCCAATAAAAAATCTTCAACTGGAGTAATTTCATCGCAGAGCACTTCAACGCAGATGGATAAATACTTTTGGGTGGCTTCCCCAGTTGTGTCTGCCTCAGCAATAAGTCCCCATATATTTTCTGTGTGTTTAAGTTTATTATATAAAACTGTTCAAGGTAGTTATTCGATTAATTCCATATATGCCAGCAGTGACTATATTTCTCGAGTCTTCAGTATTGTGCATTGTGATTTATATACATTATTTCCATCCAGAATACAGCATCTTGTTTATCTCCTAACCCTCCCACTGACGTCCAAGCAAGATGAGAGCTTCTTTCAAATTGATGCGAATATTACCATGGTTGAAGAAGCGCTCACAGAAGCATTGGACAACGGGCTAAAGATTGATACAGTGAGAGTGCTTCTGTGTTTCTTTCCATTCTGGCTCACAGTGCTTGAAAAGAAAAATATCCTGAAGAAGCACTTGCAAGATTGGTGGTGTCAGTTATAAACTTGAACTCAAATTAGCTATACTGTAGAGAATTTTATGCAATAGATTAATAATCAGTTAATAAGACATCCTATGTTATATTTACAGTTTGTTTTAAATAATTGAAAATTAATGACTGAAAATGCACTGTGTAGATTTAAATACCCTGCCCCATGAAGCCTCAGTCGCCGGCCCTTTAAGCCCCCCTACCGCGACAAGGATCATTGGGCCTCTTCCAGTGAGAAAACCATGGCAATTCTCTTTTATCGTGACAAACACCACTTACATGGTAAGACTACTCCATCTCAATGAATGGTCATCAGTTACTATTTTCTGATCAGGTTAAGTTTTTGGGACTACTCCTTGATACTCATCTTAGCTGGTCTGCTCATGTAAAAGACCTTAAGGCATGGTGCCTGAGACAACTCAATGTCTTGAAGAAATGTTACAATGTTATAGGAAAGCTACTAGAGTCAATTATTGCCTTGGGTGGGGCTTTGGTTTCCTGGGCGTTTCCGCACCCTCCTCAGCTCCCTGCCTTGGAGTGGCTTCGGTCACCCGGGCTTTGTTAGAGGCAAGCAGGGAGGGTTTTGTGGGGGTGCTTGTTTATGGCCTTGCTCGGCACCTTGGGTCTATTCGGCCAGACAGCCTTGGGAACAACAACATTGCTAGGAAAATTAGAAACATTTAATTTAATTAATTCTTCTCAGCATGGATTCACTCAGGGATGTTCTTGCCTTACTAATTTGCTTAGCTTTTTCTCAGAGGTATATGAAGCAGTAGATAATGACAAGTCATATGATTTAATATATTTAGATTTCAGTAGGGTAAGACGGGGTAATTTCGCCGCGGGGTAATATCGCCGCAACGCTAATTATTTGCATTCAAACGCCGATATCTCCAAAACTATTGCATGGATTCGGCTGCAGTTTGGCTTAGGTTGTAGAGCAGTTTTGGCTTAGGTTAGGTTGTATAGCTAGTTTGGCTTAGGTTGTGTTGCAGTTTCGCGAGGCCTGGCACCGGGGCTAGCGGCGCGTCTGACGGTATGGTCGGGTGTGTGTGGGTTTTTTTTTGGGTGCGTCCACTGTGGTGGTGCGTGTGACACAGTGTTGGCAGTAGCCGTCAGCTGCTGCCTGGTACATTGCACTAGCACCCTACACGCCGCACCCACACGAGACACGTCCACACCCGCACTAAATATGTCAACACCCGTAGGCCTAATAAATACGTCTCACATACGTATGATTTGTACATTTCTTGCTCAGGGTCCTAAGTCTTCGGTCCCTGCTGTTCAGAGGTGTGTCGCCCTTCAGCATATGCTATATCATGTTCCTGCCCGTGTCATATACACTGATGGGTCTAAAAGAGATGGGAAAGTTGGTTGTGCTGCAGTTTCGGAACCTGTTTTTCATCATCATCATCATCATCTCCGACGCCTTGCTTCCCCCTGGGAAACCCCCACTAGAGGATGGCCATGACAGAAATGTCTCCAAGCTACTTTGTCAAGACATGCCTCCTTTGCCCGTGCCACAATGCCCCTTCCACTACGTGGAAGTTTTTCTTCAATATATTTTTCCACTTTCTTTTCCCATACCATAGGTTGTCTTCCACTACTAGCGGTTCCACTCACCTGACTCCCATATATCTTTCTTGGCATTCTGTCTTCATCCATTCTCTGAACATGACCATACCACCTCAAAGTACTTCTCTTTATCCACTCAACCACACCACAATCAATGCCCAAAGCCTGCTCTTCCATTCCAAAGGACTCGTACACTTCCCTATTACTTGGCCCATCTAGCCTATTCATGCCAGCTGCCATTCTGAAAAAGCTCATCTCCACAGCTCTTAGTTTGAAGAGGTCCTCGTCACTTGCCGTCCATGTCTCGCTTCCATACGAGAGTGTTGGGAGCAGCACACTGTTTCTCAGTGACTTTTTGACTTCCTGGCTAACCATTCTTCCTTTGAGAATACTATCAAGTTCTCCAATCACTTTTCTCCCTTGCATTTTTCTCTCTTTTATCTCACTCTCCATTTTACCATATTTGCATAGTACAGCTCCCAAATACTTGAAACTTTCAACCTCTTCTAGTACTTCATTTTTCATTTTTATTTTACAACTTTTCTTGTGTTCTTTCTTGATTCTATATTTTTCCTTAAAATCTATAGTTTCATGCATTCTTCTCTCAAACACCATTACCTTACATTTCCCTACATTGACCTTTAACTTTCTCTTTTCACATACCCTGTCAAAGTCAGTGACCACTCTCTGAAGTTCTTCAGCATTTTCCGCCAACAGGACTGCATTGTCCGCATATAGGCATGTTAAAATCTTCCATGTTCTTCCCTCTGATTTCAGTCTAGCTCCCACACCCATTGATACAGCCCTACATTCCCTAATCACTCCATCCATGTATATATTGAACAACCAAGCTGACATGACACATCCCTGTCTTACACCTACATTGACCTCAAAACTTTCACTTAACTTATCCCCTACCTTCACATTTGCCATTGCATTCCTATAAAAAGATTTTACTGCCATTAGCAACTCTCCTCCCACACCATATACTGTTAACACATCCCACAGGCCCTCCCAGTCTACTTTGTCGTAGGCTTTTTCCAAATCCATGAATGCTGCATAGAGTTTTCTGTTTTTGGCCAGATACTTCTCTACCAACAATCGCATTGAGGCTACCTGGTCAACGCAGCCCCTGCCCTTTCTGAAACCTCCCTGTTCCTCGCCTATTTTGTCATCCGTTATCTTCTGTAGCCTCTGTGTTACTACTCTTGCGTGTACCTTTCCAGGTATGCTAAGCAAGCTAATTCCCCTATAATTCTTACACTCTTCTTTACTACCCTTCCCTTTGTACAAGGGTACTATCACTGCTTTCCTCCAGTCCTCTGGTACACTTTCCTTTTCCCATGCTAATTTACATAACCTATGCATTATGTCAACCGCTTCTTCTCCTCCATATATCAGCATTTCACCTGGGATGTTATCTACTCCAGCAGCATTGCCCATTTTAAGTCTATTGATTGCTTCTTTTACTTCTTCTCTGCTTATCTGGCTTTCAACTACCCTGTTTATTCTACCTCTCTCCATTCCTATGGATGAGATCTTTGCCTTCCCCCTACTCTTTACAGCTAAGCTACTAAAATGATCTTTCCATACTTTCACCACACCATCACCCTCTACCACTTCCCCATTCATGTCCCTCATCCTACCACCTGAGACACTCTCAGTCTTCTTCCCTCTGGCTTCTTTCACAGCTCTGTAGTATGCTTTCCTGTCATTCAGAAACTGTTCACTAATCTTTCTCCCATATGCCTCATCTGTCTTCCTTTTAGCGTCTTGTATCGCCCTCTTCACTCTTTGTTTCAAATTTGTATATTCTTCTTTCCTCGCATCTCTAGTTTCTCTAGGTATATTCTTTTGCAGCATACTCTTTCTGAACTCTTTCTTCTTTTTCACTATTTCTTCTATCTCTTTACTAAACCATGCGTTACCTTTCTTCTTCCACATTTTAAAGGTTTTCTTCCCACATACTTTCTCAGCTGCTTTAATCATGGAGTCTCTTGTACCTTTCCATACTTCGTCTACAGTATTTCCCAGATCTATCATAACATCCATGTCCTTTATAGTCTCTTTCAGGATGTCCTTGTATTTTGTTGCATTACATTCTTCATTTAATTTTCTCACATTTATTCTTTCTACTGTCAGTTTTCTCTCTTTCCTCTCATATTTCCACTCTTTCCTTATCCTCACTTTTGTCAGCACTGTATAGTGGTCTGATCCCGTCAGCATACCTCTTACAGCTTTTGAATCTAAAATTCTTCCTTTTAGTCCTGAGTCCATCATGGCGTAGTCAATTAGAGATTTCTGTTCCTGCTCACCTTCACCTCTGTGCCATGTATATCTATGAATGTGACGATGTTCAAAAAATGTGTTAGCCAGAAACATCTCTCTCTCCGCACATACTTCTAAAAGGAAGTCACCATTCATATTCCTACCCTCCACACCCCATTTACCCACTATACCTTCTATCTCCTCGTTTCCAACTCTACCATTCATGTCGCCTTTAAATATTACTTGTGTACACTCTTGCCTTTCTCTTATACATTTATTGACTTTATTCCAAAATTTTCTATTTTCTTCCGCACCTTTTCCAGTTTCTTGGTTGACTGGTGCATAGACACACATAAAAGTATACCTATCTATCCCAATCTTGCACTCACACCATACAATTCTTGAGTCCACGCATCCATAGTTTTTCACACACTTCCTCAACCTTTCTGACAAAATTACTGCTACCCCTTCCTTTTTCTTACGTTTATATCCTGCATCCAATCCAGACCAGACAACCCATCCTTCCCCACCCCACAAATCATGCTCACTCTCACCATCCCACACTCCAGAACCCAACAGGTGCGTCTCACCTACCCCACACACATCCACACATCCATCTTTAAGCTCTCGCATCAGACACACTCTCTTGCTAAAATCATTTATGCCATTGGCATTGAAGGCACAGACACGGAGCACGCTTTCCTTCACCCGAACGACGTTTCCACCACTTTTCTGCTTTGTTCCTCCATCCCCGAGGGGGTCCTGGCCGGAAGCATACCGAGCACAGTTGTTTCCCAGGAGGACTTAGGGCCTGGACATAATGCCTCCAAACAGGGCGCCGGATTGTCAAAAGTATACTAAAAGAAAAACTAAAAACTGATACCAACATCAGTATAAAAACATACAACACAGTAAAAATTAAAATATTAAGAAGATAGGGAGAACAAAAATATACAGGGGACAACAGAAATATAGTTACAAGGGGGATAATTTTTATAGTGGAAATTAAAAGAGGATTTAAAATTAAAAACAAAGTGTGCTGCTGAAGAAAATAGCACACCCGCCCTCCCCTTTAGTTCCACCGTCAAGCAAAAATAAAAATGTTAGAAATTTAAAAGGGAGGATTAAAATGAGGACGGTGTAATAACGAGGCTACCTCGAGAAGGCGGGGTAGGACTTACTTACCGTAACTAGTCACGGTAAGCTACAGAGGTGCGTTTTAGCAAGACTTTAACCAATACCGTACTTATACGCAGATACCTGTTTTTAGCTTGGCTTTATCCCCATATTCATGTTTTTTACTGCTGAATTGCGTGCATTGTTGGGGGCAGTTGATATGGTCCCTTCCTTGCCAGTCAACACCCCTCAGGTGGTTATTTATAGTGATTCCATGAGGTTGTTGTTGTTGTTGTTGTTGTTTTTGTTTTGTGTTTTTTTTCTTCTATGTGAATGAGGGAGACAAAAGGCAGAACTGCCTGTAGCGAGTGTCTCCCCCAGAGTTGAAAGAGTGACAGGGCCAAAATCAAGGGATGTTCGAGCTTAAATGCCTGGACACAAGCATTATGGCATTTCAAGATATTTCTACGAGGGATCCACTTATTTCCACTAACCTTTCCTTGTCCAATAGGAAAATCCAGTTGCTAGGTACCTGCCCATGCAGGGCCCTCACATGGGGGGGGGGGGGGGGGGCATATGCCCGGGGGCGGCAATTCTAGCCTGGACTTGCCGCCCACAAGGCTGACAAAACAACAGTAAAAAAAAAAGAGCTCAAAGAAGCCCTGAATATTTTACCGTAATCGACGATTTTTGCTTTAAAATCAACAAAAATGAAATATTTTACCTTATCCTTTCTGCTATAGAGACATTAACCCTCCAGCCCCGGGGGCTATAGCTTGCGACTGTGCTCCGGTACCGGGTGTTTTGACGATCTTTGGCCTATGTTAACTACTCTGTAAGTCAATGAATATGTCATGTAATGTTGTGAATAAAAAAGAATAATGTTCCACAAACCTTCCTCTGTCGAATGGCGTTGAGTAGAGGTCTCTAGCCCCTCTGGTTGCATAATGGTGAGCGCGGGAAGACGAGTGCTTTTCGGCGGCATATTCTTCCCGCGTTCGGACGCGTCGCCCCGGCCATGGCTACGACGCACCTAGCCGCTCGTCGCGCCAAAGTATTTATCTCCCTTAGACGATTTTAGTGTTTGATATTGAGAATGTGATGTTTATTTAATATTTTCTAGTTATTTTGAGGCCAATTATAAAATATGTTTATTAGGGTATCACTGTCACTGATATTGCTAATTTTCACTCGATACCGTACATTTTATTAGTAATTGAGGTAGCTTATTGTTGTATTAGGCACTGATTATTCGTTATCACAGGTGTTTATTATACTTTGGCCATCATATATTAGGTCTTGTGTCACTTTCACTTTGACAAATATGCTTTAGAGAGTCACTGTCACTGATAATGCTCATTTTCACTCGATACCGTACATTTTATTAGTAATTGAGGTAGGTTATTGTTGTATTAGGCACTGATTATTCGTTATCACAGGTGTTTATTATACTTTGGCCATCAAATATTAGGTCTTGTGTCACTTTCACTTTGACAATATGCTTTAGAGAGTGTCACTGTCACTGATAATGCTCATTTTCACTCGATACCGTACATTTTATTAGTAATTGAGGTAGGTTATTGTTGTATTAGGCACTGATTATTCGTTATCACAGGTATTTATTATACTTTGGCCATCAAATATTAGGTCTTGTGTCACTTTCACTTAGTTATATGATTTGTAAACGTTTTATATACAATTTATTGTCTTTTTTCACTGATTTATATATTTCTATAGGTTCTAATCATATGAATGTCACTTGGTATATACATATGTGTCACTTTCACATATTATTATGGTGTAATTGTATTTGTATCAATGTTCTCATAATACATGACTTTTGTATTACAATACATTGGTTTTCTTCCACTTTTTGCCTATATATAATTATAGTGTACATATTGTCATTTTATTTGGCAATTTCAGTATGATTATTAGAACTCCAGCTTGGAGTGGTAATCAAAGAAGCACTCTAAAGCACAGAGTGCCACCTTGCACTCCACACACTCCATGGTTGACTTTTTACCTGACCTCGGCTTCACCCTGCTGTTGTAGCAGACATGGCACCGCTTCTGCTGTGTTCTTCCTGATTCATTCTGAGGCAGGGAACCAAGCCTGTGCCTAATCAAGTATTGAGCACACTGCACGCGGTCAATAACGGCGGGCCCAGGATGTGCCACTGCCCTCTGTGGCGTAGCATACTTCTCCAGGAGCTCCGTCAACACCTGCTTTTGGAACCTCCGCAGGCTATTGAACTTCATGGGTGTGTTCACATTCCGAAGCTTGTATATGTTGTAGGCATTCAGAACTGACATGTCCACCATATGCAGAAAGAACTTTTTGTACCATCTGCACGAGGTACGCAGGCAGTCAATGAAGCCTATCTGCATGTCGGACTTGTCCACCAGCCTCATGTTGATGTTGTAGTCCAGGACAGCATCGGGCTTGGTCACCCTGGCCTGGGTGCGGCGATCCACCTTGCCAGTCTCCACCATTTCCCCCTTGTGGATGGTGGTCAGGAGGTTGACCTTCCGCTGGTCGTGCCAGTGGATAGCCAGAATGGGCCCCGACTTCTTCTTGAACACATCACCTTTTTTGGTCTTTGGAGGGAAAGGTGGCATGCCCTTCCTTTTCCCTCGTACTGTGCCTACAGTCCCCGTCTTGCGCTCATGCAGGTACTGTGAGAGAGTGGGGGACGTGTAATAATTGTCCGTGTAGAGGACGTGATTCTTGTGAAAGTAGCGGTCCATCATGGCTTGCACCACTGCTCCGCCAAAGCCAATGAGGGGGTCCACAAGCAAGTCCCCTTCCTTCCCGCTGTAGACCAGGAAGTCCAGGACATAGCCAGTTTGGCAGTCGCACAGCACAAAAAATTTTATGCCAAAGCGATGTCTTTTTGAGGGGATGTACTGCCGGAAGCTGAGTTTTCCCCGGAACAGCACAAGAGACTCGTCAATGACGACCTTGCGGAAGGGCTTGAAGTAGGAGGTGAAGCGTTCTCGCATCATCTCGTACAACGTCCTAATCTTCCACAGCTTGTCTGGGAGGTGGACGTCAAGGTTGGTGACAAGATGGAGCGCTGCGAGGATATCAAGGTACCGGTCGCGAGACATATATTTCCCGAAGGCAGGGGTGGATATCAGATCATTGGTGATCCAATAGTCAGGCAACCTATGCTTCTTGACATGAGGCATTAGCATGGTGAGTGCCAGGAACACCATGAACTCTTTATGAGTCACTGGGGTCCACTGCTTCATGTGGCCCTTGGTCACCTTTCCCAAAAAGTGGACCTGGAATTGGTGCTGCTTATTTGTCTCTTTGACAACATAGCCTACCACCTCCTCATCAAAGAAGGCCTCAAATAGTTCGTGTGGTGGAGCATTGGGGCCTGCAGGAAAATTGGGGGTAACGCCTGAACCCTCCAGTACCTCATCAAAAGCTGGCACATCAGGGTTGTATCCATCCTCATCAACTACGTCTTGCCACTGAAAAACGTAGAATGGGTCTTGTCTACGCTGACGAGGAGCTCCAGGTGGTGGCCCAGCACGCCCACGGCCAACTCGGGAGGCGCGCGCCCTAGGGCGGCGAGGGCGGCGGCCAGGGCGGTGGGCAGCACGACGGGCAGCACGACGCCGGGCCAAGCGGATGGGTCGAGGGTCGTCGATGTCCATATAGTCATCGTCAGAGTGGTCATCTTGCCCTGACGGTGGACCTATGTAATCATGGCCAGAGTCTTCAGAGAGGTGCCCTTCATCATCAGTGGCCCCCACATAATCTGGCGGGGAACCAGTGATGCGTGGGCGGCGTGCGGGTGGGCGAGGTGGGGAAGGAGTGGCAGGTGAGGCTGTGTCCCCCGAGGTCCTGGGCTCCTTGGCCTGCGACGAGTGACAGAAAGCAATGTTTCACTGTCACTAGGCCCAGGTATTGGTGATGCGAGCTCAAAGACTTCTTCAGGAAGACATGTTGAAGGCGGGAGAGGTGGGGAGGACCGTGGGGAAAGTTGCGGGGACGTATGGCTGGGGCCGGCCGGGGTGGACGCCGCGGGAGCCTCGAACAAAACTCTCTTACTTTTCTTAATTTTTTTGGTATATTTCCTACCTTTCCCCTTTTCGGCAGCAGTATGTCTCCTGTCGGGGGACCTAGGAGGCAAATAGGCCGAAAGTGTGGGGTCCTCAACCCTTGGCAATGGTGGGGGTGGTGGGGAAGAATGCGGGGCATCCGGGTCATCTTGGGTGGCGTGGGTAGATAAGGGAGACAATGGCGGACGAGAAGGGTCACCACGCTGACCCTCACTCACAGCCTCATCCTCACCAAGTAGTTTTGCTTGTTCCCTAGCTGCCGCGGCCGCCTTCTCAAGTATTTTCTGCTTATACAAATGTAGCTTGAAAGGCGATTTACCTGGGGAAGTGCTTGGCGTCGTGTCACTTATGCGAAATTTGGTGAGTGACCTTGAACTCTCCCACTCACTCACTCTCTCAAGTTCACTGTTTTTAGGTAAACCAGCTTCCTCAACAACTGGTACATCACCTTCATCACTCTCATCACTGTCATGTTCTCTTGCAAATCCCAGGAATTGCTCTTCTTTCTCACTCTCATGGCCATAATCACTCGACTTATAATTACTGGAGTCGTCACTGACTTCATCATCAACATTATGCTTGGCATCAGCTCGCTCATAAAGTCTCAATGTCGTCTCAATACCTCCGGGAGATAACACATTTAGGCGATGGCGTCGGGGTAAGGCGCGACGAACTAGCAAGGGCGTCGTAGGAAGCACGGTATCGGACACAGCGGAATCACTATTTGGCGTACTGTCCATGATGGCGTCGGGGTAGATACTGTTGCTGTGGCGTAGTTTACGCCTGGTGGCGCCACCTACCGTCCCACGATACCGAAAATGTACGCGCGGCATTCGAAAGCACGCACGCAAGCAATGGGCGTTCAAGAGCCCTTCCGGGTTGCGCGGGCCGAGGTTGTTATGGGCGTTCAAGAGCCCTTCCGGGTTGGAGGGGTTAAATACAAATTTTAAAATCTGTTTAATTATTTCGCAAGCCAATAGCTAAAATGTCTACATGAAAAATAAAATGATTAAGTTTGACTCAAAATATCTATGTTTTCTTTTTCATTTGTTTACTCAAGCTCAGCTGATTCGTGGTTTTGGCGTACTGCCGAAAACAGCAGAGCTGCTGCTTAGATAAATATAGTTTTTTCTACTCTTTTAAGATATTTTTTTGACGAATCTTTGATAATGCCGATAGATGAAGTCACATAGATGTTCGGTATTCAATGTGTACTCATGCCACATGGTATTACTCTCTTTAGGCTAATAGACAAAGTATTGATGGTTCCCCATCTTATTTACAACAAAAGGAATTAGAGTTTGAACAATTATTGTGGCCCAAGGAATTATATGGGCAGTAACGTATTAGTATCAATACGCGAGCTTTAATACGCGACGAGGTCCCCCACATTCCGCGCCAGTTACGTAGGCACGCAGGGCATTGTGGGATACGCCAGTCTACCCTCATTGTTATATTTCTTATGATTTGGATGTTTGTATACATATATGTACCTTTTGTGGCAATTGATGGAGATAAATAGGCCTAAAGTAGACAACTTGGAGTCAGTGCCGCCATATCTTATTTACTTTCAGATTACGAGTATAAGAAATATATTCATTATTTTGCAAAGAAACGTTAATTATTAGCTAGTAAAAGACTGTAGCCTACTTCGATCCAATGATTTGTCTTTAAGAAAGATCACAATAGGCCTAGCCTATTAATCAATCATGTCTTAATTAAATGTTGATACGAATTTGACAGCTCAAACAATTATTCCGTTAGCCTACAATCATTTTCTAGCTTCCAATAATATTTGTGATGCATATAAAATATTACTTTTTAAAGTGCATGGCATAGGCCTAGATGGCTGATGGGCTACACTTCAACATAGGCTATGCGTTAATATTCAGTTATACTAGATTATTTTTTAAAGTATGTACAGTACTCAGGTCCATACATACATAGCCTACATTTTTAAAGTACAATAGGCCTACTTTGTTTCTCAGTGTTATGCAAGATTAGCCTATGTGTAGACCTATAGGCTATATACCAAGCACATCGTATTGAAGCAGCTAGGCCTAGGCCTACTAATCGAATAAAATGCAATATGCATTTATATATGATTATATATATTATTATTTGTGTACCGTAATTTAATAGGCCTATAGCTTAATAGGATATATATCGAATTGGTTTAATAAAACTATTTAAAAGATTCGTTCAATAAGATTGTAGTTCCCTAATCACATGAAACTGCAACAAAACTTCACGTAAAGGGCAATAAGCAAATTAGATTTCGGAAAGGGAATCTGTAACCTCAGTTGTGTGTTAAATTTAACCCTTTTCCTAAGCTTTTATACAATTAATAGTGACGTACACATGTTCAGAACATGTGACCCGGGGCTATTCCTTGGCCAGGATTAGCCCCGGGTCATACTTTTAATTATTATGAAATTAATATTACTGTATTACCATTTACTTTTTTTTTTCAGATTCACTTAATTATACGGCACACACAACAAATGCATGTTTTATTATGTATACCGGTATCCTATAATCACGTTGCCCAAATTAGGGTCATAGGCAGTAAGCAGTGGAGGTGGGAAGTGGTGATGGGGAGGGGGGGGGGGGTCGGGTCACTGAGAACTTTGCCCTGGGGCGGCACTTAGGCATGTAAGGGCTCTGTGCCCATGTGGGGATAGCGGGTAGTGAGAGAGCGTATCGTCTCGCTAAAACAGCCTGTCTCGTTCCAGGTGAGGGTCCTCTCTTGCGCCTGTCTGACATGAAAGCCGAGGTTCGAGAAGTCATCTCTAGTGTATGGCAACATGAGTGGTCTTCACAGCCCCTTATCATCCATCTTTGTGCTATCAAAGATGTGGTCACCCGTGATACACGTCATTCTGCGAGGACTTGTCGCACATCGTGGTTTATGCACTGTTATTGAGATTTAGGCCAATAGTGTCTTTTTACTCGGAGATAAAGTTTACATTCACTCGTTCACTTTTGTTAAGAGTCGTGCCCAGTGACTCTCTTAATACTTTGCATATTTGTGCTTAGGATCACCTATTCTGATTCTCATTTTGATCTTCTTGAGAGCTATCATTCCCTTTATCCATTCAGGATTACTTGTTAAAGATTGAACTTTTGTGTAATTTATTCTTATTACTCAGTCCAACATATATTTATCGGGACTATTTATGTGTGAGACCTATTGTCTCAAGTTAACCATTCCCCTGTATACAGCTTGTTTATGAACTAAGAGTGTATTGTATGTTCTATGCCTTTGTCTAGGAGTGAAAAAAACATTATAACTTGTCATTGTGTTTCTGTTGATTGCCTGTCATTTGTTGGTATAACTAGAGATTAAGGTCAGTTCTCGCTCAGTCAAGAGCGCACTAATTAAGTTGAGGGCCACTGCACAATTTCAGGAACGGAAAGTGCGACCAGAATATACCTCGCCCTTTTAGAGTCGTAACAAAAATGCTAAAGAAGAAAAAATTTATTATGATTATGCTGTTCAATTTTGGTGTCCTTATTACAGAATGGACATATATTCCTTGGAGAGAGTACAACGTAGAATGACAATTTGAAATGATCCATAATATTAAAAATCTTCCATATGAAGAAAGGTTGAAGAAATTAGGCTTAGGCTACATTCATTATAAAGACGCAGAGTTAAAGGTGATATGATAAAAGTGTTCAAGTGGGTTAGTGGGATAAATAAAGGGGACATGAAAAATGTACTTAAGCTCAGTGATGGTGAAAGAACTCTTAACAAATGGTTTAAAACTAGATCAATTTTGTTTAATTAAAATGTAAAACTTGCAAACTAAACAAACCAAAATTGGGACAAGGACAATATAAAGTCAAATTAAATTATCAAAATCGCTATGTGGAAACAACGCTTACTAAAAATGAAAATTATTAAATAAAAGAACACAATCCACCACATAGGGTGTACATTACTACATGAGCAAGTTAATCTGTTTCCCAAGCAAACAAATTGCACATATAACAACGCACTATCGTCACGTTAAAGGAAGTAGTCAAGTTTGGGAAGTCTGGGACGTTCTGGCAAATTTTACTAAACTGTGCATAAATAAAGAAACTACATGTTAAATGTCAAAATATTATTTAAAATCAAATTTGCAACATGACAAGACATTAACAATAGTACAAAATACAAATATTGATAAGATATCTATACTATTACAAAATAATATATAAAATACAGTACAGCACTCACTAACGATAGTGCTATCGGGTAGGTACCTGTAAGCATAGCATGCCTCAAGTGACCCCTATCAATAACTACCCTTCAAATAACCTACATTTATAGCACAAATAAACTAAGGAAATCGCAAAAGTAAGCAATTGATACTATCGACAATGAATAAATATAATATAAAGACAAATAATTGCAAAATATGAAGTAACAACAGATTTAAACAAAGAGTACTCTTTTAACAAGAACAATAAATTTAAAAAATCATCAATATTAATATAATAATAATAATAATAGAAAAAGATAAACAATAAATACAGACAAAAAGTAAGCAGAGGTTATACAAGAAACTTCAAGTTAAAAATGCTTGATTAAAATTATTGATGTCAAATTTTAGAATAGTCACAATAATTGACCCTAAAAAGATTAAATTTATGGAACAATTTACTTGCCTCAAAACCTCTGTCCACTAAGAGTCTGTATAGTAACCTAGCTCTAGCCCAAAAGTCATCTACTTTAGTGCAGATTTTACAAAATCTTATTAATTGGGAATAAAAACAATTATAAGTTATTTTACTATCGATATTACTACTAGGGAAAGGAAAGTTTATTACGTTAAAATTAAAATCATCAACTTTGTGATATACTTTAAGTATGCACTGTTCATTAACAATCTCTATATTTATATCAAGAAAATTTTCAACTTTATAATTTACGTTACATTGTGTGAGGGGAATAGAATTAGGGTAAATAAGATATAGGCAAGTACAGT
Source organism: Paralithodes platypus (assembly GCA_032716605.1). Classification (NCBI taxonomy): domain Eukaryota; kingdom Metazoa; phylum Arthropoda; class Malacostraca; order Decapoda; family Lithodidae; genus Paralithodes; species Paralithodes platypus. The sequence goes on from CM064521.1 coordinate 6,462,510, forward strand.
ATATACTGTATATTGGTTTGGTAACAGTGGTAGACATGTGGAATAAGTTACCGAGTGATATGGCAGGATCAAGAACAATAGAGCTTCAAAATAAAATTACATAGGCATATGGACGAGATAGGTTGGGTGTTTGGGGGATCTGCCTGGTGTGGGCCAATCGGCTCTGCAGACTCCCGTTTTCTTATGTTTTTTATGTATGATAACCGCTAATCTTCAATCATACTGTAAAAGGCCAAGAGTTAGTAGGCTATACTGTACAGTATATAGTTAAGTGGGCCAGAGTTGAACTCTACTACAACTAAATCAATGGAAAAGACACACAAATAGAAAAGTAGAATGCACTATGTGGCCATGAATATGAAGATTTGAAACATTTTATGTTAGTGTGCCCATCAATAAGAGATAAATGAATGAAAGCTAAAGAATTACAGCAGCCTAAACGAGAGAGAACGGGCAGCCAGGAAGGAACTAATTCAGCAAGCAGTAGAGAAAACTAAAGAAGAACCTGAGGAGTCTCAACACATATGGATTGCTGACCACAAGAATGCTAAGGTGATCAGAGTGCTGAAGAGACGACAGGCAAAGGGCCAGGAGTCCTTTCGTGCCCGATCCTACAGGCAGTAAATCACATTGCAACCCACGCCACACTTATAAATGTATGTACACAAACCTGGATGGCATAAACAATAAGTCTGCTGAGCTGGAAGAAATATTGAGCAAAGAGAAACCTGACTTTGTCTTCCTTACAGAGACCAAATCTAACAGTGAAATGTTAAATGCATGCCTATTTGACACACCAATACCAGGTCATCAGAAAAGACAGGCAGGAGCAGGCAGCACCAGGAGGTGGAGTGACAATCCTAGTGAATAGAAAATTTGAGGTGGAGGAGAGCTCAGTTTTTCACATACAGGACATCCAGCAGAAGAAACAGTGTGGTGTGAGGTCAAAGGTGATGGGGGCCATAGTTTAATTCTAGGAACCATCTATAGAACCCCCTCATCAACTGCAGAGAACAACGCAAGGATATGCGAAGTTATCAAAGAGGGAGAAAATGTTAGCAGGAACAAGCAACTACTTATATGTGGTGACTTCAACTATGGCAACATAGACTGGGAAGAAAACATAGTCAGGGAAGGAACGGCCAAGCCCGCTACTTCTTGGACTCTGTCGCAGACTGCTTCCTAACACAATATGCTCAAGACTGGACACACCTTCGAGAAACGGACAACCCCTCTAGACTGGATCTGGTATTTTCTAAGTCAGAAAACGAAGTGGATGACATGAAGTATTTGGCCCCATTAGGACGAAGTGCACATGCCGTGATCACCTTTACCTTCCACGGTGAACACAAACCAGAGACCTGTCAAAACACATCACGAAAACTGAACTACCATAAGGCAGACAAGATTAAGATGAGGGAGATGTTTAGAGAAATCAGGTGGGAAATTTTATTTGAGAACACCCAGAAGAAATGTGGTGCAAGTTCCTTGAAATCTATAACACTGTACAGTAGTTGAAGAATGAGTACCTACCTTCAAGAAAGGGACGCAAAGCTGCAGGCCGAAGTGGATGACCAACATACTACAGGTCATCATTCAAGAGAAGGAGGGAGCTTGGCAGAACTACTGACAGAGGAAAACCTCAAACCTCAGCTTTGAGGGGGAGCAAAGGATCACACTCCTTTGCTCCCCCTCCAAAGTCATGGAACGCCTAGTATTACAACTAATTACACCTGACCTACCCCTAGCTCCAACACAACATGGCTTTAGGCCACTGCACTCCACAAACACTCTTCTCACAGACCTTACACAAAGAGCTTTCGACGGCATCAATTCAGCTAGACCACCACACAGATCACTATTAGCCACACTCGACATTAGTAAAGCCTTCGATGCCATCCCCGCCACAACCTAACAAACAAAATCTACAACACAAACATGCACAACAACACAAAACGGTGGCTGGCCAACTTCCTAGCAGGCAGATGTGCACACGTATCTTTTGCCGGTCAGTCATCTAAAATCAGAAACTTTCCAAACGGAGTCCCACAAGGATCCGTCCTATCGCCCGCACTCTTCAATCTGTACATGCACGATATAACTACACCCAATACGCCCCAAATAAACTTAGCCTCCTATGCAGATGACATAACACTCACATGCACACACCATGACCCAAAAAGAGCAACAGATCTCCTTCAACCCTATCTCAACACACTACATGGCTGGTGCACTACAAACAGACTTAATCTAGCCCCAGCCAAATCCACCGCAACCCTGCTCACAAGTTGGACAGGAGAACACGAATACATCCCTCAACTCACCATAAACAACACACCCCTAACACATACACACACACCCAAAATCCTAGGAGTAACATATGATACTCATATGACATTCAAACAGCACACCACAAACATTAAAAAGAAACTGACACCCAGACTTAACGCCCTCAGGTCACTTGCTCACACAAAATTTGGACACAACAAAGAAACTACCACCACAGTATATAAACAATACATAAGATCAGTGATGGAATACGCAAGCCCAGCTTGGGCTTCTAACCTAGCTGAAACACATCATAAGACCTTACAGACTATTCAAAACAAAGCCCTGAAGATCATTACAGGCTGCACAGCTACTGCACCCACAGATCACCTACATCAAGAAACCAAAATCCTCAAAGTCAAAGACCATCTGGACATGAGAGGCACTCAATTCCTGGCAGCAGCCTCCACGAACCAAGACCACCCACTAAACTACATGGCAACACACCCACAGACACCAAGAAATATCAAAACAACACCCAGCACACGGTATCACACACAATTATTGTCCTCTCTCCCTCCCTGCCCACCCCGAACCAACTTCCAGAAGCACATCCATACTCATATCTCTCACCGATCCATCCACTCACTCACAGACAACACACAGCTGCATGCACGACCTCCCGAAATCCATCCTTCCGAATCCTCCCTTCCTCGCGAGGACAGAGTCCACCTGGCCAGGCTGAGATGCGGACACCATCCAGCTCTCCTGAGCTATCAGAAGAGACTGGATGACTCCGTTGTCGACGCCTGCCCGGGATGTAACACAGCACCCCATACCATTAAACACATCATAGAAGACTGCATTTCACACAACCACTTACGCCAACAACACAATCTACACTCAATGAGAGCTCTGTGGGAAAGCCCGATCGTGGCCATGGCCTTTCTCAGGGACTCGGGGCTGTTCGGCCAGGCAGCTTAGGGAACAACAACAACAACAACAACCTCAAACAGAAAGGAAATACTGTATACACTGCAGCAAGAAACCTTGCCATGACAGAAGTACGGTGCGCCAAATACAACTACGAGAAGAATGTAGCACTGGATTCAATGGACAACACCAAACACTTCTGGGCATGCATCAGATCCAAGACCAGCATAAAGGAGAAGGTGACAAGACTACAAACACCAGAAGGCTCTCTGACTACCACAGACAAAGAGACTGCAGATACAATGAACCAAGCTTTCAACGGGGTATTTATTCGAGAGGACACATCAGATCTACCAGTCCCTGATGAAACAGTTTACCAAGATGAACTACTCTCAATGCAAATCCATGAAGGGAGGGTACGGAACATTCTGTCTTCACTCAAGGAAAATAAGAGTACTGGACCAGACGGAATCTCACCAGTGGTGTTGAAGGCCTGCGCAGATATTTTGTGTTTACCACTAACACATATCTTCCAGTCCTCCATGGGAGTCTACAGAAAGCCAATTGGCCCACACAAGAAAGATCCCTGTCACACCCAACCCTAATTATAAGGCCTAATTATAAGCCCAGCTCACCAACACCATTAGGACTGACCTCACCAAACGGTCAGAGGTAAAAAAACGGGGGTCTGCAGAGCGCCAATTGGCCCACACCTGACAGATCCCCCTCACACCCAACCCATCTCGTCCATATGCCTATCTATTTTTTTCTTAAAGCTCCCTATCGTTCTTGATCCCGCTATAGCACTTGGTAGCCTATTCCACCTGTCTACAACTCTGTTACCAAACCAATATTTGTCTATATCTTTTCTGAAACAAAATTTATCTAATTTGAAACCATTGGTTCGAGTTCTTTCGCTATCACTGAGCTTTAGTACTTCTTTCATGTCCCCTTTATTAATCCCACTAACCCACTTGAACACCTCCATCATATCCCCTTTAACTCTGCATCTCTAACGAGTGTAAGCCTAATTTCTTCAACCTTTCTTCATATGGAAGATTTCTAATATTATGGATCATTTTTGTCATTCTACGTTGTACTCTCTCCAAGGAATCTATGTCCATTCTGTAATAAGGACACCAAAATTGAACAGCATAATCCATATGGGGTCTCACTAATGACAAGGAAAGTTTTAAGATAACATCAGAAGTTCTGTGACTCACACTCCTAGAGATGAACCCGAGAATCCTGTTTGCCTTGTTACGAACGCTTATAGGCTACACTGTTTTCCCAGAAAAAATTAGCACTTGCTAAATTATTAAGTAATAATAGTAGATATACAGTATTGATGATATTCTCGTTTGCAATTTGTTAAATTTTAATCAAGTTGCGAAACTATCTATCTATCTATCTATTGCCTGACGCCGTGATCCCCGAAGGGGTGGCTACGAACGAACCGCCCCCATGCACCTCTGTCCCCAGTCAGTCGACGCCCCTCCCCCCAACTAGCACTGCCTTCGTTCATGTACTTCCTCACTCCATCCTTCCACCTCTCATTCGGCCTACCTCTCCCTCTCTGTCCCTCCACCTTGCTCTCGTACACCCTCTTAGTCATTCTCTCGCTTTCCATACGTTCCATATGGCCGCACCATCTCAAGTTGTTCCTTTTCACACTTTCCAGCACATCTACCTCCACACCACACCTTCTTACTTCCTCATTAGTCTGTCTATCCCTCCATGTAACTCCGCACGCACTCCTTAAGTAATTAATTTCCACTGCTCTCACTCTTGGTCTGTGTCGGGATTACCACACTGTCATGCAAGGACTTCTTCACTTCCATAAATTTTATTTTAGTAAGCGATTTTGATAAGTTAATTTAACTTTATATTGTCTTTGTCCCAGTTTTGGTTTGTTTAGTTTGCAAGTTTTACATTTTATTTTCAAATCATTGCTAACAAACACACCTAGGTCTTTCTCACAGTCTGAGTTTTCTAATTCCATATTAGCTAGTTTATATTTTGCTAAGTGCAAGACTATGCACTTTGGGAGCAGGAACACGAAACCAGACTACAACTTGAACGGTGTTGCCCTGAGCAAGTCCACCGTAGAGAAAGACCTGGGGATCCTGGTCTCAGAGGATCTCAAAGTGGCATCACACGTCGCTGCAATAGCAGGGAAAGCCAACAGCAGGGTTGGAATAATCAGGAGGAACTTCACCTACTTAAACCAGGAAATTGTGTTAGCCCTCTACACTTCCTTGGTCAGACCCTTGTTCGACTATGGTGCACAGTGCTGGTCCCCCTACCTAGCTAAGGACATAGACTAGCTGGAAAGGGTTCAACACAGGGCGACAAAGCTAGTACCAGAGATCGCACATCTAAGCTATGAAGAGAGATACCGAGCCTTGGGACTGCAAACACTGAGGGACCGCAGGAAACGGGGGGGATATGATAGAAGTACAGTATTCAAGATCCTCCACGAGCACGATGATCTCCCAGCCACCAGGTTCTTCGAGTTAAGCACCACTAACCTAAGAGGCCACTCACTCAAGTTAGCCAAACTCAGACACTGGAGAACCTCACTAAAGGGCAATGCTTTCTCCATTAGGATCATCAACGAGTGGAATGCCCAACCTGACCAAGTGGTCACAGCACCATCAATAGCCTCTTTTAAGTTTAGGTACGATAAGCAGATGGGTATAGCACAAAATCAGTAAGGCTGGCACAGTCGATAGAGGTGGGGACAAAACAAGAAGATCTCTTATTATCCCCCCACTAAACATGACTAGGTAAGCCATACCAGGAAGATGAACTTGGAATGATAGATTATTTATCAAAGAAGACAATCTAGAAGAGAAAAAAGGAGATTTCAAATAAGATGTGGAAGAAGAGAGAAATAAGAATGAAAAGTTTGACATCTAATTAAGAAAGATAAAATAATTGACTGTAAAGTTGTAAACAGGAAATATTTATTTATCTCAGAACTTCAGGGAGCTGCCGTTGCCAAGGCGTTTTGCTTCTTGGAGACGACATCGCATTGGCATACTTTAGTGTACAATACTATGAACAGAATTATTGGTATTATATGTTACTTACATGTCTTAGTTTCGGTGTCACCTCGGTCAACTTGGAAGTCCACCGCCTCCACACCTCTCTTCGATCCGGGCATACAGGAGTTGATCGGGGATCAAGTTTGGGTAAATTTCTATAATTGCACCTATACGAGCTAAAAAATATATTATTGTATTTAACAGGAAGGTACGACGAGGTAAGTGATGTGGTATAGGTGGCAATATGCGGATATGGATTATAAGGGCATTCCGCCCCCTCTGACAAAAGTCTATCAATCTAGATGTGACATGGATTTTACATTGTGTCAGAGAGACATTAACCTAACCTAACCTAACCTAACCTTACCACCTTACCTAACCTAACCTAGCCTAACATAAGGGGGGGGGGGGGGCTTATAATCCATTTCCGCATATTGCCACCTATACCACATCACTTACCTCTTCATACCTTCCTGTTAAATACAATTATAATTTGTTTAGCTCGTATAGGTGCAATTATAGACCTACTGTATACCCAAGTTTGACCCTGCTCCTCTTGAGGCAGGACCGTGTGGAATGGAAGGCTCGTCTGGCAGTCGCTCCAGGAACTTGTCCAGCCTCCTCTTAAAGGCCTCCGTTGTACAGTCCGTCAGGTCACGAATGTCCTTTGGGAGACTATTGAATAGTCTTGGACCGACGTTCAGGAAGCTTGTTGAGAGGAGGGTCCTGTGATGCTGGGAGGATGAGCCAAGGACTCGTCTGTAGCAAGTCCCCCCCCCAGTCGTGGCAGACGTTGGATGCCTCCTTTCTCTTCAGGGAGAGGGTTTGGTACTATACCTTCAACTATGTTCCACATGTATAATACAGTACCGTTCCCTCCTCCTCTGTAGAGAGTATAATTTAAATTTTCTTAACCTCTCCCAATATGAGTCTTGTTGGAGATTCTTCAGTTTTCTGGTGAAGGTCCTTTGGATTTGTTCCAGTTTCTGAATGTCTCCCGTTCTGTCAGGGGACCACAGCTGGCACAGATATTCCAGTTTGGACAGCACTAGGGACTTACATAATGGGATTAGATTGTCAGGATCTCTTGATTTAAAAGTTCTTAGGATCCAGCCAGACATTTGCTTAGCAGATTTTGTGATGTTCTCAATGTGTTCCGAGAAAGTACAGTCATTGCTCATGACCACTCCCAGGTCTCTCGCAGAGCCCTTTTCGGAAATATTTTGGTTTCCCACTTGATATTCACTGCCTTCGAAGTTTCTCTTGTTTCCATACCGTATTACTTCAAATTGAATACGTGGATTGGCCTCTCAATCTACCAGATTGGAAGCCAAAGCGTCACATTTTTCCTTTGCCCCTCAACTTTCTCTTCATAATTGCTGAGGGGCACAGGGCCCTGGGTGGGGCTTTGGTTTCCCGGGCGTTTCCGCACCCTCCTCAGCTCCCCGCCATGGAGTGGCTTCAGTCACCCAGGCTTTATTGTGGTCGGCAGGGAGGGTTCTGTGGGGGTGCTCGGTTATGGCCTTGGCCTTGCTCGGGGACTTGGGGCTGTTCGGCCAGGCAGCTTGGGGAACAACAACAACAACAACAACTTCAAATTTATCACTATTGAATTTCATGTTATTTGATTGGGCCCAGTTGCATACGGGATCCAGATCTTTTTGTAGAAGGTCAGCGTCGACTTTGTGGGTTATTTTACGGCTAATCCTCGTGTTGTCAGCGAAAGATGAAATTCTTGAACTATCAACTTTCTCATCTATGTCCCCAATCATAATTAGAAACAGGAGTGGACCCAACACTGAGCCTTGAGGGACTCCACTGAGCACCTTGGTTACATTGGAGCGTACTGCGTTCACAGTGACAATCTGTGTAGGGGAGAACGGTGATGGTTCGGACACTTTTTTTTTATATTTATAGAAATTCAGGTTTAAGCAGTAGTATAATCTAGTTGATGTTAAAATGTTGCTTCGTTATTTGGTTCTTTAGCCTAATTATATCAAACCCTTAACTCTTCAGTTTTGAGCTATAGTTCCCGAAACACAAGTTTCTAAATCGACCGAACCATCCCTACCAGTGGTGATGGTTCGGACAGAGGGGGGGGATGGTACGGCCAAGTGTATTAATTGGCATAATCTTAAAATTATGTGAGTTGGAGTGGCTAAAATCAAGAATTTATCAATTAAAAGACATATTTTATTGTGCTAAAGTACAAAATTAACTTCATAATTCAAATTAACCTGCATATTTGCTAAATAAAATAATGTTTTAAAACTGAATCAAGCTTCACCAGAATTATGTATAATTTAGTTAGCCTGTTACTGTCTTGCTTTAAAATAATGAAATAATCTCTCTCTCACACATGCACAACATTTGACTCCAACATCCAAAATTGTATCTTCATAATTGTTCCAAAACATATATACAGTACTTAAAACAAATACAATTAATCAACATTATGGATAATTTTACTCTGCATAAAGTTAGGCATGTATCTCGATCTGTCATACACACATTCACTCGATCTTTGTAATTATCTCATACACCAGTTCTCTCTCACATATTCACTCCAATCTGTACTGTAGTCTACTTTCGTTCTTTCTCAAACATCTGTAATAAATAATAATAGGCATGTGTAATATTTGTTAATAGTTTGAAGTTTATTTGACTCCCTCAAAGTTATGCATATATAATTACTATATTGCTTCATACATTGCTTCGTGGTCTCGATACTCTGGACTATCATTTCATTATTATCACTTTGGCTGATAATGTTTGCTTCATATTACAATATACCATAATTTGTACCGAAACTCAACATGCTTTGTAGTATCATGATTCGATACTTAATTAGTACAAAGATTCATCTGTTTCAATAGTTCATATTCTTTGATCTCTAAGTTTCATACCTTAATCATAATTGTTTTATAGAGAACAATATTATTACTAGTCAGTTAAATTGTAGCAGTCGAAGGAATAACATTAAACCACCACTACTGCTACCTCGTGTATCTTTATTCCTTCAACCAAATACTACAGCATGTAATTTATCAATAAATAAAATAATAGATGCATTTACATCTATTGCCCCCCTATACTATAGGTAAAGCGGGATGGTTCGACCACTGTTGAACCATCACCACCCTCAACTGTCCGAACCATCCCGATTTTAAATAGTTAATTTTTGGGTACTCTCAACTTTCACACGAGAGTTTAGCATTCGTTTTTTACGGCAATATCTAATGCATGCAACACAGATTAACCATAATATTTCATAACTCGCTGGTTGACATGCTCATGGAGGTAGAGCTTACGATATAAACTGCAAAAAAACAAAATCTGATCTGCATAGAAAAGTGTGGCATTTGTAGGCCCGAAATTCCGTGTGACTAACGTAAACAAACTCACACTTTCATGCAAGATCTCGCGGCCTTAGGTCCCATACGTTTCTCAGGAAATGCACTGTCCGAACCATCCTTCAGTCCGAACCATCACCACTCTCCCCTACGTCCCACTAGGAAGTTGTGCAGCCATGTCCCAATTTTACCACCAATTCCATGAGCTTTCACTTTATGGAGGAGTATGCCGTGGTCTACTTTTTCAAATGCTTTGGCAAAATCAAGATAGACCACATCTACATTACCTCAATCCTTTTTTGGTGTTTTCGAGGATATTACTGTAGTGCTCAAGTGACAAGCATGATCTCCCCTTTCTAAACCCGTTGTTGACTTGGATTTAGTTTGTTTTCATTTTCTAGATAGTTTATTATTTGTTATCTGAGGACTCGCTCGAAGATTTTTGAGATGCGGTCTCGGGATGATAAGACCGCATCTCTAGCTGCCACTAAACCTGCAGCCAACCCTACTCCTGCCAGCCACCCTGCTCCTGTCCGCATCGCCCGCATATCAACGAGACAGGTGGGACACATAAGACCTGAGTGGACTACACCAGCATACCCTGCCCAGCCAGCTTCTATGGCCCCTACCACCAGAGAGAAAAGTCAGAGGGGAAGTGATCACCCCCATCTTATAACAGAATCTGCCCGGGGGCATCTAGCTACAAGGTACAGCCAGAGTCCAGGCGCGCCACCCCCAGAGCTACAAGGACCACCACGCGCCAACACCACCCCAGCGCCTTTGATCCTCTCAAGCCGGGCGCCTTAAGTAGGGGCAAGAAGATTGCCTTATACTCACCCAGCCTGGACATCAGTAACTTGCCATTTGGTATTCTTTAGTTCAGGGTAAGAACAGCCAGAGATAGCTGGTGTTCAACTTGTCAGTTGTGTGCTGTGATCGAAGATCTACCAGGTCGGGTTCCCCCCATCAGGAAGAGGACTAGCTTGGGCAACCCACTTTGGGCTCCCCCTTTCTGGCCTTCGATGCGGTGCACAAACCAAGTACCAAAGGATTCCTACCTTGTTTTGTTCAAGGGATTATGAGGATAGTGTAGTAACTTTAGATCTACCAGATCGGGTTCCCCCCATCAGGAAGAGGACTAATTTTGGGCTCCCCTTTCTGGATTCTCTTTTTACTACATGGTTCTGATAGTTCCACGAACTAGCAAGGAAGGAAGACACTTACCCTGACCCCCCTTAGACTACCTATAATGTCACTATCTAGACTGCTTGCAACTCTAGGTAGATCATTATGCTAGTCACCCTAACCCCCTAAACCTTGTAGCAGAACTCCAGCATATCCTTTGGGGATCACTGCACGGTGGGAGTGCAAGAGGAACCCGGTTGTCCCGTGGTAGGCGCCAAGGTCTAAGGAATCATCTTGTGACTCACCCTGGACCAGTAGCTGGAGTCATCACGCCCAGCCGCCCCCCCTGGACCAACTTCCGGAGTCATCACGCCCAGCCGCCCTCCGGACTACTGGATCCTCCCTCGATCTATGGGCCCTCCTCTTCACTACAGCTCTCCTTTAAGTGCTTTTGTATAGTTTATGGATATAGAGTTGACTCAGGGTTGTGGTAGAAGTTATCTTCAGGGGTTCTCATTAACATTACGTCTTGCGATAGGTCTTTCTTCTCCCTACTTAAATTGACGTTAATTAGCCCACTTGCCGGGACACATTATACATACCTATCAGGGGATCCTTATATACACACCTTCCCGGGTTATTGGTCTCCCATAGCCCGACAGAGGGGGCGTGCCTATATAAGACCCATAGCATCAAACACAAACACATATTTACACGTAATCTAGTTCCTTTGTATAACTTCTAGCCTAATTCATTTAACATTCTGTCAGGTTCATAACTCGAATAGATTTCACTCTATCTCAGCTCCCGACGATTATTGCCTCAGCCTTCAGCACCTTGCTAGTACACAATTAGAGTTAAGGATTAATCTTTGCCAGGTGAGATCTAGCACACCTATAGTATTAATATCATTTGTGAGCCTTTCCGAGCCCACTTCATTGTTGATGACCACTTGGCCATTATTGCTTTAGAGTCAGTTAACGTCACTATATGCCGGGGACATCATTGCATGATCCAGACGGCATTTGCCATTACTGCACTCTTGTCTTTTGTTGAGATCCTCTCTGAGATCTATTTGGGTAGGAGGTGTACCTCCACCATTTTGGATACCTTATAATTGTATCCTAGGAGTATTATTATTACCTTGAGTCCGGACCCATTGTCCGACTCCTATTGCTTACTTGATAACCTAATTATTGTATGCCTTAATTATTCTTATTGTTGTTGATGATCTCCAGGTTACAGGTATAAAATATATGTCTTGCTCCTCCATGAACCAGGTGTTAAACTGAATAAAACCCATGTTAACTTGTTACCTGTGTGCTTATTATCCTGCCGTGTTGTCTCTTTATTTAAAGTTTAAGGTATACCTATCCAGTTAGAGAGCTGCTCATTGTACAAAGAATATCTCGCGTTCCAATTTGGACCGGGCATAACACTGGTGGCAGCGGTGTCTCTTTCTCGAAGGTAGCCTTTCAGGTTTTTCCTGCTTTAAATATTTTGAGAGTATCACGACAGGGGTAAGTAGTCAGGATGGCAGGGAAAGCACTGGATATTATTCCTTTCAGACCAGAGGAAACTGACATTGCCACCTATTTAGAGGTTGTCAAGCCAGTGCTTGACATCATATTTAAAGATGAAGTTGCCCCTAAAATACATACTGTAGTCATGAAGCTAGGGCGGTCTATGGCCCTAGTTTCCAGTTATGTAAAAGAGAACCCCGGAATGACCTGGGAACAGTTTGAAACATACACTAAAACTGCCATTAACCCCGTCTTAGGTACTGTGATAGCCGACCAGCAATTTCACGCCATCACCTACGACAGGGACCTCGACGCCACCATCAGCAAGCTTACCAGGCTGGCTTCCACCGCATTCACAACGGCTACAGCTGCAGAGAGGAAGGAGAACGTCCGCCGGACCCTGATGAGGATCCTTCTGCGTGCAGTCCACTTTGCCATCACAGAACCGGCCGGATATGATACAGATCTCCCTATCATACGCCGTATTCTGGCCCTGCAAAAGTCCCAGGAGCAAGGAAAGATCGCGGGTATCCAACGAGCTCCCACTAAGCCACAAGGAGCTCATTCCGGACCAACCTACCACCCTAGCCGCAACCAGGACAAGCCGGAAGAATGGGCCAGAGTCAAGCCTGGAGACTGGAAGCCCTGCAGGTCCCAGTGCCCTATTAATGGGTTGAAGAGGTCTTTTGCCGAGTTGCTGGCCAAACGCTCGAGGGTTCCACTGTTCTGGGGACAGATTCCCTGGCTGAAGCCCTCCAGAAGAGTTGCCACCATCCTAGAAGACGGCACCGCAGGAGCTGAGGATTATGACGAGACAGCTGCAGAGGTTGGTGACCCGGACGACCACAGTACAGTCGAGCCGGAAGTCATCAAACCGGATTTTTAGACCGCCCCCGCCCACCAACTTGCAAACTGGCGGGGGCTCGAGATAGGGGCAGCTATGATATGATAAAGCCTCCCATTTACACCCACCTGACCATCCAGGGAGTCAACTCTCGACTCCTTGTCGACACCGGAGCTTCAAGATCCTGTATTTTTTCCTCTTACCACCAGAGACATCACAACACTTTTGGACCGATTCAACACTCGTCCACCACCTTCATTGATGCCAACGACAACCTTATTCCTAGTACTGGTATCACGGCCCCACTGTATGTGGCCACCCCTCAACCTAACCACAGCCATCACCACGCTTTCATGGTATTTCCCTCCCAAGAAACCACCTACGACGGATACCTGGGATTCGACCTTCTCACGGCCCTTCGCACTACTATCCAGTGTGTTGAAAGAAGATTGTTATTTTCCACCAAACCCCCAGGACTCACCACTCCGAAGATTGCCACACCGCTCCATGACCCTCCTCAGACCTTGAAAGCCATCCGTGTTGCATCGGCCATCACCATTCAACCCATCACCTTGCTGCCACATCATGAACATTGGGTACCCATCCATCCAGCCCTCAACGGAGAACTCATTCACACTCCCTCTCTTCAGAGCCCTTTTGACAGGGATTGTCTCACTGCTCCTGCCATTTTAAAACAAAATGCAGTAAGAATAGCCAACATCTCCGACCACCCTATCACCCTACCCAGGGGTCTCACCATCGGAGAACTAGAGACTTATGATGACCAGCCTTCAACCGACACCACCACCTCCATTCCTGCATCAACTCCATCACTCCCAGACGTTCCTACTCACCTCACCCCTCAACAAAAGGACGATCTCTGCCAGTTAATGGCCGAATACCAGGACATCTTTGCCACCAACTCCCAAGATGTAGGCCACACCCATGTCCTAGAACACCACATTCACACTGTTGGACCCCCAGTCAGACAGGCTATATGAAGAAAGAACCCCCTTCAGCGCCAAGAAGAACAGAAGCAAGTTGCAGAGATGTTAGAAGCTGGCATCGTCATCCCCTCAACTAGCCCTTGGTCCTCTCCAGTGGTACTGGTCAAGAAGAAGGATGGGTCATCTCGATTCTGCATCGACTACCGACAACTCAACGATGTCACCATCAAAGATGCCACCCCACTACCACGCATCGACGACTCCCTAGACTCCCTCTTAGGGGCCAGATGGTTCTCCACACTGGACCTGCAATCCGGATACTGGCAGGTCCCCGTCGCCCCCACCGACCAAAACAAAACAGCTTTCTCCACCAGCCAAGGGAACCTTTACGAGTTCTCAGTGCTGCCATACCCCCAGGGGGTAAGGGGGCCTTCATCTAATGGTGGAGGAAAAAAAAAAAGAATATGCCTCACGCATCCTACTGCATGTCGTACAAGGCGACTAATAGGGGGGATGGTGATAGACTTGCGGACCAAGTAGCCATCACTATACAATGAAGCCTTGTTATTGGCGCTGGCATTGTCTCTATATGATAGTGCTGTGACAGGGCTTCATTGTACTTGCTCCAAGTTGCCTAATGGCGGCAATGTCAACAGAATGGAGCGTAATGAGATGAGAATGGTGAGATGGATGTGTGGGGCCAGGCTACAGGATAGAATAACAAATGTTGAGCTGAGGAGACGTTTAGGTATAAAGAGTATTAGCGAGGTGATGCGTACAAGTAGACTGGGATGGTATGGACATGTGGAGAGAATGGATGAACAAAATTGGGTGACAAAATGCAGGTCTGTGATTGTGGAGGGAGCTGCACCAAGGGGTGGACCGAGGAAGACCTGGGATCGGACTATACGCGCCGATCTCAAATCCAAGAACTTGACAAGTGAAGCAGCCCTTAACAGGGTTGCCTGGAACGCCGCCATTAGGACAAGAGACTGAAACTGCACTTATGTGTGGAACACTCAGTCTTAAAATGTTATGTATGTATGTATTCGGATTATGTAACGGTCCCGCCACCTTCTCCCGACTGATGGAATCCGTACTTCAGGGATTAACTTGGGAAACATGTCTGGCGTACTTGGACGACATCATAGTATTTGGTCGTACCTGGGCAGAACACCTCCAACGCCTCCGCCAAGTTTTCCAGAGGATCCGACAAGCCAGATTAAAGCTGAAGCCTACTAAATGCACCATGGCTCGACATCAGGTCCAATTCTTAGGACATCTGGTGTCAGAAGAAGGACTTGCACCTGACCCCAAGAAACTCCAAGCCATCCAGGAGATCCAACCCCCGAAGTCAGTAAAAGGAGTAAGAGCTTTCCTAGGCCTTGCCTCCTACTATCGGAGGTTTGTGAAGAATTTCGCCACCATTGCCAGACCTCTACACGATTTAACTAGGAAGGAAGAACCTTTTGTGTGGACCCCCGACCGTCTCCAAGCCTTCACCTCCCTCAAGGACCTACTCGTGTCTTCCCCTGTCGTCTCTTTTCCGGACTACCAACTACCCTTTAGACTCTACACCGACGTGTCCCTTCTCGGCGTCGGTGCAGTCCTCTCCCAAAATCGAGAAGGACGAGCGCACATCATTGCTTGTGCCAGCCGGACCTTAACCCCGGCAGAAACCAACTACCCGGTAACTAAAAGAGAATGCTTAGGCATCGTTTGGGCCCTCCAACACTTCCGGGCCTACCTAGCTGGCGTCAAGATCACCATCATCACTGACCACCAAGCCTTACAATGGCTCAGGAAATCTGACTCTAAGAATGCCCTAACAGTCCGTTAGCGAAAATCACTTGAGGAGTTTGATTTTGAGATTTCCTACAGGCCGGGAAAACTCCATACCAATGCAGACGCCTTATCCCGGCTCCCACTGGCACCAGAACAACTCAACGCCATCCAAGGACCTCGACCACCACCTACTACCACTCCCCCTCTCATCCAGGCCTACCTCCGGAACGACAAACCAACTTGGATCTCCACCCGACTTTTTGGCCTCTTACAAAGAAGGGGTGACGCCCTCTTTACCCCAGAAGGCCAGATCGTACTAGGGCCTGAGGATGCTGAACAAATTATGTCTTCCTTGCACACCAACAACGGGATCCATCTAGGCCAAAAGAAGTTGGTGAACACGTTCAAAGACATCTACTGGACTCCTCGCCCCTACACCACGGCCAAGAAAATCACTGAAGCTTGCCGTGCCTGCACCCTGGGAAAAGACCAAACACGCACCCCAGGACCTTCCGGCAAACTCATCGCTTCTAAACCCTGGCAACTTTTGGCAGTGGACGTCATGGGACCTCTACAAAACGACAGGGGATACCGCTACATCATCACCTTCGTGGACACGTACTCAAAATACATGATCGCCTGCCCTGCCAGAGAACACACTGCTATGGCCGTCACCGAGGCATTATTACAACATGTCTTTCCCTATTTTGGGTTGCCACAGGCAATCCACTCCGACAATGCCCCTGAATTCACCGGACAAATTTGGACGCAGATCTTCGAAATGTTTGGATTTCACATCAGCCACTCTTCACCCTACTGGCCAAAAGGAAACTCCATCTGCGAGCGATCTCATAGAACCATCGCCAATCAAATCCGGACACGCCTCCAACAGATGAACTTATCGGACTGGACCAGCCAAATTCGCATCATACAATAGGGAATAAACACCTGCCCCAGAGACAACGGGATCACCCCTCATGAGATGGTTTTTGGGAGCCCACCTCTCCTCATACCACTACGTCACCTAGCTGCCCCTACTGAGGCCTCACCAGGTCTAAATACCAACCTCGTCCACCTCAGGAACCGCCTACGTCAGCTCCAGTTTACCCAAGATCTCCAGCCTGATGAAGCCCCCAAGAACAACCCTCACCAAGTAGGCGACCTAGTCATGGTCGCCATCTTACCTGTACCCTCCAAACTGAAGCCACAGTACAAGGGTCCATTTGAGGTCCTTAGGATCCCAAACTGTTTCCAGGTCATAATTAACTATCATGGGGAATCTCGCACTTATAGGAATAGGTTTGTCAGAAGGTTTCAACCTATTAATAAGAATATTACTGTTGTAGCTGAGCCTGATCAGGATGTTGACTGTACCCCTGTTTCAAATCTTCACCCTCAAACTTCCTGTCTTTCCGGACCTGTCCCTCTTGCGGCTCGCTTGGTGTCGTGACTAGCGTCTCGGACTTCCACCCAGAAGGCCCGGGTTCGCGCCCACGCTCGGCGCATTAAAGATTTTTCACAAGCACTGAGTCGTTACCATCCCTCATGAGCAAAGGGATGGGGTAATAATAATAATATAATAATAATACTTTATTTCAGACTCACACAGTACAGAGGGGACCATACTGGGGTCCATATATACCTTACAGTAACATAAATATATATAAATATATATAAGCTACTGTACATAGGCTACATAAAATAAAAAGAAATTAAATAATACCCAGCTTGCTATCATGTAGTTCACAGCACTGCCTCAACCAAAAACAGTGGTCATCAAACTACTGTGTTACCAAAACCACTGTCCTAATTGTGTACAGTACCATGCCTCACATCATTTAGCTTCCGGTACAGTATGTTGCTACAGTACAGTATAGGAATATCGGTACTGTACTGCACTATGAGGATCAGTACCGGTATGCTAATTCTGTAGAGTAGCAGACCTGAAATCATTACTTAAGGTTAAATATAGAGCAACTTCCTCCAGTGTGCCTGGATCCTGGAGGTGTACACTATGCTTGGAGTTTGTAGCATTTTAATGATCCTGTTCTCAGAAGTGTTAAGGCGCTGAATGAATTTATATGTTAGCTTTCTAATGAGTGATTTGTAACAGTGTAAGTTCATATAGGCACATAGCGTACTTGTACTCTCATATTTTGAGAGCCCCAGAAACATTTTCATGATATTGTGATATGAGATACTTAGTCTATTCACTATCATTTTCTTATAGTTCCACCATAGTTGTGCTGTATACATTGGTGAGCAGTAGGAGTTGAACAATGTTATTTTTGTATCCCATGTGCACATATGAAATTTTCTTAATATTGAATTTCCCTGCATGTAAAGTTGCCTTCGCTGACGACCCATATCCTCATCATCTGAGCGATCACATGAAATATAGTGTCCTAGATACTTTACTTTACTTACTTCTTCTATAATTTCTTCATACAAATGGAATTTAGGTAGCTTTGATTTCAATAGAAGGTTAGATTTAAATATTATGATATTGCTCTTTGTAGGATTAAATTTGACTGAATGTTCGATTCCAAATTTTTCACATACTCTTAATAATTTATCCAGTCCTGCTCCAGAGGGCGTGATTAAGGCTAGGTCATCAGCATACATGAGATGATTTACAATGGTGCTGCCAATACAGCACCCAGTGCGAGTCTTGTTCAGCTCCAGACTAAGATCATCCATGTAGACGTTGAAAAAATACGGAGACAATATCCCCCCCTGCCTAACACCATTGGTTACGGCGAAAAAGCCTGACAGGATGTTGCCCCATCTTACACACATTTTTTGATTAGCATACCAGAAAATAAGTATCCTAACAATATAGCTAGGCACTCCCCTGTTAACTAATTTTTCAAATAAGGTTTTGTGACACACCCTATCAAAAGCCTTACTTGCATCAAGAAAACAAGAGAAAATTGAGCTATTTAGTTTGTTGTATGTATCAATCACTTCTTTCAGCACATATATGCATTGGTCTGTGCCGTGATTTTTCTTAAAACCAAACTGATTGCTGCTGGTGACAATATATGCAGACATTCTTTCTAGCATTATCATTTCAACTACCTTACTCACCACACTAGCAAGTGCTACTGGGCGGTAGTTGTCTTTTGCTGTAATTTTACCTGATTTATCTTTAATGACAGGAACAAGTATTACGGATATCATAGACTCCGGCAGGACACCATGCGTAAATAGACTGGTGATGCAAGAACTAAGTTTATCTATTAACAACTTATCTGCATATTTAAGATGTTCTGCATATATACCATCCAGCCCACAAGCTTTATTTAGGTTAAGTTTTCTTATGGCATTCTCAAGATCACTTTCAGTCACTTTAATGTCTTCATAATTACTATCTTTCATATATTGAATTGCACCATTAGTAGACCTTTGGTTTACACTGTTAAGTAGTTCCTTAAAATGAGTTTTCCATAAGTCAGCAATGTTCTCTTCACCCGTAACCCCCTCAACACTGACAGGTAATGGTGTGTTACAATTTTGCATGGATCTGATGTCCTTCCAAAAACAGTTAGTATCCTATTCTGCCAGACTCTTTGCAAGGGCTTCCTTCCTTAATTGGTTTTCATTTTGCTTAATAAATCTAATGGCATATTTGGTCCTAGCCTTTGCTCTTTTGTGAAGTTCAAATATAGGCCCCTGTCTAGGCTGACCTACTTCAAGCCAATGAGACCTAGCATCTCTGGAGGCCTGATACAGGTCAGCCACATAGTCTTGCCAACCTGGCTTATTGAATGAGGACTTATATTTACGGCTATTAAAAATACTTTCCCCCGCTTTTGATAAAGAATCTATTATACTATTGTAAAATGTAATAATGTCCTTTCTGTGTTGTGCATCACTACATTTTGGATCCCTGCATTGTGCTACACCATTACCATCATATTGCACCCTATTTAATAAGTCCTTGGTTTTATCACAGTACATTTGGCACTCTTCATTTGAGATTACATTCCATGGAACTTTTGCCTTGATGCTATTGCTAGTTTCTGTTATTTCCGGTGCTTTATTAATTTGGATTGTTAATTCTATAGGTATGTGGTCGTCATCCGTAATGTCGTATCTTATGGCCATTTCTGAGATAGAGTCATGAAAGTCAGAGCTAGAGATTGCATGATCAAGCCACGACCTGGTCTCCCATGCTTCACTAACATATGTATAGCTATTTTCTGGAAGCAGGTTTTTGGAGGACAAAATTAAACCTTGCTCCTCACAAAACCTTAACATATGTTTAGCAAACATGGAACCACCCAACTCGTGAGGGGTAGCATTCCAATCACCTACCACTGAG
This sequence comes from Paralithodes platypus, assembly GCA_032716605.1. Lineage (NCBI taxonomy): Eukaryota > Metazoa > Arthropoda > Malacostraca > Decapoda > Lithodidae > Paralithodes > Paralithodes platypus. The sequence continues at coordinate 6,482,665 of CM064521.1, forward strand.
TAACACGTTATCTCTAATTCAGAAATTAGGCCACCAAGCTCCCCTAACTTTTCCAAATAAAGTTCTTCATTTTCTGCACACTGATACGGTAAGTAAACACAAAATATTGCAAATTTTCTGTGTCCCACTTCCAGCTGTATTCCCGCACACCAGCTTAAATTTGTCTCAATGGTTTTAATTACACTATCTAGGCACGATCTCCACATTATTGCAACTCCCCCTGGGGGGTGACCTGCCACAATACCATCACGTGTGTCCGTAGTGGAGACCCCGTACCCATGGAAATCTTTATCTAATATGTTCAAATTACCTAAGTCCTGTTTTGTGTACCAGGTTTCCTGAAGGCAGACTATGTCACTGGTCCTTAATGTAGATACGATGTCAGGTCGCAACAGGAGATTCCTCTTTGTTTTGGGGAGTCGTCTGCAATTGTATGAAGTTACTTTTATACTTGCTGCTGTTGTTGGTATCCCCTCCATTACTGCGAGTTGGATAGTGGTGTGCGATGCCTCCAAGTCCTACAGTAGTAGTACAGGACCCCATTGGAAATATGCCTAATCGGCCTTATTGAGCTATCCTTAGCTAGCTTAGCATGCGCTAGCTTTAAGAACTATTATTATTATTATTATTATTATTACTCTCAACCATGCTGTCCCTCTCCCTCCACCTCTTTCCACTCCCTGCCCTTCACTCTCCTGTACTGCAACCTCCTGTCACCCTTCCCACTCGCCTCACCCAGTTCACCCTTTCTCACCTTCCTAAACATCGACCTCCTCCTGTTCTCTCTACTTAAACCCAAACTTCCCCCTCTTCTCTTTCACCTCCTGTCACCTTCACCCCTTCCCGCATTCCTAAGCCCAAATCTTCTCACATCTCCTCTCTTTCTCCCTCTCCTCTCGTTTCACCTCCGCAACCTCCTTCTCAACCATCGCCTTTAATTAACCTTGCCACGTCTAGTCTTCCCCCCTCGCCACCACAACTCACCAACATACCCCCCACTTTGCCTATCACCCCCAGCTTCCGTCCTAAAAAAAACTCACCTACTCCTCCTATCTCTAAAACCCTACCTTCTTCTCCTCAATCTATTTCCCCTCCTTCTCAACTTCCCAGGCGAAAAACAATATCCAAATTTCGCTCAATGTCACCTCTAACTCCATCTCCCCCATTTCCCAGACTGCCTTCTCATACCCGCTGTGGAAGACCTGTGAAGCCACCCACCAGATGGGAACCAGCCCTGTCCCAGCCTAAAGTGAGAAAGGTTATAAGGATCAAGTGTCTTCAAGCTCCTCCCCCCAGCCTGGTACTTCGGCGTCCGCACCAAGCTCCTCCCCCCAGCCTGGTACTTCGGCGTCCGCACAACCTCATGACCTGGGCCAAGCCAGGCTCTCTGTCATCACTCTCCAACCACCTCCAGCCACGACAACGCCCTCGCTGACGACCACCACCAAGATGCGGATTGACATGATAACCCTGGCGCGGAAGGACTCCACCAAAGTAATCAAGTCACCTCACCAACTCCTGGACCATTTGAGGTACTGTGACTCCTCTTCTCTCCTCACCCTTACCGGAGACAAGATGGCCACCCCTAACAACCAGGGAGTCATTTATTACCACTTCCTCCAGCACCTGACCCCTGTCTACGAAGATAATACTTCAAGACATTACCATCTCCAGTCCCGGGGTCGGGAATTTTCTCTACCAGACAGTAGTGAGATGCGGTCTCAGGATGATAAAACCGCATCTCTAGCTGCCACTAAACCTACAGCCAACCCTACTCCTGCCAGCCACCCTGCTCCTGCCCGCATCGCCCGCATATTAACGAGACAGGTGGGACACATAAGACCTGAGTGGACTACACCAGCATACCCTGCCCAGCCAGCTTCTATGGCCCCTACCACCAGAGAGAAAAGTCAGAGGGGAAGTGATCACCCCCATCTTATAACAGAATCTGCCCGGGGGCATCTAGCTACAAGGTACAGCCAGAGTCCAGGCGCGCCACCCCCAGAGCTACAAGGACATAACCACCACGCGCCAACACCACCCCAGCGCCTTTGATCCTCTCAAGCCGGGCGCCTTAAGTAGGGGCAAGAAGATTGCCTTATACTCACCCAGCCTGGACATCAGTAACTGAGCTTGCCATTTGGTATTCTTTAGTTCAGGGTAAGAACAGCCAGAGATAGCTGGTGTTCAACTTGTCAGTTGTGTGCTGTGATCGAAGATCTACCAGGTCGGGTTCCCCCAATCAGGAAGAGGACTAGCTTGGGCAACCCACTTTGGGCTCCCCCTTTCTGGCCTTCGATGCGGTGCACAAACCAAGTACCAAAGGATTCCTACCTTGTTTTGTTCAAGGGTTTATGAGGATAGTGTAGTAACTTTAGATCTACCAGATCGGGTTCCCCCCATCAGGAAGAGGACTAATTTTGGGCAACCCACTTTGGGCTCCGCTTTCTGGATTCTCTTTTTACTACATTGTTCTGATAGTTCCACGAACTAGCAAGGAAGGAAGACACTTACCCTGACCCCCCTTAGACTACCTATAATGTCACTATCTAGACTGCTTGCAACTCTAGGTAGATCATTATGCTAGTCACCCTAACCCCCCAAACCTTGTAGCAGAACTCCAGCATATCCTTTGGGGATCACTGCACGGTGGGAGTGCAAGAGGAACCCGGTTGTCCCGTGGTAGGCGCCAAGGTCTAAGGAATCATCTTGTGACTCACCCTGGACCAGTAGCTGGAGTCATCACGCCCAGCCGCCCCCCCTGGACCAACTTCCGGAGTCATCACGCCCAGCCGCCCTCCGGACTACTGGATCCTCCCTCGATCTACGGGCCCTCCTCTTCACTACAGCTCTCCTTTAAGTGCTTTTGTATAGTTTATGGGTATAGAGTTGACTCAGGGTTGTGGTAGAAGTTATCTTCAGGGGTTCTCATTAACATTACGTCTTGCGAGAGGTCTTTCTTCTCCCTACTTAAATTGACGTTAATTAGCCCACTTGCCGGGACACATTATACATACCTATCAGGGGATCCTTATATACGCACCTTCCCGGGTTATTGGTCTCCCATAGCCCGACAGAGGGGGCGTGCCTATATAAGACCCATAGCATCAAACACAAACACATATTTACACGTAATCTAGTTCCTTTGTATAACTTCTAGCCTAATTCATTTAACATTCTGTCAGGTTCATAACTCGAATAGATTTCACTCTATCTCAGCTCCCGACGATTGTTGCCTCAGCCTTCAGCACCTTGCTAGTACACAATTAGAGTTAAGGATTAATCTTTGCTAGGTGAGATCTAGCACACCTATAGTATTAATATCATTTGTGAGCCTTTCCGAGCCCACTTCATTGTTGATGACCACTTGGCCATTATTGCTTTAGAGTCAGTTAACGTCACTATATGCCGGGGACATCATTGCATGATCCAGACGGCATTTGCCATTACTGCACTCTTGTCTTTTGTTGAGATCCTCTCTGAGATCTATTTGGGTAGGAGGTGTACCTCCATTTTGGATACCTTATAATTGTATCCTAGGAGTATTATTATTACCTTGAGTCCGGACCCATTGTCCGACTCCTATTGCTTACTTGATAACCTAATTATTGTATGCCTTAATTATTCTTATTGTTGTTGATGATCTCCAGGTTACAGGTATAAAATATATGTCTTGCTCCTCCATGAACCAGGTGTTAAACTGAATAAAACCCATGTTAACTTGTTACCTGTGTGCTTATTATCCTGCCGTGTTGTCTCTTTATTTAAAGTTTAAGGTATACCTATCCAGTTAGAGAGCTGCTCATTGTACAAAGAATATCTCGCGTTCCAATTTGGACCGGGCATAACAATTTTTATGTGTGAGGTAAGTGTAACTGGTCTATAGTTTTTCGGTAGACCTCTTGAACCTCCTTTGTACACCGGTGTGACGATTCCTTCGTTCATTTGTTGGGGGATCACTCCTTGGTCCATGGATAATCTCCACAGTTTATAAATTGGCTTCGATAGCTCTTCCTTACAGTTTTTAAGGAGTGCTGATGGGAAATCATCTGGCCCTGATGATGAGTTAAGAGTTAAGATTTCAAAGAATGTTGAGGGGGATTCAACAAGTTTATCTTCTGCTGGTTTACTAAACACACTCGTATTGTTCCCTCAGAATGTATATATACATGTATATGCACATGGAAATTATTCTGGCATACATAAAAAAAGTATAAATAATAGAAACAAAAAATAGTGGTTTAAGAGGTGTGTTGGTAACAGTGTAATTGGTAATTACAAGGACCCCAATGGAAATACGCCTAACGGCCTTATTGGGCTATCCTTAGTTGGAATTATGCAAGGCTGGTACATGTCATATTTGTAACAAACTATGTGGTACCAAATCTGTAAATTGCTATAACTGAATAATTACTATCGGTGCTATTGGTGCCGTTGTAAAGGCTTATCCCTCAATACCTTCATCTGATCTCAGAGGCTCGGTTGGGATTTTGGTCTTAGATGTGTTCTCTTTGGTTGTGTCCACTGTCTTGTTGGATAGGCTAATCTATTGAATACAGATAGTCTGAAGAGCTATCAGATGCTATATTAAGCATAACCACCATCTCCAGAACTCCAGAGAGTCCAGAGGCAGAGAGTAAAGAGCAACTTCACATAGCCTAGCCTATTATAAGTTCATGCAGTAGGCTAGAGAGTAGAGACTAGTAACTACTAGAACGAGCTTAGTAGCCTAAAGGATTCTTCACTCAAGTTCACTGATGTGTGATTCTCACATTTCATAATGCCTAGATTAGGAAGTTTACTAAGATGTGTAGCAGATATGACAAAGCAGAACTCCAATCTCCCAGAAGCATACATCAAGCGAGCGATGGAACAGGTAAAGTATTTTTCACAGTAGCCTACTGCCTACCGTTAGGCTACGGTCTACCAATACTTCAACTTAGGCTACTTATCCTAGGCTATGCTTAATGGGTATATATTAAGCAAACCACCCACCAATTTTCATGACAATTTTGAAATGCATGTTGGAATCCCTATAGGCCTAGCCTTAAAGCCTAGGCCTAGGCCTAAACTGTAGGCCTAGGCAGCTAGGCTACTTCGTTTTTATGTAGCCTTAGCCTAAGTTTGATAATTTGGAAAAATCGATTAGCCTAGCCTAAAGCGGGCATCACACGGGGCCAAATTCTCGTCATTCTCCAATCTCCAGTCTCCGTTTCCAGTCAGTAGCGCCGGCAAATTCTATCACACACGCCAAGCGTCCTAGCTGCGTGAGCAGCGTGAGTCTCCAACACAACAATAACAACGTCCGACCTTAGCCTATATTGGTCCGTTTCACCTATAGGCCTACTGAGTACTGTAATATATAGTAGGATAATATGAATTTAGCCTAGGCTACATCTACAATTATAATGCAATATGACTCAATCTACACGGTGTAATTTTGTTTAAATTTGAAGCTTAGGCTATAGGCTAGCCTATGAGGAAATTTATATTTTGAACTTTTTCGATTCATACCAATCGCCGTGGCGTAGGCTATAGAACACTTAAACTGTAGAATAATATGGATTGATAGGCTATTGACAAACTGTGTAATAGGACCCAATCTATACGTTAATGTTGCTATGTTTTGCGTGTGAAGCTTATAGAAGTAGCTATGAGGAAGTTTTTCGCAAAATATAGGCTATAGCCTGACGGAGCCCCTGTCGTTACCAGGTTACCTCGGCACTAAACGATCGTTTATATTGTGCTGTTTCACCAATAATTTAGTTTAGAGTAATATGGATTTATATCGACAATTATATTTCAATATGACTCAATCTACAAGTTTGCGTGATTATGTTTTATATTTGGAGCATATAGGCCTATGAGGAAATATTTTGAACTTTTCGGAGGTTGTAGAATGCTTGGTAGGCTATAATCCTGTGTATGCGGGTAGACCTGTATTTATCTCAATAATTAGGTAATGTTACAATATATTTTTACATTTTGCATTCATAAATAGTCCACTAATATACGGTACTAGGTTAGGTTAGGCTAGGTTAAATATATTGTTCAATGATTCTTAGTAAATAGGCATCTGAAAAACAGTTCCTCCTGCTACACACCCGAATGTTTTCGTTTCATACCAATCGCCGTGGCGTAGGTATAGGAAGTGGTTATTTAGCTGCAAGTGGTGTAGCTATTTTAGCATTAATTCACTTAGTTTATGTCTATCCGCAGCCCTTCTCACAATCAAAACACACAATTATGTAGCAAAATATATATTTCGAAATTCGACGTCATATACTTGAGATATCAATGAGATTAAATGCGAGCTGTAAAGAGGCTGACAATCTACCTCCATCAAAAAATGGAGCTTCCCACCCAGTGCGGGAAGCATCCTAGCTCCATCAAATGGCGAGATTTGTGCTGGAGACTGGCGGTAGCTCCATTTTTTGCTGAAGAATGACGAGAATTGGCCCAGTGTGATACCCCCTTAACCTAAGAAGTGCGCATGGGGGGTATGAGACACCACACTCCTGTGCTGACGTATTTGAGCTGTTCCCATCACTAACATCGTTATTTTACCATAAATAGCATTGCCATTAATACTTATCCATATGCGCCTATTATAGGTTGATTATAAAGGTATTAACCTGTTACAACAATAAAACAAGTGGAAACAGTGTTTGGATTTACAAACACTATATATTGATGCAAATGAACAATCATAAAGGAAGGAGGTGAGATGTTAGTAGAGCCATTGAAAATGTTATTTGAGGTATCGTTTAATACAGGACAAATCCCGATGGACTGGAGAGAGGCGAACATAACAGCTATATTTAAGAAAGGAAAGAGAAATGACCCAGGAAATTATAGACCAGTCAGTTTGACAAGTGTTATGTGTAAACTAATGGAAACGGTAATTAGAGAAGGAATAATGGAGCATATGAAATCAAACCAACTTTTCAGTGGGAGACAGTTCGGATTCTTGCCGGGGAGGTCGACGGTACTACAGCTAATTATGGTGGTAGATGATTGGATGCAAATTCTAGAGGATGGTGATGTAATAGACGTGGTATATTGCGATTTTATGAACTCCTTCGATAAGGTCCCACATAAAAGGTTAATAGAGAAAGTTAGAAGCTATAATATAGGGGAGAAATGTGTGAAATGGATAGAAGCCTTCCTGAAAGATCGGAGACAGAGGGTACTGGTGAATGGAATAGGCTCGGGGTGGAGGGAAATTACAAGTGGGGTACCTCAGGGATCTGTGTTGGGACCACTACTGTTCGTTATATTTATCAACGACTTACCTGAAGTTATAACTAATGGAAGTGAGGTATACAGTACCTGTATGCGGATGACACTAAGCTGTATAGAAGAGTAAGGAAGATGTGGGTTTGCTTCAAGGAGATGTGGAGGGCATGAAGGGATGGTGTGAGCATTGGTTAATGCCGTTTCATCCAAAAAAATGCAAGTACTGTACATGCGGATTGGGACAAGTAAGATAGACAAGGTAGGATACAGTTTGTATGAAGCGATGGAGAAAGTGAATGCAGAAAAGGATATAGGAGTAGTGATAGACAATAAGTTAAATTTCTCAGAACATTTCTGAACCAATTCTGGAGCGATAAGTAAGGTAAGAAAAATCCATGTTCAGCTCCAGAGCAACAAAGCTGTCACCAACACGCCAGCTGACAATACACAAACAACCAAGGAATTAACTGGGGACACTGACCTAGGCCAAGGCCTACCCAAAAGCCCAGAAGTAGCCGTAGGCAAGAGTGACGGTGACAACCCCCATACCAGTACCACAACAAACGTGGCTATAGGCCTAGATCTAGGTATGGGGAACACACCAGGAAATATTAGCATCACAATGCCAGATGCCCATAGCCTCCCCCCCGCAACACTAGCAGACACGGCAGAGCCTCCTCAAAATGCAGCAAGACAGGTGAGGTCGGGGACCCCAACGAGCACACACCCCACATGCAACGGATGCAGCCATAATGCTCCTACATACAGAAGAACAGGTGAGGTTAGTGCTGTAAATACAAATTCATGGAGACCTAGGCCCAGAGCTGAAAACAGGGGCACCGATATTAGGAGGAAAAGCATGGAAGTATGCAATTTCTACATAAGAAATGAATGCCGATATGGAGTAGTGGGCATGGGATGCAAACAAGACCACCCAAAAATATGTGCAAAATTCATGAAGCACGGGCGGGATGAAAGAATCGGTTGCAAGCGTGGATGGAAGTGCATCGACTACCACCCATATGTATGCAGAATCTCACTCAACAAAAGGGCATGTACTATGAGAGACTGCAATCTTCCACACATCAAGGGAACCAAAATACTGACGCCCAGAAACAACGTCAACAAACCAAGGGAACACGCTACAGGACACTTTCAAAGGGAATTTGCCTACACACCAACTCATGAGGAAAAATTAGAAAGCCAACGCAATGCCCTCAGAAGCTGGCCAACCATCCAGCAAACTCACAAGGTCAGACCAGCAGCGGTACACACGGCTATGCCCGACCAAGGTGCTTTTTTTAGAGGTAGTAATGGGACGTCTTCTGGAAGTGGAAAAACGGTCTCAAGTGATAATGGAGAGATTCCTAGCCCAAACCGAGGGGCCAGACATGAACCACAGAGGAAGGTGCAACTACCACTAACTAGTTTTTTTGTGGGCAACATCAGAGGACTTTACCCACGAAACAATCAATGTAAAGTCCCTATGTTGGAAGAAATTGCAGAGGAAGACAACTCAATTTTTCTAGCCCTCACAGAAACACACCTGAACGAAAACATTTTGGATGCAGAGATCAATATCCATAATTTCACTATATTCAGAGCCGACAGAGAGGACAGAAGCCACGGAGGAGTAGCACTCTACCTAAGGGAGGATATGGCTGCAAATACCGAAACTTTAGTTGCATTCTCAAACGGCACAACAGAGCTACTAGCAGACACATAAGACAAACCGACATGCTCATCATAATTTTGTACCGACCTCCAAACACCACAGGGGAAATTTTCAAGGAGGTCACAGAGAAGATACAATCACTCCTACAAAATCTTCCAACTCCCGCTACAGATGTCATCATCACAGGAGATTTCAACCTGCCCATCATCAATTGGGCAACCATGAAAATAGATGGAGGAACCAGGGATGAAAAACAGCAAGCCAAGGAGCTAATGACTATCATGGACACTGCATACATGAAGCAATACATCGAGGAACCTACAAGAGGCAACAACACACTGGACTTACTATTTGGCAACAACTTCGACTTGGTACACTCGTACGAAACTGTAAAAACTATAATGTCCGACCACAGCCTCATCAAAGTTAGAACCCCCACACCAGCCGCCACACCATCAAGAAGATGTCAACAGGAATCAAGCCAAATACCCTGCACCTCTCTGAAAGATCTCAACTTCTACAGCAAAGATATAGACTGGGACAGACTGAGAGCAGAACTGGCAGGAACTGATTGGAGGGCACTATTCGAAGATAAAAACGTCGACGAAACTCTCAGTATCCTCCAGAAACAATGCCTGGAGACCTGTAAAAACATCATACCACCCAAATCAAGCAGGAAGCAGATCAAGCGGATTCCCAGAGATAGAAAAATACTAATGAAGAAAAGGACGTACTTGAGAGCCAAGCAAAGGAAGACCAGCTATGCGCACAATATCACCAAACTACAAGAAGAGCTCGATGAAGTTGAACGTAAACTCATCCAGTCACACCAAGAGCAAAGAACACGCGAAGAACTCCAAGCAGTTGCAAACATACGAGTAAATAGCAAATTCTTCTATGCATACGCAAAAAGGAGACTCAGGAACACCTCAACAATAGGACCACTTGCAAAACCTACGGGCGAACTTGAGAGTGACCCAACCGAAATGGCCAAGATACTCAAACAGCAGTACGAAAGTGTCTTCAGCCCGCCAAATGAAGACAAGAAAATCGAGAATGCAACGACTTTCTTTGGCAACGCTCCAGGGACACCACATCAACTCTCCTCGGTAACAGTATCAACAGAGGACATAATAGCAGCCATCGACAAGATTGGACCAAACTCTGCGGCAGGACCAGACGGCTTTCATGCCCAACTGCTAAAAAACTGCAAACATCAGCTAGCCTTGCCTCTAAAACTGCTGTGGAGCAAGTCCCTCCAAACTGGATATGTACCACAATCCCTAAAAGAAGGTAATGTCACACCAATACACAAAGGGGGTAGTAAAGGCATAGCCAAAAATTACAGACCAGTGGTGCTGACGTCACATCTTATTAAAATCATAGAAAGAACAATACGAGCTAAGATGGTCAGCTTCCTGGAAGATAACGAGGCGTTCAACGAGGGGCAACATGGCTTTAGACAAGGCCGCTCCTGCCTCTCACAACTACTATCACACTACGACAAAATCCTACAGGATATTCAAGACGGAGAAAATGTAGACGTCATATATCTAGATTTCGCCAAAGCTTTTGACAAGGTGGACCATGGGATCCTTCTACATAAACTCAAATCACTGGGAATAGGGGGAGACCTTGGAAGATGGCTCCACAGCTTCATCACCAACAGAAAACAAAGAGTCACGGTTCAAGGAAGCCTATCAGAAGCAGGTGGGGTCATCAGCGGAGTACCACAAGGATCAGTACTGGGACCTCTCCTATTCCTCATCATGATAGGAGACATCGACAGGGACCTGGAACACTCAACAGCCACATCGTTTGCAGACGACACCAGACTCATGAAGAAAATCACCTCACAACATGATGCTCAGCTACTACAACAAGACTTGGACAAAATCCTGAAGTGGGCAGAAGAAAACAACATGGCCCTAAACGGAGACAAGTTCGAGCTTCTAAGGTACGGGAACAAGAGAGCACTACAAAACGACACCAACTACAAAAGTGGACAGCAAGAAATTACCGCCAAGGACACAGTGAAGGACTTGGGAGTAAATATGAGCAGTGACGCCACTTTTTCCCAGCATATTACCAAAGCCACAACAACAGCAAAACAAATAGCAGGCTGGATCCTGAGAACCTTCCACACAAGAAATGAGAGGTGTATGCTAACACTGTGGAAGTCACTGGTCCTACCACGACTGGAGTACTGCTCTCAGCTCTGGTCTCCCCAAAAAGTAGGAGAAATAACAGAAATTGAAGCCACCCAGAGGACATTCACCAGTAAAATCCATGGGTTTCAACACTTTAACTACTGGGAGAGACTTAAGGAGCTGCAGCTGTACTCACTTCAAAGACGTAGGGAGAGATACATCATCATCTACGTCTGGAAGATTTTGGAAAAAAAGGTACCAAATCCAAACATCCAAGAGACTCAGCACCAAAGGCGAGGGAGGCTGTGCTATGTGAGGACTACGCCGGGATCAACACAAAAAATCAAATCCCTGATCCATCACAGCTTTACATACAATGGAACCAGACTGTTCAACTGTATACCAGCCCCTCTCAGGAACATGACCGGGGTGTCTCCAGACACCTTCAAGAAACACTTGGACATGTGGCTGGCCAAAATACCGGACCGGCCACCAACACCAGGATACCCCAGCACCAACTCCAACCGACTTCTGGAATGGAGAGTGGAAGAAAGGGAGCTGCCTGGTCGCAGTGGAGCCCCAGCTCAACTGTGTCACTAACGGACGGAATACAACTAAGTGTAACTAAGTGTAAGTGTAAGTGTATTTAGCGGAAAAGATAAACAAAGCCAATAGAATTGTAGGGCTGATAAGGAGGACATTTGTGTCACTTGACGAAGAAATCTTCAGGAATCTCTATACAGCGCTGGTTAGGCCGCACCTGGAATATGCGAACCAGGTGTGGGCTCCATATATGGTAAAGGATATAGAAGCAGTTGAGAAAGTGCAGAGGAGAGCTAGCAAGCTAGTACCAACGTTGAAGAATGCGGGCTATGAGCAGAGGTTGAGGACACTGGGGCTTCCGACACTGGCATATAGGAGAAAGAGAGGGGATATGATAAGAGACTTTTAAGATAGTGTCAGCAAAGTATGATGAGGATGTGTGTGAAGGTATCTTCTTGATGCGGGAGGGAACAAGAACGAGAGGACACTCTTAAGAAAATTTACAAAGAAAGAAATAGGCTTGAGAAGGCAAAGAACTCATTTTGTGATAGGGTGGTAAATGAGTGGAACGCACTGCCCCAGTATGTAGTCGATTCCGAATCAATAAGGGATTTTGAAAGTAATCTTGATAAAGCATGGGGAAGACAAGATTTGAAGTTTGCTTATAAAGCAAAAATACAGAATAGTATAAATGTTGCGTCTGCTACCGCCGCCGCCAACACCGTGAACGACCGCATCAGTGCAAGTACTGGTACTGAGCTGGATACACAGGCCTAGTTTGCCTTTTTCCAGAGGATCTACTGTAAGATACTGTAAGAAATAAAAAACACTCGGAAAATTTGTGGTATTTAAAATAAAAAAAATCCACGATTTCAATAATTCATGGGGGGGGGGGTGAGGGGGGGGGGGCAAAACCCCCCTCAACCCATCGTGTATCCCACGTTGGAATTATAACCAAGACCACGAAAACACTCTGTTCTCAAAATCTGGAGGAAAAAACGTGAAAGATAAGGCTGCGAGCCTATTCCCTATAATTACCGACCGTTACGTTATAGGCCTAGGTCTATGTACCGGTAAAATGACGTAACTTTGGACAGGGAGTTAATTTCGGACGTTCTGGAAAAAAATACAGTAGGCTATATTGAACCGCAGTTAGCCTATGGCCCTAAGGGATAGGCCTTACTATATGATCTTATGGAAAAACAAGTAGCCTAGGCCTATGTGTCTGTGGTGTTCTTCCATAGCCTAATGCAGAACCATTTTTCCATAACTGTAGCTAGCCTAATATATTTGGCAAGAGTTGTGTTATCGGGCGTATCACCTACCTCTGACCGGGTATAGCCTATCCTAGTGTTTAATATAGCCTACCCCTTTGAAAGGACATTAGCCTAACTTAACAACCTTACCTAACCTTTCCTAGTATTATGGGTGGGGGCTGCTGCCCCCACACCCCCGCTGTTTGACATCAACTCACGTGTTTACACGACGTACGCCTGGTAACACAACTCATTCCATATATTTTTATCCAGAAATGTCCGAAGTAGCCTATACCCCCTTGAACGAAGTTAGGCCATTTTACAGTACTAAAGTACTATGTATGTATATGCTCAGGCCCAATCCCCACTTTTCCTATTTTGTATTTTTATTTTCTATTTTACTCTTATTTTATTATTTTTTTGTTTTTATTTTCTTGGGGGTGGCCGACTCAAGACAGAGCAAGAACAGGGAAAACACAGCCTATCTATTATAGGCCTAGGCCTAACCAATTTTTAAGGAGACTTTTGCAGTGGCGGCGGTGATATTTGCACACTCACGGTAACGACCGACGTTTTTTTTTCCCCGGCTGGCAATATACCGGTATATAGGCTAATGATGTGGCCATCGGAAAATATTACCGAAATTACCATTAACCCGGGAACTGCGGGGAGACTCTTAAGAGTTCCCCCGGCGGACTGCGGGGAGACTCTTAAGAGTGAGTGAAAAAAAAAATCAACTTTTGACATCGAAAACAAAATATTTTTTTTATTTTTATTTTTTTTATTTTTTATTTTTTTTTGGCCCCTGGGCCATGCAAAATCTCAGTCCTCTACCTCCCCTCCTTCCCCACTTTCCTCCTCTCCTTCAGTTATCACCTATTTTCCCTGTTATTCCCTTATTCTGAGGTATATTTTCGTGCTAACATTAGCGAGTTGCAAGCAGGGTGTTGTCATCACTGATGGCAAGCGAGTGTAAGAGAGAGAGAGAGTATCGATCGACTGTGTCTCAGTGGCCTTGGGGGAAATTGGCGGGAAAGCAGCTTGCCTCACCCATACATTATACAACTCGCGGGCTATATCTCCGATTTTGACCATCCAAACGCTGTTTTCACTCGTTTTATTGTTGTTTCAGGTTAATACCTTTATAATCAACCCATAATAGGCGCATATGGATAAGTATTAATGCTATTAATGGTACAATGAATATTTTAGTGACGGAAACACCTCAAATACGTCAGCACAGGGGGACGTTTCCAATTACCCCCATGCGCACTTGTTAGGTTAACTTTCCCATGTTTTTTATTGGTTTTAGGGGTTCAATGTTATTTTAATACCACAATTTTGTTTGTATATATTTGAAGATAAATATGGAATCTATATTATGCTCTAAAGATCATATGAAAACATTTTTTAACCCTCGGCAAAACCTAATAAAAAAAGTATGGTACTAAAATGTCTTTTTCGTAACAAGGTTGTCAATACGGTACTTCCAGTTATCGACAGCTCTAAAGATCATATGAAAATGTGTTTTAACCCTCGGAAAAACCTAATATAAAGTACCCGGTATGCTACTAAATTTTAATTTTCGTAACGAGGTTGTCAATGCGGTACTTTCCTGTTATCAACGTACAATCAAAGCTGAAGATTGCAGAGTAAACAACGTAGACTTCATCGACTTTTCCTTCGCCTTGGTATAATCAACAGCCATTTTTTTTTTTTTTTTTTTTTTTTTTTTTTTACCAAGGGATTAGTACCCAAGCAGCGGGGGTGTGGGGGCAGCAGCCCCCACCCATAATACTAGGATAGGTTAGGTAAGGTTGTTAGGTTAGGCTAATGTCTTCAAATCATAGCCCTCCCCACTATCAGGGAGAGTGTCTCAACATCGATCGAAAATGGGGAAAATAGGTTTTTCCGAGATTTCTAATTAATTACAAACACTATACTGTATATTGATGCAAATGAACACAAAACAATTAAAAAAAACTCTCGGAAAATTTGTGGTATTAAAATAAAATAAATCTGTTTTAGGCCTAGGTAGTTTTTATCATTATTCAGTTCCGTATTTGAAATTAGGGTCAATATTAAGGAGATGCACCAGTGCACCACACCTAGCCTATTTTCAAGGTTATTTTTTGTTGGTTTTGTTATTTTTTAGGTTTAGGCCTATCAGTGTTCAATAATAATTATTATTACCGGAAATTAGTATTTACCCATTAGGCTATCGAATAATCTAAAAATATGGCCCTCACTAGTGGGGAGGGCAATGAAGTTCACGGAAAATGAGGGTTAAAGGAAATAGCTCTATTTTTTTAACCATTTTGCCGTTGGATATAGAATAAGTAGAGGGGGGGAAACCCTCTTCAGCAGCCAGCAGAACAAACAAGCCAGCAGCTAACAAAAACACCTATTTTCCCCATCTGACCCTATTGTTGGATACCGTAATGGATTATGGGTAAATACTCATTTCCAGTACAGTATTGTGTCAACCTCTAGTGCTCTACATGAAAACTTATACCAGCGGGGGTCTGGGGGTGGCAGCCCCCAGGTTAGTTTAGGTTAGGTTAATGACAAAATAGTTTTTTTAGGTGAGGATTTCTATAAGTCCTTGGGGGGTTCCCCCCCCCCCCTATTTATTCTGTATTCCACGGTAAACGGTTATGGCCAAATAGAGCTATTTCTCTTCTTTAACCCCTCATTTTCCCTGATCTTCATAACCCTCCCCACTAGTGGGGGCCGTATTTATAGATTGTTGGATAGGGTAAGACAGGGTAATTTCGCCACAACACTAATAATTCTCATTCAAACGCCAATATCTCCGAAACTATTGTATGGATTCGGCTGCAGTTTGGCTTAGGTTGTAGAGGAATGCCGACCTAACGTCATATAATATTTTTGCAAAGAAATAGATACGCCTGTGGCTGTTGAAAAAAAAAATGCTGCATCAATAAAACTTGGAAAACATCCCAATTACCCATAATTTACATGTTTGAGGTCATATTAACAATCTGTTCTGTTTCAGATAATATAATAAATAATATGATGTTTGAGTTATCAGTCTAACTGTGAATGCCACACCTATCACTGACTGTCCGATTCACCCAAGTTCCAACACGCAAACGAAAATCTATCTATCTATCTATTGCCCGACGCCATGATCCCCGAAGTGGTGGCCACGAACGAACCGTCCCCATGCACCTCTGTCCCCAGTCAGTCGACGCCCCTCCTCCCAACCAGCACCGACTTCATCCATATAATTCCTCACTCCATCCTTCCACCTCTCCTTCAGTCTACCTCTCCCTCTCTGTCCTTCCACCTCGCTCTCATACACCCTCTTAGTCATTCTCTCACTTTCCATACATTCCATATGGCCGAACCATCTCAAGTTGTTCCTTTTCACACTTTCCAGCACATCTACCTCCACACCACCTCCTTCTTACTTCCTCATTCGTCTTTCTATCCCTCCATGTAGCTCCGCACGCACTTCTTAAGTAACTCATTTCCACCTCTCTCACTCTTGGTCTGAGTCTCTCAACCAACGTCCATGCTTCGCTTCCGTAAGTCGGTGTCGAGATTACCACACTGTCATGCAAGGACTTCTTCACTTCCATACTGACCACCCTATTTCTTGTTACTGCTTTCAGCATTTCTACAACCCTCTTCCCCTGTTGTACCCTCTCCCGCACTTCTTCATCCATAGTCCCATCTTTACTCAACACACTGCCCAGATACTTAAAAGAGTTGACGATCTCCATAGCTTGACCGTTCACACTCTGTGACTTCACCCCTTTCGAAGACCATAACCTTGCTCTTCCCCGCATTTACCATCAAATTCCGTTTTTCGCACACTGTTCCAAACTCATTTACCAGACCCTCGAACTCCCATTCATTATCGCTCATCAGAAGTATTTCATCCGCAAACAGCAGTATAGGCAGGTTCCACTCATTTCCCTCCCTTTTCAGCGATACACCAAAATCCACTGCTCTTCCTAGTATTTCTTTCATGACTCCATCCATATATACAGTAAACAACCACGGGGACATCACACACCCCTGTTTCAACCCAACATTCAGGTCAAAGAACTCGCTCTGCTCATTCTCCACACGTACTGCCGCCTTTGCACCCTCATACATGCTCTTCACTGCTTTCAGCAACTTGCCATCTACTCCGTATATTCTAAGTACTTTCCACATACCTTCTCTATCCACTCTGCCTTCTCCAAGTCCATAAAGGCAACATACACCTTTTGTTGCTTCTCCAGATATTTCTCCACAACACAATTTTCGGGGAGGCTATTTCAGCATCTAACGAAGTTTAGGTGTGTTGGTAAAATTGTTAAGATGGTTAAGAGTACAATCGGAGCTCCATAAATCCTCTTTCGGGTATGGTGTAAAATCCTATTCCTACACCAATAGTCCTCGATATATTGATCCACTGGCTATGAACAAAAATGACGTACGCACACAAAAAATTGAAAGACGTATCAGAGTCATCCAACTGAAGACGCCATTGCGGGCATATGGTAGGCCTACCTCACCACAAGCCTTCCTTCCCCAATATATTGCATTATGGGATATGCACAGCAGTGCGTGACATGTGATTGGATTGGATAAATGGGTGTGACATCATCCAGAAAATTCTAATACCATTGTTTGATTATTTGACGTCACTTTTCAAGTCAGTAGGCTAGACAGTGTCTAGACATACGACTGTAGCGGAAATGGTGGTGGGGCTGTTTATAGGGGGACTATTATTATCGTATTATATACAGTATATCCCTTACATACATACATACATAAAATTTGAAGACTGAGTGCTCCACACATACGTGCAGTTTCAGTCTCTTGTCCTAATGGCGGTGTTCCAGGCAACCCTGTTAAGGGCTGCTTTACTTGTCAAGTTTTTAAATTTGAGATCGGCACGTATAGTCTGATCCCAGGTCTTCCTCGGTCCACCCCTTGGTGCAGCTCCCTCCACAATACATTATAATACATTTGCGACGGTAAGACCATGTATAAGCAATGCAGACGACTCTTAACTTATACTACTCAATTAGTTTTCCTGAACGCCCCAGCCAGCAATCCCTCAAATACAAACTTAATGAAGCCATGCAACACTTATCTTCTGATCTAACTACAGTACTATTTTCAATTGGGGCAGAGAAAACCTTGTTACCTCTAATGCTTCCAAACCCCAATTTTTTCATCGTACTACCCGTTCGGAACTTCCAGTGGACTATCCCTTACACTTCAACAATACAAAAATCAATCCTTCATCTTCTTTCAATAATCTCGGTGTCTCCTTTTCTTCTGCTCTCACTTGGAAAGACCATATAACCAGTCTTGCTAAGCCAGCCTCCCAGAAGGTTTTCTTGATGCGGGAGGGAACAAGAACGAGAGGACACTCTAAGAAAATTTACAAAGAAAGAAATAGGCTTGAGAAGGCAAAGAACTCATTTTGTGATAGAGTGGTAAATGAGTGGAACGCACTGCCCCAGTATGTAGTCGATTCCGAATCAATAAGGGAGTTTGAAAGTAATCTTGATAAAGCATGGGGAAGACAAGATTTGAAGTTTGATTATAAAACAAAAATACAGAATAGTAAAAAATTTGCGTCTGCTACCGCCGCCGCCAACACCGTGAACGACCGCAGCAGTGCAAGTACTGGTACTGAGCTGGATACACAGGCCTAGTTTGCCTTTTTCCAGAGGATCTACTGTAAGAAACTGTAAGAAGCTGGGTGTGCTCAACCGCCTCAAGGGGTTCTTTACCCCTGCGCAGCTTCTGGCTCTGTACAGGGGCACAGTGCGTCCTTGTATTGAGTATTGTTCACATGTGTGGGGAGGATCCTCTCACACTGCACTCCTAGACAAAGTAGAAAGGAAAGCTTTTCGTATCAACACCGTGAACGACCACAGCAGTGCAAGTACTGGTACTGAGCTGGATACACAGGCCTAGTTTGCCTTTTTCCAGAGGATCTACTGTAAGAAACTGTAAGTATCATTAACTCCCGTCCACTCACCAACTCTCTGCAATCTCTCTCTTCGACGCAATGTTGCATCTCTCTCGCTATTCTATCGCTACTACAATAATCAGTGTTCCTCAGAGCTTTCCCAGTGTATATCACCTCCTCTACATAGGGTACGTAGTACCCGTCTTGCAACACAATCCCACCCCTACTCTGTGCAACTCTCCAACCCAAGAACAAAACGCTATTCTCAGACTTTCTTCTATTCAACTGCTGAGCTCTGGAACTCTCTCCCAGAATCAGTCTTTCCCTCTTCCTATGATTTAAATTGCTTCAAACTCTGTGTGTCCAGACATTTTGTCTCGAACGTCCTTTGATTTTGGCCCTGTCACTCTTTCAACTCTGGGGAAGGCACTCACTACAGGCAGTTCTGCCTTTTGTCTCCCACACTCACATAAAAAAAAAAAAATGTAAACAAAGCTGGCGATATGCCCAAATACTACATCCTTAGCACAAAAAATTCTCATTAAATAATTATTTTGCCTATTACAAGTTTTCATATTTTGGTTATGGTAACCTGGTAAACATTTTACATTATGCCTAGGTTAGCTTTTATCCTTATTTTGCCATTTGTAATAGCAAATTATGTCAAATCAGTCAAAGGCGGGTGCCCAACCCCGAAAGGGGTTGAAATAGGGGAGCTATCCCCCCGCCAAAGGCGGCTTTCTAGGGCCTTTCCTAGCTGATGCTGAGAGGATTGGGCTCTAGTCATGTGGTGATGGGCTGGTCTATCAGAGTGAGAACTGAGCGATCTCTGCCATACCCATAGCTTACTCTGACTGTTCCCTTTACTTATATATTTTCTAGATCTCAAGTGACGGCGTCTCTTCCGTGGATTGACCTCCCAATCTACCAAGATTGGAAGCCAAAGCGTCACATTTTTCCTTTGCCCCTCAACTTTCTCTTCATAATTGCTGAGGGGCACAGGGCCCTGGGTGGGGCTTTGGTTTCCCGGGCGTTTCTGCACCCTCCTCATCTCCCCGCCATGGAGTGGCTTCCGTCACCCAGGCTTTATTGTGGTAGGCAGGGAGGGTTCTGTGGGGTGCTCGGTTATGGCCTTGGCCTTGCTCGGGGCCTTGGGGCTGTTCGGCCAGGCAGCTTGGGGAACAACAACAACAAATTATGTTAACTATAATTCATTGTACAATGTACATAGTTCGTTAATTCAACCTTCAAGTTATCTGGATGGACACCTACCCCTTATTCTGTTACTTACTCTATGCATCATCCTTGTTTTTATTCTCTATTTCAGGTTGGTTGGCGCACTCCCAAAGCCATCCAGTACCGCCAGACTGAGGTTAAAAGGAGGAAGTTCAGGTTCACCACAAACCGACCCTGGACACAGCAGTTCCAGATGCAGAACCAGCCGGGGAAGAACTCAAGAAAAATATTTCTAGAACCAATTGCAGACTGGACATTTTTCAAGTACAGTAGAACCTCGCTCTTTCGGACTTCAATCTTTCGGAATTCTCAGACTTTCGGACTAGCATTTCAATTCGGACTCATGGTTCAGCCTTTCGGATTTGTCTGAAAGGCTGAGAAAATACCTCCATCCTTTTCGGACTACACTTTTCAGACTACATTTAACTTCAGACTCATGCTTCAGCCTTTCGGATTTGTCTGAAAGGCTGAGAAAAATTAAATCGCATTCGGACCAAAGAGCCGAGTTTCGGACTTGTCTGGTTAGGTGAATGTGTATTCGGACTTATAAACTTCGGACTCATGCTTCAGCCTTTCGGATTTGTCTGAAAGGCTGAAGTGTGAGTTCGGACTCGGCCCTTTCGGACTTTTGACACTTTCGGACAGGGGTCTCCCCCAATTAGTCCGAAAGAGCGAGGTTCTACTGTATGTTACAATGACAGTTACAAGTACTGTATATCATTTAGTAGGCTACATATCTCCTCCACAATGCAGAACTTCTGCTTATCAAAATTCATTTATCCCCAGAACTACTACTCTTTGGAATTCACCTCCCTCGAGTTGCTTTCCACAAACTTACAATCTACAACAGTTTAAATCCAGTTGTTACAAACATTTTATGAATGGAGGATGCCTTTAGGCACATGGAGCTTTTTGTTTTATTTGTGTTTTTCCTTCCTCCGTTCATTGTCTCTTAAAAAAAAAAAAAAAAAAAAAAAAAAAGAATACTGTACTCAACTTTTGTTACATATAACTGCCTAACTGGATTTTATGGTACCGGTACTGTATCAACCCCTAACGAGCGGGCATATTGTAGTGGAGCTAGAGGACCTTTGACAAGAATCATAGACTTTGAATGTGCAGTGTGCAAGGGAGATCTTGTATTAAATAACCCGCCTGTCAGTGTTGATTTCGACAGTAATGCTGGAGTGTGTGAATAAGTTCTGCTACCTGGGCGATACAGTTTTCGTCGGAGGTGGCGCTGATTCTAGCTCCATTGCTAGAGTCAAAAGTGGCTGGGGAAAGTATAGAGAGCTGTTGCCACTCCTGACCATGAGAGTGCTCCCACCCCACCTTAAAGGGAAGGTGTATCCTTGTGTATTAGGAGCACGATGACCTATGCCTCGGAGACGTGGCCTGTTAAAGCGGAGGATATCAATAGAATGAAACTGAATGAGAAGAGAATGGTGAGATGGATGTGTGGGGTTAATCTCAGGGACGGGGTATCGAGCGAGGAATTGAGAAGGCGTCTGGGCATTAGGAGTGTCAGTGAAGTGATGCACACGAGCTGACTTGGTTGGTTTGGACACGTGGAGAGAATGGATGATCAGAACTGGGTGAAGAAATGCCGGACTGTGAACGTAGGGGTGGACCTAGAATGACGTGGGCTCGGGTACTTCGGTCCGATCTCAAAAAAAAAAAAAAAATTGACAACAGAGGGAGCCCTTGACAGAGCTGCCATTTAGGACGTTAGACTGTAACCACATTCTCTGTGGACAAAACGGTCTTTAAACTTGTATGTATGTATGTATGTAGAGAAAGTTTAGTTATTATTGTTGTTGTCGTTCCCTAGGCTGCCTGGCCAAACAGCCCCTAGTCCCTAAGGAAGGCCATGGCCACGATCGGGCTTTCCCACATTAGTTGTCAAGGCATGTGGTCTGTGACACACAGAACAGCACACAAACACAGTCAGTCAGTCAGCTGACTCGTGCGTGTGTCACACCCCAAAGCAAGAGATCGATGATTTTCTGCAGTCCAAAGTGATGCATGAAAGTAGTGGACAGTGACTTAAGAATGGTTACAGTGGTGAAATATGTCAATAATCTATATACAGTAATCAATAATATAATCAATAATCAATAGTTAAACGAGTGTTAACAAGCTGAAGCCATAAGTGATGCTATGGCAGCGTCGCTATCAAACATTTCATAGTCGCAGGACCAAAACAATAATCTTATTTTCCACCTCAAGCGAGAACAACTTGATTTACAATTATCTAGTTTTCACCATTCGCAAGATAACAGTAAGTATTGACTCCTGATATATACCCGGTATATAACCTAGGTTAAGGCATTTAATTGACTCCTGATATATACCCGGTACAGTATATAACCTAGGTTAAGGCATTTAATTGCTGAGATATGTATATCGGAAAATGACAACATTCTAACATTCACAGGGATACAGGCTCGTGGTGGCCATAACTTACCCTTTTATTTTGACCATCAAAACAACCACTTGGTCTATCTAGAGTGTCTTAGTCTTCACTATTCGCAAGATAACAAGTACAGTACTGCATTTTCATCCATATCCAATATACAGTAGGTACCGTTAGACCATTTCTTTGTGTAGTTATGAATATGAGAAAATCACAAAAATACGTAGATTCAGCCGGATACAGGATAGCGGGAGTGTTTAATGGCGCTGTGGGATATGGGTATTAGAAAATAGTTATCGGTTCCGATAACTTGGTATGAAAAAGTCATCGGATTATCGACATTGAAGTTAACTTTTTGGTTATCGGTGCCTAACACTGTCCACCTGCATCACCACCGCCATTGTCGTCACTCATCACCACCATATCACCATCTCAACCACTCATCATTACAACACTTCCAGGGGTGACCGTGTGGAGGTACTGGTGGGAGAGGACAAGGGGAAGATGGGACTGGTCAACTATATCATACAGGAGAGGAACTGGGTCATGGTCGAGGGTCTCAACTGTCACTTCCGCTACGTTGGCAAGAGGAAGTAAGATGGCGTGGTTTTTATTGTTTTTTTTAGTATCTATTTATATGCTCAGACCCTATCCCCACTTTTCCTATTTTTTTGTTTTCTATCTATCTATCTATTGCCTGACGCCGTGATCCCCGAAGGGGTGGCCATGAACGAACCGCCCCCATGCACCTCTGTCCCCAGTCAGTCGACGCCCCTCCCCCCAACCAGCACCGCCTTCGTTCATGTAGTTCCTCACTCCATCCTTCCACCTCATATTCGGTCTACCTCTCCCCCTCTGTCCCTCCACCTCGCTCTCGTACACCCTCTTAGTCATTCTCTCGCTTTCCATACGTTCCATATGGCCGAACCATCTCAAGTTGTTCCTTTTCACACTTTCCAGCACATCTACCTCCACACCACACCTCCTTCTTACTTCCTCATTAGTCTGTCTATCCCTCCATGTAACTCCGCACGCACTCCTTAAGTAATTCATTTCCACTGCTCTCACTCTTGGTCTGAGTCTCTTTTTTTTTCTATTTTTTTTTTTTTTTTTTTTTTTTTTTATTGGGGGTGGCTGACTCAAGACAGAGCAAGAGCAGGAAAACACAAGACAAAACAGCGAACAAACACAGACAAAACACAACATTCACACACATCTAGGTCACCCAGGAGAATACCCAGAGACCAGGGTCACCAAGGTCGCTCCAGCACTCCCCCGGCCCCCGACCACCCGGAGAGGCTCCGATCTCGGCAGGCAGACATGTAGCGGAGCCAAAGCCACAAGCCCGCCCACCACACTTCCAGGCGCACCCTTCATATTAATCGTCTCCCCGGGCCAGGCGCCTGATGGACTATTATCTAGTCCAACTTACGCCCGACCCCTTCCCCCAAATGACCACGTGTTCACTCAACTATTTACAAGCATTCTCCATTCATTCCTCTTTATTAGTATACTCTGTTCAAATTAACATAGTATGATTAATTCTTCTCACAGTTGCTTCTGATTGATTCAATTAAATTATATCTTTGATAAAAAAAATCATAATTGCATGCCTTCCTTTCTACAGTAATCCTTTATATGATAGATCAGCCAAATCATATGTAGTGGTCTAATTAATACACAAATCAATGTTAAAGTTAGAAAATAATAGTATCAGAATACAGTACATGGTAGTTAACCCCTTCAGACTCATATGACGCAGAGGTTGCCAGATTAGCAATGATAAATAGAGTTCTCTCACTCTTATAATTACCTCTCCAAAATTAGTTTTCTGCTCACAGCTAACTCAAAGACAACTACAGAGGTTGAAGTAACTAAACTAAAGGTTTCTAAATACCCCTGATGGTAACAAAGGTTTTAAAGTATCCCTAATCGGCTCAAAATCGCTTCATATGTCGGAGAGGGTTAAGGAACAATACTTTACATTATGACTGACTTTATTTATCTAACTTTACTATTTATTTTTATCAATATCGCGTACTCGATAAGCGATATGCGTACAAATTGGCTAGTATACTTTAACTGGTGCCTTCCAGCATTGACATCATGCCAACACATAATGTGAGCCCCCAATCCCGGCGTTGGCACCGTGACGACAACTATTTTAAGGCGTGCTTTATATTGCAAAAGTGCTTGGATTTCGCTAATTTTTAGCATACACCTAACTTGATGTATTGACAACATTGCCTAAGCAGTGTGAATACTGTGTCCCGCGTGGGCCAGTGTTCAGTTGGCCTTGAATATCCGTGAGTGAACATCATGTCACGCCCAACTTGTGAGGCTTCTAATGGCTATTGACATAAATGTCAGTGTTTTTTGCCAATTTCTGTACAGTATAACCCTTTTTATCTTGGCGTGAAAAAATCCGAACCGTCAGCCTTTTCGAAACATTGGATGCCAGATTGCTGGAGTTTTACTGTTTACCAGGGGCGGAGGATTATGAATTTGAAGAACCCTCCAATAATCATGTGATTCACCAACCCTCCCCTCTCTTCTTTGCCTCGCCCGCCTGAGCTATAATTCGTGCCCGCAGGCAGAGAAATTCGGGCTAAAAGCTTGACTGACTTTATTACAACACTCAATTGACCTATTGTGAGTATTGTTTTATGTTTTCCCTTGTATATTGTGTTATTTTAATTTGTTTATGCAAAACAAATCCATTTTAGCCTTGGGATTGGGGGTATATAAAATCTGGAAATTGCATGGGAGGCAACTGCTTAACCCCCTCAGCTTTATGATTTTCTTTTCCACAATAGTATGGCTAACAGTAGAAGATGTTACTCAGCTTTGGAAGGCCCTCTATCAAACAAAGGGGTAAAATCTGTCTCAATTAAACATTTGACTCCCATAAATCCTTTCTAAACTTTAAACAATAGTCTAATGATAGCCAGAATATAATGAAAGAGCGCGTCCTATAGTCAAAGTCACAGGAGAAAAGAAATTCCCGTTTGGCAACCGTCTACCAACTTGTTTGAGTTGGTGCATTCTTGTGGTGAATAGCTAAATGATATACAATGATGCTAAAGACAACAGACTTCAGTGTAAAACAGTAAAATAAATTATATTTACCTTTTTTCTAAACACAAACCTAAATGAAACACAAGTATTAGCAGTCAGCTGATGAAATACATGGTTGTAGCCGAGCGTATGGAACGAAACAGTAGTGGAGGAAAGAGGAGGATGTTAGATAATATACCATATATCTCCCATATAAAGCAATGTTATTATGTCACATGTGTATAGGTTTGTAGTACAAGTCACATGTGAACAATGAGCACCCTGAACATGGGTATAAAGGAACATTATTGTAGAGAATATACAAAAATAATGTAAAGGGAGGGAAAGGGGAGGGAGTATCACGCGATGGAATGAAACCGTTGTGGAGGAAGGAGGAGGGTGTTAGATAATATACCATATATCTCCCATATAAAGCAATGTTATTATGTCACATGTGTATGAGTTTGCAGTACTAGGCACATGTGAACAATGAGCACCCTGAACGTAGGTGTAAAGAAGATAATTGTAAAAAAAATACAAAAATAATGTTGAGGGTGGCCAAGGAATTCAAACTCGTTTAAAGACCGCGCCAGACACGGGATATCTCCTCCCCTTTCCCTCCCTTGAAATTATGTTCGTATATTCTCTACAATAATGTTCCTTTATACCTATGTTCAGGGTGCTCATTGTTCACATGTGTCTTGTACTACAAACCCATACACAAGTTGGAAGACGGTTGCCAAACGGAAGTGTCTTTTCTCCCGTGACTTTGACTATAGTATACCGATGGGGTTACATACTTACCTCTTTCTGACCTGTGTACCAGGAACTACCCCGGGATGATGATAAAGAGTGAGGCTCCCCTATTGGTGACGGATCAGGTGGCTCTTATTGACCCCTCTGACAACAAAGCTACAAAGGTCAGTCGCTCTTTTCATGTACAGTACTATACTGTATATGCTAGACTTTCGGTTTTATTTTGTTCATTTTGTTTTATATGGCTTTAATATTTAAGTTTTGTCTTTGCTTATATATTTACCAATATTTAGCACGAAATGCGGTGCCAATCTCACATCCTAATGGCGGCGCTCCATGCAGCCCTGTTATAATCTGCCTCACTTGTCAGTTTTTATTTTTATTCAAGATCAGAAAGTAAGGTCTGTTCCCATGTCTTTCTTGGTCTGCCCCTTAGTGCAGCTCCCCCCCCCCCCCACGTTCACAGATCTTATCACCCAACTTAGTTCATGCATCATCTCCACATGCCCAAATTATCCAAGCCAGAGTTGCCAAGTTCGCGACTTTGTCTCACAATTGGGCGACTTGAAGCTAAGTTGCGATAAATTTTCAGTGTGTGCGTCTTGCGACTTTTTGGGCAACTTTTGGTGGCAATTTCTGATATTCTAAAATGATGGATATTTGCATTTTAGTTGTAGAGAGATACAAATTGAGTTAGAAAAGTGTGCTTTAGATATATACAGATCCTGGCTAGGGTTCAAATCCTTGTGTCCTGTAGAGAGCTTTCAGACTGTTAATTATGGAATCTATCTATCTATCTATCTATATGCTCAGGCCCAATCCCCATTTTGGGGGTAGCCGACTCAAGACAGAGCAAGAACAGGGAAAACACAAAAACAACATAAAACAACGAATAAACACAGATAAAAAACACAAATTCACACACATCTAGGTCACCCAGGAGAAGACCCAGAGACCAGGGCCACTAAGGTCGCTCCAGCACTCCCCCGGCCCCCGACCACCCGGAGAGGTTCCGATCTCGGCAGGCAGACATGCAGCGGAGCCAAAGCCACAAGCCCTCCCACCACACTTCCAGGCGCACCCTTCATATTAATCGTCTCCCCGGGCCAGGCGCCTGATGGACTATTATCTAGTCCAACTTGCGCCCGACCCCTTATTCCAAATGACCACGTGTTCACTCAACTATTCACAAGCATTCTCCATTCACTCCTGTCCACCACCACTTCCCCTGCCTGATCTATAGTCATTCCTCTATCATCCAAAGCTTTTCTTACACAGTCTCTCCATCTCAATGGGGGTCTTCCTGCCCTTCTATCTCCCCTTGTACCTGACTCACATATTCTCTTTGTAAGCCTTTCATCTCCCATTCGTTCAACATGACCATACCAGCTCAGCACCCTTCTGTCCACTCTGGCTGACAAATGTTCCTGCTGCCTCACTCTCCTACGTATCTCTTCATTCCTCAATCCGTCTCTATGAGTAACTCCACACATACTCCTCAAGCAGCTCATCTCCATCACATCCAGCTTTCTTTTATCCTTTTTCTTCAGAGCCCATGTCTCAGCCCCATACATCACTGTTGGCACAACAATTCCTTGATACAGTGCACTTTTTACTTTCACTCCGAGATTCTCGTCTTCCACATACAGTACTTCCCATTGCTCCGAAAACCTTCCTTCCTTCACACACTCTCTGTTTTACCTCCATTTCCATACCTCCACTCCTGCTTATCGTTCCTCCTAGATATTTAAAACACTCTACTTGTTCCAATATTTCCCCATCCAGCCTCACATCTAGATTCACCCTATGCTCTCCCCTATTACACACCATTACTTTACTTTTATTGACGTTCACCTTCAGTTTCCTCCTTCCACAAACCTCACCAAACTCTTTGACTACCCGCTGCAGTTTCTCCTCAGAATCCGCCACCAATGCTGTATCATCAGCGAACAGCAACTGATTCAACTCCCAATCTCTACCATTCTTTCCTACTAAACCCAATCCTCTTCCCATAGTTCTCCTTTTCACCTCCCTCACCACACCATCCATAAACATATTAAACAGCCATGGTGACATTACACAACCCTGTCGCAAACCTACCTTTACCTCAAACCATTCACTCAACTCACCATTTCCTACTCTAACACATGCTCTGCTCCCTTCATATAAACTCTTAACTGCTTCTAACAAATTTCCTCCTATTTCATAAATCCTTAACACCTTCCACATTGCTTCACGGTCCACACGATCATACGCTTTTTCCAAGTCCATAAAAGCCCAAAATATCTCCTTATGCTTCTCTAAATATTTCTCGCATAACTGTCTTACTGCAAACATCTGATCCACGCACCCTCTTCCCCTCCTAAAACCGCACTGTTCTTCTCCTATTGCAACTTCCGTACACTTTATTATCCTCTCTATCAACACCCTGCCATACAGCTTTCCAACCACTGACAATAAACTAATACAGTACCTCTATAACTTGAACACTCCTGCCGATCTCCCTTCCCCTTGTACAACGGCACAATACATGCACTCTTCCAGTCTATTGGTACCATTGACACAGCAAAGCACACATTGAAAAGTCTCACCAACCAATCTATTATCACATCTCCACCCTTCTTTATACACTCCACAGCAATACTATCCAAACCTTCTGCTTTTCCCGCTCTCATTTGTCTCACTGCTTCTTTCACCTCATTTTCCTCAATCCTTTCATTCATTCCCTGCCGCCTGGGTAACCTATCTCCATCCACCTCTGCTTCAATCACTGCTTCTCTTCCATCTCTTGCATTTAACAAAGATTCAAAATATGGAATAACTTGTGAAAATATTTTTATTTTATTTTAGTCCTTCTGTACTCTTTGATTTGGCCTATTTTTGCGTGTTCTTCCAACAAGTATAGGCTTTTAATGTCAATGATGTCTTTGGAATTGTGGTTAGGGGCAGAGAAGAAGGGCACTTTAATGGGAGTTAACTCTTTACGAGCGGGCTGGTGTGTGCATATCACCGTAGCGCATGGTGGGTATATTTACCGAAAATGAGCATCATTCCATGCTCTTTTTCATTTCATGCATAAACAAGAGCCAGAGCGTAATACAATTATATATCCATGAAAGGGCGATGATAGAGCTTTCCAATGACATCTGAATCATCCTTGTACGACAACGGGTTGTTTTGCAACGATTGTGCAGGTGGAAGGGAAAATACCCTAAAATTAGGTATTTTCCCCAGTTTTATTCTTATTTTGAGAGGTGTGGAGGTGGAGGCCAGATACAATAGGTCTCAGTACGGGTCCCGCCGCTGTCGCCAGCGGACCGAGCCTGCCTGTCGTCCTTGCAATGCTCGCTCTCTCTCTCTCATCGCTCATAATGGCCTCAAAAAGGCACGAGTCATATGACGGTCACCGCAAATTAAGTTTTAAGAAGGATTTGCACCTACAATATTTAAAAATAGAGAGACTGCTAAAGATTTAGTCGGACATACAGTATATGAATGAATGTTTTTAAAGCAAGTTAATATGTTGTATGTTCCATTCTATTATATTCACTGGAGAATCCACAGTGGGTCACTTTTGAGTAGCATGATGTGTGGTGTGGTATATGGATAGAATCAGGAGAGTTACTTACCGGTAACATACTTGATATTATAGCTAACCTGTAATCATATCAACATGAGCTACTCATAGCTGGGGAAATACTTTGGGGAGGTACTAACAGTGGAGTCGGTTGATGCAATGCCTACTATTCCCATCAAACAGGCACCAGCACTAGAACTAATAGTTTTCCCATGCTAGAATAAGGAGGGCTATAGAAAAAATTAACAGAAGTAAGTCCCCGGGACCGGATGGGATACATCCAAGAATCATAAAGGAAGGAGGTGAGATGTTAGTAGAGCCATTAAATATGTTATTTGAGGTATCTTTTAATACAGGACAAATCCCGACGGACTGGAGAGAGGCGAACATAACAGCTATATTTAAGAAGGGAAAGAGAAATGACCCAGGAAATTATAGATCAGTCAGTTTGACAAGTGTTGTGTGTAAACTAATGGAAACGGTAATTAGAGAAGGAATAATGGAGCATATGAAATCAAACCAACTTTTCAGTGGGAAACAGTTCGGATTCTTGCCGGGGAGGTCGACGGTACTACAGCTAATTAAGGTGGTAGATGATTGGATGCAAATTCTGTAGGATGGTGATGTAATAGATGTGGTATATTGCGATTTTATATAGGCCTTCGATAAGGTCCCACATAAAAGGTTAATAGAGAAAGTTAGAAGCTATAGTATAGGGGAGAAATGTGTGAAATGGAAAGAAGCCTTCCTGAAAGATTGGAGACAGAGGGTACTGATGAATGGAATAGGCTCGGGGTGGAGGGAAATTACAAGTGGGGTACCTCAGGGATCTGTGTTGGGACCACTACTGTTTGTTATATTTATCAACGACTTACCTAAAGTTATAACCAATGGAAGTGAGATATACCTGTATGCGGATGACACTAAGCTGTATAGAAGAGTGAGGAGTAAGGAAGGTGTGAGTTTGCTTCAAGGAGATGTGAAGGGCATGAAGGGATGGTCTGAACATTGGTTAATGCCTTTTCATCCAAAAAAATGCAAATACATGCGGATTGGGACTAGCAAGATAGACAAGGTAGGATATAGTATGTATGAAGCGATGGAGGAAGTGAATGCAGAAAAGGATATAGGAGTAGTGATAGACAATAAGTTAAATTTCTCAGAACATTTAGCGGAAAAGATAAACAAAGCCAATAGAATTGTAGGGCTGATAAGGAGGATATTTGTGTCACTTGACGAAGAAATCTTCAGGAATCTCTATACAGCGCTGGTTAGGCCGCACCTGGAATATGCGAACCAGGTGTGGGCTCCATATATGGTAAAGGATATAGAAGCAGTGGAGAAAGTGCAGAGGAGAGCTAGCAAGCTAGTACCAACGTTGAAGAACGCGGGCTGTGAGCAGAGGTTGAGGACACTGGCATATAGGAGAAAGAGAGGGGATATGATAGACTTTTAAGATAGTGTCAGGAAAATATGATGAGGATGTGTGTGAAGGTATCATCTTTGAATGCGGGAGGGAACAAGAACGAGAGGACACTCTAAGAAAATTTACAAAGAAAGAAATAGGCTTGAAAAGGCAAAGAACTCATTTTGTGATAGAGTGGTAAATGAGTGGAACGCACTGCCCCAGTATGTAGTCGATTCCGAATCAATAAGGAAGTTTGAAAGTAATCTTGATAAAGCATGGGGAAGACAAGATTTGAAGTTTGATTATAAAGCAAAAATACAGAATAGTAAAAATGTTGCGTCTGCTGCCGCCGCCGCCAACACAGTGAACGACCGCAGTAGTGCAAGTACTGGCACTGAGCTGGATACACAGGCCTAGTTTGCCTTTTTCCAGAGGATCTACTGTAATAACTTACTTAATCTTAAAGTTTACATTCAACTATAGAATTGTGCTAATAGGCTATTTATTTGATAAATGTTATGCACAGTATTGTAGGTTCCGATAAGGCAGTAGATTATGAAGGGAAGCATTTTGAAGGACAACTATTATAGAGGGTGGAAACTGTCAGGAATCATTTATGGCCTATGTGGCATGATATAGTAATGTTGTGATCATATCCCGGTAAGACATTCCTTCAAATCATCGCACTACAAGAATAAACACTTGTTAATGGCAGCTTTGCCTTTTGTCTCCATGCAAAAGAAAAAAATATATATAATATATAGCTTCTCTTTTCAAATAATATACATACATATTACCCCAAGCACTCATGCATTTTCACAGTACAGTACTGTACTTTTAAAGCAATATAACAAAAATATTAAAAAATTTCATAAGAAAAGGGTGTAAAAATAGCAAAAAGCAACGGGAGGAGGGAGTAAGGGGGTCTTCCCGGAAGATTGGGCGAGTTTTCTGACGATATTTGGCAACAAGAGCTACCACAGACCTGGCAAACCTGATCCAAGCCTACTAGTACACATCTCATCACTGATACTCTTGATACCTAACCGTCTCCTCAGCTCTTCACTAGTTAACCTATCATGCAGTTTGACCCCACACATCTATCTTCCCATTCTCATCTTGTTATGTTCCATAATAATATTAGTACCGGTATCAATCAAAATATTATATAAAATAGTACAGTGCACACATTTTGTGTTTTCCTTCAAATTTTTAAGTAATTTATCCACATTAACCTATTCAGTGTGATAATGATGTTTTGTTTTTACAGCCACCATAATTCAA
Organism: Paralithodes platypus; assembly: GCA_032716605.1. Taxonomy (NCBI): domain Eukaryota; kingdom Metazoa; phylum Arthropoda; class Malacostraca; order Decapoda; family Lithodidae; genus Paralithodes; species Paralithodes platypus. The sequence continues at coordinate 6,515,212 of CM064521.1, forward strand.
CTATTAATAGATAACATCAATAATATATATTTTTAATGTATGGTTGGACCAGGCCGAATGGCGATACACCGAAGAAGGAGAGAGGGTGCGTGTTTCACTGCGCACAGGTCGCATCATCCCCATACCCAAGATAGCAGAGGAGACACCCGACTATAAGACCAAGTCCTCATACCAAGAACAGGAGAAAGACACTAAGGCGGAAGAACTCACACGGTGCGATTACTAGATATATATAATTTATATTAATTGATTTCTGGGATCAGATTCACTGAATTATATATTTATTAAATTATTGTACTGTATAAGCAAAGTTGTCTTTTAAAATTCTAGTACTAATTTTTGTTTTTGTGTTAGGTACTACAGTAATGGTGAAATATAATAATCAATATATTTTCAGAATTACATTTGAGCCATCACTGAAGACTTTTGAGATGGACATGATGGAGAAGATGGGAATTACAGAGGACAGAGTACCAACCAAGACATACTGGTATTGAAGTTGATACTAGAAAACATTTGATGTACATAAAGTTATTGAAATAAATTAAAAAATATCATGGTACAGTACAGTGTTTAACCCCTTCAATCCAATTATTTTTTGTTTTTTTTATTTTTTTGTAGATGTTTAGGTGACACAAGGTACTTTTTCTTTCTTATTCAAGCTACCAAAAGATAATTTTATTCACTGTAGAAAGGAACTTTTTTTGCACTTGTAAGGTAAAACGCTACATATAATACATTATCATACTACTGTATATCAGTTGCCTCCTGACCTTTGACCAGTGAAGACGTCCCAAGTGACCGCTAGTGACATACCTTTTTACCCCTAAGTGAGGTGCTAGTGAACATTCTTAGTGATGGCTTGTGCTGATGAGATTGCTACCTCTTCCCATATTCTCCAGCTTTGTCTTGCTTTGCAAGAAAGGCTGGAGAATGTGGAGTTTGAGGTCCAATCTCTCAAGGAAGCGAACTTAGCATTGAAGATGGCATTAGAGGAAACTAAAAATGCCACTTGTGTAGGAAAACCGGACTTTTCCTGGAAAGTGGTAGCTTCAAGTGGAATGAAGTGTACCTTGAAGAAGCAGTGTGTAACTGTAAACAACAAGTACAGCATCCTGGAGGACGAGTGTCATGGAACGTCAACTGCCAACAATTCAACGCCTACAGTAGCCATTTCAGCTGATGTTTCCGATACTCAAGATACAAATAGCGACTCTCTTCCCCCTCAAGACAACTTCCGTGTCGTGAGGAACAACGTTTGCCCCAAGACCAGGAAACACATACCGATTACCGAGTGTCAAAACCGTTTCCAGATATTCGCAGACTCAGATGACGAAGAGGAAATAGAAGAAGTCCGGCTCGTGGGAGACTCGATGATACGTGGTCAGCTCACAGAGTTTTGCGCCAGGGCACCTAAGACCAGGAAGCGTTTTTGTATCCCTGGTGGTGGTGTGGATGACGTAGTTGCAGCAGTTGACGAAGTATCAAAGCTGGCCCCTGCAAATACAATGTACGTCATCCACGTTGGATCCAACGATATACAGCGAACCCGGTCGGAAGATTTGCTTTTAAAGTACCAGCAGCTGATCAAGTCGTTTAAGGAGAAGTCATCAAGGATCATCGTCTCAGGAATCGTCCCCCGGCTCGGTGTAGAGAGCCGATTTTACAACATAGCCACCAGCACAAATCGTTGTCTAGCAAACCTCTGCAGGAAGGAGAACGTGGGATTCGTCGACACCTGGGACAATTTCTACTACGATGACTATTTGTTTTCGGATGATGGAGTTCATCTGAACCAGGTGGGAGCAGCGCGTTTTGGGCGTCTTCTCAACGATGCGGTGAAGGATTTTCGGAGAAGAAATCGACTCAGCACAGGACAACCAGGAAGGAGGACCGAAGACAGCGAGGACGGCAATCTACAAAGGAATTAAATACTAATCCGTCAAGAACCGCGAATTTGGATAAAGCTCCACCAACACGACCCAAATTCAAAACCGTCAGGGATAACGACCGAGGACCGAGGACAGCCATGAATGTAAATGTAGATCCGACCAGAACCAAAAATTCGATGAAAGAACGATCTGCGAGTTCTAAAACCGCAACTTTAAAGGTTTTCTATGCAAACGCTCGTAGCATACGCAATAAATTTTCAGATTTAGAGGAACTAGTGTTTACAGAAAATTATGATGTGATTGGCATAACAGAATCTTGGCTCAATACACAAGATAGAGACTTTTTAGCAGAGTATTCACTTCCCGGTTATGTAATGTTTGAGAACAGCCGAATAAATAAAAATGGAGGTGGCGTTTTATTTTATATCAAAGAAAGTCTTAACCCGACCCTCGTGTCAAAACCTCAAATTGTGAACGTCGACACATCTTTTGTGCTAATAAAGAATAATAAAGGTACAAAAATAATACTTGCGTTAATATACAGACCTCCAGCTCAATCAGTGCAAACTGACCGAGAAATTTACGAACAAATTGCAGATGTAAGTAACTCACAAGATACCGTAATTTTTGGCGACTTTAATTTACCTGTGACCAAGTGGGGCGATACTCTTACTTCACACTCCGGACATGACTTGTATACGAACTTGCAAGAGAGTTCGCTTTATCAATTTGTTCGAATGCCGACCCGTGGTAATAACGTTCTTGACATTGTACTTGCAACAAAAGAAGAATTGATAGAGAATTTGAATGTTGGTGATGAATTCAGTAACAGCGACCATCGTACGATAACTTTCACTTTAAAGTTTACTAGTAACGAACCAAATAGTAGCATCGAAAAAGTCCCTAATTTCAAGAAAGCAAACTTCCATAAACTTAGAGCTATGTTTAAAGAAACTGACTGGAGCTTTTTAATTAACAATAACGACATAAATACATCTTGGAAGTTATTCGAAACCACTTACCTAAAAGCAGTGCAAGACTGCATACCATCGAAAATACGGCGTCCAGGCCATAATAATAAGCCCAAATGGTGGAATAAAGATATTTCAAACTGCCTGCTTGCTAAAAAATTTGCTAATGATAGATTAAAATCCTCACAAAATGACGAAGAACGGGTGAAATTTGTAGAGCTACGACGCAAAGCCAAAAAGTTAATTAAGCAAAGTAAAAAGACCTTAGAGTTACATATTGCGAATCAAAGTAAAACAAACCCGAAAGAATTCTATAGTTATATCAGAAAGAAAAAAGTAGTTACTTCAACTGTTGGACCGTTACTCGATGAAAAAGGAGAATACACCAAAGACGAAGTACAAATGAGTAATGCCCTCAATACCTTCTTTGCATCAGTTTTTACAACAGAAGACCTCAGTGATATCCCTACACCATCGCCGATTCAGATTGATAATTCAGATGTTCTAAGCAATATCACCGTTACAGAGAGAGAAGTATTGAATTGTTTAGATAAACTCAAGGTAAATAAAACGCCAGGACCTGATACAATCTCGCCTAGAGTTCTAAAGGAATCTAAGAATGAGCTCTCCAAACCACTGACATTACTATTCAATAAATCCTTGCAGTCTGGAACTATGCCTGATCAGTGGAAGCTAGCCAACGTAACACCGATATTCAAAAAAGGCAGCAAATCCCTACCCAGTAACTATCGTCCAATTAGCTTAACCTCAGTTGTATGTAAAATGCTAGAAACGGTCATACGAGACAGACTCGTAAATCACTTAGAGGAAAATAACATACTTAAAGATACTCAACACGGCTTTCGTAAAAAACGTTCCTGTTTAACAAACCTCTTAGACTTCTTCCACGATATCCTCAACCTCTACGATGAGAGTAAAGCTGTAGATATTATATACCTTGATTTTCAAAAGGCCTTTGACAAAGTTCCCCACAAACGTTTACTGCTAAAACTAAAAGCGCATGGAATACAAGACGGTGTGTTGAAATGGATAGAAAATTGGCTCAGCAACAGAAAGCAAAGGGTAGTCATAAACGGTTAAGGCATCTAAATGGACCAATGTAAGTAGCGGGGTACCCCAGGGATCGGTACTAGGACCAATTCTCTTTCTAATTTACATCAACGACATAGATGAGGGTCTCACCTGCACAATCTCAAAATTTGCTGACGATACAAAAATTGCAAATAGCGTACTCTCAAAAGAACAAGTTGACGATATGCAACACAATCTAGATAAATTGTCATGTTGGGCCCAAATTTGGCAAATGAGTTTCAATGCGGATAAATGTAAAGTACTACATGTCGGATACCTAAATGAGAAAGCAAACTATTCGATGAATGGCACTCCGCTTAAGAATGTAAACAGAGAAACTGATCTGGGAGTAACAATATCGAGTAACCTAAAACCGAGTCAACAATGTTCAGAAGTTGTTAAGAAGGCAAACAAAATAATTGGCTTTATAGGCAGGTCATTTGAGCATAAATCCAAAGAAGTTATCCTAACCCTTTACAATTCCTTAGTCCGCCCTCTTCTGGAATACTGCGTTCAATCCTGGTGCCCTTATTACCAAAAAGATATAAACAAGCTAGAACGAGTTCAACGTAGAGTTACCAAAATGATACCTAGCCTAAAGAACAAACCATACGAAGAGCGTCTTAGAGAATTAAATCTATTTCCTTTAACCCAGCGCAGATTAAGAGGCGACTTAATTCAAGTGTTCAAAATCATCAAAGGCATCGACAATATGAACTGTAGTAAGTACTTCACTATCGACCAATCTAATTACACGCGGGGAAACGGTTGCAAAATTATTGGTAAATCTTTTAACTCGCACGAATCTAAGAATTTCTTCTTCAATCGAGTTGTCAACTTGTGGAATGGGCTTCCCCGAGACGTTATAGACTGCAGCACCGTTGATTCATTTAAATTCCGCCTAGACAAATATCTCGCATCAAACCCGCGACTGACTGCGTTTGTAAATGAATAACTTTATCCTCCCCTCAGTTACTAACCCATCTGTCCCCTACTAACTTCCTAGTCCTGCCACGTTAGTGGCAGGGCAGTAGTTCCCTTTCCAATGTTCCCTTACCCACTCTAAACCACTGTTTGGACACTTGATCCTCAGTGTTTTGGAGGACAAGCAACCTAGAAGGGTCACTAGATCTGTTGTTGCTTGATTTCCTTTGTACTCCTTTGTACTCCTTTGAAGTGAAGACGGAGTGGGGGAAGGAGATGACCCGTCTTACAGCGAGGCAGTGAGAGGGGAGGGGAGGAAGTCTGCTGCTGCTGCTGCTACAACTGCTGCTACACACCGACAAAAAAAGAAAGCTAAGTCTGTTTTCATTGTCGGTGATTCAATGGTTAGATACCTAGGCAGGTCAACAAACACTCAGGTTGATAAAGTTGTCTGCGTGCCTGGTGCCGGAGTCGGGAGGGTAGCTGAGAAGATAGATGCTGTCCTGGAAGTGAGTGGGGAGGACCCCATCATCTTCCTCAATGCAGGGAGCAACGATATATGGAGATGCAGGACTGAGGAGTTGCTCTCCAAGTATCAGGAAATGTTGGAGAGGATCAAGGAAAAGGGTGGAGTTCCTGTGGTACACAGTATCCTGCCAAGAAGAGGGGTAAGGAAGGAATGGTCCTCCAGGGCTATTGGTGTAAATAGCCGGCTGGAGAAGTATTGCAAAGCAAATACTATTCCATTCCTGGATGACTGGTCCCTCTTTTATGGTAAGGATGAACTGTATGCCCAGGATGGAGTACATCTCTCGACTAGGAGTTTCGAGTTTCGACCTTGGCCAGCTCACTCGACAAGATTGTTGCGGGGTTTTGTTAATAAACCATAGGTGTGTAAGTAAAATAGAATCCCAGCCACATGAAATTGTTAGTAATGACGAACATTCTGATAGAGTAGATTTTCCGTCTAGGTCTAGTAGTTCAACAGGTAAAAATAAATTAGTTAAAAACAATAGAAAAATAGTTGCAAATACAAGTAATAGTTTGAGGGTTTATTATACAAATTATAGGAGTTTATGTAACATAATGAACAAACTTAGAGCACTGGTTAGCAAAGAAAATATAGACATAATAGCGCTACCTGAAACATGGATTAATACAGAAACCAGGCATTTTTTAGCAGAGTTTGATATACCGGGATATAGTTTGTTTAAATATGACCGAACAGGTAGGAGGGGCGGCGGTATAGCAGTGTTTGTCAGGAGTTCATTAAAAAGCTGTATTAAATCAGGTATTAGAGTAAATAATGAAAATGAAAGTGTTTGGGTAGAGGTTGTTGTTGTTGTTGTTGTTCCCCAAGCTGCCTGGCCGAACAGCCCCAAGGCCCCGAGCAAGGCCAAGGCTATAACCGAGCGCCCCCACAGAACCCTCCCTGCCGACCACAATAAAGCCTGGGTGACCGAAGCCACTCCATGGCGGGGAGCTGAGGAGGGTGCGGAAACGCCCGGGAAACCAAAGCTCCACCCAGGGCCCTGTGCCCCTCAGCAATTATGAAGAGAAAGTTGAGAGGCAAAGGAAAAATGTGACGCTTTGGCTTCCAATCTTGGTAGATTGGGAGGTCAATCCACGGAAGAGACGCCGTCACTTGAGATTTAGAAAATATATAAGTAAAAGAAACAGTCAGAGTAAGCTATGGGTATGGCAGAGATCGCTCAGTTCTCACTCTGATAGACCAGCCCATCACCAAAAAAAACATCGGATGTGAGAAGACTGGCCAAACATCTCCCTTTGCCCGGTATCGAACACGGGTCCTCTTAGTTGTGAGGCAAGCACGGTAGCCAGTACACCACAGATTAACCTGGGTAGAGGTTAACGAAGGTAGTGAGACCTTAGTTATTGGAGTTATGTATAGACCGCCAAATATGAGTAGAAATGACGGAACATCATTATGGGAGGAAATTAAAATAGCATCAAGGTTTAGCAACGTGTGCATTATGGGGGATTTTAATTTCCCTAATATAGATTGGCAGCAACAAATAGGCGACTCTGATTCAAAGGAGTTTATTGAGGTAGTACAAGATAGTTTTTTATCTCAATTCATAGATACGCCGACTAGAGGTGATAATATTCTCTATTTAGTTTTCAGTAACAATGAACATATGATAAATAGTGTAGAAATCGGGGACCACCTAGGAAATAGTTATCACAATTCTGTATTTTAACCCGGCAACGGCGAGAAAGCTCATAAGAAGTTTTACTGGGCGAGGGCGGCAAAGCTCTTAAGAGGGAGGCCTAAAAAAAAATTTAAACGGCCCCAGTAGCACTAAACAGATTTTTTGTTTTTTGTTTTTTTCCCCTATACCTCATATCACTCCTCCACATCCCCTCCTTCCTCCCTTTGCCCTCCCCCTTCAATTATCACCTATTTTCACTGTTATTCCCTAATTCATTGGTATATTTTTGTGCTAACATTAGCGAACTGTGTGGAGGATGTGCTTACGTGCCTAGCGGGTGTGTTACATAACCAAGTTTGTGTATGAGTAGGCTAAGTGTGGCTTGAGGCCTCGTGGAGGGAGGGGTTGCCTCAATTTGCTCCATAATTCATGAATGGGCTGGTCCATGTATATTCGCGATTTTGACCAGAAAATTATATTTTCACTTGTTTTATTGTTGTTACAGGTTACTATCTTCATAGTGAAGGTAAAATAGGCTCATATGAATAAGTAATAACGATATTTATCGTAAAATGACGATTATAGGCCTGAATGGAGCCTATATGCTCGCCCATGGGCATCGAGTTCAATACCGCCTGCTCGCCGTTTATAGGTTAATATACAATGGAAAGGTAATACTGTACCAGAGAGAATACAACATTAATACCTGACTTCAGAAAAGCCAATTATGGTGGAAAGGTAATACTGTACCAGAGAGAATACAACATTAATACCTGACTTCAGAAAAGCCAATTATGGTGGGTTAAGAAGAGCCCTATTAGCAGACCCTATGGTCAAAAAATTAAGTCGATCCAAGTTGTTATGCCCTGTTTTTCTACAGGTTTAACTTGGGTAATGTGAGTTCTAAATTGACTGGGTATATAAGGCTGCATGCACAATACAAGATATGAGGAATAGAGAACACAAAGAAACACATGGTAGCAAGTTACATGATCACGTTTATTGATATACCACTGCAGAATACTTGTGTAAGACAATATAATAGAATTGAACAACACTAGCATAAGTGGATCTGGATGGAGCCTAGTCTCCCACTTCCAACGTTCAGGTATTAATCTTCTGATCACTGGCTTTGATTTCACAGGTTTATATACCGAAGACCATCAATGTTACTTATAGATTCATATTCACTGTTAGATTTATTACTGGTAGCTCTGGTGCACAAGTAGTAGTTCACAGACTAGATTAGACACACGTATTTTTAGAGCACGGGAATTCTAGTTACCTCAGGGGGTACTGATCTAAGTTTTATATCCTTGTCTCAGAAATACATAGAACGCAAATCAGTGGGCGAACGTTAGATATCACTAGAGTTTTAATATCTGAATAAAGTAATTACGAGAGTCAAGGTCGCCTGTTAATTAAAGAGCACTGATCGCTTAATACGTCCCAAATGGAATGGTTAAGTATGAATTACACTGGGCAAGGTCTTAGCCACTTCGTAGAAATATTAATTAGTGAATCTAAAACAGCACAGTAATATGTAGTACTGCTAAAGGGAATCTTGGGTAGTATCTGATGGGTCTGGTCCTGGTTATCTTGCGTCCATGATGTTGGGGGCTAACGACTGGTTCCGCGGCCGTCCAGGGGGGCCATATGTGTGAAGTTCTTCAATACGTGGGCAGGTCCTTCTATCCAAATCTGCCACGGAGTCTGCCGGTTCTGGGATCTCACTCCGGAACAACACAAGGGCAGAGCTAGAAATTAACTGCAGGGTAGTGACCCCTGGTTGGTGTCTAGCTTTCAACTGATTTGACTGGGGGCGGGAGTTAGATTTATAGGCTCGGTTCTGGACCCTGTAGACAGTAGGGATCTCGAGTCTTATGGACTTAATTGAGCTCTCAATAGATATGGGGACTAGGTAAGATGATATTTACAGTTGTGGCACAGGGCGATAGGAAGCCTTTATTTTCATATAACTGAGCCTTAGTAAGAGGTACTATTTTGGCTATACTGGACGTATTTAGGGGAGAGAGACTGGATCTACTTTGCGAGGAGGATGGGGACAGCTGTGATAGGAGCGTCTCTCTAGATTGTTCAATCTTCATTCTATGGTATAGCTGAGGTGCTAATTTAGTGATCAGAGCATGCAAGAAAGGTAAATGGTTTATTGTGAGTTAATAGAGGTTAGTAAAGGTGTTAGTCATTTATGGTTAGTTCATCGATAGGAAGAATTCCTGTGCTACCTGGCAATGACTCGAAAGTCAAAACAGGGGCCAGGTATACCTCCGCGGGGGGTGGGGGCCTCCCTCCTCGGGTGGGCAAAAAGGGGGAGCTGGGCGCCCTCTCTCTGATATAGTCGTCCGGCGGCTGTGGCTAGGGGCTTGCCATATCACCCAGTGTTTGTAATAACCCTCTGTGTATGAGACAGATGTGAGTGTCTTTAATACCAAAACCGAAGGTGCCTGAGCTAGCTGGTTTTACTCGGCTGGTTGTTAATTGTAGGGTTTGCTGGATATGGTGGAGACTGGGTTGCTAACTCTGCCACATTTATCTGGAAGTATGACAATAGAAGTTAGTTACTGGCGGGGCGGCTAGCCTCGCACCGACGACCATTGGGTGCAGGGTTGTGAATGTGTTGTAAGAGAATAGATGGCATGCAAGGGGCTAGTAAAGTTCTAATGTTGTTCTGGCCTACTAAGTGAAGGTAGGCTGGATAGGAGTATATATATAAAAGGTTGGAGAGCGTTAGTAACGGACAATTCAAGGATCTTCAAGAGGTATGAGAGAGAGGCTAGGTCGGACAAGAGTCGAGAAGCGCGGGTGTCTTAATGAGAGGGGGGGGGAGAGTTCAAGGGCTACAGGGAAATTTTGCCCCTAAGGTCCCTGGGCGTGGGGGTGGCATTAGGCTACAATTGATATGGAAGTTTGAAAAGGCAGTAGAATACGTTAGCCAAATGCTACCGGGGAATGCAACTATGGGGTGGTATATGAGTCTGGAAAAGATAGTTATGTGATCAGTCAGAGGGTTATGGATACTATTAGTTGGCCCTGGGAACTGCTTTTTCTATTAAATATAAAATACCACCCACAGCGGCAGTTCGTAGGGGTACTTAGTTATTGTTTCGGGGTACTTATGACAGATACTGGTAACCAGGTTATCTTATACAATCTCTGGTTGGGGTAAGAGGTGTAAGACACGAAATAAATTGGCGTAGTGTGGGCTGTGGATACGAAGGAGGCAAGGGGAAGACGTATGACAATTGTGGAAAGTAAATGGAAAAAGGTGAACACAATGGCGGATAAAAATACTTAACCTAAGGATTGCATACATAGATTTATGGGGCGATGGGTCTTCAGAAGCTTAGTCTGGCAAGACAAGATGTTAGGGAATGTTAATATTAATACTTAGTTACTAGAGGAGCAATGCAAGGGGCGACTGAGCACGGGTTACATATATCTATACTCGTCATGGGAAATGATATAAGAGATCTAGGGACAGCGTGGGTGCTTTAACTTCTAAGATATATAACATCTACTTCTCGGATGCAAGAACATACATAGATATAATTATGGCTGTCTGATGTGTTGGCATTGGCTCAACGTCGGGACAGGCATGGGTGTTTTTAATATGAATGTATATTCCTGTTCATCATCTTTGTAGTAAGTAAGTGTAGGGCACGAGGGGTTAGTGTAGGTGAGGTGTCGAAGATGGTTGGTTTAGAAAAGGTAAATGGGTGTGTCCTGGAGCTGTTTAGCCCTGCGGCTTGGGCTGTCTGAAATGGCTGGCTCGGTCAGCTGGTCCTTTCGTTCTGTGGACCTTTCCTTTGGTGTTTCTGTGTGGTGTTCGTTCATGGCTTCTGTGGTGGGCTTCTCGTTCTGGGGCATTTTACTTCCCTCTCCTTCATTATAGGCTCGTCCTCGAGCCTCAAGGGTGAAGTAAAAAGAAGCATAGTCAGAAAAGTGTAGGTTAACAAGAAAAGTAGTATGACTAAGGGAAAAAAATAATATATACAGTATATGGAAAACATGTAAATTTAAGAAAGGACAGATACTTAAGAACACAGGAAATTAAGAAGAGGTAAAGTGTTTAACAATGTATAAAGCAAATTTAAAAGATAGTCAGAAAAGTGTAGGTAACAAGAAAAGTAGTAGGACTAAGGAAAAAAAAAATATAGTATATACAGTATATGGAAAACATGTAAATTTAAGAAAGGACAGATAATTAAGAACACAGGAAATTAAGAAGAGGTAAAGTGTTTAACAATGTATAAAGCAAATTTAAAAGATAGTCAGAAAAGTGTAGGTAACAAGAAAAGTAGTATGACTAAGGAAAAAATAATAATATATACAGTATATGGAAAACATGTAAATTTATAGAATCATGCCCAATCGCTTAGGAATTGAAAACATTCGAAACAATTTAGTACAATAATATCCTCATCATCATCAGGGGGGGAGGGTATTTAGGGTCGCCGTTTGTCTGGGTGACGGTCTGGTAATAGGGGGTGGTGGTTCACTTTCACTTTGGAAGGGCGGGGTGGGTATACCGTTAGTTCTTGTCGTTAGGAATGTGGGTCTGGGGGCGAGCTGGCCCGGGGCCAGTTTTGGAGGGGGGGTCTAAGTGGTTTCGGTCGGGGGTAGTGATAGGGGGGTTTTAAAGATGAAATGGGCAGGTCGAGTCGGGGTTGTTGTTGCGGAAGAGGTTGGTGCTGGGGAGGGGTTGAATTGTGTAGAGAGTTGTGGTCGTGAGTGGGGTTTGGGGAAGGGTGAGTAAGGCTGAAGGTTGAGAGTTTACTATGATCAGGTGGTTTGGAGGTTTGGGGTGTGGGGATTTGATAGGGAGATGGTGGGGGGGGTCTGGGCAGGCAGGGTTGTGGTTTGAGAGGGGTTGAATTTAGAGTGATTTTATTTCCGGGAGAGACATGGATGGGATTTCGAGGAGTGGTTGAAGTTGAGAGGTTGATTATGTTGTTTGGGGCGAGGAGAGAGAGAGTATTTTGGGGTTTAGCCAAGGTGGAAAAAGTTTTGTGGTTGGATTGGGATGGGAGTGGTATTTCGTCGAGCGGGATCTTTGGGGGGGGAATTTGGGGCGGGTGGGGTAACGGTGAAGAGGGAGAGGTTGAAAGTTTAGCTGGGCTCATGATGGTGGGGGACCGACTGGTGAGCAGGTGTTCGGTACGCATGAGGGGGGGGGGAATCACTTTGGTGGGGGTCACGCGTGAGGGGGGGATTAACGGCGCGTGTGGGAGGATCAGAGTGGTGGGGTGTGTCGGTGGCAGTGACGGTTTGCTTAGAGGTTATCTGGGGTTGGTGGGTTTGTCTGTCATAAGGGGGTGAGTCAAGTGTGGGGTTTTGAAGTTTATTAGGGGTGTGAATTGTGGGGGGGTGGAAGGGAGCTACTGACGGAAAACTGTCACAAGGGAGATTTTGTTGGTGGGGGAATAGCTGAGTATTTCTGGGGGAAGGGGGGGAACATAGTTGGGTCCTTAGGTCGTCACGCGTGAGGGGAGGATTAACGGCGCGTGTGGGAGGGTCAGGGTGGTGAGAGGTGAGCGAGTTAGGAAACAGGATTTGTTGGGGGGACTGCGGCGGGTTGGTGGGGGAAGAGTTAGGTGTAGAACAGGGGTTATTGGTAGAGGACTGATCTATTGATTTGGGGTTGTTAACAGGACGAATTTTAGGAATCTTCTTGGTGGCAGTCACGGTCTGGTTAGCGGTTATCTGGGGTTGGTGGGTTTGTTTGACATTAACAGGACGAGTTTGGGGAATTTTCTTGGTGGCAGTCTCGGTCTGGTTAGAGGTTATCTGGGACTGGTGAGTTTGTTTGACATGAGAGGGCGAGTCAAGTGTGGGGTTTCGAAGTTTTCTAGGGGTGTGAATTGTGTGGGGGTGGAAGGGGGCTACTGACTGAAAACGGTCACAAGCTACCGACGGAAAACTGTCACAAGGGAAATTTTGTTGGTGGGGGGATAGCTGAACATTTCTGGGGTCATGGGGAAAATATGTTGTGGTAGGCCTACATAGGTAGGCATAGCTAGAATACGGAGCTTGTTGGGGGGGCTGCGGAGGGTTGGTGGGGGGAGAGTTAGGTGTAGAACAGGGGTTATTGGTAGAGGACTGATGTATTGATTTGGGGTTGTTAATAGGACGAATTTGGGAATTTTCTTGGTGGCAGTCACGGTCTGGTTAGAGGTTCTCTGGGACTGGTGAGTTTGTTTGACATGAGAGGGCGAGTCAAGTGTGGGGTTTCGAAGTTTTCTAGGGGTGTGAATTGTGTGGGGGTGGAAGGGAGCTACTGACTGAAAACTGTCACAAGCTACCGACGGAAAACTGTCACAAGGGAAATTTTGTTGGTGGGGGGATAGCTGAACATTTCTGGGGTCATGGGGAAAATATGTTGTGGTAGGCCTACATAGGTAGGCATAGCTAGAATACGGGGCTTGTTGGGGGGGCTGCGGAGGGTTGGTGGGGGAAGAGTTCACTGGGGTTGGACTTTCACCGGAAGTCATTGTGGAAGGGTGCACGGAGTCTTGGATAGGGGCTAAAAGGTTGGATAGGGGATTCATCGAACTGCGTAGGCATTCTTCTCTGATGGCGAGCATATGTTCTTCGAATAAGCCATACGGGTCGAGATGGGCGGTGATGTGGGGTGGGAGGATGTTTAACAATGCGGTGAATAAGAGTTCATTTTGTTGGTCGTAATCTTCATAGCTATACGTGGTCCTCACGTATCTGTAGAGTTGTATGAGGGTCACATTTATATCCCCTTCATACTTGATCTCGTCGACTTTTATTATTTTGGGGGCGACGGGGGAACCCAAAAGTGGATCTAAAGTCCGGATCACGAAGGATCGAAACTGGTTCCAGGTACTCTCTGGCGTATTCTGTTTCACCATTTGGTGAATAAATTCTTTAAAAGTAGGCTTATCAACAAGTTGGGAAACGGCTTCTCCCAACTGTACAACATGCAAAATTGCCATGGCGATTTTTTCGCGGTCATTATGAAGTACCACATCGTACACTGGCTTTATTATGTCTAAGTAACTGGTGATATCATATGTGTTTACATCATACTTGGGAATGTGTGCGAGTGGCTGAAGATTTCGCGATGTTGCCATGCTTCTACTGTTCCAAACTTGCAGTGTAATGCAACCTTTTATCCGAATCAAGAACCACCGCTGCCGCCAATGTTATGCCCTGTTTTTCTACAGGTTTAACTTGGGTAATGTGAGTTCTAAATTGACAGGGTATATAAGGCTGCATGCACAATACAAGATATGAGGAATAGAGAACACAAAGAAACACATGGTAGCAAGTTACATGATCACGTTTATTGATATACCACTGCAGAATACTTGTGTAAGACAATATAATAGAATTGAACAACACTAGCATAAGTGGATCTGGATGGAGCCTAGTCTCCCACTTCCAACGTTCAGGTATTAATCTTCTGATCACTGGCTTTGATTTCACAGGTTTATATACCGAAGACCATCAATGTTACTTATAGATTCATATTCACTGTTAGATTTATTACTGGTAGCTCTGGTGCACAAGTAGTAGTTCACAGACTAGATTAGACACACGTATTTTTAGAGCACGGGAATTCTAGTTACCTCAGGGGGTACTGATCTAAGTTTTATATCCTTGTCTCAGAAATACATAGAACGCAAATCAGTGGGCGAACGTTAGATATCACTAGAGTTTTAATATCTGAATAAAGTAATTACGAGAGTCAAGGTCGCCTGTTAATTAAAGAGCACTGATCGCTTAATACGTCCCAAATGGAATGGTTAAGTATGAATTACACTGGGCAAGGTCTTAGCCACTTCGTAGAAATATTAATTAGTGAATCTAAAACAGCACAGTAATATGTAGTACTTCTAAAGGGAATCTTGGGTAGTATCTGATGGGTCTGGTCCTGGTTATCTTGCGTCCATGATGTTGGGGGCTAACGACTGGTTCCGCGGCCGTCCAGGGGGGCCATATGTGTGAAGTTCTTCAATACGTGGGCAGGTCCTTCTATCCAAATCTGCCACGGAGTCTGCCGGTTCTGGGATCTCACTCCGGAACAACACAAGGGCAGAGCTAGAAATTAACTGCAGGGTAGTGACCCCTGGTTGGTGTCTAGCTTTCAACTGATTTGACTGGGGGCGGGAGTTAGATTTATAGGCTCGGTTCTGGACCCTGTAGACAGTAGGGATCTCGAGTCTTATGGACTTAATTGAGCTCTCAATAGATATGGGGACTAGGTAAGATGATATTTACAGTTGTGGCACAGGGCGATAGGAAGCCTTTATATTTTCATATAACTGAGCCTTAGTAAGAGGTACTATTTTGGCTATACTGGACGTATTTAGGGGAGAGAGACTGGATCTACTTTGCGAGGAGGATGGGGACAGCTGTGATAGGAGCGTCTCTCTAGATTGTTCAATCTTCATTCTATGGTATAGCTGAGGTGCTAATTTAGTGATCAGAGCATGCAAGAAAGGTAAATGGTTTATTGTGAGTTAATAGAGGTTAGTAAAGGTGTTAGTCATTTATGGTTAGTTCATCGATAGGAAGAATTCCTGTGCTACCTGGCAATGACTCGAAAGTCAAAACAGGGGCCAGGTATACCTCCGCGGGGGTGGGGGTCTCCCTCCTCGGGTGGGCAAAAAGGGGGAGCTGGGCGCCCTCTCTGATATAGTCGTCCGGCGGCTGTGGCTAGGGGCTTGCCATATCACCAGTGTTTGTAATAACCCTCTGTGTATGAGACAGATGTGAGTGTCTTTAATACCAAAACCGAAGGTGCCTGAGCTAGCTGGTTTTACTCGGCTGGTTGTTAATTGTAGGGTTTGCTGGATATGGTGGAGACTGGGTTGCTAACTCTGCCACATTTATCTGGAAGTATGACAATAGAAGTTAGTTACTGGCGGGGCGGCTAGCCTCGCACCGACGACCATTGGGTGCAGGGTTGTGAATGTGTTGTAAGAGAATAGATGGCATGCAAGGGGCTAGTAAAGTTCTAATGTTGTTCTGGCCTACTAAGTGAAGGTAGGCTGGATAGGAGTATATATATAAAAGGTTGGAGAGCGTTAGTAACGGACAATTCAAGGATCTTCAAGAGGTATGAGAGAGAGGCTAGGTCGGACAAGAGTCGAGAAGCGCGGGTGTCTTAATGAAAGGGGGGGGGAGAGTTCAAGGGCTACAGGGAAATTTTGCCCCTAAGGTCCCTGGGCGTGGGGGTGGCATTAGGCTACAATTGATATGGAAGTTTGAAAAGGCCAGTAGAATACGTTAGCGAAATGGTACGGGGGAGTGGAACTGTGGGGTGGTATATGAGTCTGGAAAAGATAGAGTTATGTGATCAGTCAGAGGGTTATGGATACTATTAGTTGGCCCTGGGAACTGCTTTTTCTATTAAATATAAAATACCACCCACAGCGGCAGTTCGTAGGGGTACTTAGTTATTGTTTCGGGGTACTTATGACAGATACTGGTAACCAGGTTATCTTATACAATCTCTGGTTGGGGTAAGAGGTGTAAGACACGAAATAAATTGGCGTAGTGTGGGCTGTGGATACGAAGGAGGCAAGGGGAAGACGTATGACAATTGTGGAAAGTAAATGGAAAAAGGTGAACACAATGGCGGATAAAAATACTTAACCTAAGGATTGCATACATAGATTTATGGGGCGATGGGTCTTCAGAAGCTTAGTCTGGCAAGACAAGATGTTAGGGAATGTTAATATTAATACTTAGTTACTAGAGGAGCAATGCAAGGGGCGACTGAGCACGGGTTACATATATCTATACTCGTCATGGGAAATGATATAAGAGATCTAGGGACAGCGTGGGTGCTTTAACTTCTAAGATATATAACATCTACTTCTCGGATGCAAGAACATACATAGATATAATTATGGCTGTCTGATGTGTTGGCATTGGCTCAACGTCGGGACAGGCATGGGTGTTTTTAATATGAATGTATATTCCTGTTCATCATCTTTGTAGTTAATAAGTGTAGGGCACGAGGGGTTAGTGTACGTGAGGTGTGGAAAATGGTCGGTTTTAGAAAAGGTAAATGGGTGTGTCCTGGAGCTGTTTAGCCCTGCGGCTTGGGCTGTCTGAAATGGCTGGCTCGGTCAGCTGGTCCTTTCGTTCTGTGGACCTTTCCTTTGGTGTTTCTGTGTGGTGTTCGTTCATGGCTTCTGTGGTGGGCTTCTCGTTCTGGGGCATTTTACAAGTGTCCAAATAAGTGTATCCCTTCTCAGGCACCTGTCATCTTAAGTCAGGAAGAGACGTCAAACTTGGTAGATACATACGATAATTTTATCAAGTCAGTATTCAATGCGCAAAATAAATATATCCCCAAAAGAAAATTTAGATCAACACAGAACCAACCCAAATGGATGAATAATAGACTATTAGATCTTCTAGGAAAAAAGAGAGGAATATATAGAAAAATTAAGAAAGGCGAAATTCACCTACTTGCTTACTATCAGAATCTATCACGACAGGTAAAAAAGGATATTAGGAAAGAAAAAAGAAATTATGAAATTAAGGTTGCCAATGACTCAAAAAATAATCCTAAAGCTTTTTACCAACTACTGTATATAAATCCAAGGTTAGAGATGTAATTGGTCCCCTTAAAACTTCAATAGGAGAAATGATTTAGAAATGTGCAGTACATTAAATAGTCAATTTCTTTCCGTTTTCACTAATGAAAATTTGGCACAGTTTTCAGAAGTCCGTAAGGTATATAGCGATAGTATAGAAAATAGGTTAAGTACGGTTACTATAAGTAGAAATGATGTGCTTAACCCGGGAACTGAGGGAAGACTCTTAAGAGTTCCCCCGGCGGACTGCGGGAAGATTCTTAACCCGGGAACTGCGGGGAGACTCTTAAGAGTTCCCCCGGCGGACTGCGGGGAGACTCTTAACCCGGCAAGCACGATAGGCCTCACGGAAGGCTTCCTATAGGGAACGCGATGGGCCTCACGGAAGCAAGACCATAAAAAAAACCTTCCAAAAAAAAAAAAGGGCCTATCAAAACAAAGGAATTTGTCTCTAGGTGAGATAATTCCCCTCCAGTACTCATCCATGTAAATCTCACCCACCCCCCTCCCCCCCTTATTCCCCCCTCCCTCCCCTCCTCAATTATCACCTATTTTTCCTCTTATTATCATCATTTATCGGTTATTTTTCTCTCACGCGATAATGTAGCACAAGTGGGTTGCAGAAAAGATCGTTATGTAACACCCAGACACCGGCCCACACCGCCCCGCTCGTCTCAGTTACCTCACAGACAGCGAGAGAGGAGGGTTGCCTGTGGCTCTCTCTCGCCTGAGATTATGACCGGGTGGCCAATATCTTCGTTTTTCACCACCCAAATGCTTTTCCCACTTATTTTAGCACTCTTGAAGGTTCATATATACATCATATATGTAAAATAAAAGCATACCGAAAACAAATAATGCTCTATATTGTAAATATAACGAATTCTGTCAGAATCCAAGGCTAGAAATGCACAAATAACTACCCTAGCCCCTAGGTCTATTTCGCGCTTGTCAGGTTAAGAGTGAGTGAAAAAAAAAATCAACCTTTGACATCGGAAAAAAAAAAACATTTGGCCCCTGGGCCATGCAAAATCTCAGTCCTCTACCTCCCCTCCTTCCCCACTTTCCTCCTCTCCTTCAGTTATCACCTATTTTCCCTGTTATTCCCTTATTCTGAGGTATATTTTCGTGCTAACATTAGCGAGTTGCAAGCAGGGTGTTGTCATCACTGATGGCAAGCGAGTGTAAGAGAGAGAGAGAGAGTATCGATCGACTGTGTCTCAGTGGCCTTGGGGGAAATTGGCGGGAAAGCAGCTTGCCTCACCCATACATTATACAACTTGCGGGCTATATCTCTGATTTTGACCATCCAAACGCTGTTTTCACTCGTTTTATTGTTGTTTCAGGTTAATACCGTTATAATCAACCCATAATAGGCGCATATGGATAAGTATTAATGCCATTAATGGTACAATGAATATTTTAGTGACGGAAACACCTCAAATACGTCAGCACAGGGGGACGTTTCCAATTACCCCCATGCGCACTTCAGAGGTTAAGAGTCAGGGGGAAAAAAAAATAAATTTAAAACATATTTTTTTTTTTTTTTTTTTTTTTTTTTTTTGCCCCTGGGCCATGCCAAATATCACTTCCACCTCCCCAGTTTCCTCCCCTCCTTCAGTTATCACCTATTTTCCCTGTTATTCCCTTTTCCTGTGGTCTATTTTCGTGCTAACATTAGCGAGTTGGTAGCAGGGCGTTGTCATCACTGTTAGCAAGCGAGTGCAAGAGAGAGAGAGAGAGTATCGATCGACAGTCTCTCTCCAGAGGTGGAGGAAAGTGGTGGGCTGGAAGGTTGCCTCAGCCATACATTGTGTAACTGCCGGCCTGTATCGCCGATTTTGACCATCCAAACGCTGTTTCCACTTGTTTTATTGTAACAGGTTAATACCTTTATAATCAACCTATAATAGGCGCATATGGATAAGTATTAATGCTATTTATGGTAAAATAAATATTTTAGTGATGGGAACAGCTCAAATACGTCGGCACAGGAGTGTGGTGTCTCATACCCCCCATGCGCACTTCAGAGGTTAAGGAAATTGACAGACTGAAACCTCATAAATCGCCTGGTCCTGATGAGGTATATGCCAGAGTATTAAAAGAATGCAGAGATTAGTTAAGTTACCCATTAACATTTCTATTTAACAAGTCATTAGAAACAGGTATATAGTTCCAGAAGCTTGGAAGCTTGCAAATGTAGTTCCGATCTTCAAAAAAGGTGATAAATCAATAGCATCCAATTACCGTCCCATTAGTCTCACTTCAATCATAGGAAAGCTACTAGAGTCAATTATTGCTAGGAAAATGAGAAACCACTTAGAAACATTTAACTTAATCAATTCTCAGCATGGATTCACTCAGGGACGGTCTTGCCTTACTAATTTGCTTAGTTTTTTCTCAGAGGTATATGAAGCAGTAGATAATGACAAGTCATATGATATTATATATTTAGATTTCAGTAAAGCTTTCGACAGAGTCCCTCATGAGAGATTGATGAGAAAGGTTGAGGCACATGGAATAGGTGGGGCGTTGTTAGAATGGATTAGGTCATGGCTAGTTGGTAGGAAGCAGAGAGACAGCATAAATGGTGCCAAGTCAGAATGGGGAGCAGTCAAAAGTGGTGTCATCCAGGGATCTGTATTAGGTCCTCTGTTGTTTATTATATACATAAATGACCTTGATTTAGGTATAACTAGTAGGATAAGTAAATTTGCAGACGATACCAAAATGGGGAGAAAATTGATTCAGATAGAGATATAGAGTGTGCAAAGGGATCTAGATACCTTACACGAATGGGCAGTAAATTGGCAGATGAAGTTTAACATTGACAAATGCAAGGTATTAAAGATAGGGAAGATGCATACAAATGTTAAATATAAACTAGCTAATATGGAATTAGAAAACTCAGACTGTGAGAAAGATCTAGGTGTGTTTGTTAGCAATGATTTGAAGCCTAGAAAACAATGTATAAGCGTTCGTAACAAGGCAAATAGGATTCTCGGGTTCATATCTAGGAGTGTGAGTAACAGAACTGCTGATGTTATCTTAAAACTTTACTTGTCATTAGTGAGACCCCATATGGATTATGCTGTTCAATGTTGGTGTCCTTATTACAGAATGGACATAGATTCATTGGAGAGAGTACAACGTAGAATGACAAAAAATTATCCATAATATTAGAAATTTTCCGTATGAAGAAAGGTCGACGAAATTAGGCTTACATTCGTTAGAGAGACGCAGAGTTAGAGGGGATATGATAGAGGTATTCAAGTGGGTTAGTGGGATTAATAAAGGGGACATGAAAAATGTACTAAAGCTCAGTGATAGCGAAAGAACTCGTACAAATGGTTTCAAGTTAGATAAATTTTGTTTCAGAAAAGATAAAGGCAAATATTGGTTTGGTAACAGTTGTAGATGGGTGGAATAGGCTACCAAGTGATATAGTGGGATCAAGAACGATAGGGAGCTTTAAGAGGAAATTAGATAGGCAATTAATTAGGAATTAGATAACCCCCTGGGGGTTAGGGAATATAATATGCCCCACGTGCCTTCTGCGTGTCGTAAGAGGCGACTAAAGAGGTTGGGTCGGTGGGCTTGCGACCCCCACCCGGAAAAAATATCTAAGCAAAGAAAAACGAACGAACATCCTCGGATGCGGACGGAACCAACGTCGACGAACCACGACCGACTAAGGACATGCCTTCGGACATTCTGAGAATGGCTACGTGGAATGTTAGTGGCATGAATGATGGCACAAAAGAGAGAGAGGTTCTGGAAGTGTTAGTGAATGCCAGGCTGGATGTATGTGTAATGACAGAGACCAAATGGAAAGGTTCAGCTGTGAGAGAGTGGGAGTGTGGAATGGGTGTGTGTGCTGGAGTGAGTGAAGGAACAGCGAGAGAAGGTGCATGTTTGTTTGTAAGTAGCAAATGGAAGGAATGTGTAAGAGAGTATGGGTCTGTGGGTTCAAGGATTGTGTGGGTGAGAATGAAAGTAGGTATACAAATGTGGGTGATTGTATGCGTGTATGCCCCGACAGAGGATATACTTGAAAGAAAGAAAGAGGAGTTCAGGATGAATGTGGAGGCGTGCCTGGAGAAGTTTGACAAGAACGAAAGAATATTTCTGATTGGGGATATGAATGGTAAGGTGGGTGATAGGAAAGTTGAGGGAGTGGTGGGAGGGTGGGGGGTACCATCAGAGGTGAATGGGAATGGTAGTGCACTTGTGGACGTATGTGGGGAGGAGGCTGTGGATAGCCAACACCTTCTTCCGACACAGAATGATCCACAGGTACACGTGGAAACGGATGTTGACGATGAAGGATAAGACAGTGGTGGAACGAAAGTCATTGATTGATTATGTATGTGTGGATGAACGAATGAAGAAATCTGTGATGGATGCTAGGGTGTATAGGGGTATTGGAGGGGGTCTGTCTGATCAGTATGTAGTGGTAGCTAAGGTTAGGATACAAAAGAAGTGGGTGAGGAGAGCGGGAGGGAGGCGAGAGGAGGGTGGAATGGTGAGGAGGGTGGAGAGGTTGCAGGAGGAGGAAGTCAGGGAGGAGTACAGGAGAGCAGTGGAAAGACGACTAGGTGGGTTCGACCTGGAAGTTGTGGAGGAGATGAGCAAGGTGTTTAAGGATGAGATCTGTGCAGCATGTGAGGAGGTGTGTGGAGTGAGGAGAAGAGGGAGGGGAGTGAAAGGTACAGCATGGTGGACAGAAGAGGTAAGAATAGCTGTGGAAGAAAAGAAGAAAGCATATAGAGAGTGGTTGGGTAGTAGAGGGAATGAAGATTCCGAGAGACAGAAACGAGCGAGGTACGTGGAGAGTAAGAGGGTGGTGAAGAGAGTAGTGAAGGAAAGTAAGAGAAGAGTAGATGAGGAATTTGGAAGGAATCTGAGTGTAAAATGGAGGGAGAGTTGTTGTTGTTGTTGTTGTTCCCCAAGCTGCCTGGCCGAACAGCCCCAAGGCCCCGAGTAAGGCCACGGCCATAAACGAGCGCCCCCACAGAACCCTCCCTGCCGACCACAATAAAGCCTGGGTGACCGAAGCCACTCCATGGCGGGGAGCTGAGAGGGTGCGTAAACGCCCGGGAAACCAAAGCCCCACCCAGGGCCCTGTGCCCCTCAGCAATTATGAAGAGAAAGTTGAGGGGCAAAGGAATAATGTGACGCTTTAGCTTCCAATCTTGGTAGATTGGGAGGTCAATCCACGGAAGAGACGCCGTTACTTGAGATTTAGAAAATATATAAGTAAAAGGAACAGTCAGAGTAAGCTATGGGGATGGCAGAGATCGCTCAGGTCTCACTCTGATAGACCAGCCCATCGCCAATGGAAGGAGAGTAAGAAACTGTTCTGGAAAGAAGTCAAGAAAGTTAGGGAAGGTAGCAAGGGAAACAGTAAGGGTGTGAAAGATAAGAATGGGAGAATGCTAGCCGAGAAGCAAGAGAGAGTCGAAAGATGGAGGGAGTACTTCAGTGAGTTTCTAAATGTAAGGAATGAAGAGCCAGCAAACATAGCTGGATATGGTATGGGAGGGAGAAGAAGAGAAGTAGTGGAGGAGGAGGTGGGGATCAGGAGGTCAGAAGTGTGGGAAGCCATGAAAAGAGTGAAGTTGGGGAAAGCACCAGGAACAGATGGAGTGTGTGGGGAAATGTTGAGGTATGGTGGTGAGATAATGATAGAATGGGTTTGGAAAATGTGCAAACTAGCATGGGAGAAGGGGAGTTCACTCGATGACTGGAAGACTGGCATAATAGTCCCCCTATATAAGGGCAAAGGGGAAAGAGGAGTGTGTGGTAACCACCGAGGAATATGTCTTCTAAGCGTAGTAGGGAAGGTATACAGTAGGGAGTGATTGAGAGAGTGAGAGTGAGAACGGAGAAATGGATAGGCGACGAGCAGGGAGGTTTTAGGAAGGGAAGAGGATGTGTAGATCAGATTTTTTCCCTGAATTGTGTTGTGGAGAAGTATCTGGAGAAGAAACAAAAGGTGTATGTTGCCTTTATGGACTTGGAGAAGGCCTATGACAGAGTGGATAGAGAAGGTTTGTGGAAAGTACTTAGAATATACGGAGTAGAGGGCAAGTTGCTGAAAGCAGTGAAGAGCATGTATGAGGGTGCAAAGGCGGCAGTACGTGTGGAGAGTGAGCAGAGCGAGTTCTTTGACCTGAATGTTGGTTTGAAACAGGGGTGTGTGATGTCCCCGTGGTTGTTTACTGTATATATGGATGGAGTTATGAAAGAAATACTATCAAGAGCAGTGGATGTTGGTGTATCGCTGAAAAGGGAGGGAATTGAGTGGAAGCTACCTATACTGCTGTTTGCGGATGATACAGTTCTGATGAGTGATAATGAATGGGAGTTGCAGGGTCTGGTAAATGAGTTTGGAACAGTGTGCGAAAAACGGAATTTGAAGGTAAATACGGGGAAGAGCAAGGTTATGGTCTTCGAAAGGGGTGAAGTCACAGAGTGTGAGGTGAAGCTGAACGGTCAGGCTATGGAGATCGTCAACTCTTTTAAGTATCTGGGCAGTGTGTTGAGTAAAGATGGGACTATGGATGAAGAGGTGCGGGAGAGGGTACAACAGGGGAAGAGGGTTGTAGGAACGCTAAAAGCAGTAACAAGAAATAGGGTGGTCAGTATGGAAGTGAAGAAGTCCTTGCATGACAGTGTGGTAATCCCGACACTGACTTACGGAAGCGAAGCATGGACGTTGGTTGAGAGACTCAGACCAAGAGTGCGAGCAGTGGAAATGAATTACTTAAGGAGTGTGTGCGGAGTTACATGGAGGGATAGACAGACTAATGAAGTAAGAAGGAGGTGTGGTGTGGAGGTAGATGTGCTGGAAAGTGTGAAAAGGAACAACTTGAGATGGTTCGGCCATATGGAACGTATGGAAAGCGAGAGAATGACTAAGAGGGTGTACGAGAGCGAGGGGGAGAGGTAGACCGAATATGAGGTGGAAGGATGGAGTGAGGAACTACATGAACGAAGGCGGTGCTGGTTGGGGGGAGGGGCGTCGACTGACTGGGGACAGAGGTGCATGGGGGCGGTTCGTTCGTGGCCACCCCTTCGGGGATCACGGCGTCAAGCAATAGATAGATAGATGGACGAGGTGGGTTGGGTGTGAGGGGGATCTACCAGGTGTGGGCCAATCGGCGCTCAGCAGACCCCCGTAATCTTGTGTTAATCCCTGACCATTTTGGTGGGGGCAGTACTCAAGGTATTAGTGAGTTGGGCCTATAATTGGGGTTGGGTGTGTCAGGGATCTGCCTTGTGTGGGCCGATCGGCTTTTTGCAGACTCCCATTTTCTTATGTTCTTATATACAGTATATATATATATACACACACACACACAGTCAGGTCTCGATATATACACGTTTTGTATACACGGTTTCGTTTGGACACGGTACCCCAAAAGTTCCAGTCGGCCACAACACGGAAAAGTCGGGATCATACACGGGTGGCGGCCCAAGCCTAGGTATATATAAATTATTAAGAATGTTATTTATGCATCAAATGTCTGTCTCTATCTATTTAATGCATCTATCTCCCTTATACATAAATATAACTAAACTCAACCCTCTGCTATCGCGGGTTTTGCTATCGCGACTACCTAAAAAACCCCAACTTTTCCGCTATCGCGGCTCCGTACCGACGGGAATGTTCAAACACGGCGCCCGATGACGTCACAGAACATCGGCGGCTATGAATGCCTGTGATCGGTGGACAGGCTGGCAACCATTGTGTTGAAAAACTACATGTTTACAAGTTTTTTTCTGCCCGAACCTCATCTTGCGAGTTTATTATGGCCTTTGGTGCATTCAGTGATAGGGATAGTGGGTCTGGTGGTAGCCTAATGATGAAGGAATTAAATTCCCAGGACCATCAATATGGCAAACGTCGGTCTAGGCTACCGACGCCCACGCCATGTCAGACGAAAGTGCCGAAATTATGCCGATGAGTTAGGCTATATATGACTGATTTCAAATATATTATGTGTGGTAATTAAGTAATCTCCTCATAATATGTATTTAAGTATTTTCCTAAAATGCATTCAATGATAGGGACAGTGCGCTTGGTGGTAATGATAAAGGAAATAAATGCCCACCAGCAGTGTGCTGTCCCCAACATTTCATATGGTCCCTGGAGGTGGTACACTGTGGTGCTGGAGCCAGGAACTCTTACTTAACCCAGGAACTGCGGGGAGACTCTTAAGAGTTCCCCCGGCGGACTGCGGGGAGACTCTTAAGAGTGAGTGAAAAAAAAAATCAACTTTTGACATCGGAAAAAAAAAAAAAAAAAAAAAAAAAAATTTGGCCCCTGGGCCATGCAAAATCTCAGTCCTCTACCTCCCCTCCTTCCCCACTTTCCTCCTCTCCTTCAGTTATCACCTATTTTCCCTGTTATTCCCTTATTCTGAGGTATATTTTCGTGCTAACATTAGAAATCCGGTTGGAGGGTGTGGTCATCACTGATAGCAAGCGAATGCAAGAGAGAGAGAGAGAGTATCGATCGACTGTGTCTCAGTGGCCTTGGGGGAAATTGGCGGGAAAGCAGCTTGTCTCACCCATACATTATACAACTCGCGGGCTATATCTCCGATTTTGACCATCCAAACGCTGTTTTCACTCGTTTTATTGTTGTTTCAGGTTAATACCTTTATAATCAACCCATAATAGGCGCATATGGATAAGTATTAATGCTATTAATGGTACAATGAATATTTTAGTGACGGAAACACCTCAAATACGTCAGCACAGGGGGACGTTTCCAATTACCCCCATGCGCCCTTGTTAGGTTAAAGGTGAATTACACAAAGATGAAAAAAAAAAGTGAGGTAAGTTATTCAGCAGAACGTTTAATGCTCTAGTAATACACCATTATTGGGAATATCCTTAACATATCCTAACGTATAAAATAAATTGGGTCAAGTTAGAGGTAAATTTCTGTTGCCTGACAACTATCAGAATCTATGACGTCATCACAATACTGGGAGGCGCGAAATTTGCAAGACAGTCAACTACCAGACGCCACCAGATATAAAAATTTTGAATATTTGTTTTCTTTACTGACGTAAATTTACTTTATTATACACAAACCTGAGCATCCTTAACCCTTAAAGAGCAGCGCTCGACTTAAGTCGTGCACCAATTTGCAGCAAGTTAGGAGCATTATTAAGGCTTTTAAAGGGTTAAAATCGAGTGCAAATGGCCGGGAGAGCAGCGGACCAGACAGCCGACTCCCAGGGCTTACCGCCGCCCATTAACTCATGTTCCCTGTGTTCTCGAGAGGCCGGCAGTGTAGCCAGTAGTGAGCATAGCTGGGAAAAATATACCGATATATGCTAAACTTCCATGTTCGTGGCACCACTGAAAGAGAACCACTAGTGCTACGTAGCTCGTTCTGGTCTCATTTTGAAGCTTTTAGTGCCTAGTTTTTTGCTAAATAATTTTTTTTTCATGCAGATGCTTGATTTATCATGCAGGATATGCCCAATATGAATATGCCCAATATGAATGCCCAATATGAATATGCCCAAATGAGCCCAAAACACCCCGCTAGACAAGGGTTAATATGGTTTGCTGCATACAAAATATACATCTTACTTGGTATGAAGCTTATGTAATTCACCTTTAACTGCTATGTTGCAGCTTGGGATTACTATCTATGTTTCCACAACCAAAATAAAGTACAACAGAAAATCTGGAAAGAATGGGAGAAAGTTGAGGAAAACATTTGGTAAACGATAGTGCAAATAAATAATATTGAAGAAATATTGGAAGACATGAGAAATAGAAGTAAAGTATAGATGCAGTAAAACAAGATACACCAGGTATTTATATAGAAAAACTTCGCTTTTGAAAATGCTAGAAACTAGAACCATCTTTGTAAGAGCAAGAATGATAGAAGTAGGCTACAGTACAGTATAAGAAAAATATCAAGAACAAATATGAACCAAACCTGATCTATCTATCTATATATTGCCTGATGCCGTGATCCCCGAAGGGGTGGCCACGAACGAACCGCCCCCATGCACCTCTGTCCCCAGTCAGTCGACGCCCCTCCCCCCAACCAGCACTGCCTTCATTCATATACTTCCTCACTCCATCCTTCCACCTCTCTATCGGTCTACCTCTCCCTCTCTGTCCCTCCACCTCGGTCTCATACAGCCTCTTAGTCATTCTCTCGCTTTCCATACGTTCCATATGGCCGAACCATCTCAGGTTGTTCCTTTTCACACTTTCCAGCACATCTACCTCCACACCACACCTCCTTCTTACTTCCTCATTAGTCTGTATCCCTCCATGTAACTCTGCACGCACTTCTTAAGTAATTCATTTCCACTGCTCTCACTCTTGGTCTGAGTCTCTCAACCAACGTCCATGCTTCGCTTCCGTAAGTCAGTGTCGGGATTACCACACTGTCATGCAAGGACTTCTTCACTTCCATACTGACCACCCTATTTCTTGTTACTGCTTTCAGCATTCCTACAACCCTCTTCCCCTGTTGTACCCTCTCCCGCACTTCTTCATCCATAGTCCCATCTTTACTCAACACACTGCCCAGATACTTAACCTCTGAAGTGTGCATGGGGGGGTATGAGACCACACTCCTGTGCTGACATATTTGAGCTGTTCCCATCACTAACATCATTATTTTACCATAAATAGCATTAATACTTATCCATATGCGCCTATTATAGGTTGATTATAAAGGTATTAACACCTTACGAGCGGCCTATGCGGTTTATTATATGTACCGCACAGCGGGGTGTTTTTAGCCAAAATAGGGCTGTTTACGTGATCATTTTCATGCCTAAATAAGACCCAGAACGTAAAACAAGTACCTATCCCTGAAAGGGCATAAACAGAGCTTTCGAATGACACCATAACGATCCTTGTATGATGGATAGTTTTCTTGCAATAACCGTGCAACGCGAGTGCAAAAAGCAGGTAATTCGGTAGTTTCGGTACATAATTGAGTATGTAGCGAGTGAGAGAGGGAGGAGGGAGCTGAGATTTGTGTCAGTAGGTTCGCCGCGGTGGTCTGGAGCAGTCATACGCTCGCTAGTCTCCTGCCACCACTTGTCTCTCTCTCTCAGCCACATTACGTGCTGAAATTGCCACTCGACCTATGTCGAGCGCCGCCACATAGTCCAGCTTTTTTTAACTCGACTTATGTTGCTCGCCGCTAATTAAGGGTTAACCTGTTACAACAATAAAACAAGTGGACACAGCGTTTGGATGGTCAAAATCGGCGATACAGGCCGGGAGTTACATAATGTATGGCTGAGGCAACCTCCCTTCCCACCACTTTTCCCCACGTCTGGAGAGAGACTGTCGATCGATACTCTCTCTCTCTCTCTTGCACTCGCTTGCGAACAGTGATGACAATGCCCTGCTTGCAACTCGCTAATGTTAGCACGAAAATATACCACAGAATAAGGGAATAACAGGGAAAATAGGTGATAACTGAAGGAGGGGAGGTGGAGGAGTGATATTTGGCATGGCTCAGGGGCAATAATTTTTTTTTTTTTTTTAAATGGATTTTTTTTCCCTTACTCTTAAGAGTCTTCCCGCAGTTCCCGGGTTAAAAGAGTTGACGATCTCCATAGCCTGACCGTTCAGCTTCACCTCACACTCTGTGACTTCACCCCTTTCGAAGACCATAACCTTGCCATAACTGTGCTACTTAATTATGTCAAAATGAAAATTAAATGCATGTGCTCATTTGCAAAGCTACGAAGCCCTAATCAGATAATTAAGAGGTAGGGAAATGTAAACAAAATAATGAAGTAAAATTAACTGAAAGCGATAGCCGAGACAATATAAGAACAGTTTTGGAAAGGATAGATATGATAATAAATATGAAAACAATAATAAACTATAAGGAAGAAAGTACAGTAATAGCAATCAGCACCCATCGATCGAAAGACAAACTCCTGGATAGGAGAGTTGCCAATAACATCACCACCACTTTTGGGTGACTAGGGCTCAAACATGCATGCAAGAATGTCGGTCACATGTACGCATATCTCACGCATGCATGCTTCCTTTAAGATAAAATATTTATTCTGTCTGTCTATCTATCTATTGCCGGACGCCGTGATCACCGAAGGGGGTGGCCACGAATGAAATGGCCCTATGCACCTCTGTCCCCAGTCAGTCGATGCCTCTCCTCCCACTGCCTTCACTCATATACTTCACTCCATCCTTCCACCTCTCATTCGGTTTACCTCTCCCTCTCTGTCCTTCCTTCTCACTCTCGTACACTCTCTTAGTCATTCTCTCGCTTCCCATACGTTCCACATGGCCGAACCATCTCAAGGTTTTCCTTTTCACACTTTCCAGCCCATCTACATCCACACCTCTCTCGTACTTCCTCATTCGTCTGTCTATCCCTCCATGTAACTCCACACGCATTTCTCAGGTATCTCATTTCCACCCCTCTCACCCTTGGTTTGAGTCTCTTCACCAACGTTCATGCTTCGCTTCCGTAAGTCAATGTCGGGATTACCACACTGTCATGCAAGGACTTCTTTACTTCCATACTGACCACCCTATTTCTTGTTACTGCTTTCAGCATTCCCACAACCCTCTTTCCCTGTTGCACCCTCTCCCGCACTTCTTCATCCATACTCCCATCTTTACTCAACACACTGCCTAGATACTTGAATGAGCTGACATTCTCCATAGCCTGACCGTTCAACTTCACCTCAAACTCTGTGGTTGCCCCCCTTTCAAAAACCATACCCACATTTACCCTCAGATTCCGTTTTTCACACACTGTTCCAAACATATTTACCAGATCCTGCAACTCCCATTCACTATCGCTCATCAGAACTGTATCATCAACAAACAGCAGTACAGGCAACTTCCACTCGTTTCCCTCCCTTATCAGAGGTACACCTTGACTCCATCCATATATATTTTGAACAACCATGGGAACATCACACACCCTTGCTTCAATCCAACATTCAGATCAAAGAACTCGCTTTTCTCATTCTCCACACGTACTGACGCCTTTGCACCCTCATTTATGATCTTCACTGCTTTCAGCAACTTGCCGTCTACTCCGTATATTCTAAGTACTTTATACAAACCTTCTCTATCAACTCTGTCATAGGCCTTCTCCCAAGTCCATAAAGGCA
Organism: Paralithodes platypus; assembly: GCA_032716605.1. Taxonomy (NCBI): domain Eukaryota; kingdom Metazoa; phylum Arthropoda; class Malacostraca; order Decapoda; family Lithodidae; genus Paralithodes; species Paralithodes platypus. Next base: position 6,546,032 of record CM064521.1, read on the forward strand.
GCATACAACTTATGTCCCTTCTCCAGATATTTCTCCGCAACACATTTCAGGGCAAAAATCTGATTTACACATCCTCTTCCCTTCTTAAACTCGCCTTACTCGTCCCCTATCCATTTCTCCGTTCTCGCTCTCATTCTCTCAATCACTACCCTACTGTTTTGTTACCTAGGAGATACCATCTCTGCCGGTGGTGCGGCCGAGGCTGCCACTGTCGCTAAAATTAGATGTGGCTGGGGGAAGTTCAGAGAACTGCTGCCAATTCTGACCATGAAAAGAATGCCTCTCCCACTGAAGGGAAAGGTGTATGCCTCGTGTGTTAGAAGTGCAATGACGTATGCCTCAGAAACATGGGCCGTTAAAGTAGAGGATGTCAACAGAATGGAACGTAATGAGATGGATGTGTGGGGCCAGGCTGCAGGATAGAATAACAAACGTTGAGCTGAGCAGAAATTTAGGTATAAAGAGTAATAGCGAGGTGATGTGTACCGTACAAGTAGACTGGGATGGTATGGACATGTGGAGAGAATGGATGAACAAAATTGGGTGAAAAAATGCAGGTCTGTGATTGTGGAGGGAGCTGAACCGAGGAAGACCTGGGATCGAACTATACGTGCCGATCTCAAATCCAAAAACTTGACAAGTGAAGCAGCCCTTAACAGGGTTGCCTGGAACGCCGCCATTAGGACAAGAGACTGAATCTGCACGTATGTGTGGAGCACTCCGTCTTAAAATTTTATGTATGTATATACAGTACACCTTCCCTACTACGCTTAGAAGGCATATGCCCCGGTGGTTACCACACACCCCTCTTTCCCCTTTACCCTTATACTGTAAAGGGGGACTATTATGCCTGTCTTCCAGTCAGCAGGTGCACTCCCTTTCTCCCATGCTAGTTTACTCATTTTCCATTCCCATTCGATCACTATCTCGCCACCATACCTAAGCATTTAACCACTCACACCATTTATTCCTTGTGCTTTCCCCATCTTCACTCTATTCAAGGCTTCACACACTTCTGACCTCCTGATCCCCACCTCCTCCTCCACTACTTCTCTTCTTCTCTCTCCCATACCCCATCCAACTATGTTTGCTGGTGCTTTATTCCTTACATTTAGCAATTCGAGCGCTGAATGATCTCTGCCGGTCCCAGTGCTTGGCCTTTGTGCCTAAATTTTATCAATTCAATTCAATTTAGCAATTCGTTGAAGTACTCCCTCCATCTTTCGATTCTCTCTTGTTTCTCGGTTATCACTCGCCCATTCTTATCTTTCACACCCTTACTATTTCCCTTGCTACCCTCCCTAACTTTCTTGACCTCTTTTCAGAACATTTTCTTATACTCCCTCCATTTTAAACTTAGATTCCTTCCAAAGTCCTCATCTGCTCTTCTCTTACTTTCCTTCACTAATCTCTTCACCACTCTCTTTTTCTCCTAGTACCTCACTCTTTTCTGTCTCTCCAAATCTTCATTCCCTCTACTACCCAACCACTCTCTATACTCTTTCTTCTTGTCTTCAACAGCTATTTTTACCTCTTCAGTCCACCACGCTGTACCCTTCACTCCGCTCCCTCTTCTCCTTACTCCACACACCTCCTCACATGCTGCACATATTTCTTCCTTAAACACTTTGCTCACCTCGGCGCACAAAAGATTTTTCACAAGCACAAACGAGGGGCGATGCGCTCCTCGATGCTGCTAGGAGAGTGGCGAACACAACCAACCAACCTTAGGTTACTGAGTCATTACCGTCCCTCATGAGCAAGGGGATGGGATAGTAGTACAGGACCCCAATGGAAATACGTCTAATTGGCCTTATTGGGCTATCCTTAGCTGGCTTAGCATGTGCTAGCTTTAAGAACTATTATAATTATTATTATTATTATTATTATTACACTCCAGGTCAAACCTACCTAGTCGTCTCTCTCATGAACTCTTCCCTGATCTCCTCCTCCTGCAACCTCTCACCTCCCTCCAGCTTTCCTCGCCCACTTCTTTTGTATCCTAATTTTAGCTACTACTACATAGTGGTCAGACAGACCCCATACCCCTATGCACCCTAGCATCCAGCACAGAATTCTTCATTCGCTCATCCATACTTATATAATCAATCTGTGCCTTTTGTTCCTCCATTGTCTCATTCCTCCTCCTCCTCCACACCACTTTCCATGTGTACCTGTGTATCATTCTGTGTAGGAAGGTGTTGGCTATCCACAGCCTCCTCCCCACACATACGTCCACAAGTGCACTACCATTCCCATTCACCTCTGACGGTACACCACATCCTCCCACCACTCCATCAACTTTCTTATCACCCACCTACCCATTTATATCCCCAATCAGAAATATTCTTTCGCTCTTGCCAAACTTATCCAGGCACGCCTCAACATTCACTCAGAACTCATTCCTCTCTTACAGTTATATTATCTGTCGGAGCATACACACAGGCAACCATCCACGTTTGTATTCCTTTCATTCTCACCCACACAATCCTTGCACCCACAGACCCATAGTCTCTTACACGCTCCTTCCATTTGTTACTTACAAACAAACACACACCTTCATTCGCTGCTCCCTTACTCCAGCACACACCCATTCCACACTCCCACTGTCTCACACATGTACCCCTCCAAATATTTATTGTCTCTGGGTCTTCTGGGTGACCTGGATGTGTGTGAGTTGATGCTTTTTATCTGTGTTTATTCGTTGTTTGATACCTAACCGTCTCCTTAGCTCTTCACTTTATATCCTATCTTGCAGTTTGGTACCACACATACATATCACCAGTACAGAAATTAGAAGAGAGGTGGAGAAGGTAATCAGAACAGAGGAAGTTGAAACAACAGAAGAGAGTTGGACAGGAAGAACGAAAAATAGAGAAGAGGCGGAGAACGAGGCTATTGGGAGAATACCGTATAGAATACATACAAATATATATTCTAATTAAGCTTTTTCTCTAATAACTTACTTTAACCATATCCCTCCTATGATTATTCTAATTTTCGGAACTATATCTATCCTAAATCTAATCTGAATCTTTCCCTGGAGAGGCAAGCTGCTGTCCTGCAAAGTTGAGGACAGCAGGTCCAGAAGAAAATTGAGAAAGTCCCTATTCATGTTTTGCCTATTTTCCATGTGTAAACTCTCAGTGATCTAGAGAAATCTCTCTGGTTAATTTTCTCAATGTTATTTAAAATTTGCTGGAGTATATTTTAGGCTATACGAAATGACAGCCACAGGCGATGTTTGCACTCTTGAATGATAGGCTACAATTTTAATGGACTAAATATATTAGGAATAAAAGTATTTTTTTTTTTTTTTTTTTTTTATTCTAACTACTCCCTCTCGGGCATAGTGAAATGCTGTGTGTGAAGGGAATTTTTCTGGTCTCTTGAAAACTCCCCAGGCCCACTTAGGGTCAACCTTTCCTGGTGCCTGGCGCGGGGCTCGAACCTCTGAAGCGAGTTTAACCCTCCTAAAAACCCACAGGTTTTGAGATGCCTTGGGTGGGGTTCGAACCCTGGTTAGTAACCATATCCTCCATAGGTCAACCAGGCCCGCGCGCTAACCCACTGTACTACCACGGACGTACAAAAGTACAGTATAGTAACCTTAGTCCGATTTGTAAGAACCAGGTGATAGTCTCGTGGTGATTCACGTGATGAGTTTATTGGACTTCCCATCAACGACTATTTTACACTATACCTGACGTCAACTCGGGTAGTACATTATTGGGGTTGCGGGATATTTTCGAGGGCATTACATTACATTCTTCTTTAACTAGGCTAGTCCCTAGCCTCTTTAAGGTCGTAAGGTATCGTAGCTGTATCACCTCAGCAATCTCAATATTGTTAGGGTCCGCGTGATGGGTGCTCTATGTAGCTACCAGATCACGTTCCGTGACTGCCACCAATGAAATGCTGGGTGTGAAGGGAATTTTTCTGGTCTCCTGAAAACTCCCCAGGCCCACTTAGGGTCAACCTTTCCTGGTGCCTGGCGCGGGGCTCGAACCTCTGAAGGGAGTTTAACCCTCCTAAAAACCCACGGTTTTGAGATGCCTTGGGTGGGGTTCGAACCCTGGTTAGTAACCATATCCTCCATAGGTCAACCAGGCCCGCGCGCTAACCCACTGTACTACCACGGACGTACAAAAGTATAGTAACCTTAGTCCGATTTGTAAGAACCAGGTGATAGTCTCGTGGTGATTCACGTGATGAGTTTATTGGACTTCCCATCAACTACTATTTTACACTATACCTGACGTCAACTCGGGTAGTACATTATTGGGGTTGCGGGATATTTTCGAGGGCATTACACATAGGCTGAGAGCCTGCACACTCAACCGCTGAACATGGTGAGGCCCGTGAGGTCTTGTTCCAGTCTAGGGAATGAGACATGCGAAGCACCCCGGCTCGAAGCAATCCCATCTCTGAAGCTGCTCTGCCTCCGCATTTCACCGTCTCATTCCCCAGACTCGGACCCTCACTCTCAGAACACCACCTATTGAGCAATTAACTCACTAGGCATTGCCCCCCTGCAGCATATTTTAAATATGGGAATATTCATACAGTGCTATTTAATCAGGGAACCATGAGGGTATTTTTTTGGCATTTTGGTGTGCTGTGGATTTAAATATATTATTCCTGGAACTTGTATAGGGCTGCTTATGAGTAGCACGGTATATAATCTAATCAATCCCAACATATACATTGTTAACTTGTACGTGGTTGATGAATGATTCTTGATTTTAGGGCTGTGAGGGCGAACCCTATTAACCCTAACACGGAGTTGGTCAAAGCCACAGCGGCCTCCCAGGAAGGAGGCTCAATCGTCAGGGACCCAGGGGGGGCTGCAGAAGGGCAACAACACTCCCAGGACATGATGGTGGAAGGGAAGATGAAGTGATGAACGATGGCACCCTGCAGGAAGAAGACACGTGGTGAAGCGAAGAAACGAAGACGGTGGGGCTAAGTTGGCTAACACAAACCCCAGAAGCTGAAGGCGGCCCTGGCACCGACAGGGAGGTACGGGGCCCACGAAGGAACCCCGAAGAAAGCCGAGGAATTTGCCGATACCAGAGCCGACCACTGTGGGTGCTGCGTCCCTCCACCGGGCAAGCCACAGGTCCAGGGAAGCGCCGGCCCCCACCAACCAGAAGGGAAGAAAGATGGTGCAGAGCGAAGCCGGCACAGACGGATGATCAGAGGATGACGATGTTAGAGCTGGGCAGCATGGAGGAAGGGGATGAGGCCGCTGAACCACCGACGCAGCAGACAATCACCGGGACCGACTAGTATTTCCCCAAATAAAGCCGCAGATTCGCCGGTCACCGGGACGTTCGTTCGCCGGGACGTTCGTTCGCAACCGCAGACCGCCAGACTCTCTAACTTGTGGTTATGCATAATACGATGCAATATAAGTTTCCACTAGTTCTGTCCTTGGGATAATTTTTACACCTTTGCTATAACAATAAAAGTAGCCTATGACATTTAAGTCTGAAGGGACATATGAAATTACATATTCTGTCTATTCTGTCTACATATTGGGCAACATCAGAGGACTTTACCCACGAAACAATCAATGTAAAGTCCCTATGTTGGAAGAAATTGCAGAGGAAGACAACTCCATTTTTCTAGCCCTCACAGAAACACACTTGAACGAAAACATTTTGGATGCAGAGATCAATAGCCATAATTTCACTCTATTCAGAGCCGACAGAGAGGACAGAAGCCACGGAGGAGTAGCACTCTACCTAAGGGAGGATATGGCTGCAAATACCGAAACTTTAGTTGCATTCTCAAACGGCACAACAGAGCTACTAGCAGTACACATAAGACAAACCGACATGCTCATCATAATTTTGTACCGACCTCCAAACACCACAGGGGAAATTTTCAAGGAGGTCACAGAGAAGATACAATCACTCCTACAAAATCTTCCAACTCCCGCTACAGATGTCATCATCACAGGAGATTTCAACCTGCCCATCATCAATTGGGCAACCATGAAAATAGACGGAGGAACCAGGGATGAAAAACAGCAAGCCAAGGAGCTAATGACTATCATGGACACTGCATACATGAAGCAATACATCGAGGAACCTACAAGAGGCAACAACACACTGGACTTACTATTTGGCAACAACTTCGACCTGGTACACTCGTACGAAACTTTAAAAACTATAATGTCCGACCACAGCCTCATCAAAGTTAGAACCCCCACACCAGCCGCCACACCACCAAGAAGATGTCAACAGGAATCAAGCCAAATACCCTGCACCTCTCTGAAAGATCTCAACTTCTACAGCAAAGATATAGACTGGGACAGACTGAGAGCAGAACTGGCAGTAACTGATTGGAGGGCACTATTCGAAGATAAAAACGTCGACGAAACTCTCAGTATCCTCCAAAACAATGCCTGGAGACCTGTAAAAACACCATACCACCCAAATCAAGCAGGAAGCAGATCAAGCAGATTCCCAGAGATAGAAAAATACTAATGAAGAAAAGGACGTACTTGAGAGCCAAGCAAAGGAAGACCAGCTATGCACACAATATCACCAAACTACAAGAAGAGCTCGATGAAGTTGAACGTAAACTCATCCAGTCACACCAAGAGCAAAGAACACGCGAAGAACTCCAAGCAGTTGCAAACATACGAGTAAATAGCAAATTCTTCTATGCATACGCAAAAAGGAGACTCAGGAACACCTCAACAATAGGACCACTTGCAAAACCTACGGGCGAACTTGAGAGTGACCCAACCGAAATGGCCAAGATACTCAAACAGCAGTACGAAAGTGTCTTCAGCCCGCCAAATGAAGACAAGAAAATCGAGAATGCAACGACTTTCTTTGGCAACGCTCCAGGGACACCACATCAACTCTCCTCGGTAACAGTATCAACAGAGGACATAATAGCAGCCATCGACAAGATTGGACCAAACTCTGCGGCAGGACCAGACGGCTTTCATGCCCAACTGCTAAAAAACTGCAAACATCAGCTAGCCTTGCCTCTAAAACTGCTGTGGAGCAAGTCCCTCCAAACTGGATATGTACCACAATCCCTAAAAGAAGGTAATGTCACACCAATACACAAAGGGGGTAGTAAAGGCATAGCCAAAAATTACAGACCAGTGGTGCTGACGTCACATCTTATTAAAATCATAGAAAGAACAATGCGAGCTAAGATGGTCAGCTTCCTGGAAGATAACGAGGCATTCAACGAGGGGCAACATGGCTTTAGACAAGGCCGCTCCTGCCTTTCACAACTACTATCACACTACGACAAAATCCTACAGGATATTCAAGACGGAGAAAATGTAGACGTCATATATCTAGATTTCGCCAAAGCTTTTGACAAGGTGGACCATGGGATCCTTCTACATAAACTCAAATCACTGGGAATAGGGGGAGACCTTGGAAGATGGTTCCACAGCTTCATCACCAACAGAAAACAAAGAGTCACGGTTCAAGGAAGCCTATCAGAAGCAGGTGGGGTCATCAGCGGAGTACCACAAGGATCAGTACTGGGACCTCTCCTATTCCTCATCATGATAGGAGACATCGACAGGGACCTGGAACACTCAACAGCCACATCGTTTGCAGACGACACCAGACTCATGAAGAAAATCACCTCACAACATGATGCTCAGCTACTACAACAAGACTTGGACAAAATCCTGAAGTGGGCAGAAGAAAACAACATGGCCCTAAACGGAGACAAGTTCGAGCTTCTAAGGTACGGGAACAAGAGAGCACTACAAAACGACACCAACTACAAAAGTGGACAGCAAGAAATTACCGCCAAGGACACAGTGAAGGACTTGGGAGTAAATATGAGCAGTGACGCCACTTTTTCCCAGCATATTACCAAAGCCACAACAACAGCAAAACAAATAGCAGGCTGGATCCTGAGAACCTTCCACACAAGAAACGAGAGGTGTATGTTAACACTGTGGAAGTCACTGGTCCTACCACGACTGGAGTACTGCTCTCAGCTCTGGTCTCCCCAAAAAGTAGGAGAAATAACAGAAATTGAAGCCACCCAGAGGACATTCACCAGTAAAATCCATGGGTTTCAACACTTTAACTACTGGGAGAGACTTAAGGAGCTGCAGCTGTACTCACTTCAAAGACGTAGGGAGAGATACATCATCATCTACGTCTGGAAGATTTTGGAAAAAAAGGTACCAAATCCAAACATCCAAGAGACTCAGCACCAAAGGCGAGGGAGGCTGTGCTATGTGAGGACTACGCCGGGATCAACACAAAAAATCAAATCCCTGATCCATCACAGCTTTACATACAATGGAACCAGACTGTTCAACTGTATACCAGCCCCTCTCAGGAACATGACCGGGGTGTCTCCAGACACCTTCAAGAAACACTTGGACATGTGGCTGGCCAAAATACCGGACCGGCCACCAACACCAGGATACCCCAGCACCAACTCCAACCGACTTCTGGAATGGAGAGTGGAAGAAAGGGAGCTGCCTGGTCGCAGTGGAGCCCCAGCTCAACTGTGTCACTAACGGACGGAATACAACTAAGTGTAACTAAGTGTAAGTGTCTGTACCCTGAGATGAAATGTGACTTACGCATTGATAACAAAATCAAGAACAATACGCGATTCCATCAGAACATTATGCGCTGCAGACTCTTCTTGTTTGAGGTCTGAAATCACCCTCTGTGTCCTGTTTGGGGGCCGTGGCTGGACCCTGCCCTCTGTTAACGTTTTCTCAAGCACACAAAGATCTTGCAACACTTGAGTGGACTCGCCGCCTGCAACTGAACTGGGTTGTGGCAGGGTTTATTGGGCCTATGCACACAGCCCTTCAAGATCAAGATACGCGAATGCAAAAAATGGCCACTCCGAATTTGCAAATGTTATTCCTATAAATTATGGAGATGAGGTGGTTGATATTACTAGTGGTGTTGGGTGGTTACCTGCCAGTGGGCCAGGGATCAATATCAGTAGGAGTCACAGCAGTCGGTTTTGCTGGGGCAGCATTATACGCTGGCTTCGACAAGCTTCGTTGTACATTTTACGAGTGCTGTTCCCCCACTTCTGACTGGATCAAGCCAAATATTACAGGTAACATTATATATTTCACAACACAACTTATACCTTACTCATGAAGGGGGACAATATAAAGATGGTGTAATTAAATTCATACATCGATTTTATCGTGGCCTACAGGTTTCGGAATTTTTTTATTTTAATAGGCCCACCACGAATTTTCCGAGTGTTTTTTTATAAACAAAATTGGTCATTTGCATCAATATATAGTGTTTGTAATTAATTAGAAGATAATATGGTCAATATTTACGAGTCACACCACAGCTGGGATCTCATTTCTAATGATAGTTTTGGGTTCCTATCATTCTATGCTTCATTGCTATATATTTTTTATCCACCGGAAAATATATTATATATACAGTATATAGGCCTAGGCCTACTTTTTTTTTTTTTTTTCTTTTTTTTTTTTTTTAGCATTAACTTAACCTAACCAAAAAACCTAACCTAACCTAAATGTATTTTGGGTCAATATTTACGAGTCACACCACAGCTGGGATCTAATTTCTAATGGTAGTTTTGGGTTCCTATCATTCTATGCTTCATTGCTATATACTTTTTATCCACCGGAAAATATTTTATTTTCTTGGCTTTATTTATTTTTTTAGCATTGACCTAACCAAAAAACCTAACCTAACCTAACCTAACCTAATAGCCCCAAAATACATTTAGGTTAGGTTAGGTTAGGTTTTTTGGTTAGGTTAAGTTAATGCTAAAAAAAAAAAAAAAAAAAAAAAAAAAAAAAAAAAAAAAAAAAAAGTAGGCCTAGGCCTATATACTGTATATATAATATATTTTCCGGTGGATAAAAAGTATATAGCAATGAAGCATAGAATGATAGGAACCCAAAACTATCATTAGAAATGAGATCCCAGCTGTGGTGTGACTCGTAAATATTGACCGTATTTTGGGGCTATTAGGTTAGGTTAGGTTAGGTTTTTTGGTTAGGTCAATGCTAAAAAAAAAAATAAAGCCAAGAAAATAAAATATTTTCCGGTGGATAAAAAGTATATAGCAATGAAGCATAGAATGATAGGAACCCAAAACTACAATTAGAAATTAGATCCCAGCTGTGGTGTGACTCGTAAATATTGACCGATAATATTCAAGGACACTAGTGCGACGTTATGAGAAACAATTTATTAGGGAAAATAGGCACCAATAGATTCGCCATATTTTTCTCTAGGCCTATATAGCCTAGGCCTAGTCCGCATGGAGGATTTTCGTTATCAACAAATTGAAAAATACCCACTTCACAGACAAATACACCAAAAATCTAAGTCAAAGCGGGGGTGTGGGGGCGGCAGCCCCCACCTATAATACTAGGTTAGGTTAGGTAAGGTTGTTAGGTTAGGCTAATGTCCTTTCAAAGGGGTATAGGGATTAGGGTAGTAAACACTAGGATAGCCTATACCTGGTCAGAGGTAAGAAGAAGAGTCCTGCAGTAGTCTCCTTGAATGCTACCAATTAGAAATCTCGGGAAAACCTATTTTCCCCATTAGGCCTATCGATCGATGTTGAGACAGCTCCTCGATAGTGATTTGAAAAGACATTAGCCTAACCTAACAACCTTACCTAACCTAACAACCTTACCTAACCTAACCTAGTAGGCCCTATTATGAGTGGGGGCTGCCGCCCCCACACCACACCCCCGCTGGTTAAGTACTAATGATCTAATCCCTTAATAAAAAAATAAAAAAATTGGCTGTCGATTAGGCTATACGAAGGTGAAAGAAAAGTCGATGAAATCTATGATGTTTACTCTGCAATCTTCAGCTTGATTGTACATTGAAAACGGGAAAGTACCGTATTGACAAGCTTGTTACGAAAATTAAATTTTGAAAAATGTTATTTTAATACCACAAATTTTCCGAGTGTTTTTTATAAACAAAATTGGTCATTTGCATCAATATATAGTGTTTGTAATTAATTAGAAATCTCGGGAAAACCTATTTTCCCCATTAGGCCTATCGATCGATGTTGAGACAGCCCCTCGATAGTGATTTGAAAAGACATTAGCCTAACCTAACAACCTTACCTAACCTAACCTAGTATTATGAGTGGGGGCTGCCGCCCCCACACCCCCGCTGGTTGAGTACTAATCCCTTAATAAAAAAATTGGCTGTCGATTATAGCCTAGGCCTACGGAGGTGAAAAAAAAGTCGATGAAGTCTATGGTGTTCACTCTGCAATCTTCAGCTTGATTGTACATTGATAACGGGAAAGTACCGTATTGACAATACGGTAAATTGACAATACGGTAAATTGGCAGATGAAGTTTAACATTGACAAATGCAAGGTATTAAAGATAGGGAAGATGCAAACAAATGTTAAATATAAACTAGCTAATTTAGAATTAGAAAATTCAGACTGCGAGAAAGAAAGATCTAGGTGTCTAGTTGTTAGCAATGATTTGAAGCCTAGAAAACAGTGTATAAGCGTTCGTAATAAGGCAAACAGGATTCTCGGGTTCATCTCTAGGAGTGTGAGTAACAGAACTGCTGATGTTATCTTAAAACTTTACTTGTCATTAGTGAGACCCCATATGGATTATGCTGTCCAATTTTGGTGTCCTTATTACAGAATGGACATAGATTCATTGGAGAGAATTCAGCGTAGAATGACAAAAATGATCCATAATATTAGAAATTTTCCGTATGAAGAAAGGTTGAAGAAATTAGGTTTACATTCGTTAGAGAGACGCAGAGTTAGAGGGGATATGATAGAGGTGTTCAAGTGGGTTAGTGGGATTAACAAAGGGGACATGACAAATGTACTAAAGCTCAGTGATAGCGAAAGAACTCGTACCAATGGTTTCAAATTAGATAAATTTCGTTTCAGAAAAGATATAGGCAAATATTGGTTTGGTAACAGAGTTGTAGATGGGTGGAATAGGCTACCAAGTGATATAGTGGGATCAAGAACGATAGGGAGCTTTAAGAAAAAATTGGATAAGCATATGGACGAGAAGGGTTGGGTGTGAAGGGGGATCAGCCGGGTTGGGCCAATCAGCGCTCTGCAGACCCCCGTAATCCTGCGTTAATCTCTAACCGGTTTGGTAAGATGATCCTCAGGGTATTAGAGTGTTGAGCCTATAATTGGGCTTTGTAAATGGGGTTGTGTGGGACAGGGATCTGCCTTGCTTAGGCCAATCGGCTTTCTGCAGACTCCCATTTTCTTATGTTCTTATGACAACCTTGTTACGAAAATTAAAGGTCAATATTTACGAGTCACACCACAGTTGGAATCTCATTTCTAATGGTAGTTTTGGGTTCCTATCATTCTATGTTTCATTACTATATAATTTTTATCCACCGGAAAATATTATTTTTTCTTGTTTTTTTTTTTTATTTTTTTTAGCATTAACCCTCCAGCACCGGCTATGTATTATATATATATTCCTCGAAACCCGGGTGTTTTGGCCGAAAAACGTCTAGGCTAGGCTACCGTATATTCGTTAATCAGACTTATTCCCGCATTCCCGCGCATCCCCAAGCGTAGCTGTGTTATTTACCTGTAGAATGGCATTAAGTAGAGCTCTCTAAGTCAACTGGTTGAGCTGTGATGATGATTTCATTGGAGATAACTTTATGGCCAAAACAGCCACTTTACACCACTTTTCGATACTTAACAACAACATACAGGCACACACGAACAAGCGACGCTCTCCTTCTTGTGGCCGGAGATGCGGGGCGTCGGTCCAGCCGGCTGTTGTTTACATGCGTCGGACCGACGCCTCGCACACGGAGCTCACAGGCTTTCAACTACAGGGGTGTTCAAGAGTCCTTCCGGGTACCTGGTATATGCTTTTTTATGGGTGTTTAAGAGCCCATCCGTGGTGAGAGGGTTAACCTAACCTAAAAACCTAACCTAACCTAAATGTATTTGGGGGCTATTAGGTTAGGTTAGGTTAGGTTTTTTGGTTAGGTTAGGCTAGGACCTAATGCTAAAAAAAAAAAAAAAGCCAAGAAAAAAATTATATTTTCCGGTGGATAAAAAGTATATAGCAATGAAGCATAGAATGATAGGAACCCAAAACTACCGTTAAAAATGAGATCCCAGCTGAGGTGTGACTCGTAAATATTGACCAAATTAAATTTTAGTACCATACTTTTATATTAGGTTTTTCCGAGGGTTTAACACATTTTCATATGATCTTTAGAGCTATCGATGACTGAAAGTACCGTATTGACAACCTTGTTACGAAAAAGAAATTTTAGTACCATACTTTTTTATTAGGTTTTGCCGAGGGTTAAAACAAATTTTCTTATGATCTTTAGAGCATATAGATTCAATATTTATCTTCAAATATATCAACAAAATTTGTGGTAGCCTATTAAAATAACATTAAACCTTAAATTTTAGTAGCCTAGGCCTACCATACTTTTATATTAGGTTTTTCCGAGGGTTTAACACATTTTCATATGATCTTTAGTGCTATCGATGACTGAAAGTACCGTATTGAAAACCTTGTTACGATTTTTTTTTTTTAGTACCATACTTTTTTATTAGGTTTTGCCGAGGGTTAAAACAAATTTTCTTATGATCTTTAGAGCATATATCCTAGATTCAATATTTATCTTCAAATATATCAACAAAATTTGTGGTATTAAAATAACATTGAACCCAGGTTTCTTATACCATGTATTTCATTCCTATATGTGTCTAGGCCTAAATGCGCGTACAAATTTATTACTGATCCTGAAAAAAACAAAATATCCCCTATATCGCCTACGTCGCAAGAGGCGGGTGGCTTTGTTTACATCCGCCGCGAAGAAGAAGAAGAAGCGTTGGGGAAAATTTTGTTTTTGCCCCCCACTGTTTAAATAGCCTATATGACGATTTCAATAAATCTAGGGGGGGGTGAGGGGGGGCTTGCCCCCCCTCTACATATTTTGTATCCAACGGCAAACGGTTATGGCCAAATAGTTATTTTTCGCGAGTGAAGGGACGTGTTTTTAGATTGTTGTTTAATGGGTAAATATGCATTTACGCCTATTTTCACACATCAAAACACCCTTACACAACTCTAAACTACATAAAAACAATCGAAACAATTTTTTAGCAATTTAATTACATCATCTTAAAATTGATCATGAAGGGTTGTTGTTGTTGTTGTTCTTCTTCTTCTTCCCTAAGCTGCCTGGCCGAACATCCCCGAGTCCCTGAGGAAGGCCATGGCCACGATCGGGCTTTCCCACAGAGCTCTCATTGAGTGTAGGTTGTGTTGTTGGCATAAGTGGTTGTGTGAAATGCAGTCTTCTATGATGTGTTTAATGGTATGGGGTGCTGTGTTACATCCCGGGCAGGCGTCGACAACGGAGTCATCCAGTCTCTTCTGATAGCTCAGGAGAGCTGGATGGTGTCCGCATCTCAGCCTGGCCAGGTGGACTCTGTCCTCGCGAGGGAGGGAGGATTCGGAATCGGAAGGATGGATTTCGGGAGGTCGTGCATGCAGCTGTGTGTTGTCTGTGAGTGAGTGGATGGATTGGCGAGAGATATGAGTATGGATGTGCTTCTGGAAGTTGGTTCGGGGTGGGCAGGGAGGGAGAGAGGACAATAACTGTGTGTGATACCGTGTGCTGGGTGTTGTTTTGATATTTCTTGGTGTCTGTGGGTGTGTTGCCATGTAGTTTAGTGGGTGGTCTTGGTTCGTGGATGCTGCTGCCAGGAATTGAGTGCCTCTCATGTCCAGATGGTCTTTGACTTTGAGGATTTTGGTTTCTTGATGTAGATGATCTGTGGGTGCAGTAGCTGTGCAGCCTGTAATGATCTTCAGGGCTTTGTTTTGGATAGTCTGTAAGGTCTTATGATGTGTTTCAGCTAGGTTAGAAGCCCAGGCTGGGCTTGCGTATTCCATTACTGATCTTATGTATTGTTTATATACTGTGGTGGTAGTTTCTTTGTTGTGTCCAAATTTTGTGTGAGCAAGTGACCTGAGGGCGTTAAGTCTGGGTGTCAGTTTCTTTTTAATGTTTGTGGTGTGCTGTTTGAATGTCATATGAGTATCATATGTTACTCCTAGGATTTTGGGTGTGTGTGTATGTGTTAGGGGTGTGTTGTTTATGGTGAGTTGAGGGATGTATTCGTGTTCACCTGTCCAGCTTGTGAGCAGGGTTGCGGTGGAAATTATTGCCCATGAAGGGTAATAGCTAGTAGCAGTAGGCTATCCTATAATCCTAGATTCCTAACACTCGCCGACTCCTATTTAACCTAGGCTATTAAAAGCTCGGTAAAATTCTAGGGGAAGGATGTAGTTATCGGGTGTACCACTACCGACATAGGCCTAGGCATAAATGATTATAAATATTTATAATAAAATAAATAGCGCCCTACTTATAAATCTATAATAGGCCTAGGCTACTAGGCTAGGTTAGGTTGTTTGAATGTTTGGTTAGGGTAATGTATTTTTGTATCCAAAGGCACTCAAAATAGACGGGAACATGATGGGGTACACCCGGTAACTACATTCTTGCCAATTCTAGCAATGGCTCCAAATCGATTTTAGTATTGATTCTTTTTGGAAATTTTTTATTTTAATAGGCCTACCACAAATTTTCCGAGTGTTTATTTATAAAAACAAATGTTCATTTGCATCAATATATAGTGTTTGTAATTAATTAGAAATCTTGGGAAAACCTATTTTCCCCATTAGGCCTATCGATCGATGTTGAGACATGCCCCAGATAGTGATTTGAAAACACATTAGCCTAACCTAACCTAGTATTATGAGTGGGGGCTGCCGCCCCCACACCCCCGCTGGTTAAGTACTAATCCCTTAGTAAATAAAACAAAAATAATATGGCTGTCGATTATACGAAGGTGAAAGAAAAGCCATGAAGTCTACGGTGTTTACTCTGCAATCTTCAGCTTTTATTGTACTGTACATTGATAACGGGAAAGTACCGTATTGACAACCTTGTTACGGAAATTAAATGTTAGTACTGTACTGTACCATACTTTTATATTAGGTTTTTCCGAGGGTTTAACACATCTTCATATGATCTTTAGAGGTATCGATAACTGGAAGTACCGTATTGACAACCTTGTTACGAAAAAGACATTTTAGTACCATACTTTTTTATTAGGTTTTGCTGAGGGTTAAAACAATTTTTCTTATGATCTTTAGAGCATATAGATTCAATATTTATCTTCAAATATATCAACAAAATTTGTGGTATTAAAATAACATTGAACCTTCTTTTTTAATTTCCTAGTTTTCTATGATAGGCTATTTCATCATTTTCGTGATTTGTGATAGCCTTAGCCTAATAATTAGTGCAATTTAGTTTTGTATTAGCCTAACCTAGGCTAACCTAGTACTGTAGGCCTAGTTATAAAATGTAAATGCCCCAGTTTATAGTAGCCTACCAGAAACCAATAAGTAGGCTAAGGATTTTAATTGATGAACGGAACTAATGATAATTATAGAGAATACTGTAGGCTCGCAGCCTTATTAGGCTATAGGGCCTAGCCTACATAATTTATTAGGGACAATGTAGGTCTATGGAATCCTTATACTATAGTACTATACTCATGTATAGGCCTAGGCCTAATCCACTGTGGGAGAATAATTTTGATCACATTTATAAAACTATAGGCTATTAATTAAAATGTAAAACTTGCAAACTAAACAAACCAAAATTGGGACAAGGACAAGGACAATATAAAGTCAAATTAAATTATCAAAAT
Source organism: Paralithodes platypus (assembly GCA_032716605.1). NCBI lineage: Eukaryota > Metazoa > Arthropoda > Malacostraca > Decapoda > Lithodidae > Paralithodes > Paralithodes platypus. The sequence goes on from CM064521.1 coordinate 6,562,799, forward strand.
CGCTATGTGGAAACAACGCTTACTAAAATGAAATCTATGAAATAAAAGAACACAATCCACCACATAGGGGGTACACTACTACATGAGCAAGTTAATCTGTTTCCCAAGCAAACTAATCGCACACATAACAACGCACTATCGTCACGTTCAAGGAATTAGTCATATTTGGGAAGTCCGGGACGTTCTGGTAAATTTGACTAAACTCTGCATGAATAAAGAAACTACATGTTAAATGTCAAAATATCATTTAAAATCAAATTTGCAACATGACAAGACATTAACAATATCATTAAAAGATATCTATATTATTACAAAATAATATATAAAATACAGTACAGCACTCACTAACGATAGTGCTATCGGGTAGGTACCTGTAAGCATAGCATGCCTCAAGTGACCCCTATCAATAACTACCCTACAAATAACCTACATTTATCGCACAAATAAACTAAGGAAATCGCAAAAGCAAGCAATTGATACTATCGACAATGAATACATATAATATAAAGACAAATAATTGCAAAATATGAAGTAACAACAGATTTAGAGAAAACGCTCATTCTAATCAATCTCAGAGCTCTTTCGTACATCCTCACTGTTTACAAACGCCTTTTGGTAAACCTGACTTTTTGGACCGACAGCGATTTCAGTAAGTTTGATTTAGTTTTTTTATATTTTTCCTTCAGATATAGTGTTGTTTTATACTGAAGAGGAGCTGAAATGAGTATTTACCCATTATCCAACAATCTAAAAACACGCCCCCCACTAGTGGGGAGGGCTATGAAGTTCAGGGAAAATGAGGGGTTAAAAGCGTAAAAATACAATAATATAGCGTTTTGTATAAAAACTTGGCTTGTTTTTTTCCAAATTGCAAACCCATAAAACCCAATTTTGTGAATACCCGAGCCAACTTTTGACGAAAGCTGGCTCGGATTTCACGGGGTGGAGTGGGTAGCCTAATATCTTATGTTATAAAAATAGTCAACTTTGGGAAGACATTAGCCTAACCTAACAACCTTACCTAACTTATCCTAATATTATGGGTGGGGGCTGTCGCCCCCGCTGGTTTTTTTTTTTTTTTTTTTTTTTTTTTTTTTTTTTTTTTTTAAATGTGCTAGGCTATTAGCCTAACCTAATGTGCTAGGCTATTAGCCTAACCTAACAACCTTACCTAGTATATGGGCGGGGGCTGCTGCCCCCACAACCCCGCTGGTTGGGTACTGGCTGAAAAACTTATTGTTTTACAGTAGGCCTATAGCCTATATGTATTTTAGCTTTTTTGTTTTTTCTCCCTTATAATACATTTCAGCTCTTAATGACATATATAGCAATGATGTATATGCTCTACCAGATCTATTAGGCCTAAAAAGATCGATGGGCTAACTGTCGGTCCAAAACATCAGTATAACCCGCCTCTTTTATGCAGTAGGCCTATAATCGATATTTACCCCCTCTGGCAACATAAATGACAATTTCAATAATTCATGGGGGGTGAGAGCCCCCCCTCAACACATCGTGTATCCCACATTGGAATTATAACTAAAACCATGAAAACACTAATTTCTCAAAATCTGGAGGAAAAAACATGAAAAATAAGGGTGCTAGCCTATTCCCTATTATTACCGAATAATTTTAATACCCAAATAGAGTTGGTGCCACCGCTAGAAGAATTATACGAAAAGAGCTTTTAGGCCTCACAACGGATAGGCTACCGAAAGGGTTATCATAAGAACATAAGAAAATGGGAGTTTGCAAAAAGCCGATTGGCCCACACAAGGCAGATCCCTCTCACACCTAACCCTAATTATAAGGCCTAATTATAAGCTCAGCTCACTAACACCATTAGAACTGATCTCACCAAAACGGTCGGAGGTCAGACCGTCAGAAAATGGGGGTCTGCAGAGCGCCGATTTGCCCACACCTGACAGATCCCCCTCACAGTGCTCACACCCAACCCATCTCGTCCATATGCCTATCTAATTTTATCTTAAAGCTCCCTATCGTTCTTGATCCCACTACAGTATAGCACTTGGTAGCCTATTCCACGGTTCCACCTATCTACAACTCTGTTACCAAACCAATATTTGCCTAGGCTATATCTTTTTTGAAACTAAATTTATCTAATTTGAAACCATTTGTTCGAGTTGTTTTGCTATCACTGAGCTTTAGTACATTTTTCATGTCACCTTTATTAATCCCACTAACCCACTTGAACACCTCTTATCATATCCCCTCTAACTATGCGTCTCTCTAACGAATGTAAGCCTAATTTCTTCAACGTTTCTTCGTACGGAAGATTTCTAATATAGGCTAATGGATAATTTTTGTCATTCTACGTTGTACTCTCTCCAATGAATCAATGTCCATTTTGTAATAAGGACACCAAAATTGAACAGCATAATCCATATGGGGTCTCACTAATGATACGTACAGTAAACTTTTAAGATAACATCATCAGTTCTGTTACTCACACTCCATCCTACTTATAGGCTAGTAAAGTTTATTTGTGGGTGCGTTTCAAAGTTTTAGGAGTCTTTGGCCACATTTAGGCTACTATGCTATTTTTCAAACAATATTTAATGACGTCCATCGATGCTAGGCTAATGCATATGAATTTACCTTCGGAACTCCGTTTTCGTTAACCTATTTCCTTACGATGCGCGGCGGTTTCGGGTGCGTTTTTCATTCTCCTGCAGTACCGGTATTTGTTTTAGTATTTTAATATCTAGGCCTACATATTTAAGAACAGTGGGGCATTGGGGGCGGCAGCCCCCCCCGATTAGGCAAGGTTGTCAGGTACTTTGGTTAGGTTAATGACGGATTCCGCTTTTGACTGCCGTGCGATGTGGGCGTCCGTAGTTCGCCATTCGTCCACTAGCGCAATTGGACTATGTTATGTAATACTTTACCTATACGGCTGCCGTATTTCTCCTTTAAAAATCTTACTAGATTCGGCAAGAATGTAGAGTTCGGGCGTACCGCCCGCCTTGTTTACACTACGCGGAGCGGCGGCGTCCGCTTGCGATCATGTTCCCGTCTATTTTGACTGCCGTTGGATATAATATTGTTGAAGGGAGGCTTTGCCCCCCCTCACCTCCCCATGACATAATGTCATGATCATACATATTGCCAGCAGGGGGCAAATAACTGAAAAAATCGCTGTCAAAATAGACGCGAACTTAACCGCAGCGATCGGCATAGCCTATTTTAACATGACGGCGGCGGACACTTGCGATCATGATCCCGTCTATTTTGACTGCCAATGGATACAATAATATGTACCCTCACCCCCCCATGATATATTGTCATCATCACATATATTACCAGCAGGGGGCAAATAACCGAAAAAATAGACGCTAACTTAACCGCGGCGATCGACCTATGTAAACATGACGACCGTATGCCCGGACACTACATCCTTCCCCTAGATTCTCATATCTGTCTGATATGAGATTAGGAAAGCCGGCTGACAACAGCTCGATGTTTGACGTTTGATATTCAATTTTTTTTAATTTTGAATGTCAAAAAAGGTAGGCTACAGTATTGACAATAGCTTGATGCTTCGTTTGATATCCTGGTCTAGACTAATGTGGATTACAGTATGTACTATGTAGGCTAGGAAAAAAAGAAAAGAAAAAGACGAGTATCCTAGTCTTATACCGTGGAACTCCAAATCCACAGGGCTTATTGAATTGAAAATGCATTGAAAGAACTGTAACTTAGGCATACTGTATAGTATTTTTGCAGCTTTGGCCAGGTGTACCTTAATTCCTAATTTTGTATGTTTATAATACCCACTGTTTTTATATTTGCAGCCCTGAACACTGCCCTAGAATCAAACCTGCATGGCCAACACTTGGTGCGAGATGTGGTGTCACGAGCTCTGGTGGGACACCTATCCAATAACCAACCATCTAAGGTAATCATACACACATTTTGTAACCCAATATAATATTCATTTATTAGTACTGTACTGTACAGGTACAGTATTAGGAAATTTTAGTAAAAACACTCGCAGCCATATTCTCTTTGATTGTATCTCCAGATTCTTATAAATTACTGTTTTCGTTGTTTTAATAAAAACTACATAACCCCATTGCTAGAAGAATCTTAAGATAACCCCACCCCTTCCGAATAGCTGGGAGGGCCATGAAGATTTGGGAAAACGTGATATTAACTAAATAGTAAAATAAGAATAATTAACCTAACTAACCAAGTCTCCTAAGTCGGAGCTGCCACCCATACACCCCCGCTGATTAACCTCTAAAGCGTGATAGGCCTCACGGAAGTTTCTGTACAGTACTGTATAGCGTACGCGATAGGCCTCCGACAGCCCATGAAAATATATCCCACGGGCCCTCAAATGGAAGCAATACAGTATGTCATTAGGTAGTATAATCACTCCAGTACTTCCCTCCTCTCCCTTATATGTGTGTTCCCCCCCCCCCTCCCTCTTCTTCCCCCCTTTCTCCCCATATGTACCTGTACTTCTGCCCTCCTCAATTTTTTGGCTATTATTCCTCTTATTTTTGTGATTCCTCCCTTTCTGTGCACAAAATATGGTGAGTAACACTCCCTCCTTCCCTTCCCATCTGCGGAAGAGGGTTGCAGGGCCAGTGTGCCTCAAGCACTCTTAGCAAGCAGACGTATGTTGCACGCTCTCTCTCGCCATCATCTATCCCCTCCCGCCACAAATATACGTTTTTCACTAGATATTTGCTGTTTACACTTATTTTCTGGTCTTCACTGTTCATATGTTCATATAAGTAAAATAAATGCACATGGAGAATAAATAATTCTTTATATGGTAAATATAACAAATTCTGTCAGAATGTTAGTGTTTTTTTGCGCGCTCCTCGTGTTAAGCTAACCCAACCAACACCATCTCACCTTATTATCAGGTACCTGTATTGTCATTTCACTGCCACATCTACTGCTCTTGGTTGAGGACAATAGAAGTTTATACTGTAGTTCACTAGAAATTCCTAGGTTTTATTGTTTTTAAGTAAAAAACAGGAATGAATGGAGAATGCTTGTGAATAGATGAGTGAAGACGTGGTCATTTGGGGGAAGGGGTCGGGACTCGGGCGCAAGTTGGACTAGATAATAGTCCATCAGGCGCCTGCCCCGGGGAGACGATTTATATGAAGGGTGCGCCTGGAAGTGTGGTGGGCGGGCTTGTGGCTTAGGCTCCGCTGCGTGTATGCCTGACGAGATCGCAACGTCTCCGGGTGGTCGGGAGTGCTGGAGGGACCTCAGTGACCCTGGTCTCATGGTCTTCTGGATGACCTAGATGTGTGTGAATTTGTATTTTGTTTTTGTGTGTTCATTGTTTTCTGTTGTCCCTATTCTTGCTCTGTCTTCAGTCCCCCCCCCCCCTAAATGGAAAAATGGGGATTGGGACTGAGTAGATAGATAGATAGAAGTAAAATTCTGGCTAACTTCTGACACGAGAGAGTGCAACCGGTCCATGTGGAAACCATAATGGCAGCTGATTTACGAGACTTTCAACTGACAGAAAATATCCCATCATTGTGCGCAGATTGATGCGGAAGAGCAATAAGACTAGAAGTCTCTAGACCAAGTGGTTCAGTTTTAATGGTGAAAATAATTGAATCATTTATGGCGATTGTGAGCCTAGAATCTGTGTTTACTCCTGGTTTTCGTCATTTACCGATACTCATATCTCTGCAAATAAATGGCCTAACCTAGTTTATATACATACCAGAGGCAGTAATCAGTGTTGTATTGCGATGGGTGAAGACTAGAACACTATATTCTGCGGTTATTGTGTGAGGTAGGAAATAAGACCGGCTGTTTTGTTGTGATACTGAGAACTGTTCGAATTTACTGTCTATTTACAATCGTTTAACAATTGATTATTGATTATGTATTACCGGTATGTAATAATATTGATTAGGCCTATTGATTTTATTTCACCATTGTAACCATTCTTATGTCACTGTCGTCTGCTTTCTTGCATCGTTTGGGACTCAGGTTCAGCAAGTACAAGCTTTCGTAAGGCCTGCTTGCAAGCAAGATTCACATGACTAACTGGCTATGTGTTCTTGTTCTTATTGGTCATACGAACCACCCGCTAAGACAACAAAACGTTCTCTAGTGCGGTTTTAAGTGGTTTTAAGCCATGAAATAAGGCTAGGGAGCTATGTAGGCCACCTGTGTGTTATGGAGAAAGCTCGATATGGAGCTATTTAGGCCACCCGTGTGAGAAGGGTTAAAACCCAGTTTGACGTCATACGGGTTATGTGCCACAGTCCCAGGTCACGCCATATGGCGTCCGTATGTTTCATGGCATGCAATCAAATTTCTTGAGGGCCTTATCAGCCTAGTGATGAACTAGGCTCCCTACTGCACCCCAAAGCCTCTCCCTACTCCCCCCAACCATTTCCCCCACCCACCTCCCTATCACACGACATGCATCAATGTGCAGATTTATATCGTTTTGACAGGCAGTCCTGTCATTATTGATATTCTGTTTTGTGTCAAGTTTGATTTCAATTTATAATATAATGTCATCCGCAAAAATGTAGGTTGGGGAATTTACATTGTAGGTAGGGAAGTTAACATATACAGTAAAAGAAAAAGAAGGAATTGTCACGAATGAATCGCCTCCATGCTCCTCTGTCATCCATCATCTGGTGACCCTCCACCCATCGTACACTACTTTCACTCATATTGTTATTGTAATTATTATTGTTATTTCTTTTGGCCCTTGAATTAGCCAGTACTGTATGTATCGCATGTTGCGCGGATCTCTACAAAGCGAGGAGTAGAAATGCCTTGCAGTCATGTATGTAGCTGTCAAAGCGGTATGGTAGCCATCCATCAATCATTGGGAAATATCTATTGAGTGGTTACAAAAACTCATACACCAGTCGCCATCATACAAAACTTTGGAAATACGGCACATCATCCCATGTTGTTATATACAATTAGTTTAACCAGACCACCGAGTTCTCGGATATAACTCCCATAGGGCTGGCCTCACATCATCCCATCCGTCATACACATCCCGTTCCCATTATGCCCACTAATCACACACACCCATCACATACACCCATCACACCATACACACCCACCACACACACACACGCAGGTGGATATGGGGGGCACTAATTTTTTCACTAGTCTCCGAACTCTTTCTACTCCTCCACACACCAGTTATCAATGGTGACAGTTAAGTCACCAGTATCCCATTTCGTATTCCTTTGATAGTTTGGTCTTATGGGGCAAAATATTTGGTAAAGGGACAAAAATTTGAATTTTGCTTGTCAAGGGCACCAAGTAGGTCTTTACCATGTAATCTCTATTCACCTATGGCATGATTTTCGTGTGTCCAGGCATTTTGGCTCGAACATCCCTTGATTTTGGCCCTGTCACTCTTTCAACTATGGGGGAGGCACTCGTTATAGTCAGTTCTGCCTTTTGCCTCTCTCAATCACATAGAAAAATAAAATAAAAAATTACAGTAACCATGTTGTTCAAGGGCCAATTGTAAATTATATATTTGTATCAGTTGAATGTGGTAGAATTAAATTAATTAATCATATACTGTACTGTACTTTCAAGAGTTATCAATTATGATCTGTTGTTGTTGTTGTTGTTCCCTAAGCTGCCTGGCCGAACAGCCCCGAGTCCCTGAGAAAGGCCATGGCCACGATCGGGCTTTCCCACAGAGCTCTCATTGAGTGTAGATTGTGTTGTTGGCGTAAGTGGTTGTGTGAAATGCAGTCTTCTATGATGTGTTTAATGGTATGGGGTGCTGTGTTACATCCCGGGCAGGCGTCGACAACGGAGTCATCCAGTCTCTTCTGATAGCTCAGGAGAGCTGGATGGTGTCCGCATCTCAGCCTGGCCAGGTGGACTCTGTCCTCGCGAGGAAGGGAGGATTCGGAAGGATGGATTTCGGGAGGTCGTGCATGCAGCTGTGTTGTCTGTGAGTGAGTGGATGGATCGGTGAGAGATAGGAGTATGGATGTGCTTCTGGATGTTGGTTCGGGGTGGGCAGGGAGGGAGAGGACAATAATTGTGTGTGATACCGTGTGCTGGGTGTGTTTTGATATTTCTTGGTGTCTGTGGGTGTGTTGCCATGTAGTTTAGTGGGTGGTCTTGGTTCGTGGAGGCTGCTGCCAGGAATTGAGTGCCTCTCATGTCCAGATGGTCTTTGACTTTGAGGATTTTGGTTTCTTGATGTAGGTGATCTGTGGGTGCAGTAGCTGTGCAGCCTGTAATGATCTTCAGGGCTTTGTTTGAATAGTCTGTAAGGTCTTATGTGTTTCAGCTAGGTTAGAAGCCCAGGCTGGGCTTGCGTATTCCATCACTGATCTTATGTATTGTTTATATACTGTGGTGGTAGTTTCTTTGTTGTGTCCAAATTTTGTGTGAGCAAGTGACCTGAGGGCGTTAAGTCTGGGTGTCAGTTTCTTTTTAATGTTTGTGGTGTGCTGTTTGAATGTCATATGAGTATCATATGTTACTCCTAGGATTTTGGGTGTGTGTGTATGTGTTAGGGGTGTGTTGTTTATGGTGAGTTGAGGGATGTATTATGATCTGTATTGGCGGGTAGCTTTTGAATTAAAATTAATATAATTTATTTGGCTTACTGTTTATAGTTATCTATCTTGAGTAGTTACTGATAGAACAAAATGTTATCAGAATGAAATAATTGATAACAAAATTGCTGGAAAAAACACCTCTGTGACTCCACCTTCTTACTACTCATCTTATTCACTTGCAGGCACTTGTGATGAGCTTTCACGGATGGACTGGAGGAGGCAAAAACTATGTGTCAAAATTCATTGCCGAATCCATATACAAGCTTGGCATGAAGAGTCGGTATGTTCATATCTTTGTCAGCACGGTACACTTTCCTCATGAACAAGAAGCGGACATATACAAGGTATGTTTATATTACAGTAACCCCTCCCCTATTATCCAAACTTTGAATATCCGGAATTTGCAGTTAACTGTAAACAGTCAGATTTTGTTCTCATTTCAGATAACCGCACAAATTCAGGATTTATCCATAATCCAAACCCGTGTCAGATGAAATTTATGGATTTTCCACCAGGTGTCATCTTATGAAGAAGTTTTCGGTTCAACCGCCAGGCGTCACATTGGGAGCATTCCTCACTCTTCCATTGTTTTCTTATCAAGCGGTTGTTGAGCATAGCGTCCGAATTGTATCAAGAAATATCTTTGTAATATAGCCTCCTAAAGCAACCCTGGACCCACTCACACAACAGACGTAATACGCATGCTCTAAACCAATCACTTTGAGTCGATAAACCAAGGGTTCAGTTCTCTGCAATTCCTGCAAGAACTGGACCCAATTAGAGCTGTAGCGGTCGAGTGGAGAGCACGCTCACGTGTGAATCTGCTTGACCTGGGTTCAATCCCAGTCACGGCAGATATTTAGTGGGTGTGGTAGTATGTCCTAGCGTGTTTCACATGCTTGCACCCAGTCGGGGGACACCTCGACTACATATACAGACTAATGACATACACAACAAAGCCATTCCAACACCTTCCTCTATCTACAACACCCCTTCTCTGCTATCTACACTTTCCAAGCCGTATGGTCCTAGTTTAGTGTCTGATGGCGTAATGGGATTCCAAATATAACTTCACATGCACAATATTTGCTTTCATGGGACACTACACAAACACCCTTCTTCAAACCCCCACTCCATCCCCTCTACACCTCCTCCTTCCAAACCACCAACCCATGCCCCTCCCTCTTCCCCAATCCAACCCATCTTACCCCATCCTAATCAACCCAATCCCATACCCCTTTACTCTTCAATCCCCACTCGCAACACCACATCCTTCAACCACCAAACCTCACCCCCATGCAGCAGCACCTAATACACACCGCACACATAACAACAACATCCTTCAATTAAATTAAAATTAAAATGTAAAACTTGCAAACTAAACAACCCAAAATTGGGACAAGGACAATATAAAGTCAAATTAAATTATCAAAATCGCTATGTGGAAACAACGTTTACTAAAATGAAAATTATTAAATAAAAGAACACAATCCACCACATAGGGTGTACATTACTACATGAGCAAGTTAATCTGTTTCCCAAGCAAACTAATCGCACATATAACAACGCACTATCGTCACGTTAAAGGAAGTAGTCAAGTTTGGGAAGTCCGGGACGTTCTGGCAAATTTTACTAAACTCTGCATGAATAAAGAAACTATATGTTAAATGTCAAAATATTATTTAAAAATCAAATTTGCAACATGACAAGACATTAAAATAGTACAAAATACAAATATTGATAAGATATCTATACTATTACAAAATAATATATAAAATACAGTACAGCACTCTCTAACGATAGTGCTATCGGGTAGGTACCTGTAAGCATAGCATGCCTCAAGTGACCCCTATCAATAACTACCCTACAAATAACCTACATTTATAGCACAAATAAACTAAGGAAATCGCAAAAGTAAGCAATTGATACTATCGACAATGAATACATATAATATAAAGACAAATAATTACAAAATATGAAGTAACAACAGATTTAAACAAAGAGTACTCTTTTAACAAGAACAATAAATTTAAAAAATCATCAATATTAATATTAATAATAATAAAAAAAAAAAAAAAAAAAAAAAAAAAGAGAGAAAAAGAAAAAGATAAACAATAAATACAGACAAAAAGTAAGCAGAGGTTATACAAGAAACTTCAAGTTAAAAATGCTTGATTAAAATTATTGATGTCAAATTTTAGAATACAGTCACAATAATTGACCCTAAAAAGATTAAATTTATGGAACAATTTACTTGCCTCAAAACCTCTGTCCACTAAGAGTCTGTATAGTAACCTAGCTCTAGCCCAAAAGTCATCTACTTTAGTGCAGATTTTACAAAATCTTATTAATTGGGAATAAAAACAGTTATAAGTTATTTTACTATCGATATTACTACTAGGGAAAGGAAAGTTTATTACGTTAAAATTAAAATCATCAACTTTGTGATATACTTTAAGTATGCACTGTTCATTAACAATCTCTATATTTATATCAAGAAAATGTTCAACTTTATAATTTACGTTACATTGTGTGAGGGGAATAGAATTAGGGTAAATAAGTTTAGCAACTTGATTAAAATTTAACAAATTGCAAACAAGAATATCATCAATATATCTACTATTATTACTTAACAGTTTAGCAAGTGCTAATTTTTCTGGAATTTTATTTTTCTTGCTACTGTCAACTAAGTCTTTTATATATTTAAATTCTAAAGCAAGCAAGAATAAGTCTGCAATTAAAGGGCTAGCATTTCCACCCATAGGAATTCCTAATATTTGTTTGAAAATGTACGGCCCGAATCTAACATAAGTATTGAAAAGGAGGAATTTAAGGGCATCTTTAAGTTTAGTTCTATCAAAATATACAGAACTAGTGGGAGTAGAGCTAAGTGATGCATTATTAAAATATGTATAAACATTTATGAAATAATTACCATTCCTAACGAACCTGTCAAAGTGCAAATCTATAATAAAGCAAAGCTCTGAATATACTAAATCTAAAGGCAAATTGGTATACAAAGTTGAAAAGTCGAAGCTATGTACCGAGGTAACTTTCGGCATGGTATTTATTTTATCAATAACTTCTAACGAATTGTCAACACTCCAATAATAGTTAATGCCAGTTCTTTTCATGATGGTATTACAATATCTTTTATGAGTACTTTTAATGTATTTTAAGCAATTTACGACTTGTTCTGATAGAGTTTTAGTGGTAGCAAATTTTGCTCCGGCAATAAAGCGATATTTATAAGGTCTTTTATGAAATTTAGGTAACATGTATAATTTTGCAATGCACTTGTTCTTATCAGAAAGTTTAATATCAAATATTATATTTTTCTTGGTATGTTCATCGATTAAGTTATCAATATTCAGATTATTTTGAATTTCATAAACAGAATTACCGCAAATATTTTTACGTAATATGTTACCCTTAATACCTAATTCTTTTTTCATATTTTCAAGATAAAATTTCTTACATGTGAAGCTATAATTATTGCTGGCTTTATCTACTGTAGTGATTACAAAATGTTTATGTAAATTTATTAAATCAGCTTTAAGCTTATTATAATTATAGTCTATAAAATCTGAAAGATTAAATTCATTTTTAAGCGAGAAAATTTTATTTCTAATTAACTTAATTAATAATTTAGACCATGCTTCTACTTCTCTTGCATTGCAGCACGCAATTTTTAACAATTTATCTTTTAATTTATTGACTGAAAAAACAATACAGTATCTTTTAAAAATATGTCCCATGTTACTTTATTACTCCCTATTCTAAATTTAAACCCTTTACGACATAGCTCCGCTAATTTGTCGTTTGCAAAATGTTTAACTAGTTCTACATCACCTGTTAATATGTGACATATCGGACTATAAATGAACTTTGCTAGTGCATCACGTCTGCTAGCTGGCATATCCATGACTCTTTCACACACGCATTTATTATTATTGAAAATATCATTATCTGAAAGATTTCCTAAAACTTGATTATAATTACAAATAATAGACCCAACAGGTCGTTCATATGAATACACTATTAATGGTTTGAAATCTTTACAACCATCTGGTAACATGGACTTAACTTTCTTTGAATTAATAAGACTGTTAACATTAATTTTGTCTAAAATTTTAGAGGAATAATTTAAAGTGGACATGACTTTATCTTTAATACGGTTATCTTTGGATTTTTTAGAATTAGCTCTAATATATCCCATAAAAGCAAAGACTATATTCTTAAATTTATTTGTGAAATTATGTTTATTATTTAGAATATTTTCTATAAAAGGAGCAAAACTTTTCTTTTGTAGGCCTTTCAATGAGTCTTTTAATTTTTTAATTCCGAAATTTATGTAGATGGCATAAACACCAAAAAACATACTTACTTACTTACTTTTGATGTGTTCGCCACTCTTCTAGCGGCACCAAGGAGCACGGCGCCCCTCGTTATGGGTGGTGATTTTGGTGTAGTAGACTGTTTGAAGCGACAGCTCGTTCCCTCGCGAGGATGGGCTCGTCTGGCACTTTTTGCAGTTCGACATCGAGGGCTCTCTTGAAGTTGTCTAACGAGATGTCCCTCATGTCTCTTACTCGCCGTGGGAGTTTGTTGAAGAGACGTGGGCCTCTGTGTGATAACCAGCCCTCTCGCAGAGCCCATAGCACCCCTGTTATTCATCCGGGGGATTTCGCATTCCCAGCCTCTCCTATCACTGAATTTCATGACTATCGGAGTATGTAGGTTTGGTACTAAACCCTCTGCGATTTTCCACGTGTATATTATTAGGTAACGTTCTCTTCTACGTTCCAGTGAGTACAGATTCAGTGCTCTTAAACGCTCCCAATAGTGCAGATGTTTTATCGAACTTATATGCGAAGTGAAATTTCTTTGTACACTCTCTAAGTCATTTATTTCACCTGCTTTGTATGGGGATGTTAATATGCTACAGTATTCAAGCCGCGGTAGCACTAGAGATTTGAAGAGCGTTATCATAGGTAATTCACCGCGTGTTTTAAATGTACGTAGAATCCAACCCGTTAAACGTTTCGCAGCCGCAACTTTGACCTGGTTATGTACTTTGAAACCCATATTTTCAGACATTAATACCCCAAGGTCTTTCACACTGTCTTTCCGTTCTATTATGTGGTTAGATTCTGTTAAGTAATTTGTAATTTCTTTTAACGCCATTATTATCTCCGTACCGTATTAATTGGAATTTTTCTTCATTGAATTGCATGTTGTTTTCCCTGGTCCACTGGAACACTACATTCATGTCTTCCTGCAGTCGGCCCGTGTCCTCTTGTGTGTTTACTATCTTGCTTAATTTTGTGTCATCAGCAAAAGACGACACCGTACTGTGTCTAGTGTTGGTATCTATGTCGCAAATTAGTATGAGGAACAGAAGGGGCGCTAGCACTGTTCCTTGAGGCACTGAGCTTTTGACATCTGAAGGCTCAGATGTGACTTGGTTTACTGATACTGATTGTTTTCGGTTTACTAGGAAATTGTATATCCACCTTCCGATTTTCCCCATTATACCTTTTGCTTTGAGTTTGTGGGCTATTATACCATGGTCACATTTATCAAATGCCTTAGCAAAATCGGTGTAAATGACATCCACGTTTTTCTTTTCTTCTAGCGCTTTAAGAATTTTGTCATAGTGTTCCAAAAGTTGTGAGAGACATGATCTTCCCGCTCTGAATCCATGTTGACCGGTGTTGTGTAGTTCATTTGCCTCCATGAATGTTGAGATTTTTCTTCGCAGGACTCGCTCGAAAACTTTAATGATGTGGGAGGTTAGAGCTACCGGGCGGTAGTTTTTTGGTAGTGCTTTACTCCCTCCTTTATGCAGTGGGGCAATTATTGCGTTTTTCAAGCTATCTGGTATTTCACCAGTGTCTAGACTCCTTCTCCACATTATAGGCAGGGGTTTTGAGAGGTTCTCCTTACATTTCTTCATTAGGATCGAGTTCCATGAGTCTGGGCCTGGTGCCGAGTGGGATGGCATGTTGGAAATGGCCTCTTCTATGTCTTTTGGACCAAAATCAATATCCAGCATCTGGGGGGGTTTCCATGAAAAATATATTTTGGTCTCTGATGACTTTTGTTTCATCAGGCTCACTGAATGCCATTTCATACTGCCTGCGTAAGAGTTTGCTCATTTCCTTTTTGTCCCCTGTGAAAGAGCCGTCCCCTTTGCTTAGTGGGCCGATGTTTGATGCTGTTTTAGCCTTTTGTTTGGCGTATGAAAAGAAGTATTTGGAATTTTCCTTTATACCTGCAATAGCTTTCCTCTCCTCTTCCATATGTTCTAGTTCATATGATATTCTTAGCCTTTGTTCAATTTCCACAATTTCTCTATCTATTTCGGCCTTTTGCCTATCCTGTAGATTTTGATGTGTGCGTCTTTGTGTGAGTAATTTTCTTCTTCTGTACAGCCTCCTCCTTTCCCGATCTTGTTTGCTTCTTCGTTTTGTTTGTCTTGCAGGTATATGGTGGCTACAGATTTGGGTCATAGTTTCTGTTATTAAGACTAGACATTCTGCTGGTGTCAGGTTATTCATTAAATCTTCCCAGTCTATTTCCTCCATTTCTTGATTTACCTCTTCCCACCTAATGTTTTTGTTATTAAAGTTAAATTTACTGAAGGGGTCGGTTTTTGTTCTCGATTCTGAGGTTGTCTGAACACTTTCTAAGGTTGTTTTGATCTCAATTAATTTATGATCTGAGTATGTTCTGTCCGATATGTTAATGCTGTGTACTAGAGAGTCGTTGTTAGTGAAGACCAGGTCTAAGATATTGTTTTCCCGTGTGGGTTCAGCAATATGCTGGGTAAGACTAAAAAAATTGCAAAGTTCAAAAAGCTCTCTCGTATTAGTATTTGCTTCTCCGGTGTTATTTGCCACTAACTGGTTTTCTAGTTGTCTCCATTTAATGTTTGGTAGGTTAAAGTCTCCTAGCCATATAATATTTGGTGTTGGGTTCCCCAGGGTTTCCACTTCTGATTTTATTTTGTTGAGTTGGGTTTTGAATTCTTCTCGGAATGAGTCTGGAGGCCTGTATGTAACAATAACTGCTAAATTTAGGGATTCTATTTTAACTCCAAGTATTTCCACCACTTCATTACTGTTATTTAGGAATTCAGTACATATCAGTGAGTCATGGATGTACAAGGCTACACCTCCATGTGATCTTTGCGTTCTGTCCGCCCTATGTAGGTTGTAACCAGGAATCCATACCTCACTATCTTCTTGATCTTTAATGTGAGTTTCTGTGAGAGCCGCAAATATAGCGTTTCCTTCTTCTAGCAGGCCCCTAATAAATGGTACTTTGTTCGTGGTTCTATTTTTTAGGCCTTGGATATTTGCAAACAAGATTGGGGAGGGATTGTTTGGAGTACTATGTGTACCTAATAGTCTTCGGGATGTATTTGCCACTCTTGGGAGGCCAGGAGGTGCTCGAGGTGTTCTATGTGCTCTTCCATCTCCCTCAGTCTCTTCATCTTCGTCTGCCCTTTCCCTCCTTGCCTTTTTCCTCTGTCTCGTCCTCGCATAGCTAGAGAGTTTTTTGGGCTACCATTCGTGTTAGGTCTAGCATATCTCCAAGTCCCTTTAATATGAAAAGCTGGGCATTTCATATTGTAGCAGGTCTTGTTTTCAAGTGATGTCTTGCAAAGGGATGGGTGGTGGTATTTGCAGGTTTCACCAAATCTACATTTTCCATGACTGGTTATGTTGTTGCAAATTTTGGGATGAGCAAATCTACATGACTTCCCATTATATTCGCCCTTTTGACCAAAGTAGCACCTTCTTTCCAGATAATATCTGCACACTGGTGTAGACAACCCCAGTAGGTGTGGCTGGGGCTGAGAGGGGTAATGTGGTGAGCTAAGTGTGGTTGTGGGTGATAGTGGGCTTGGTGTATGGGTGGGTGAGGCCTGCAGGGGGGTGGAGTTACGGGTCGGTTGTAGGTGGGCAGGTGGCAGTGGTGAGGGGGGAGGCGATGTGGAAGGGGAGCCTGATATGGGGGCTTGTTGCATCCTACGTTCATCCTGCAAATGTATTTGATCAACAGCAGTAGGGTGGTCAATGGCCATAGATGGGATTAATGTGGGGGTTTTCTGGGTCTGGGGAGATGTGCGGCAGGGTTTGTGGATTTGTAGGGTGCGAAAGGTTGTTGTTTGGCAGGCGATGTGTGTTGATGTGCAGGAGGCAATGTGGGCTTTTGCATGGGAAGGTGTGCGTGTGTGGGTTGTGATATTTGTATGGGCCCTGAGGCCCCAATAGTTCCCCATTTTCTGTGAAAGGTAGCTATGTCTTGGCTATATTTCAGTCTATCTTGTACTTCTGTATTTTCTACAGTCTGTATGACTTGCCATGTGATATCGAAACAACTATCGCAGAAATGGAGGTTCTTCCCTCTTGTATTGTATGCCTCATTTATTGGTATCAATCCTATGCAAATCCAGTGGTATGGTTGCTTGCATATCCGACATGCGGTGCCTTTATGCATGTGTATATTCATATTATACCTCATACAGGTGTCTCTGGTAGAATTTTTTTTTTTTTTTTTTTTTTTTTTCCACCCGCCCTTACATGGGGGAGAGAGAGAGAGAGAGGGGGGGGGGGGAGGACAAGGAGGTGTTTGTTACGCGGTTTGTGGGGAGTGTGGGGGGGGGGGGTGCCACTCGTTTACACTCGTTATGGTTTAAACTTTAAAGAACTTTAAGTAACACTTTCAATAATTATCTTATGAACAGAATTCTCACTGCCCTAACCACTTTTCCCGTTTTTGGTCAGCTGTTTAGCGGAATATACGGCACTCTAGGAAAATAACGAACTTTCCAGGCTACCTATATATATTATCTATTTTAATTGTCATGTTTTACCTATCAACTTGATTCAACACTGCACAGGTTCGAATTTTCACCACATTTGGTTGCGTGGGAGATCTTTCTCCAATAACGTCACTACTATCCTGCGATATGATCGAGAAATAATATGCACTGATTTAATTTGTTTACATATTATTTTTCTCTGTTTGCTATTATTTACGATATTTGTTTTATCGGTGCCATTTCCTGTTGAGGTTAAGTTTCGTTTCGCTTTTGGTAAAATCGTATAGGCTAGCAACGTTCAAGACTTGCCTATCCAACCGACGGACGAGGGACGGAGGATTTTGGTGAGGGGAAACAGGACAAGTGCCCAGTGATTAATGGTGTTGTGGTCAGGTGGCTGTAGAGTCCTGACTGACACTTACACTGGTCTAGAAACTTTCTTTAAAAATTGTATGTTTTGTATAATTTCCGGTAGTTTTTTCATGGAATACAGTTTACTTCTATGACTCCTTTTCTAGCCACTTTTCACTAATATAGCTAATTTAACTTAGTACACTGGACTATAACCCGGGCCTTCACTGATCCGTGATGCCTATAGGCCTAGGCACTCTCCGTGAACATGAACTCATCAACCCAAAACGAAGGGCGTCGCACTCGGTGTCGCTATCAGAGAGGCGAACACATTGTAAGGTTGAACCGTACATTAAGGTAGAAAGACATGGGATCAGGTACTTCGGTCCAATCTCAACATAAGGAACCTGTCGATAGAGGCAGCCCAGAACAGGGCTGCCTGGAGTACCACCATTTAGGACATAACACTGCAACCACACACCCTGTGGACAAAGTGGTCTTTAAACTTGTTTGTATGTATGCAGTGCATTATATGATATTGATTGATTAGGAATACACCAAACTATAGTAATTACCACTAACACGATGGGGTTTGTCTAGGAATATGAGCCTATGCACAGTAACTACAGATTCTCTCCTCCCCACAGCTTCACCTGCAGGACTGGATCCGGGGTAATGTCAGCAAGTGTGAGAGGTCCATGTTTATCTTTGATGAGATTGACAAGATGCCTCTCGGGATGATAAACGGCATCAAACCTTTCATTGACTACCATGAATCTATTGATGGAATTGACTTCAGGTAAAGTATGAACATTATACTGCACTAGCTGATGTTCATTAGCAGTTAGTATTACTGACAGTGAAGCTACTTGTCCTTGTTTGATTCTGAGCAAGGGTAGCTGGTACCTACAGTAGTCAACTTTGGTGACTTACTTCTCATATTGGGTTGGCTGATTATTGAGGAGTTGAGATTATATCTGATAAAGGGAAGCTGTGATACTGGTAATTTGTGCCTTAATTCTGCATCAGTGTACTGTATGTAACATTTTAACGACAACATATTCTGTGATGTACCCTAGGAAATCCATATTCCTGTTCCTGAGCAACACTGGGGGTCCGGACATCACTCGGGAGATGCTGCGACTGTGGCGGTCCGGTATGAAGCGCAGTGAAGTGTCTCTCAAGGACCTCGAACATCTGGTCCAACGGGGGGCGTTTAATGAGGAAGGTTAGTCAAACCTTTTTATTATATTATTAACCCCTTCAAACCCCTAATAAATAGGAATTGATGGAGAATGCTAGTGAATAGATAAGTGAAAACGGGGTCGTTTGGGAGAGGGGGTCGGGCGCCAGTTGGACTAGATAATAGTCTGTGAGGCGCCTGGCCCAGGGAGCCGGTATTTATGAAGGGTACGCTTGGATGCATGGTGGGCGGGCACTATGGTGTGCTCCGCTGCATGTCTGCCTGCTGAGACCGGAACTTCTCCGAGAGGGAGTGCTTGAGTACCCTTAGTTATCCCTGATCTCTGGGTCATCTGGGCGACCTAAATATGCTTTTTTTTTTTTTTTTTTTTTTTTTTTTTTTTTTTTTTTTTTTGTTTTTTTTTTTTTTTTTGCTATCCCTGTTCGGGCTCTGTCTCGAGTCCGCCACCCCCAGCTTAAAGAAAATGGGGGTGGGGGGGTGGAGGATGTGCTTGAGTATATAGATAGATAGATCGATTAACCCCTTCAGCACATTGCCATGTTTCTGGAAGTATTCTGGGTAACAGACGCTGTTATTCAATTTAGGATGGATCTCTAGCAATCACGGGTGAAACCTATCATCTCAAATAGCCCTCCGATCCTAACATATTATTCTTAAGCTGCATACAATATTCTATCAATAGCCTGAATAAATTTAACACCTTACGAGCGGCCTAGGCGGTAATTTATATGTACCGCCCAGCGGGGTGTTTTTACCCTAAATAGGGTTGTTTACGTGATAATTTTCATGCCTAAATAAGACCCAGAGCATAAAACAAGTATCTATCCCTGAAAGGGCATAAACAGAGCTTTCCAATGACACCCCAACTATCCTTGTACGACCACTGGTTCTCTTGCAACGATCGCGCAACACGAGTGCAAAAACCATGTAATTTTATTTTTTTATTTATTTTTTTCTATGTGATTGAGGGAGGCAAAAGGCATAACTGCCTATAGCGAGTGCCTCCCCCATAGTTGAAAGAGTGACAGGGCCAAAATCAAGGGACGTTCGAGCCAAAATGCCTGGACACACGGAGTTTGAAGCAATTTAAGTCATAGGAAGAGGGAAAGGCTGATTCTGGGAGAGAGTTCCAGAGCTCAGCTGTTGAGTAGAAGAAAGTTTGAGAGTAACGTTTCACTCTTGGGTTGGAGAGTTGCACAGAGTAGGGGTGGGATTGAGTTGCAAGACGGGTACCACGTGCCCTACGTAAAGGAGGTGGTATGCACTGGGATAGCTCTGAGGAACACTGATTATTATAGTAGCGATAGAATAGCGAGAGAGATGCAACATTGCGGCAGAGAGAGAGAGATTGCAGAGAGTTGGTGAGTGGACGGGAGTTAATGATACGAAAGGCCTTCCTTTCAACTTTGTCTAGGAGAGCGGTGTGAGAGGAACCTCCCCACACATGTGAACAATACTCAATACAAGGGCGCACTATGCCCCTGTACAGAGCAAGAAGCTGTGCAGGGGAAAAGAACCCCCTAAGGCAGTTGAGCACACCCAGCTTCTGGGAGGCTGCCTTAGCAAGACTGGTAATATGGTCCTTCCAAATGAGAGCAGAAGAAAAAGAGACACCAAGATAATTGAGAGAAGATGAAGGGTTGATTTTTGTATTGTTGAAGAATAAGGGATAGTCCGCTGGGAGATCCTGACGGGTAGATAGATGGAGAAATTGGGTTTTGGAAGCATTAAAGTTAACAAGGTTTTCTCTGCCCCAATTGGAAATAGTATTTAGATCAGAATTTAAGAGTTCTATGGCTTCATTACGTTTGTCGTTGAGGGATTGCTGGCTGGGGCGTTCTGAAAAACTAATGGAGTAGTGTAAGGTTGAGTCGTCTGCGTATGAATGGATGGGAATTAAGGTACAGTTAAGGAGATCATTTATAAAAATTAGAAAGAGAATAGGAGATAGGACAGAGCCCTGAGGAACACCGGAGTTTATAGGGTGAGGAAGTGAACAATGGCCGTCCACAACCGCAGCTATGGAACGGCCGGAAAGGAAATTAGAGACAAAGGCACAGATGGAGGGATAGAAACCGAAGGAGGGTAGTTTAGAAATTAAAGATTTATGCCAGACTCTATCGAAGGCTTTCGATATGTCTAGTGCAATAGAAAAAGTCTCACCGAAGTCCCGAAAGGAGGATGACCAAGAGTTAGTAAGATATGAAAGAAGATCACCAGTAGAGCGACCCTTAAGGAAGCCATACTGGCGATCTGAGAGCAGATTATGAGAAGAGAAATGCTTAAGAAATTTGGAAGCAAGAATAGTTTCAAAAACTTTAGGTACTTTCCCTACATAATTCCCTGTGTAGCGAGTGCGAGAGGGTGGAGGAGAGTGGGATTCATGTCAGTAGGTCCGCCGCGGTGGTCTGGAGCAGTCATACGCTTGCTACGCTCCTCCCACCACTCATCTCTCTCTCTCAGCAACATTACGTGGTGAAAATGGCACACGACAAGTTGTGAACCGCCACTTAGTCCATATTTATTTCACACGACATAAGTTGCGCGCCGCCAAAGAAGGGTTAAAGGGTTGTTATCAATCATCATATTGATAGGTCTAATTGTATACAGTCGGCCCCGCAAGGGTGCGCACTAAAAGGGTGCGATTCTCCAACCGTGCGGCAGATGTCCGTGTGGTGCTTATAATCCAAGGGTGCGAAAAAAACGCGAAAAAAGCAAAGCGTGCGGTTTTTTTGCCCAATAACCCCTGAAAAACATGAACTAAGGAAACAATACCTGTACAGTATAGAAATATGATTAGATATTAGATAAAATATGGGTATTACACTCACTTTGGATGGTTTATGTATGCGTGGAGGTTGGGATGTTGGTCTTACTGAGGGTCCGAGGCTGCCCCCATGCCCACATGGGGGCATTTTACACCTGCTGCCCCTAACCCACCGCCCAGGGCGATCGTGTTACCCACCAAAACAAAAGTGAAAGTTTTTGATTTAGAACAGAAAAAACAGTTACTAGACATGTTGGCTAGAGGGGAGAAACAGGCAAATGTGGGTACACATTTTGGTGTGGGCATGGGGGCAGCCTCGGACCCTCAGTAAGACCAACATCCCAACCTCCACGCATACATAAACCATCCAAAGTGAGTGTAATACCCCTATTCTATCTAATATCTAATCACATTTCTATACTGTGCAGGTATTCTTTCCTTAGTTAATGTTTTTCAGGGGTTATTGGGCGAAAAAAGGGTAAGTTTGAAGAGTCCCCGGACTACATAGTGAATTTCCCATAGGTTCTTAAGCTCCAAGGGTGCGTTTTACAAGGGTGCGCGCATGTCTCGGACTTAGATAACCGCACCCTTGTAGGGCCCACTGTATACTAATTTTTATGTTAATATGAGAGTATTAACTTGTAAACTGATAATATAAGTATGCAAAGGGATATTTGATGATTTTGATAGGGATTACTGAATTGAGTAAAATAAAGATCAACGTCCTTGAAATGGAAGTCCGCATCTATCCTGTAAATTTTACCACCCTAGATAATCTGGTTTTCCCGTGGCAGTGGCCAGAAGTTGTGTGGTTGGCCCGCATAAGCACATCCCTAAAGATCCTTGATGTCTTGATAGCGTATGCATAAATGCGCGGAATTTCGATGTGAGTATCATAGGTTCGAGTCCTTGGAGTGCCACATGTATTTGTTGATTGCATTAATTGAGTTTAGAAGTAAAGTTGGTTGGTGAAAAAATATAATAATACATACCGGCATTTTTATTTATATATTTATTTTTTTCTATATTCCAACTACTCCCTCTCGGGCATAGGCTGAGAGCCTGTACATTGAACGGCGAAGCCTGTGACGTCTCGTTCCAGTCTAGGGAGTGAGGCATGTGAAGCACTTTGGGATACAACCAGCCCCCAATATCTTGCCTTCGCAAGATGCTCGGTTGCCCACCCACGGGTCGAAGCAGCCACATCTCTGAAGCCGCTTCGCTCCATTGCTTCACTGTCTCACGACCTAGACTCGGACCCTCACTCTCAGAATGCCACCTATTGCGCAATGAACTCATTAGGCATTGCCTCCCTGTAGCATGTTTTGAATATGGGAATATTCATACAGTGCTATTTAATCAGGGAAAAATATGGGTATTGTTTTGGCATTTCAGTGGGCTTTGTGATAATGCACTGCACTAGGTACAGCACAAATTCCATCCCAATAATATCTTCCCGTTGATACATCGGGATTCGAACCTGGGACCATTGTATTACCAGTCCAGTGGCATGACCACTCCACCACACCTCCTTACAGTCTTTCCCATGTTTTTCCAAGGTACATATGCTGCCTACGGAGTATTATATTGTACAGTAGGGGAGGATGTGTTGAAGGTATGGGAATTTGATTGCAGCCTGATATAAAGCAGAAATATGTGAAAGAGAAAGGATAACGATATGCGGTGTGAGCAGGATTTGTGGTGGAAGGAGGAGGGAGAGAAAAATGAGAGTCTGTGGTGTGTGTCGTCCTCCTTCCCTTAGCCCCCGCACGTTGTGCTACTGAGGGGTGCTTGGGCAGCTGTGTGTGGCTCTGGGGCTAGCATGGGGCTGAAAGGGAGTGCACATTGTGCACGACAAGCACATCGTGCAGGTGTACGTGCACCCTTGGCAGGCATGTGGCGGTGGTGTTGCCAGAGTAGTGCTTCGTCCTTCAAACCACAACTGTTTTCCCCCTCGCGGTCCCCCGCCCGCGTTCGTCCTCATTCCTTCAACTCACCCATCTAGTTGCCATCGCCGAACAGAGCAGTACATCTCTCCTCGATGTCTGCCAGGTAACTGATGTGTCTGGGAGATTCTTGGCATGCGGAAGCTTGAGTTGCCTAGTGTCACTACGTGCCACCAAAGTATGGTGGCCGTTTGCACACTGGCGCGGTTTTTATTAGCCTGTAAAGTTTGTGTCTATGGATAGGATACTAGCAGCCCTCTATGTTGGAGTACGTGAAGGATACTAGCATTTTAAAGGTTAAGGATAAACAGCCATCTTGAGGGAACTACTTCTGCCAAGAATGTGTGTATGAAGGAAACTTGCAGATTTTTGTTGTATTTCCTCTTTTAATCAATTTCTTAGTTGATGCTGAAATTTCTTTGTTTCATACACCTGCAGTATCAGGTTAGCATCACACATTCATATAAGGAAATACACCTACCGGTACTATCCCTCTCATTATAGATACCAATTCTTCACATCAAATATTATGTTCCTTCCAACAACCAACAATACTCCTAAAATCGATTAATGAAATTTTACAAACACATGTGGCAGTCCGTAGACTCGAATCCATTAGATATCTCTTTTGTTCATATTATCTTTTTGGAAATACAGTACTTAGTATAATGAGATTGAATTGTTAATTGTATTTATTTATTATATTGCAGGAGGTCTACACAAGAGTGAGCTGATCCAGCACAGTTTAGTGGATTACTACATTCCCTTCCTGCCCCTGGAGAGACGCCATATTGAGTTGTGTGCCCATGATGAGATCCGTAGGAGGGGATACTCACCAAACCCAGACCTAGTCAAGTACGACATTTATATAAATGTAGATTTATAGTTGCCCAGACACGAATGTGGAACCAATGATGTGAATAGTTGAGTGTACTGTATATACTCATCCTAACAGTTAATGTATAGTGTAAACATAAATATAATATTTTTAATACCCATTACCCACTTTCATAAACATTATTGCAAAGGATTCAATCAATAACCTGTGAGAGCATTAACCCCCCAGACCCAGTTGGACTCATATGAGACCACATCATACACTCACCATGGACCTCGGGTGGTGTCATATGAGATACAGCTCTATATAAAGCTGTAAAACCTAAAACTACTTAACCTAAGAAGTGCGCATGGGGGTAATTAGAAACGTCCCCCTGTGCTGACGTATTTGAGCTGTTTCCATCACTAAAATATTCATTTTACCATAAATAGCATTAATACTTATCCATACGCGCCTATTATGGGTTGATTATAAAGGTTTTAACCTGAAACAACAATAAAACGAGTGAAAACAGCGTTTGGATGGTCAAAATCGGAGATATAGGCCGCGAGTTATATAATGTATGGGTGAGGCAACCTGCTTTTCCCGCCAATTTCCCCCAAGGCCACTGAGACACAGTCGATCGATATTCTCTCTCTCTCTCTCTTGCACTCGCTTGCTAACACTGATGACAATGCCCTGCTTGCAACTCGCTAATGTTAGCATGAAAATATACCTCAGAATAAGGGAATAACAGGGAAAATAGGTGATAACTGAAGGAGGGGAGGAAAGTGGGGAAGGAGGGGAGGTAGAGGAGTGATATTTTGTATGGCCCAGGGGCCCAAAAAAAAAAAAAAAAAAAAATCTATGTTTAACCCTCCAGCCCCGGCTATGTATTATATATATATTCCTCGAAACCCGGGTGTTTTGGAAGAAAAACGTCTAGGCTAGGCTACCGTATATTCGTTAATCAGACTGCTTCCCGCATTCCCGCGCATCCCCAAGCGTAGCTGTGTTATTTACCTGTAGAATGGCATTAAGTAGAGCTCTCTAAGTCAACTGGTTGAGCTGTGATGATGATTTCATTGGAGATAACTTTATGGCCAAAACAGCCACTTTACACCACTTTTCGATACTTAACAACAACATACAGGCACACACGAACAAGCGACGCTCTCCTTCTTGTGGCCGGAGATGCGGGGCGACGGTCCAGCCGGCTGTTGTTTACATGCGTCGGACCGACGCCTCGCACACGAAGCTCACAGGCTTTCAACCACTGGGCGTTCAAGAGACCATCCGGGTACCTGTTATATGCTTTTTTATGGGCGTTCAAGAGCCCTTCCGTGGTGAGAGGGTTTTAAAGTTGATTTTTTTTTTCTCTGACTCTTAATAGTCTTCCCGCAGTCCGCCGGGGGAACTCTTAAGAGTCTTCCTGCAGTTCCTGGGTTAATACCTCACAAGAGAAAGTTTTATTATCATGGCGGGCAGTCCACAAAACGCACACCAACAAGGACACATAGTCAGTCAGCTGACTTGTGATTGAGACAGGGACAAATGCAAGTGGTCGATGATATTTTTTAGTCTGAATGTATGAAAGCAATGGTCAGATTTGTTTTTGTTTTCCCTTGGATGTGTATGAAGGAGACAAAAGACAAGCTGCCTGTAACAAGTATCTCCCTCCAAAGCAAAAAGAGTGACAGAGAGCCAAATTCAAAGTACATTGGGGTCAAAATGCCTGGACACATGAAGTTTAAAAGAGTAAGGTATTGGATGAAGGAAAGATTGATTGAGGGAGAAAGTTCCAGAGTTCATTTGTTGAGTAGAGGAGAGAGTGAGAATTTGTTTTTAATTTTCGGGTTGGAGAGCAGACGGATGAGCACACCCAACCTCTGAGAAGCCATTTTAGCATGAGTGGTGCTATGATATTTCCAGGAAAATTTAGAAGAAAAGGATACACCAAGGATATTTAGAGAATGAGGGGTGGATTTTTGTACTGTATTGTTAAAGAATGTGGGATAGTTGTGTGGAAGATTGTGGCAGGTTGATAGATAGAGAAATTGGGTTTTGGAAGCATTGAAAGTAAGCAACAAGATTTTCTCTGCCCCAATTAGAAATTATCAGTGGTGGGTGTGGGGGCGCCGATTTGGCGCTCTGCGATCCGGTGTGCACTACCAATATAGAGGAGCGAGGAGCGGCTAAAATCTGAACTCAGAGTGCAGGCGGGGAGTGCAGCTTGAATTTTGCGCTCCTTTCTGGCGCTCCGGAAGCGATTTTTCCTGTCAACAACAGGTTCAAGAACGTCATTATTGTGTACAGTCATCGTACGGTGTTACTCACGGTGTTAGTGAACTGTGATACAGTGATACTATGATAGTGACAGACTGACAGTGTTACAGTTGTTAACTTGTTACTGACTTTTTTTGGCTTTTGCTAACGCTAAGTAAACCTTACGGGCAAGTTACGGCCTACGAAGGGGCCTATTTTAATAAATTATTAATGATATCATCATATCAATCGTATCATATTATGATATTAAATTATTAATCGTTTAATCATGTAATCAACTAATCATGTTGACGTTGTTATTGTATTGTTAGGCTTGTTAGCTTGATAAGTTTAACTGTTTAAGTTTCTCAGTTTGGACAGTTTCTGTAATTCTTTATGTCATATCATAGATATCAATGGACAGTCACAATGATATCAATCATATCAATCATATGATTCATATCATTGATATGACATAAAGAATTACAGAAACTGAGAAAGTGAGAAACTTAAACTTCAGAAAGACACCATGACTTGAGGTTTTTTGAATTTTTTGAATTTTTTGAATTTAATGAAGTGAAAGACAGGATTGTATTAATTTAGGTAAATAATTAAATAACTTCTAGAAGCTGTTTTTTACTTTTTTTTATTATATACCTATTTTTGGGAGCGCAGGAGCGTAGAGCGGGAAGCGCATCGGGTCGGCTGACCAAAGGAGCGCGTGAGCGCTGCCGCATTACCTTATGTCTGAGGAGCGCGGAGCGCTGCCGCATTACCGGTCCCACCGGAGCGCAACCACCACTGGAAATTATTGAAGGATCAGAGGATAGGCTTGCCATTGCCTCATCATGTGAGTTTTGTAGTTATTTTGAGGAAGGCGGTTATGGAAAACTAGTTTACTTGTGTGTCTCGTCAAGTGACTCAGTGGTCTGGTTAAACTACGGTAATAAAAGATTTTTTTTTTTTACTTGGGTAATGGCTTAAGAATGGTTATAATAGTAAATTTAATCAGTAATTAATAATTGATTTAATCATTAACCCTCCAGCCCCGGCTATTGTATTCTATAATTTCCCCGAAACCCTGGGGTTTTGGCTGAAAAATTTCTACGCCTAGGGTACCGTATCTTTGTTATTTTGACTGCTTCCGCATTCCCGCGCATCCCCAAGCGTAGATGTGTTTCGTACCTGTAGAATGGTGTAGAGTAGAGCTCTCTAAGTCAACTGGTTCAGTTGTGATGACGATTTCCGTGGAGAACTTTGTGGCGATATCAGCCACTTTTCCCTACTTTTCACTGTAGGAGTTGGTTTTTTACACCATACCCGAAAGAGGATTTATGGAGCTCCGATCTTCCTCTCAACCATCTGAACAATTTAACCAGCACACCTAAACTTCGTTAGAGGCGGTAATAGCCTCCCGAAAATATCAAGCCCTGATGGGGCTTGAACCATCGACCCTTGGGTTGCGAGGCAGACACCTTACCAGTTAGACCAATAGAGATATCCCACTTGGCCTGGTCGGCTCAGGGTATTTCCGCATCCGATCTGTTTAGGCTAGCCTATTTTCACAGCCTTTACACTACTTCACCTTCCGGGAAGCGAAAGCTCCGAACAGAGAGGAACAAGCTTGAGCCGAATCGACCGAGAGTCCGTCAGAGAGATGAACGGGAATGGTGAGTCAACTTCACTGAGCGATGCATACACGCACCTACTAACTGCCCAGTTGGCAACTCGTTTGGGCGGCTAGCAACTTTCCTCAACCCAACCAAAGCGCGTCTCACAACACTCCCTGCTCTCTCCTATCCTCTTCCTTGCCCTGTAGGAGTTGTTTTTTTACACCATACCCGAAAGAGGATTTATGGAGCTCCGATCTTCCTCTCAACCATCTGAACAATTTAACCAGCACACCTAAACTTCGTTAGAGGCGGTAATAGCCTCCTGAAAATATCAAGCCCTGATGGGGGCTTGAACCATTGACCCTTGGGTTGCGAGGCAGACACCTTACCAGTTAGACCAATAGAGATATCCCACTTGGCCTGGTCGGCTCAGGGTATTTCCGCATCCGATCTGTTTAGCCTAGCCTATTTTCACAGCCTTTACATCACTACTTAACAATAACACACACCCACACACGAACAAGCGACGCCTCTCCTTCTTGTGGTCGGAGATGCGCAGCGTCGGTCCAACCGGCTGTTGTTTACATGCGTCGGACGGACGCCTCGCACACCAAGCTTACAGGCTTTCAAGCTGCCGGTGCCTCAGAGCCCTACCGGGTTCCGCGGGCGCATTTGTTATGGGTTTCTCAGAGCCCAACCGGGTCTGGTGGGTTAATGATCCATAATCAATTATCAATAGTTTAATGAGAATAAACAAGCTGAAGCTGTCGGCGCCATTATGGCCGCCACGCAATCGAAGGAAAAGTGGTCACAGGTGGGACGAAACTATGACTTTTAAATGTTTACCTCGAACAAGAATCACTTGGTGTACAATGTTACAGTCTTAACCCATCGCAAGATAACAGTGAGTCCTGCCTCCTGATGTATATATAATTTAAGTTAGACCATTTCTTTTTGTAGGTATGAGTGTCTAGAAATTATAATTTCTTTGTTCACCCCAAAAATGTGGGAAACTTACCGGTACCCTACTAATTTCACCATCAAAACTTAATCACTTGGTGGAGAGAGATCTAATTAATAAATCACCATTCGCAAGATAACGGCGATTGCTGTATTTTGATATACTGTATATCTAAACTAGGTTAGGCCATTAAATTGTGGAGATGGGAATATGCCAGATCTGAAGCCCGCAAAGGTTCGAACATAGCCGGATCTGGAGGGTTAAGGGGAGGCAGACCGTTTGTTTTGTCTATTAATTCATTTATTCATATATTTTTTTATTTTCCTCCCTAGACCTCCATCAAGCTTATAAAAACCCCCCCTAGACAAATCAAGATAAATTTGTAAATTTTTTGGTAGAAAAAAGGCCGGTTCCTCTTAAAATTGCAGGCTCGCTATCGTTCACCAGGAAATAATCGACACCTAAATGGCATGAAAGGTCTTAACCCTTTGGCGCACCTATAGTTTCCAATCAAAGTTTTTCCCACTCCCAAATTATATCTCAGCTCACTCAGAGCCAGTTTTGTGCCCGGCGATAATTTGATTCTGGGACGTTTTTATCCACCAAAAAATCCTTGTATTTGTATTAATGAGGTACCATCGGCTTCGTTATTGATTAAACTTGAAGATAAGCGAATAAAAACATAGAATAAATACAAAACAACCACATTGGGGCACTCCGAAATAAGAATTGTAAACAAAAAAGTAAATACCTTATCTCCAACTCGCGCTAGCTCAAAATTTTGCCCGCACCATTTTTGATTTGCATACATATATGGAAGCGGAATTTAATGAGGATTCCACTGGTAACTTCAGAATTACTATAAACCAAATAGTTACTGAGATACACGAATAAACGTGAAAGTATCGAAACACAGACTGAGCTGTACTCTGCTCCCTTCCCAGCCAGCCGTGAGTAAAAGGTTAAACTGAGGGAGTTGCCAATTGTACCTATTGAACTAGATGTAATACTTAATATCTATGCCAAATATGACGCGCGTCAGACGAAAACTTAATTTTTGGCGAATATTTTTAAGTTTAATGACTCTTAACGAGTCATCGTGCGCCTAGGAAAAAAATACCTAATGACTCTGAACGAGTCATCGTGCGCCAAAGGGTTAAAATTGACAACGAAATGGGACGAAAGGTGTTAAAATCGCCAAACTAATGGGCCGAAGGTCTTATAATCTCAAAACTAGTGGGGCTAAACATTAGAGAGAAGGGGGTCCAGAAAACCGGCCCATCCCCCCTTAAATCCCATGTCTTTTGGTCTTTGATGGAGAGAGACAAGCACCTTAACTGAATACCATTGTTGCGATATTTACTTTTATTTTTCAGACATTTATCTTATTAATGTTTATTTTGTCTGTAAGAGAGGTGTTAAGTCTAAAACAGATACCCAGTCAGAAAGTCATGGGTTTCCGGGGTCTGAGAGATATTGTTCAGTATCCTTACAAAAACAAACCAATGATGTTGAATGTGTTATTGTTATTGTTGTTGCTGTTCCTCAGGCTGTCTGGCCGAGCAGCCCCAAGGTCCCAAGCAAAGGCAATTCCATAACCGAGCTCCCCCACAAAACCCTCCCTGCTTACCACTAATAAAGCCCAGGTGACCGAAGCCACTCCAAGGCGGGAAGCTGAGGGTGCGGATACCCACGGGAAACCAGAGCCCCACCCAAGGCCCTGTGCCCCTCAGCAATTATGAATTGAAAGTTGAGGGGCAAAGGAAAAATGTGACGCTTTAGCTCCCAATCTGCCAACCTCTAGGTTGGCAGTAGAGAGGTCAATCCAAGGAAGAGATACCGTCACTTGGGATCTAGAAAATATATATGTAAAAGGAACAGTCAGAGTAAGCTATGGATATGACAGATATCGCTCAGCTCTCACTCTGATAGACCAGCCCATAACCACTGATAGAATGTGTTGACCAACATCCCTCCTCAATTCCATGAAAGTAAAATAATAACAACCTAATAATGTTGATTTTCCCACAAGGGGTTAGGGGGCCTCTACCCATGTGGTATAAGAAATAGAAGAATATGCCCCTCGTCTCTACTGCGTGTCATACGTGGCAACCAAAAGGGGGATGATGTATGTCTGAGCCACCGTTCATCCTATTTTTTTAATTTCAGCATTATGGTAGCTTCAGGACACCAGAGCGCCAAATCTAGTTTCTGGAATGGTTGCTCTTACCCTGAAGGGCTGCCTTGGGGAATTTGGGGTGGTTCCATGTTTGCATGGAACTGGAGACATTTATAAGTAATTTCGCCCCCTAATTGTCATGTCTTCTATCTATCTATTTCTCTCTCTATGTACGGTATCTATGTGTGCGTGTATGTATTTGGGGGATGGAGAGATGTGGATGGTTAGGTGGATATACTGTAGATGGGTAGATAGATCAATAAATAGATTAATAGAATGTGTTAACTAACATCCCTTCTCAATTTCAGGAAAGTAGGCGATGACATGATGTACTTCCCTCCAGAGAACAAACTATTCTCCACGACGGGCTGCAAGCGGGTGGCTCAAAAGGTGGCCTACATCATCGCTAATGAGGAGTTCGACAGGTTTTTCTAATAAATACACTACGATAATGGCCCACATCATATCTGATTTACCCTTGCCCTTTTCCCTTTTTATCTATATACAGTAAAGCCTCGTGGATAGCGACAGGATAGAAACTCTCCCATGCACGGGGGATAGTGAGAAATGCCGTACCGATAGCGGCTGCCTGGCTGGCAGAGTCCCTAATTCTCAAGTTTTATTATTTCTCCTGTTACCTACTTTCTAACTATCTCCCTTATTGATTAACATAAATGTTTGTTTTTTGCTCTATATTTAATTAATTATTAATTTATAATGCGATATAATTGAAGAAAACAAATATTATCGTACCTACACACAAACATACAAAATGACAGAAGTCTATAAGATTTCTTCCCTTATCTTTTCAGTCAGATACTAAGGCAAACGGTCATGTGAATTTTCCCTCTGTTTTGTTTTCCCACCTTTCACGCTGTGAACATGTGCTGTATAGGGGGATTGGTTACCTATGTTTTTTGTTTTCATTTAGGAAGGTGATGATGAATAGAGAGGTTAGTATGGAAATAAAGAGGTCATTGAATGATAGTGTTGTTGTTGTTGTTGTTTTTCCCCAAGCTGCCTGGCCGAACAGCCCCAAGGCCCCGAGCAAGGCCAAGGCCACAACCGAGCGCCCCCACAGAACCCTCCCCGCCGACCACAATAAAGCCTGGGTGACCGAAGCCACTCCACGGCGGGGAGCTGAGGAGGGTGCGAAAACGCCCGGGAAACCAAAGCCCCACCCAGGGCCCTGTGCCCCTCAGCAATTATGAAGAGAAAGTTGAGGGGCAAAGGAAAGATGTGACGCTTTGGCTTCCAATCTTGGTAGATTAGGAGGTCAATCCACGCAAGAGACGCCGTCACTTGAGATCTAGAAAATATATAAGTAAAAGGAACAGTCAGAGTAAGCTATGGGTATGGCAGAGATCGCTCAGTTCTCACTCTGATAGACCAGCCCATCACCACATGACTAGAACCCAATCCTCTCAGCATCAGCTAGGAAAGGCCCTAGAAAGCCGCCTTTGGCGGAGGGATAGCTCCCCTATTTCAACCCTTTTCGGGATTGGGCACCCGCCCAATAGTGTTGTAGTGATAGTGTTGTAGTCCCCACCTTGACATATGGAAGTAAAGCATGGATGTTGCTAGAGGGACACAAGTTGAGAGTGAGAGCAGTCAAAATAAGTTATCTAAGAGGAGTTTGTGGAGTCAAGTGTATTGACAGACTGACGAACCAGGAAGTATGTGAGAGATATGGTGTTGAGGTGGATGTTCTTCTTCTTGTAGTTCTCCAGACTGTCTGACCGAACAGTCCTGAGCTCGGTAGACTGAAGCCACTCCAGATGCTTGGGCCCCGAAGGTTCAGGGTGAGATGAGATCTGTCTCTTAGAGGGTAGCGAGGGAGGGGATCATCAGCCCACGGGCTTGCACTCCCGGGCCAATACCCTCACTGTCTGCAACTCTCCTTGCCACCCAATCGGGCGATCTCGCCTGATGTTGTGGAGAATATCGGGAGAAATGTACTGAGGTGGTATGGTCACATGGAGCGAATGGAAAGCGTGCGGATGGTTACGAGAGTGAGGTGGATAGATATATGGGGGAGAGGGGGGTGCGCTAGGAGGAGAGACAATTGTTGTCCGGGGACAGGGCGACCTGGAGGAGGTTTGTTCGTGGCCACGTCGTTACGGATTAGGGGGTCTGGCAATAGATAGATTTATAATAACTTCCATATTCCTACCATAGCTAAATACAGTAATGAGCTTGACAGATTTTACTAATAGCTTTGCTAAGATATTGACCCTCATCACAGCTGATGTGCCTGTGTCATTTCCCTTTAGTTCTATCTACAGTATTGGAGGATTAGGTTAGAATTAGAAAGTGGCTTACATACTTACTACTGACGAGTTAGAAAGGTTTTTATAATTACCTTGCTAATCTAAAGTATTGGGGGATTTGGTTAGAAGTAGAAGGTGGCTTACATATGGTACTACAGTACTGACGAGTTAGAAAGGTTTTTATAATTACCTCACTAAGAGCCTGTTCCATGTCACCTAATTTGCCCTTATTCTTTTCCCTTGAATTCTGTCTATAGAGGGGAGTTTGGGGGAATTAATTGATGATAGGATAATGATAACTTAAAAAGACCAAGATATGTCAGTTACATACTGTACCTGGATATCTTTACAACTGCCATAGCCAAACTATTTTACTATTGTTTGGACATATAGTCTAATACTTACCAACGTAACTAACAGCCAACGCACAGTT
This sequence comes from Paralithodes platypus, assembly GCA_032716605.1. Taxonomy (NCBI): domain Eukaryota; kingdom Metazoa; phylum Arthropoda; class Malacostraca; order Decapoda; family Lithodidae; genus Paralithodes; species Paralithodes platypus. The sequence continues at coordinate 6,597,017 of CM064521.1, forward strand.
CTTCCTTTATCATCATCATCGCCATCATCTCTTGACACCTTGCTTCCTCCTGAGATATCCCCGCTAAAGAATGGCCTTGGCTGAAACACCTCCAGGGTACTTTTTCCAGTCATGCTTCTTTTACCCACACCACAATACTCCCACTTCATAAAAGATTTTCTTCAATATATTTTTCCGCTTTCTTTGCCCATACCATTGGCGGTCTTCTACTGTTAGCTGTCCCACTTGCTTAACTTCTTTGTATTTTTTTTTTGACATTCTGTCCTCATTCCTTTCCTTGTATAGAACGAATCATTGCAAATTATTTATCTTGATCCATTAAACCACTCCACATTCAATGCCCAGAGGTTGCCCTTCCTTTGTTTTTGTCCCAGTTTGGGTTTGTTTAGATTGCAAGTTTTATCCTCCAGGTGCCATTCTGAAATAACTCATCCCCACAGTTCTCAGTTAGAAGAGGTCCATCACTTGCTGTCAATGTCTCCCCTCCATACGAGAGTGTTGGGAACAGTATAGTGTTCCTTCCTGCTAGCTGATTTGTGTACAGTGAACCCTCAAATTACGCGCAATTTATCTACGCGAAATAAAACTACGCTCTAACCACAATTGAGGAAACAAATACGTAAGTACGCTCATATTAAATGTACGCGGCGCTGAGCAAAAAAAATAACCCTCCAACGTTGTCACTGTTGACTGTGGAGAGAGAGACACATCTCCCGTACCAAACTATTATGTATCTATAAAGCACAACAGGATATTATGAATCTATTAAAAGACTGTTCTTCGTTTTACATTGCATGTATCATTTATTGAGCTAACAAAATCGGAAATGGAAAATCTGTTTCTGTTCGGTAGTTGGAGGCGAGATTGTTTACACTTCTTTCGAAAGTCGCTTCAAAGCCCACTGCTCTCCCCTGGCTAAATGATGTGAAGCCAATTCTTTAATATGTATATGAGCTATTGAACTATCTCACTTGACACTATGTAGGCTATATGAAACTATAGGCTATACAGGGTGTATTACTTTTCGACTCAAACTTTACCAGTAAGCCTAGGCGGCTAGGCCTATTATTTCGGTCGATCCGTTTCGGGCGCAGTGCTATCGATCGATGGCGCAGATCCGGCATTGCTCAACCACTACCAGTGTGAGTTAATTTACGTTTGTGTCTTATTTGTATACATTAAATGTATTTTGTGTGGTAGATTAGGTTATGAAAACATATTTGTACAGTAATATGTTATATATTTGTGGATTTTAGGTGATGAAAGGTAGAAATAGTACAACTTTCGGTCGGACCCAGACCAATACCTATTTTCCCCATTTATATTTAACTCCCATGTACGCGCAAACGAACGTACGCGCCGACAGCACAGTACGCATCCCACGCGTAGTTTGAGGGTTCACTGTACAGTAGTGTGAAAATGAGTGCCTGATGAAGACCCATATTGTTTCTTGGTCGCTTACACCTACTTTACAACTCAACAACACAGGATCTCGCTGTATCCATTGTAAGGAGAATTTATCTACTGTAGTTCTCTGTTCAATTCTACTTTGCAGCTAATTATCATTTTCAGAACACTTACTGAAACTTGCCTTTGAAAATTATGTATATTGTAATTTGCTTCCTCTTAAATGTATATACAGTATATGTCAAATGTAAGTGTTTGTTCATGGGAGATAGATTGTGGCATTAAAATGTGTTGTACAGTACTTTATACATCAGCTTATGCACCTACACCATTTTTCTATATTTTCTTTATGAGATGATCATTTGCACAATATTTCATAGATCCATTATTTTGTAGTTCACAAATTTATAAATAATGTGTAATTTCTTCTTCACCTTATAGAGAAAACAGAAACTCCACAGGTCCACAGTGTGTAATACTTTCCATTGAGTAAGGTATTTTCATGCTTGATGGTGCACTTGCAAATATTTCTATAAACATTGGTCATATCATAGTGGAATTTTTTACCATTTTATAGAGCTTGGATAGGTGGTTATGCATGTGTGTAGAGCTTATAAAGCTATCAAGAAAAATATGGAACTACAGTATAGAGCAAAATTATCATTAACCTTTTGACTCCCATACATCTTATAATGAATTGTCTATTAACCCGTACAGTACCAGAGACGTCCTTTTCATAGTATTCTGGCAACCATAAGACGATTTTATTCAGCTTAGGAAGGACATCTAGCAATAATAAGGCTTCAAACTATCTCAACCAACCCATTTAACTACCACAGATCCTTCCTAAGCTGCATACTATCTTCTAAATATAGCTAGAATAAAATATAGCACACGTCGCTGGTACTCAAAGGGTTAATAATATCCAGAATTATATATAAAGATGATAATAGGCATCTGAACCTCCAGTGACAACGACGTTCCTTCTGGAAGACACATTAATTAACCTAAGAAGTGCGCATGGGGGGTATGAGACACCACACTCCTGTGCTGACGTATTTGAGCTGTTCCCATCACTAACATCGTTATTTTACCATAAATAGCATTAATACTTATCCATATGCGCCTATTATAGGTTGATTATAAAGGTATTAACCTGTTACAACAATAAAACAAGTGGAAACAGTGTTTGGATGGTCAAAATCGGCGATACAGGCCGGGAGTTACATAATGTATGGCTGAGGCAACCTCCCTGCCCTCCACCCCTCCCCTTGTCTGGAGAGACACTGTTCCGCAATAGTCTCTCTCTCGCTCTTTCCCACGCTTGGTAACAGTGATGACAACGCCCTGCTACCAACTCGCTAATGTTAGCACGAAAATAAACCACAGAATAAGGGAATAACAGGGAAAATAGGTGATAACTGAAGGAGGGGAGGAAAGTTGGGAAGGAGGGGAGGTGGAGGAGTGATATTTGGCATGGCCCAGGGGGAAAAAAAAAAAAAAAAAAAATGGGTGTTTTAAATGGATTTTTTTCCCCCTTACTTTTAAGAGTCTTCCCGCAGTCCGCCGGGGGAACTCTTAACTCCTTGCGACATATATGACGCGATCGCGTCATATGGAACTTATAACCAAAAACTCATATGACGCGATCGCGTCATATGGACTTATCTCCATGCCTCTCCAATAAGTTTATGACGCGATTTTGCGTCATATGAGCTCAGTAAGTCCGATAAGTTAGCTTACGATAAAACCGTTGGTGGCAACCTCAGCCTCCTCCGATAATTCTAACGGCCGCAGTGTTGTTGTGAGTGTAGTGCGAGGCAGTGGCAATGATCCCGGGGCTCCCGCCTCCTCGGACTTATTGGAACATAATATGTCTGAAGGAGTTAAGAGCCTCCCCGCAGTTCCCGGGTTAAGGGGACATGGCTCGTTTTACTGGTCTATTAATTAAAGTGTAAAACTTGCAAACTAAACAAACCAAAATTGGGACAAGGACAATATAAAGTCAAATTAAATTATCAAAATCGCTATACAACGCTTACTAAAATTAAATCTATGAAATAAAAGAACACAATCCACCACATGGGTGTACACTACTACATGAGCAAGTTAATCTGTTTCCCAAGCAAACTAATCGCACACATAACAACGCACTATCGTCACGTTCAAGGAATTAGTCAAATTTGGGAATTTGGGAATATATGAAAACATTAATTAATGTTTTCATATATTTGTTTAGTTTCCTCCCTAGACCTCCATCAAGCTTAGAAAAACACACCCTAGACCCCCCCTTCAAGATAAATTTTTTAATTTTTCAGTAGAAAGATTTCCCGGCCAAAGGCCGGTTCCTCTTAAAATTTGATGGAGGTCTAGGGAGGAAACTAAAAAAATAATGAATACATGCAAAAATCGCCCAAAAGTGAACCATAAACTGCATAAAATCATCTAATGTTAGCTGTTACTAAAGAGGATAAAACAAGTTGTAGCTCAGTAATGTAGGTAGGTACACTATAACTTGTGGTCCAGGTAAAATTAACAATATAGATCACAAGAAAAAATATACAAACCAAATGTAATCTGATTGAAAGGGTTAGTGTAGCCTACAATACTAAAATTAGAATTGGGTGAATTGTAATAATTCTCTGTATTATTACAATTCACCCAATTCTAATTTTAGTATTGTAGGCTACACTAACCCTTTCAATCAGATTACATTTGGTTTGTATATTTTTTCTTGTGATCTATATTGTTAATTTTACCTGGACCACAAGTTATAGTGTACCTACCTACATTACTGAGCTACAACTTGTTTTATCCTCTTTAGTAACAGCTAACATTAGATGATTTTATGCAGTTTATGGTTCACTTTTTGGGCGATTTTTGCATGTATTCATTATTTTTTTAGTATATAGTATATATTTAGTATATAGTATATTTTTTTAGTAATAGACAAACCAGTATTTGACCAAAGATGCTTGTTGTGTGTATGCTTCATTAAAGAGGACCAAGCTGTATTTAATATTTTTCTTAGCCTGTTGTAAAAAAGATATGTGAAATACTTATGGCTAGAGATCACTTAGATGGAGATTAGCCATCTTTTTCTTTGAAAGCCATTTTGGTGCCAAAATTATCAAACAATTGTGTTGTTGTTGTTGTTGTTGTTCCCTAAGCTGCCTGGCCGAACAGCCCCGAGTCCCTGAGAAAGGCCATGGCCACGATCGGGCTTTCCCACAGAGCTCTCATTGAGTGTAGATTGTGTTGTTGGCGTAAGTGGTTGTGTGAAATGCAGTCTTCTATGATGTGTTTAATGGTATGGGGTGCTGTGTTACATCCCGGGCAGGCGTCGACAACGGAGTCATCCAGTCTCTTCTGATAGCTCAGGAGAGCTGGATGGTGTCCGCATCTCAGCCTGGCCAGGTGGACTCTGTCCTCGCGAGGAAGGGAGGATTCGGAAGGATGGATTTCGGGAGGTCGTGCATGCAGCTGTGTGTTGTCTGTGAGTGAGTGGATGGCTCGGTGAGAGATATGAGTACGGATGTGCTTCTGGAAGTTGGTTCGGGGTGGGCAGGGAGGGAGAGAGGACAATAATTGTGTGTGATACCGTGTGCTGGGTGTTGTTTTGATATTTCTTGGTGTCTGTGGGTGTGTTGCCATGTAGTTTAGTGGGTGGTCTTGGTTCGTGGAGGCTGCTGCCAGGAATTGAGTACCTCTCATGTCCAGATGGTCTTTGACTTTGAGGATTTTGGTTTCTTGATGTAGGTGATCTGTGGGTGCAGTAGCTGTGCAGCCTGTAATGATCTTCAGGGCTTTGTTTTGAATAGTCTGTAAGGTCTTATGATGTGTTTCAGCTAGGTTAGAAGCCCAGGCTGGGCTTGCGTATTCCATCACTGATCTTATGTATTGTTTATATACTGTGGTGGTAGTTTCTTTGTTGTGTCCAAATTTTGTGTGAGCAAGTGACCTGAGGGCGTTAAGTCTGGGTGTCAGTTTCTTTTTAATGTTTGTGGTGTGCTGTTTGAATGTCATATGAGTATCATATGTTACTCCTAGGATTTTGGGTGTGTGTGTATGTGTTAGGGGTGTGTTGTTTATGGTGAGTTGAGGGATGTATTCGTGTTCTCCTGTCCAACTTGTGAGCAGGGTTGCGGTGGATTTGGCTGGGGCTAGATTAAGTCTGTTTGTAGTGCACCAGCCATGTAGTGTGTTGAGATAGGGTTGAAGGAGATCTGTTGCTCTTTTTGGGTCATGGTGTGTGCATGTGAGTGTTATGTCATCTGCATAGGAGGCTAAGTTTATTTGGGGCGTATTGGGTGTAGTTATATCGTGCATGTACAGATTGAAGAGTGCGGGCGATAGGACGGATCCTTGTGGGACTCCGTTTGGAAAGTTTCTGATTTTAGATGACTGACCGGCAAAAGATACGTGTGCACATCTGCCTGCTAGGAAGTTGGCCAGCCACCGTTTTGTGTTGTTGTGCATGTTTGTGTTGTAGATTTTGTTTGTTAGGTTGTGGCGGGGGATGGCATCGAAGGCTTTACTAATGTCGAGTGTGGCTAATAGTGATCTGTGTGGTGGTCTAGCTGAATTGATGCCGTCGAAAGCTCTTTGTGTAAGGTCTGTGAGAAGAGTGTTTGTGGAGTGCAGTGGCCTAAAGCCATGTTGTGTTGGAGCTAGGGGTAGGTCAGGTGTAATTAGTTGTAATACTAGGCGTTCCATGACTTTGGAGGGGGAGCAAAGGAGTGTGATGGGGCGGTGCGAGGAGGGTAGCGTGGGGTCTTTGTTGGGTTTGGGGAAAGTGATGATGATACCATGCTTCCAAATGTCTGGTATTGTGTTGTGTGAATAGCTGTAGTTTGATATGTTAGTGAGTGCTTGTATGCCTTGTGGTCCCAGGTGTCTGAGGTGTATGTTGCTTATGTTGTCTAGGCCACAGGCGGGTGAGTGCTTGAGATTGTTGATGATATGCTTTGTCTGGTGATTGGTGAAGGGTGTATAGTCAGGGTCTGTGGGGAATTGTCTCTTACGTCGGATGACACGTCGGTCGTCTTTGTGAGGTTTTAGGTGGCTGACATGTGAAAAGTGATTGATGAGAGTGTTTGCTTGTTGTTTACATGAAGGAGTAGAGTCTGTTGTTGTGATTGCAGCATGTGATTGTGTTGTGTTGCTGTTGGAAAGTGTGATGCTGTTTAGTGTTTTGTATAGTTTTTTGGGGTTTGTTTTGTGATCAAGTGTTTGTAGGAAGTTATTCCAATTTAGTTTTTGTTGTTCTTGTATTTTATTGTTAGTTTGGGTGTTGAGTGCTTGAATTTGTTGTGTGATGTCTTGTGTGTGGGGTGCTGGGGAGTGTTTCAGTATGTCGCGTTGTCTGATGAGGTTTTGAATTTCTGGTGTGAAGTTGGGGTTGTGTCTTTTTCTGTTACCTCTTGGAATGTGTTTCTTGTCAGCGTTTTGGATAGTTTTATTGAGTATGTGTACAGCATTGTTGATGTTAGTGATGGGTGTACTGTTTAGAGTTGTGAAGTGTTGTTCTGTCTCATTTGTGAATGCTTCCCAGTTAGCTCTTTTATAATTGGTGTATGTGTGTTTGTGGCTAGCTGGGGTGAGTCTGGTTTTGGTGGTGATAATGATCGGGAGGTGGTCAGAGCCTAAGGTTCTGACCACCCTCCAGGATGTTGTGGGGGCGAGTTCTGGGGAGCAAAAGGTGATGTCTGGAGATGATGGGTTATAGAGGGCTTGGTGAGGAATATGGGTATGTTGATGGATGTCGTTAAGGATGATGAGGTTATCGGTTTGGTTTTGTAGTACCAGCCCTCTGTCTGTGTCGGGGTTGTCGACAAACCAGGCCGACGTCTTGGCGTTGAAGTCACCACCCAGGATGATGTGTGGGGTGTGTGGGGTGTTTGTGATGTGTTGTAAGTGTGGTCTGTATTCATTTGGTACTGTAGGGGATGTTTGGGGAGGGATGTATGTGTTTATGATGGTTATGTTGGAGTTGTTGCCAGTGCATATTTTAATTGACTGTATTTCTGTTGTGTTATCATTTGGGGGGAGGAGTGATTTGGTTTGTACACTGGTTACTATGTATGATATTTCTTTGTGTACCAGGGTGATGAGTCCACCGCCCCCGCCGACAGCCCGGTCTTGTCTGATGGTGGTGAAATTATGAAATGTGGGTGTTTTTTGTGTTGTGCGGAGTTTTGTTTCTTGTAAGATGGCAATGTGTATGTTGTGTTGTTTGATGAAGTGTGAGAGTTCGTGTTTCTTAGTGTTGATGCCATCTATGTTCAGTTGAAGAATGTTAACAATTGTGTTGTATTATATTGTAGATTATGTTGAGTTTAGGTCCAAAGATCAAAGTATATATCCTGTATCAGTATTTCAGGAGGGTAATGCTACCATTGGCATCAATATGGCAGAAGTTGGGAAATCTCTATTACTTTTAAGATCTTTAGTTGCACTTTATGATTAACCCTTGTCTAGCGGGGTGTTTTGGGCTCATTTGGGCATATTCAGGCCCTCCTGCATGATAAATCAAGCATCTGCATGAACAAAAAATATTTAGCAAAAAACTAGGCACTAAAAGCTTCAAAATGAGACCAGAACGAGCTACGTAGCACTCGTGGTTCTCTTGCAGTGGTGCCACGAACATGGAAGTTTAGCATATATCGGTATATTTTTCCCAGCTATGCTCACTACTGGCTACACTGCCGGCCTCTCGAGAACACAGGGAACATGAGTTAATGGGCGGCGGTAAGCCCTGGGAGTTGGCTGTCTGGCCCGCTGCTCTCCCGGCCATTTGCACTCGATTTTAACCCTTTAAAAGCCTTAATAATGCTCCTAACTTGCTGCAAATTGGTGCACGACTTAAGTCGAGCGCCGCTCTTTAAGGGTTAATCAGCCAAATGAAGGATATAGTCCATGGGCCACAGAAAAAATGTATACTGTCCGGGAGAGCTAATATTTATAGTTTACAAAGCATTGTTCAGGTCTTATTTTAAATTAAAACCCTTGTCAATGATTTTCTATTTCATTTAGTAACGAGTGGAAAATTCTTGGTACCATAAATTGACAATTAGAAAACTAAATCCGTAAAATGAAAAAAGGTTATATTCTAGACACACGGCAGTTGTAGCTCATCTTGAGCCCCTCTTCGTAACTCTCATCTCGTAACCTTTCATTTTAGTGCTCAGCATGTTGCAAATTTTTAATCGGATGGTACTGATTCCTGAAATTTCTGTATCTACGCCTTGACTGTACTCGCCCTTCAATTGCAGCCTGAGGGACATTTGTTGAGCAATTCTGTAGGCTGTATATCTTCTACCAATTATCTTTCACTATAATTTTTCTGTAACTTCATTGTTACAACATTTGAGACCATTTTCACTGGTATTGGCAACTAGACTGTAGGTTGTTGTTGTTGTTGTTGTTGTTGTTCCCCAAGCTGCCTGGCCGAACAGCCCCAAGGCCCCGAGCAAGGCCAAGGCCATAACCGAGCGCCCCCACAGAACCCTCCCTGCCGACCACAATAAAGCCTGGGTGACCGAAGCCACTCCATGGCGGGGAGCTCAGGAGGGTGCGGAAACGCCTGGGAAACCAAAGCCCCATCCAGGACCCTGTGCCCCTCAGCAATTATGAAGAGAAACTTGAGGGGCAAAGGAAAAATGTGACGCTTTGGCTTCCAATCTTGGTAGATTGGGAGGTCAATCCACGGAAAAGACGCCGTCACTTGAGATCTAGAAAACATATAAGTAAAAGGAACAGTCAGAGTAAGCTATGGGTATGGCAGAGATCGCTCAGTTCTCACTCTGATAGACCAGCCCATCACCACAGACTGTAGGTAGATTATTATAGATGATACAATAGAAATGTAATTCTGAATCCTAATTCGCATCATTATGATATACAGTAATGAGCAAAGACCTTGCCTTCCATACTGAGCAGTGTAACTCCATTGCAGTTGTTGCAGTCCTGTCGGTCCCCTGTTTTCCTTTTAAGATTAGGATAACCAAGTCCCTTTTCCTGTCAAGGGGGAGGGTACCCATCCGCCAAACCACAATCGGGACCACATACAACACATGGATCATGATTTCGCCACCAGCTTTCCAGCTTAACCACAGCTTCCTTTACCTCAGAAAGGGAGGGTGGCTCTTCACTTATTGGCAGATCAGGAACTGATAGCTGGTCATTTATTGGTTAAATTTGTTTACTGGGAGGAGCAACCAAATACTACTGCTCCAAGTACTCAGCTCATCAGGTCCTACACTCATTATCATCCAATGCGATTACCCATCTATCATTTGAACAGAGTTAACCATTAGGGAAGACTTAGAGCGGAGCTTGGTAAGTAAGCCAACTGGTACTGGTGAATGGAATAGGCTCGGGGTGGAGGGAAATTACAAGTGGGGTACCTCAGGGATCTGTGTTGGGACCACTACTGTTCGTTATATTTATCAACGACTTACCTGAAGTTATAACTAATGGAAGTGAGGTATACCTGTATGCGGATGACACTAAGCTGTATAGAAGAGTGAGGAGTAAGGAAGATGTGGGTTTGCTTCAAGGAGATGTGGAGGGCATGAAGGGATGGTCTGAACATTGGTTAATGCCTTTTCATCCAAAAAATGCAAGTACATGCAGATTGGGACAAGCAAGATAGACAAGGTAGGATACAGTATGTATGAAGTGATGGAGGAAGTGAATGCAGAAAAGGATATAGGAGTAGTGATAGACAATAAGTTAAATTTCTCAAAACATTTAGCGGAAAAGATAAATAAAGCCAATAGAATTGTAGGGCTGATAAGGAGGACATTTGTGTCACTTGAAGAAGAAATATTCAGGAATCTCTATACAGTGCTGGTTAGGTCGCACCTGGAATATGCGAACCAGGTGTGGGCTCCATATATGGTAAAGGATATAGAAGCAGTGGAGAAAGTGCAGAGGAGAGCTAGCAAGCTAGTACCAACGTTGAAGAATGCGGGCTATGAGCAGAGGTTGAGGACACTGGCATATAGGAGAAAGAGAGGGGATATGATAGAGACTTTTAAGATAGTGTCAGGAATGTATGATGAGGATGTGTGTGAAGGTATCTTCTTGATGCGGGAGGGAACAAGAACGAGAGGACACTAAGAAAATTTACAAAGAAAGAAATAGGCTTGAAAAGGCAAAGAACTCATTTTGTGATAGAGTGGTACATGAGTGGAACGCACTGCCCCAGTATGTAGTCGATTCCGAATCAATAAGGAAGTTTGAAAGTAATCTTGATAAAGCATGGGGAAGACAAGATTTGAAGTTTGATTATAAAGCAAAAATACAGAATAGTAAAAATGATGCTTCTGCTACCGCCGCCGCCAACACCGTGAACGACCGCAGCAGTGCAAGTACTGGCACTGAGCTGGATACACAGGCCTAGTTTGCCTTTTTGCCAGAGGATCTACTGTAAGAAACTGTAAGAATGATGCAGTTTTTACCACCATATACACCCTGCTCAAGAGCAGGGCTAAGGTGGGTGCTTTTGATGTTTCAGGGACTTCAGTGGACAGTTGCCACAGATTTCTAGACTGCTGATGTCCAACAACAGCACTGTCGTCTGCCAATAACACACACTGGCTGGCCCGAGCCTCGAACTGTCAACCTCTCGGTTAACAGGTGAGTGCTCTACGGCCTGTGGCTACTTCATATATATATATATATATACATATATATATATATATATATATATATATATATATATATATATATATATATATATATATATATATATATATATATATATATATATATATTGAGAGAGAGAGAGAGAGAAACTGGTGGAGTGGTCATGCTTCTGTACTGGTAATCTCAGTCATCAAATTTCAATGTGTCAATGTTAAGCTATTATTGCGATGAAATCTTATCTGTACAATATTACCACAAACCCCACCGACACATTAGCATTGCATGAATATTCACATGCTCAAATTATGCTATAGGATACAGTGCATAGTGAGTGAGACGCTCAATAGGTGGCATTAGAGAGAGAGAGAGAATCTGCGTACTTTTAAAACACGCGGTGAATTGCCTATGATAACGCTCTTCAAATCTCTAGTGCTACCGCGGCTTGAATACTGTAGCGTATTAACATCCCCATACAAAGCAGGTGAAATAAATGACATAGAGAGTGTACAAAGAAATTTCACTTCGCATATAAGTTCGATAAAACATTACACTATTGGGAGCGTTTAAGAGCACTGAATCTGTACTCACTGGAACGTAGAAGAGAACGTTACCTAATAATATACACGTGGAAAATCGGAGAGGGTTTAGTACCAAACCTACATACTCCGATAGTCATGAAATTCAGTGGTAGGAGAGGCTGGGAATGCGAAATCCCCCGGATGAATAACAGGGGTGCTATGGGCTCTCTGCGAGAGGGCTGGTTATCACACAGAGGCCCACGTCTCTTCAACAAACTCCCACGGCGAGTAAGAGACATGAGGGACATCTCGTTAGACAACTTCAAGAGAGCCCTAGATGTCGAACTGCAAAAAGTGCCAGACGAGCCCATCCTCGCAAGGGAGCGAGCTGTCGCTTCAAACAGTCTACTGCACCAAATCACCACCCATAACGAGGGGCGTCGCACTCCTTGGTGCCGCTAGAAGAGCGGCGAACACATCTATAGGTAAGGTATCTAAAGGTATCCAAGATTGCAAGACAAGACGGCGAGACATTGGCAATGCAGTTTCAAGATGTCAAAGCTGTAACGGTCCAGGAGACAACCAGATGCCGTAGGTAACAAGTCTGTCTCATTGTCTTACTTACCATCTACACTTACCTTGTGTTAATAATAATAATAATAAAAATAATAATATTTATTCAGTTAGCAATTTACAGAGTTGGTACCACATAGTTTGTTATAAATATGACATGTACCAGCCTTGCATAATTCCAACTAAGGATAGCCCAATAAGGCCGTTAGGCGTATTTCCATTGGGGTCCTTGTGGGATTAGGTTAGCTGGGGAAATGGGGAGGATAAAGAAATAGATACTTTAGAGAAAGTATTTCTAGGGGGTTATTTTAAGATACCTTACATCCTATAGTAAATATCAGTAATCCGTAATCAGTAATCATTTCAGTTTGGTTTGTCTATCTCTTATGTCGTATTTAGTAGTAGACATAAGCTTGGTGCTCCCTTCTCGCAGCTGTCCGGTTCAGGTGTTCCTTCAGGCTACGTCTGAAGGAATACAGTGTTCTCTTTTCACGGACTGACGGGGGTAGGTCGTTCCAGTCTTTGATGGCAGTGAAGAAGAATGTTTGCTTACCCTGTCCTTGGATTCTCGGGACCTTAAAATTAAACATCATGTTTCTTGTATTATGTCCACTCCTCTCATTTGCTTTAACAAAATCATTCTTTAGATACTCTGGAGCTCTGTCATAGAAAATTTTGAAGGCATTAGTTAGCCTGATTTGTTTGGCCCTGTCAGAGACATTGAGCATACCTAGTGACTGAAGTTGTTCCTGGCCAACATGTGATCTGGGTCCTAGGTTCAGCATGAACCTAACCATTTTATTTTGAGTGACCTGAAGTTTGTGCTGTGCTGATTTAGATGATGCAGAGTACCAGGATGACACAGAATAGTCAAAATGACATTGAACAAGCGCTTGGCAGAGGGTCTTTTTGGTCGCCGCGGGCAAGCATCCCACCTGTCTATACAGGTATTTTATACGTGCTCTACACTTACTCAGGATAGATTCCAAAATTGTTTCACCTGACAAACTCGCGTCCAGTTTCAGTCCGAGATATTTAACTTGTGACACTGTTGTTATAGGAATATCATTGCAGTTGACCGAGAAGCCCACAATGTCTTTTAGTTTGCGTTTTGTTCCACATAAGATGGCTTCCGTCTTGCCCAGGTGAAGAGATAGTCTATTGTCCACTAGCCATTCACTACATGATGCTAGTTCTTTGGAAAGTGAAGCGGCAATACTTATTGGGTCTTTTCCTGAAACCAGAAGCACGCTGTCGTCTGCATCTACAGGTTATAAGCCATGAATGTCCGGAAATAGAGTTGGAACATGAAAGTACAGTACTGTACATAGAATGTGTAATTACCAACGCACCCTAGCGGACAATGTTAACTTTATAGATTGGGAAAAAAATATTAATACTGTATTATTATTTTATTTGTTTTATTTATTTTTATTTATTTTTTTGCCAGACGCCATAATTCCCGGGGAGGGGTGGCCATGAATATTAGGCGTTTGTCTCGAATCGCTAGGTCAAGTTGCCCGGGCTTGACATCTACCAATAACATTTTGACAGTGCGAGCTCAATCCGACGACCCTTTGATCGGCAGATGATACTCTACTAACTATGCCACGGCTCGCGAAGAGACAACCTACAGATAAACGCGTTTCATGGCGATGGATAATATTAAGCATGTAATAATCCAATCGGTTTTATTCAAAATTACTTTAAAATTATATTGCGTTGATGTGATGATAAAAATGTTCGATCTAACCAATGGTCACAAAAAGTATGGTAACTTTGACGTCATACGTCAGTCAACCTGTTTCGTACCATGGTTGACTTTGGTCAACATTGTTTTTCCTTAATTTCCACCGAAAACAGGTATTAACATCCGAAAATCAAGACGTTGTCGGACCGTGGTCGGATAATGTGGAGCTTTTAATTTCCACCAGAAACCCGGCTAAAGTCAGCAAAGGAGGCCAGGTGGTGAAAGAGGATGTCTAACAAACCTTATGCTCCACCTCTGGGAGTATTTCCCTGAATGGCTGGTGTTAGGACATTTGCACACCTTTACATAAATATAAATACTGTATGCTAACAGATGACAGGAACATGAAGGGTATACAGTCATGGCCACTGTCTCCGAGATTAAGAAGTCTGGCAAAAGATAGATACTTATGTATAACCGTCCGGCTGGCTCAGTTGATAGCGTGCCTGCTTCCCATCTTGCAGGTCTCGCGTTCAGTCCCCGCTCATGTTGAAATGTTTTTCTGAGATATAGCCGGCGGTTACCGTCTTCCCATGAGCAAGGGAGATGGGTAATGGTCTTTGGTTGATTAAAGAAGCGTCAAGTGCTTGAGAATCCTCGAAGGCGGATATAAGTAACCAGACGATTATTATTATTATAACTCCAGGTTTGTTTTCATAATTGTTAATCTTTATTTAAAAGTTGAGGATTAAAAACAAAAACAACAACACTACTATCTAATCTAACATGTTCCCGAAAGGGGTTGAAATAGGGCCTTTCCTAGCTGTTGCTGAGAAGATTGGGTTCTAGTCATGTGGTGATGGGCTGGTCTATCAGAGTGAGAACTGAGCGATCTCTGCCATACCCATAGCTTACTCTGACTGTGCCTTTTACTTTTATATTTTCTAGATCTCAAGTGACGGCGTCTCTTCCGTGGATTGACCTCCCAATCTACCAAGATTGGAAGCCAAAGCGTCACATTTTTCCTTTGCCCTCAACTTTCTCGTCATAATTGCCGAGGGGCACAGGGCCTTGGGTGGGGCTTTGGCTTTTCGGGTGTTTCCTCACCCTCCTCAGCTCCCCGTCATGGAGTGGCTTCGGTCACCCAGGTTTATTGTGGTCGGCAGGGAGGGTTGTGTGGGGGGCGCTCGGTTATGGCCTTGGCCTTGCTCGGGGCCTTGGGGCTGTTCGGCCAGGCAGCTTGGGGAACAGCAACAACAACAACAACATGTTCCAGACTTTGCTTCCTCCATTACCTTATCTTATCCATAAATCACATGGCTTATGATAGAGCTCTGTAAATTCACCAGAGTGAAGATTAATTATATTATATAAATATTAAGTATTTTATAGGTTCCTGTAAGCAATGCATTGATAGTTGTGATATATGGGACACTCAAATTTGTTTTGTACAATCGCTTGCACATACCTGTACACCACTTAGCCTAAACTTGAAACGGAACGTAGAATTTATAATGTAAAACTTGCAAAATAAACAAACTAAAATTTATATGAATGTAGTTCTATCTATACCTTCTATCTATTCTTCTTCACTGCCATCAAAGACTGGAACGACCTACCCCAGTCAGTCCGTGAAAAGAGAACACTGTATTCCTTCAGACGTAGCCTGAAGGAACACCTGAACCGGACAGCTGCGAGAAGGGAGCACCAAGCTTATGTCTACTACTAAATACGACATAAGAGATAGACAAACCAAACTGAAATGATTACTGATTACGGATTACTGATATTTACTATAGGATGTAAGGTATCTTAAAATAACCCCCTAGAAATACTTTCTCTAAAGTATCTATTTCTTTATCCTCCCCATTTCCCCAGCTAACCTAATCCCACAAGGACCCCAATGGAAATACGCCTAACGGCCTTATTGGGCTATCCTTAGTTGGAATTATGCAAGGCTGGTACATGTCATATTTATAACATACTATGTGGTACCAACTCTGTAAATTGCTAACTGAATAAATATTATTATTATTATTATTATTATTATTATTATTACCTGTATACTCAGGCATATACCCCATAGCTGGGGTTGCCCAGGAGAAGACCCAGAGACCCAGGCCCATTTGAGGTCCCCAGCAAGATTCCCAGGTCCCAGACCTCTCCTAGAGGTTCCGGTCTCAGCAGGCTAACATGCAGCGAAGCTTTACCACCACAAGCCCGCCCACCTCCTACCTACGGTCACCTAAGGTTGTGTTCGCCACTCATCTAGTGGCACCGAGGAGCGTGTCGCCCCTCATTCTGGGTGGTGATTTGGTACAGCAGACTGTTCGAAGGGGTAGTACGCTCCCCTGCGAAGATGGGCTTGTCTTGCACTTTTGTGTAGTCGACATCCAGGGCTCTCTTGAAGTTGTCTAACGAGACGCCCCTCACGTCTCTTACTCGCCGTGGGAGTTTGTTGAAGAGATGTGGGCCTCTGTGGGATAACCAGCCCTCTCGCAGAGAGCCCATAACACCCCTGTTATTCATCCGGGGGATATCGCATTCCCAGCCTGTGCCAGGCATGAACCTTCATAGATACCGGCCAGGCACCTGACGATCTATTATCTAGTCCAACTGGCGCCTGACCCCCTCTCCCAACGACCACATTATCATTCATCTATTCACAAGCATTCTCAATTTATTCCTATTTATTACCACTTCTCTTGCCCGATCTATAGTCATTTCTCTATCTTCCAACGCTTGTACTACACATTCTCTCCATCTCAATTGAGGTCTTCTTGCCCCTCTACCTCCCCTTGTATCTGACTCACATATTCTCTTTGTAAGCCTTTCATCTTCCATTCGCTCAACAGGGCCATACCAGCACAGCACTCTTCTGTCCACTCTGGCCGACAAAGGTTCCTGCTGTCCCACTCTCCTACGTATCTCTTCATTCCTCAATCTGTCTCTATGAGTCACTCCACATTTACTCCTAAAGCAGCTCATCTCCATCACATCCAGCTTTCTTATCTCCTTTGCCTTCAGAGTCCATGTCTCAGCCTCATACAACACTGTTGGTACAGCTATCCTTTGATACATTGCACTTTTAGCATTCATTCCGAGATTTCTCACCTTCCACAAACTTCCCATTGCTCCGTAAACTTTCCTTCCTTCACATACGCTCTGTTTTACCTCCAGGTAATGTTAAATATTGATAATGTGTAACACCATTCATTGCAGGCGATTGTAGCATACATGTAAGCCCAAAAATACTTGAATAAAGAAATAGCATTAACCCGGAAAATGCGACAGGCCTGTTTATTACAGTGCCACCAGTGCAAAAAAATTAGCTTCAATTCGGAGATAATTCATTATATCTACCATAAACAGTAAAGTAATATTATTGCACCATGTTATCATATTTTTCTTGCATAGGGAACATGTGAACATTGAAGAACCAGAAAATAGATGCAAACAGAAAATATCCAGTGATAAAAAGTGTTCATTGTGTCAGGAGCATCATGCAGGGGTGGGCAGTGGCGCTGCATACCTCTTCCTTCCAAGGCTCTGCACACTGAGTGACACTGACTTTCTCTAGCACATGGATGAGGGAGGGGGGATAGAAAAGGGGGATTTCAGGTAGTTGAGAGGGAGTGGGAGAGGGAAGAAGTAGAAAAAAGAAGGGGGGGGGGAGTTGAGGGAGAAAATTGGGGGAGGAGAGGAGGTGGTGGTATAGAGACTAGTGATTTATCGGATATCCGCCTCCACAGTGAAAATAATGTCCGCATTACTATCTGCGTCCGCGTTTTCAGACAAAGAAAGCTCCACATCATTATCCGCCATAGCGTTTTCAGATAATAAAGGCTCTTCATAATTATCCCCCTCCGCGTCAAAGAACCGCGGAGGTTACGGATCTCCACCCATCCAATATTTCCCCTTTCTCTATTTGTCATAATCCCTTTTCTCTCTCCTTCTTTTCATCCACGCCTCTCCTCTCCGTTCCTCTCACATACCAGTCCCTCTTCTTCTATATTCTTCTCTATTAGCTTTCCCTCTTCCTCCCTCCATCTCTCATTTTTCCTCTTCTCTCTCTATGTATATATATATACAGTATATATATATATATATGTACTGTATGTATATGTACTGTATATATATATATATATATATATATGTATATATCACTATAGCTACATGTGCTATATATATATATAGGCATATCTAGACGCTTAGCCACCGGTAGTGTTGCCTCAACATGGGCCTATTTAGATAGCGCTAAGTGTGCGTTTGTTTTTATTCGAAGCCATTTAAATAATTAATCTATTCTAAATAGTAAAATGTGATATAAAAAATCCTCAATTATTCATGGGATTAACACCGCAAGATGTTTTAAGTAGGTATTTGCAGTGTAAATATGATTAAAATATATACATACTGTACATAAATGTACTTTGTAATCATGTGTAAAAACACCCTCATCTGCGTTCGCAACCGCGGACATGGAGGTAAAAATAATCCGCAGTTGTGTCCGCATCCGCAAAAATTAATATCTTAACCACCGCAGTTTTATCTGCAACCTCATTAAGTGGGGAATTGGTATACGGCTCCACCTACGCCTCCGTGGAGCTCTAAAATCTGGTATCCTCACTAATGGAGAAATACCACCTAATCATACAGTATATCGCATCCATTTCCCCAGCTGGTAAATTTTTGTTGTTTTAAAGTTACTGGAAGGAACGTCTTCGTCGCCCAATAAAACAAGCCTGGAGAGGAAAGTAATATACAATGCTACGCAACACAAATGAGTAGCTATACAAATTATTCTGGTATATTATGGTGGGTTGGTTTGTTTAAAACTAAAGAATATCTTGATTCGGAATTAAGAAAGTGTTATACAACCTTTGAATTTGACTGTACAGTACTGTACAGTAAGGATGGAGTGTGGTGGTCAAGTGGTGAGCACGCTCGCGTGTGAATCTGAAAGACCCGGGATCGAATCCCTGCCACGGCGGACATTTAGTGGGTGCGGTAGTACGTCCTAGCATGTTTCACATGCTTGCACCCAGTCAGGGGACATCCTGACGACGTATACAGACTAAACACACATAACAAAGCCACTCCAACACCTTCCTCTCTCTCCAACACCCCTTCTCCCCTCTCAACACTCTTCTCTGAGCTAGTGCCGATAAAAATGGCATGGTCAGTCCTGTAAAGAATCGTAAGATTCAGAGTCGTAAAGATTCCAGGACGAGCTCATTAGCGGCGGATCCCCAGATCGACCGTGGTGATTGTCACCTAAACATCTACAAAAGTACAAATTATACTGTACTGTACATACATATACTGTACAGTACCGGTATATACATATATTTAAAGACCGAGTACTACACCCGAAGTGTGTACAGTACTGTATATCTAAAGTAAATATTTGTCAAACAATTTACCATGACCCACCTGTCAAGATAAGTTCCCTTCAGCAAGAAAGCACAAATAGGAAATAAGTGCCATACTTAGTTCCATTTTGAAACATGGTTATAATAAGCACGCAGATTCTGTTCCAATAAGAGCATGACATTCCTGACCTCCAGCATTGATCTTTCCATTATATTCATTATATTGATACGTGGGACTCCCATCATCTACATTCTGTGGCCAATATATTAGTCAGAGCAAGTATCTTTGCTGGAAAGTGTATCGGGTCAGTGACCAGTTAGACTTTCCACCATCGCATTAAGGCGGTTTACAATACAGCACAGGATCCCATTAAGGGAATAGCCTTGTAGTTGTGAGTTGTGTACTGCTTCCAGCAGTCTCATAGGCCTATAGTCCCTGCAGGTGGTAATGTGGTGCTGGAGCCGGGGACTCCCACATTACTGCTGTACGTGTTGCAGTTTGAGGTTACCCTGTGCCACCTTTGGGTGCATTCTTCATAGGACTTATCTCTTAGTCTAGGAATAATTTTTCTTACTCGATCTTATCTATATTCTCTTCGATTTTTCTATGTCCTTTTGTTAATATGGACACCAAAATTTTGCACGGTACTTTCTAGATGGGGGCGAACCAATGAATTATATAAAGTGAGAATAATGTCTTCTGTTTTGTTATTTGAATTATTTACTAAAAGTGCAATGTATCAAGGGATAGTTGTACCAACAGTGATGTATGGGGCTGAGACATATAGGCTCTGAAGACAAAAGAGAGAAGAAAGCTGGATGTGATGGAGATGTGCTGCTTGAGGAGTATATGTGGAGTGACTCATAGAGACAGATTGAGGAATGAAGAGGTACGTACTGTACAGTACATAGGAGAGTGGGACTGTGAGACAGCAGGAACCGTTGTCGGCCAGAGTGGACAGAAGGGTGCTGTGCTGGTATGGACATGTTGAGCGAATAGGATATAAAAGGCTTACAAAGAGAGCATTTGAGTCAGATACAAGGGGAGGTAAAAGGCTAGGAAGACCGTTGAGATAGAGATTGTGTAGTACAAGCGTTGGAAGAGAGAGAGATGCCTGTAGAACGGGCAAGAGAAGTGGTAATAAATAGGTATGAATGGAGAATGCTTGTGAATAGATGAGTGATAACGCGGTCAGTGTGACCTAGGAGGAGACCCAATAGTTGAGGATATATTGTAATATCAGAAGTACAAAATATGAAGAAGAAAGACATGACCTGGTGAGATATATGAGAAACAGAGTTGGGGAAAAAAGATGGGAGGAAATAAAGCAGAGAGAGGACAGAGGGATATGGGCACTATTGGGGCTAACAAATGACATGGAGAAATGTGACATGGAAATGATGAAGAGGTCATTAGAGGAGATATGGAGAGAGAAAAATGGGTAAACGGAAGGGGTGGGAGAAATCTGAGAGAGAAAAAAACAAATACATGAAAAGGAGAGGGAGAGGGAAATTTAATGAAAATTAAGGAAACATCGGAGAAAGGGGGAGGGGGGGGGGGGGGATAGATAGGTCGACCCTAAGAGCTGTCCCTACTACCCTTCTACTCTAAACTTTCCCTCTTACTAACATTTTCTGAGCCAGTACCGATAGAAAGGTCAGCCCTATGGACCAAGCCTGAAAACAACAGTGGAGTCTACGGGCAAAGCTCAATAGAAGAAGAAGGGGAGAGGGGATTGAGCGGCAGTTGGACTAGAAAAATAGTCCGTCAGTCACCTGGCCCGGGAAGCCGGTAGGCTATATATGAAGGGTCATGCCTGGATGTGAGGTTGGCGGGCACTGTGGTGTGCTCCGCTGTGTGTCTGCCTGCTGAGACTGGAACCTCTCCGTGAGGTCTGGGGCCGGGGAAATGCTGGAGGCCCCTAGTGATCCTGGGTCTCTGGGTCTTCTGGGCAACCTAGATGTGTGTGAATTTATATATATATATTTGTTTATGTTGTCCTTGTGATCTGTATAGCTATGATGATGATGATGCAGGTTTTACCACCATACACTCCCAGCTGAATAGCTGCATGGGCTAGGGTGGGTGCCCTGATGAATCAGGGACTTCAGTGAATAGTAGCCACAGATTGCTAGACCGCACCGTTCACCAACAGCAATGACGTCTGCCAATAGCTCACTGGCTGGCCCGAGGCTCGAACCGTCAACCTCACGGTCAGCAGGCGAGAGCTCTACCAACCGAGCCGTGGTGGTCCAGTGGTGAGCACGCTCACGTGTGAATCTGCAAGACCCGGGATCGAATCCCTGCCACGGCGGACATTTAGTGGGTGTGGTAGTACGTCCTAGCATGTTTCACATGCTCGCACCCAGTCAGGGGACATCCTGACGACGTATACAGACTAAACACACATAACAAAGCCACTCCAACAGCTTCCTCTCTCTCCAACACCCCTTCTCCCCTCTCAACACTCTTCTTTGAGCTAGTGCCGATACAAATGGCCAGTCCTGTATAGAATCGTGAGGTTCAGAGTCGTAAAGATTCCAGGACGAGCTCCATAGAAACTGAAACTGAAACTGCTACGGTCTATGTCTTGCTTGTTTCATAAATATATCCATAATATAGCCTACACAACTATAACACACTGGATATACAGATTAATGAAGCATAGGCTATAGAGTAAAAGAAATATTATTAAAGCAGTGATAAAAGGCAAAATAGGAAAGATAGTACAGTTAGTGTTACTATTATACTGTATGGCCCTCCCTCTTTGGTATTTAAATTCCGCGGGTGGTTTGCATTCGTATTAGTAAAGTATAATTTACCATAAAGACCGAAAATGTTTAACTGATTACAATCAAATATAATTCAGCACATAGTGAAAATATTAGGCTTGGATTAGGCTTACGTAAAAGACTAAATATCAATACACAAAACGCAAGTCACAATATAAACGGAACTTACATACCCCAGTCTTGCTACACCCCTTGCATGTATAAAGTACTGAGGGATATATTTAGCTATCGAAATCATGTATTTGAATGTTTAGGAATGTTAGGACTTACAACATGGAAAACAGTAAACACTAATAATATTGGTAATGATTCTAAAACTATGTGCAAGATATACGTACAGTAGTTTATAATATATCAATGGAGTATATAGATATATAAGCCCACATTATAGGTCGACAAATATATATATATATATATACACACACACACACACACACACTACGTCATATCCCCTTCATTTTCTTATGGGCGGTACTCTCGGCACAAGGAATACACCGAGACCGTAACCTGGGGGTGGTGATATTTTACGAAAGGTGAAAGGAGAAGAACCTAGAATTCTGATTAAACTTTGTAGTCATTCCTCTCTTGGCGATCATCAAGGCAAGCATCATGGTGAAAGTGGCTATAGAGTATTGGTAAGTTGAACACTAGCCTACCTTTCATTCCTCTTATAATGGTGACCAGTAAGAATTGTAGGTTAGCCTACAGCATTAGGCTATTAAAAAAATAAAATGTGTAGCCTAGCCTAGATTTGGTTTGATTATCTACGATTTTGATATAGCCTAGGCCTAGCCCAGCCTAGCCTATGTTACTTTGTTTATGTAGGCCTATGCTGTATATTATTCTACATAGCTTAGGCTACATGTATGATGTACTTTATTGTGACAGGTCTTTACCTGCGGAAATTCCAAATAAGGGAGAATGCCCCCCGCCCCTCACCATTTATTTTTTATTTTCCGTGATTCTGCAGACCAACAACTTATATTTTTCTATTTGGTAACATTCAAGGAGACTACTGCAGGACTCTTCTTCTTACCTCTGACTGGGTATAGGCTATCCTAGTGTTTACTAGCCTATACCCCTTTGAAAGGACATTAGCCTAACCTAACAACCTTACCTAACCTATCCTAGTATTATAGGTGGGGGCTGCCGCCCCCACACCCCCGCTTTGACTTAGATTTTTGGTGTATTTGTCTGTGAAGTGGGTATTTTTCAATTTGTTGATAACGAAAGTCCTCCATGCGGACTAGGCCTAGGCCTAGAGAAAAATATGGCGAATCTATTGGTGCCTATTTTCCCTAATAAATTGTTTCTCATAACGATGATAACGTCGTACTAGTGTCCTTGAATATTATCTTATATTTTTTTAATTTTTAGTTAGGCTATTCTGCAGAACAACTCTTTTTATTCTAGGCCTAGGCTATTTTGGGAAAATCTCACTTTTTATGTCACTACTTTTCCCATCAATTAGGCCTAGGCCTAGGCTAATATTTTTATTTTTCTCTTGTTAGTTTTGATCAATAGGCCTAGGCCCTATATTATGGCTAGTGTTTAGAAATAATTACAAGCCTCGGAGAAACCGTTTTCCCCATTTTCGATTGATGTTGAGACACTCCCCCCGATAATGGGGAGGGCTATGATTTGAAGACCTTAGCGAATGCTAGACTACTCGGCCCACGGGACAGCTCGGTGAGTCGGTCAGGACAGCTCGGCCCACGGCGAGACAGCTCGGCCCCGTGTTAATTAAGAGACAACTCTTAATTAACCTAACCTAACCTACACATTATGAATCGAGAGAACTAGCCAATGACATAATTATACAATAAACGAACATTTCGCCCACATTACACACACGCCATAAACGGGAGGCCATGTATGCAGCACCAAATCCTGCAAATCCTGTCCTCTGCGCATGCGTGAGAATCTTAGGCCCCTTGACACGATTTGTTTTTTCCTTTATACTATTATATTATCTTAACCTAACCTAACTTAAATTAACCTAACAGTTGAGCCTAAATAACATAATAAAAATATTAGGGAAAAGGCCGCACATACGCAGAGGACAGGATTTGGTGCTGCATACATGGCCTCACCCATAAACCCTCCACTTAGCTCTCCCCATCCTAATCCTGACTGGTTTCGTCAAATTGCCCCATAGCAAAACATGGGGCCGAGCTGTCTCGCCGTTGTGGCCAAGTTGTCCAAAAGTGGGCCGAGCTGTCCGAGCCGAGTTGTCCCATGGGCCGAGTCGTCCAGTCACCGACATTAGCCTAACATAACAACCTCACTCGGTTGGTAAAAGTTTATCACCAACCATTTACGAGTTTTTCAGGTACAGTAAACCCTCGCTATCTCGGACTAATTGGGGGTGGGGAGACCCTGTCCGAGATGTCCGAAGTCCGACTTATGTCCGACTTGAAGAGAGGGAAAATTCCGAATTAGAAGAGGAAAGTCCGCGTCACCAGAGAAATTGAGATTTTTTTTTTTTTTTTTTTTATATATATATCTATTTAACCCTCCAGCCCCGGGGGCTATAGCTTGCGACTGTGCTCCGGTACCGGGTGTTTTGACGATCTTTGGCCTATGTTAACTACTCTGTAAGTCAATGAATATGTCATGTAATGTTGTAAATAAAAAAAGAATAATGTTCCACAAACCTTCCTCTGTCGAATGGCGTTGAGTAGAGGTCTCTAGCCCCTCTGGTTGCATAATGGTGAGCGCGGGAAGACGAGTGCTTTTCGGCGGCAAATTCTTCCCGCGTTCGGACGCGTCGCCTCGGCCATGGCTACGACGCACCTAGCCGCTCGCCGCGCCAAAGTATTTATCTCCCTTAGACGATTTTAGTGTTTGATATTGAGAATGTGATGTTTATTTGATATTTTCTAGATATTTTCTAGTTATTTTGAGGCCAATTATATAAAATATGTTTATTAGGGTATCACTGTCACTGATATTGCTAATTTTCACTCGATACCGTACATTTTATTAGTAATTGAGGTAGCTTATTGTTGTATTAGGCACTGATTATTCGTTATCACAGGTGTTTATTATACTTGGCCATCAAATATTAGGTCTTGTGTCACTTTCACTTTGACAAATATGCTTTAGAGTGTCACTGTCACTGATAATGCTCATTTTCACTCGATACCGTACATTTTATTAGTATTGAGGTAGTTATTGTTGTATTAGGCACTGATTATTCGTTATCACAGGTGTTTATTATACTTTGGCCATCAAATATTAGGTCTTGTGTCACTTTCACTTTGACAAATATGCTTTAGAGAGTGTCACTGTCACTGATAATGCTCATTTTCACTCGATACCGTACATTTTATTAGTAATTGAGGTAGGTTATTGTTGTATTAGGCACTGATTAATTCGTTATCACAGGTGTTTATTATAGTTTGGCCATCAAATATTAGGTCTTGTGTCACTTTCACTTTGAGAAATAACGTTAAGAGTGTCACTGTCACTGATAATGCTCATTTTCACTCGATACCGTACATTTTATTAGTAATTGAGGTAGGTTATTGTTGTATTAGGCACTGATTATTCGTTATCACAGGTGTTTATTATACTTTGGCCATCAAATATTAGGTCTTGTGTCCACTTTCACTTTGACAAGTAGGCTTTAGAGAGTGTCACTGTCACTGATAATGCTCATTTTCACTCGATACCGTACATTTTATTAGTAATTGAGGTAGTTTATTGTTGTATTAGGCACTGATTATTCGTTATCACAGGTGTTTATTATAGTTTGGCCATCAAATATTAGGTCTTGTGTCACTTTCACTTTGACAAATATGCTTTAGAGAGTGTCACTGTCACTGATAATGCTCATTTTCACTCGATACCGTACATTTTAGTAGTTATTCAGGTAGTGTATTGTTCTATTAGGCACTGATTATTCGATATCTCAGCAGTTTTTTATACTTTGGCCATCAAATATTAGGTCTTGTGTCACTTTCATCACTTAGTTATATGATTGTAAACGATTTATATACAATTTATTGTGTCTTTTTTCACTGATTTCTATATTTCTATAGGTTCTAATCATATGAATGTCACTTGGTATATACATATGTGTCACTTTTCACATATTATTATGGTGTAATTGTATTTGTATCAATGTTCTCATAATACATGACTTTTGTATTACAATACATTGGTTTTCTTCCACTTTTTGGCCTATATATAATTATAGTGTACATATTGGTCATTTTTATTTGGCAATTTCACTATGATTATTAGAACTCCAGCTTATAGTGGTAATCAAAGCATCAATCTACACCACAGAGTACCACCTTGCACTCCACACAACTCCAGGGTTGACTTTTTTTAACCTGACCTCGGCTTCACCCTGCTGTTGTAGCATACATGGCACCCGCTTCTGCTGTGTTCTTCCGATTCATTTCTGAGGCAGGGAACCAAGCCTGTGCCTAGTCAAGTATTGAGCAGGACTGCAAGCGGTCAATAACGGCGGGCCCAGGGATGTGCACTGCCCTCTGTGGCATAGCATACTTCTCCAGGAGCTCCGTCAACACCTGCTTTTGGAACCTCCGCAGGCTATTGAACTTCATGGTGTGTTCACATTCCGAAGCTTGTATATGTTGTAGGCATTCAGAACTGACATGTCCACCATATGCAGAAAGAACTGTTTTGTACCATCTGCACGAGGTACGCAGGCAGTCAATGAAGCCTATCTGCATGTCGGACTTGTCCACCAGCCTCATGTTGATGTTGTTAGTCCAGGACAAGCATCGGGCTTGGTCACCCTGGCCTGGGTGCGGCGATCCACCTTGCCAGTCTCCACCATTTCCCCCTTGTGGATGGTGGTCAGGAGGTTGTCCTTCCGCTGGTCGTGCCAGTGGATAGCCAGAATGGGCCCCGACTTCTTCTTGAACACATCACCTTTTTTGGTCTTTGGAGGGAAAGGTGGCATGCCCTTCCTTTTCCCTCGTACTGTGCCTACAGTCCCCGTCTTGCGCTCATGCAGGTACTGTGAGAGAGTGGGGGACGTGTAATAATTGTCCGTGTAGAGGACGTGATTCTTATGAAAGTAGCGGTCCCATCATGGCTTGCAACCACTGCTCCGCCACAAAGCCATGAGGGGGTCCACAAGCAAGTCCCCTTCCCTTCCCGCGTAGACCAGAAGTCCAGGACATAGCCAGTTTGGCAGTCGCCCAGCACAAAGAATTTTATGCCAAAGCGATGTCTTTTTGAGGGGATGTACTGCCGGAAGCTGAGTTTTCCTCCCGGAACAGCACAAGAGACTCGTCAATGACGACCTTGCGGAAGGGCTTGAAGTAGGAGGTGAAGCGTTCTCGCATCATCTCATACAACGTCTAATCTTCCACAGCTTGTCTGGGAGGTGGACGTCAAGGTTGGTGACAAGATGGAGCGCTGCGAGGATATCAATAGGGTACCGGTCGCGAGACATATATTCCCGAAGGCAGGGGTGGATATCAGACCATTGGTGATCCAATAGTCAGGCAACCTATGCTTCTTGACATGAGGCATTAGCATGGTGAGTGCCAGGAACCCATGAACTCATTATGAGTCACTGGGGTCCACTGCCTCATGTGGCCCTTGGTCACCCTTTCCAAAAAGTGGACCTGGAATTGGTGCTGCTTATATTTGTCTCTTTGACAACATAGCCTACCACCTCCTCATCAAAGAAGGCCTCAAACAGTTCGTGTGGTGGAGCTTGGGGGCCGGCAGAAAATTGGGGGTAACGCCTGAACCCTCCAGTACCTCATCAAAAGCTGGCACATCAGGGTTGTATGCATCGTCATCGAGTAGATCTTACCACAGAAAAAGGTAGAATGGGTCTTGTCTACGCTGACGATGAGCTCCAGCTGGTGGCCCAGCACGCCCACGGCCAACTCGGGAGGCGCGCCGCCCTAGGGCGGCGAGGGCGGCGGCCAGGGCGGTGGGTCAGCACGACGGGCAGCACGACGCCGGGCCAAGCGGATGGTCGAGGGTCGTCGATGTCCATATAGTCATCGTCAGAGTGGTCATCTTGCCCTGACGGTGGACCTATGTAATCATGGCCAGAGTCTTCAGAGAGGTGCCCTTCATCATCAGTGGCCCCCACCATAATCTGGCGGGGAACCAGTGATGCGTGGGCGGCGTGCGGGTGTGGGCGAGGTGGGGAAGGAGTGGCAGGTGAGGCTGTGTCCCCCCGTGGTCCCGGGCTCCTTCGCCTGACGACGAGTGACAGAAAGCAATGTTTCACTGTCACTAGGGCCAGGTATTGGTGATGCGAGCTCAAAGACTTCTTCAGGAAGACATGTTGAAGGCGGGAGAGGTGGGGAGGACGTGGGGAAAGTTGCGGGGACGTATGGCTGGGGCCGGCCGGGGTGGAACGCCGCGGGAGCCTCGAACAAAACTCTCTTACTTTTCTTAATTTTCTTGGTAAGATTTCCTACCTTTCCCCTTTTCGGCAGCAGTATGTCTCCTGTCGGGGGACCTAGGAGGCAAATAGGCCGAAAGTGTGGGGTCCTCAAACCCTTGGCAATGGTGGGGGTGGTGGGGAAGAATGCGGGGCATCCGGGTCACTTGGGTGGCGTGGGTAGATAAGGGAGACAATGGCGGACGAGAAGGGTCACCACGCTGACCCTCACTCACAGCCTCATCCTCACCAAGTAGTTTTGCTTGTTCCCTAGCTGCCGCGGCCGCCTTCTCAAGTATTTTCTGCTTATACAAATGTAGCTTGAAAGGCGATTTACCAGGGGAAGGGCTTGGCGTCGTGTCACGTAAGCGAAATTTTGGTGAGTGACCTTGAACTCTCCCACTCGCTCACTCTCTCAAGTTCACTGTCTTTAGGTAAACCAGCTTCCTCAACAACTGGTACATCACCTTCATCACTCTCATCACTGTCATGTTCTCTTCGCAAATCCCAGGAATTGCTCTTCTTTATCACTCTCATGGCCATAATCACTCGACTTATAATTACTGGAGTCGTCACTGACTTCATCATCAACATTATGCTTGGCATCAGCTCGCTCATAAAGTCTCAATGTCGTCTCAATACCTCCGGGAGATAACACATTTAGGCGATGGCGTCGGGGTAAGGCGCGACGAACAAGCAAGGGCGTCGTAGGAAGCACGGTATCGGACACAGCGGAATCACTATTTGGCGTACTGTCCATGATGGCGTCGGGGTAGATACTGTTGCTGTGGCGGAGTTTACGCCTGGTGGCGCCACCTACCGTCCCACGATACCGAAAATGTACGCGCGGCATTCGAAAGCACGCATGCAAGCAATGGGCGTTCAAGAGCCCTTCCGGGTTGCGCGGGCCGAGGTTGTTATGGGCGTTCAAGAGCCCATCCGGGTTGGAGGGGTTAATGCATCTATCTCCCTTATACATATATATAACTATGTCTTATTTGGTCTTTTTTTAATCTATGAATCAATTCTAATACAATGGAATTGAAAACAATATTACCCTTCTAACACACAAATAATAAAATTAAAAAGAGAGTAAATAAAAATATCTCCTTTGTCTTTCAGAAACATAAATCCGTCTCGTATATGTTAGTATTTTATCGCTCGCTCGCCCCTAGCCACTCTCTCTCTATCTATTTATCTCTATCTATTTATCTCTCTAATGCACCTAACTAACTCCCTTATACATTAACATAACTGTCTTATTTCAGTTATTTGGACTTTTTGTAATCTATAAATAATTTCTAATGCGATGGAATTGAAAACAATATTATCCTTCTAGCACGCAAATAATAACATGAAAAAGAGTCAATAAAAATGTCTCCTTTGTCTTTTCAGAACCAATTAAGTCCGTCTCATAATAGTTCGTGTTTATCGCTCACTTCCCCTTCTGCAACTCTCTATCTATCTTGTCTTTTCAGAACCAATTAAGTCCGTCTCATAATAGTTCGTGTTTATCGCTCACTTCCCCTTCTGCAACTCTCTTTCTATCTATCTTGTCTTTTCAGAACCAATTAAGTCTGTCGCATAATAGTTCGTGTTTATCGCTCACTCCACCTCTGTAACTCTCTCTTTCTATCTATCTATCTCTCTAATGCATCTACGTAACTCCCTTATACATTAACATAACTATGTCTTATTTGGACTTTTTGTAATCTTTGAATCATTTCTAATGCAATGGAATTGAAAACAATATTATCCTTCTAGCACATAAATAATAACATGAAAAAGAGTCAATATAAAAGTCTCCTTTGTCTTTTCAGAACCAATTAAGTCCGTCTCATAATAGTTTGTGTTTATCGCTCAATCCCCCTCTGTAACTCTCTCTTTCTATCTCTCTTTCTATCTAATGCATCTACGTAACTCCCTTATACATTAACATAACTATGTCTTATTTGGACTTCTTGTAATCTTTGAATCATTTCTAATGCAATGGAATTGAAAAATATAATATCGGACATTTTCCGAATACTTATATAAAGTCCGACAACGTCAGAGACTGTCGGAACGATGACGGAAATGTCCGAAATACGGAAGTGCATGTCCGAGAGGCCGTAGCCAGTCCGACTAGTACGGGTTTCCGACTTCTAGAGGTCCGAGATGGCGAGGGTTTACTGTAATTTGTTGTTTTTTATTTTTTATTTGATATACAGTGTTGTTTAATACCGAGGACCGTCGCATATTAGTATTTTCAACATTAGCCTAGCCTAACCTAACCGAAAACTAACCTGTCTCATTGACGGTCTAAACCCAGCTCACGTTCCCTGTTTATGGGTGCGCGACTGTTTAAAGTTTTGGTACAAAAGTTTTAAACCCAGCTCACGTTCCCTGTTTATGGGTTCGCGACGGTCTAAACCCAGCTCACGTTCTCTGTGTTATGGGTGAACAATCCAACAGTTTCTCGTATTTCACTTACAGTACCTGTATAGTGATTTTGCGACGGTAATTTCATGTACACCAACAAAGTATCGTTCATGAAAGTGATAAAACGCTGATAATCATCGATGGGGCCCGTAACTGGTTGGTCATAAACTAATACCACCTATCCTAGTATTATGGGTGGGGGCTGCTGCCCCCACACCCATACTGGTTGGGTTAAAAAAAAAAAAAAATGGCTGTCGATAATACAAAGGCGAAAGAAAATTCGATGAAGTCAATGATGTTTACTCTGCAATCTTCAGCTTTGATTGTACTGTACGTTGATAACAGGAAAGTACCGTACAAAGTTTTGTAACCTTGTTACAAAAATTACATTTTAGAACAGTAAACGATAATATTCAAGGACACTAGTGCGACGTTATGAGAAACAATTTATTAGGGAAAATAGGCACCACTAGATTCGCCATATTTTTCTCCATATAGTCCGCATGGAGGATTTTCGTTATCAACAAATTGAAAAATACCCACTTCACAGACAAATACACCAAAAATCTAAGTCAAAGCGGGGGTGTGGGGGCGGCAGCCCCCACCTATAATACTAGGATAGGTTAGGTAAGGTTGTTAGGTTAGGCTAATGTCCTTTCAAAGGGGTATAGGCTAGTAAACACTTGGATAGCCTATACCTGGTAAGAAGAAGAAGAGTCCTGCAATAGTCTCCTTGAATGCTACCATTAATTACAAATACGAACCTTATTTTGTTTTCAGGGACAGTACAGTACATAGTAATTAATATTAACACAATAATTAAAAGGCACAGGCTTCAATTCATCCTAAAATCACTTTAAACCGAGTGAGAGAACATTGTAAACCGGACACAAAACCCGTCCAATTCGGAAATTTCCGAGATATACAGGGACATTTCCAAGAGGCCGATGCCATTCCGAGAAGTGCGGGTTTCCGACTAAAAAGAGTCCGAGTTAGCGGGGGTTTACTGTACAGTAAAAGTCTTTTGATCTGGAAGGCAGGGGACCGTGGGAGTTTCGGATTAGCAGATTTTCCGAGGCACCAGATTTATATATAAAAATGGCCCTAAAACATATACAAATTAATAATTAATTAGAATAGAGGCAGTGCGGTGAAGTTCCGGTGGTGTAGAGGTGCAAATCCAAAACACTTGATTAATTGACTTAAGATAGACATGAATCTTATTTTATAATCTTATTTTGGGGGGGGGAAATAATATATTTTGGGGGAAAAAACCTTCCGAGGTATCGGGCATTCCGAGGTTTTAGCCTCCGGAGTAGCGGAATTTCACTGTAGGATAGTTTATATTAGGTTTTCCCGAGGGTTAAAACATATTTTCATACAAACCTTGGGAGACAAGTGAAAATGGCGAGTATACGAATCGGTGCCTTCTCTAGGCTATAGGAAAGTATTGACAACCATGTTACAAAAGAAAACATTTTAGCACCATATATTTTGATTAGGTTTTGCCGAGGGTTAAAACACATTTTCATATAATGTTTAGAGCATATAGATTCCATATTTGTCTTCAAATATTGCCAAATAATTAGTGACCATCTTATTCAGTAATACAGTACTCTATTTTTTTATTTTTTTATTGTAGGCTAGGCCTAATGGTCTGTAAGTGTATTTTATTGTTAGAAAGTGCGGAAAGCACTTTTGAAAATATTTATTTTAAAAGGCTACCACAAATTTTCCAAATGTTTTTTATAATGTTTGTTCATTATATCAATATATAGTGATTGTAATTAATTAGAAATCTCGGGAAAACATATTTTCCCCATTATCGATCAATGTTGAGACCCCCCCCCCCCCATAGTGATTTGAAAAGACATTAGCCTAACCTAACAACCTTACCTAACCTATCCTAGTATTATGGGTGGGGGCTGTTGCCCCCACACCCCCGTTGGTTGGGTACTAATCCCTTAGTAAACAAAATAAAATAAAATAAAAAAATAAAATAAAATAGGTGTCGATAATACGAAGGCAAATGAAGTCTATGGTGTTTACTCTGCAATCTTCAGCTTTGATTTTACATTGATAATGGGAAAGTATGTACCATATTGACAACCTTGTTACAAAAATTACATTTTAGTAGTACAGTCAGTCCCCCAATCCGCGCCTATATGGGCGGCATTACACGACGGGTATTGGGAATTCGCGCATTGGGGATAACATAACTAATGGAGAAAAATACATATGGGCGGCAGCCCGCATTTCCACCCACATTTGACGGTAATTTTTGATAAAAATCAATACTAATTGGACAACCAAGCATACACAATAATAGAAACATAAACAAGTCATTCCTTACATTAAAAATAAGTTAAATAACTGCTATAAGTAGGTGAGAATAGTGGGGGCTCCGAGGCAGACCCCCGCGACAAGCGAGTTCATATAGCCTAGGCGTAGGCTTCCCCGGCCCCGTCACTGTCCCCGTCTCCGGATATACCCATAGATTTCCCGATTGCAGTAGTGCCTTCACCAGTTTATTCTTCCTAGGCATTTTTAAGTTGTTGAAGGGTGTAGGAAGGCGGTTGTTACACAATAAATGGGTCAAGTCTCAGCGCACGGACACTTAAGGATATTGGGACTGAGAAGGAAGCGTACGTGTGGTTATGTGTATTTACCTAATTGTATTTACCTAATTGTAGTTTACAGGAGTTGAGCTAAGCTCGTGTTGTCCCGTCTCTCAGTCTACTTTTTATCCAATTTTTTCTTGAAAATATGGATATTCCTTGCCCCTACCACCTCCTCCTCCAGCCCATTCCATTTGTCAATACATCTATAGGGGAAGCTAAACTTCCTGATATCGTTCTTGCAGGTAGGTCTTTTTACTTTGTAGCTGTGGCCTCTAGTTATTCCTGTATCCATAATTAATATATCCTCCCTATCCAGCCTCTCCAGCCCCCGGGTGCATTTGTACATCATTATCATGTCTCCCCTCTCTCTCCTCTCTTTTAGACTCGGTAGATTTAATTTGTCTAGCCTCCCTTCATATGGCAGTTCTCTGAGACTTGGAACCAATCTAGTAACTGCTCTCTGGATTCTTTCTAACTTGTGAATATGCTTCTTTAGATGCGGGGACCACACCACTGCTGCATACTCCAATCTTGGTCTAATCATACTCTTCATAATTTTCGCTACCATGGTCTCTTCCAAGTGGTTCAGAGCAACTTTCATATTCCTGGCCATTGCATACATTCCGCTAAAGAGCTTGTTAACCCTTAAAAAGCGGCTCACCACATAAGTCGAGTTGAAAAAACTGGCAAAAAACGGGTGAAAAAAGGGTGGAAATCGAGTGAAAATGGGTGGGATAGTAATGATCCATACGTCCGACATCTGTGGCCTCCCGGCCCACACTAACTCCAGTTCCCCCACCGCACGTGAGGATGACAGTGTAACCAATAGTTCGCTAAAAGTGAGCAAGGTAGCAAAATCAGCTAAACTTCCATCTTCGAGGTAACACTGTCAGTGCTCCACGAGTGCTACGTAGCTGTATGTGGCGTCATTGTGTAGCGATTTCCACCTAGTTTTCGGCGCAATACAGTTCCTTTCTTACTGATGGTTGATATAGCAGTCAGAACGGCCCAGAAAGGCCCAAAACGGCCACAGAGCAGCCGCTAGAGGAGGGTTAATATGTTTCTCTGGCGACAAATTATCTTGTATAATCAACCCTAAATCCTTTTCTTTTTCGGCCTTGCTAATTATATTATCTCCCATCCTGTACTCCCAATTTGGTCTATTCACACTTCTTCCCATATTTAACACATGGCATTTACTTATATTAAATTTCATTTTCCACTTGGTGCTCCATTCGTATATTTTATCTAAATCCCCTTGCAGCTCCTCACAACTACTTTTATTTGTTATTTGTCTCATAATTTTTACGTCATCTGCAAACATTGACATGTAGGAGTTTATGCCTATCGGCAGGTCATTCACGTACATAAGGAACATAAGAGGTGCCAACACAGATCCCTGCGGCACACCACTCTCAACTTTCCGCCACGATGAGTAAGTTCCTCTAATGTTGGTCCTAATTTCCCTATCTGTTAAATAGCTCTCCATCCATTTCAGCAAACTCCCCCTGACACATCCTAGCGTCTCAAGCTTAGATAACAATCTCTTATGTGGTACCTTATCGAATGCTTTGGAAAGGTCTAAGTAGACACAGTCCACCCATCCGCCTCTTTCTTGGAGTACATCTATCACCCTACTGTAATAACATAGCAAACTGGTAATTAAAATGTAAAACTTGCAAACTAAACAAACCAAAATTGGGACAAGGACAATATAAAGTCAAATTAAATTATCAAAATCGCTATGTGGAAACAACGCTTACTAAAATGAAAATTATTAAATAAAAGAACACAATCCACCACATAGGGTGTACATCACTACATGAGCAAGTTAATCTGTTTCTCAAGCAAACCAATCGCACATATAACAACGCACTATCGTCACGTTAAAGGAAGTAGTCAAGTTTGGGAAGTCCGGGACGTTCTGGCAAATTTTACTAAACTCTGCATGAATAAAGAAACTACATGTTAAATGTCAAAATATTATTAAAACTCAAACTTGAAACATGTCAAGACATTAACAATAGTAAAAATACAAATATTGATAAGATATCTATACTATTACAAAAATATGTAAAATACAGTACAGCACTCACTAACGATAGTGCTATCGGGTAGGTACCTGTAAGCATAGCATGCCTCAAGTGACCCCTATCAATAACTACCCTACAAATAACCTACATTTATAGCACAAATAAACTAAGGAAATTGCAAAAGTAAGCAATTGATACTATCGACAATGAATACATATAATATAAAGAGAAATAATTGCAAAATATGAAGTAACAACAGATTTAAACAAAGAGTACTCTTTTAACAAGAACAATAAATTTAAAAAAATTAAAAAATCATCAATGGTAATACAAGATGTCCCTTCTCTGAATCCAAATTGCTTTGGGGTTATTATCTTCTTTCTCTCCAACATTTTCATCCATCTCTTCCTAATTAGCTTTTTACAAATCTTGCATACAATACTAGTAAGTGAAACTGGTCTATAGTTTAGAGGGTCCTCAGGGTTTCCATTCTTGTATATCGGAATGATATTAGCTCTTTTCCATTCAACAGGAACCTGTCCTTTATCTAAGGAAGCTTGAATTATGTCCCTCACTGGCTCCACTAATTGCTCTGCACACTCCTTTAAAACCCAGGCAGACACTTCATCCGGTCCCATAGCTTTCCTTACTTCAAGTCCTCTCATCGCAGATAACAGCTCATCTCTAGTTATTTCAATCTTACTAAGACCACTCTCCAGTACTCCCGCCTGTGGTTCGTCAAAACCTTCCTCTCTAGTAAAAACTGACCCCAATTTGTTATTCATTACCTCGCACATGTCCGATACATTTTCATACGTCCTAGCATCAACTCTTAATTTAGTAATTTGTTTCTTTACCTTCAACTTACTGTTTATATATTTATAAAATAATCTAGGGTCACTTTCACATTTATTTACTATGTTCTTCTCATAGTTCATTTTAACTTGCCTAATTATGTTAACATATCTATTCCTCTCCTGTTTATATTTATTCCGATTACTCTCAGTGTTCCTTCTTCTTAATCTAGCCCAAGCTGCATCACGCCTACCCAAAGCTCTTTTGCATTTCAAATTAAACCAATCTTTCTGCTTAGTAAAATTTCCAGTTTTATATCTTGGGACAAACAGATTGGTTCCTACTCTATAAATTTCGAGGAATCTACTATATTTACCTTGTACGTCCTGTTCCTTCAAAATAAGATCCCAATCTACTCCCTCTAAATATCTTTTCAAGGATACATAATCAGCTTTACTATAATTTAATCTGTCATTTATGTAGCTATTGTCTAATCTATTGGCATTACTCGAGGTCAACTTCCATTTTAGTAATAGGTGATCACTTTTACCTACAGGACATAGATAGTTTATATCACTAATTTCGTGAGGATCTTAAATTGTAAAAATCAGATCGAGTTTAGAAGGTTCGTTATTACCCCTCATTCTTGTATTTTCCTTCACATGTTGTGCAAGTACATTTTCCGTAACCAACTCCACTAGCCGACTTCCCCAAGATCTCTGATTTGGCCCTGCATCTCCCGATTCCCAATCAACCTCACTACAGTTGAAATCTCCTACCAAGATCAATCGATTCTTCCTTAAAAGCAATCTTCTCAACGACTGAATCATCTCCTCAAACTCCAACTCCCTCCATGCTCTGGTCTTTGGTGGCATGTAAGCTACTGCTATGTCTAGCTTTTTTCCTTCTATATCATTGAGTTCAACTGCCATTATTTCACTTAAAACCGAGTGAGAGAACATTGTAAACCGGACACAAATCCCGCCCAACTCGGAATTTTCCGAGATATACAGGGACATTTCCGAGAGGCCTATGCCATTCCGAGAAGTGCGGGTTTCCGAGTGTAATAATACTGTAATAATAATAATAATCGGTTTATTTCAAGCCGGCAGCCAATGGGGCTGAAAATACACAGACTTAACCTAGATCTTATCCTAATGGATCAACAGACTGATCCTGGCAGCTAACGAGAGCGCCTACATACTCCCGAAGGAGTAGGACGTGGGCAGGAGACTTTGTGGGTCCCCCGAGACGATCCGCCCAGATCTTGCCTTTACGGCCAGGGAAAGTTTTTGAGAGAACTTCCCCTGCCGGCGCGTGGGATCGAACCCCCGACACCAGAGCTAGCGCTCCCAATACAGAGTACTAAGCGCGCTCGGCCACCGTGACCGTGTGTGTGTCTGTGTGTGTATTTACCTATTTGTATTTACCTATTTGTAGTATACAGGAGTTGAGCTTTTTAGGCTCGTATTGTCCCGCTTCCTAAGTTACAATTATCTAACTTTGCCTTAAAAATATGAATGTTTTTGGCACACACCACTTCCTCTTCCAACTGATTCCATTTACTTATACTTCTGTAAGGGAAACTATACTTTCTCACATCTCCTTTACATCTTCCTTTCATTAGTTTATATCTATGCCCCCTAGTTCTACCATTATCTTTCACAATATAACCCTTGTCCACCTTTTCTAGTCCTCTCACACATTTGTACATCATAATCATATCGCCTCTCTCCCTCCTATCCATTAGAGATGGTAAATCTAATTTCTTTAATCTCTCCTCATATGGTAATTCTCTCAGTTCTGGTATCATCCTAGTTGCAGCTCTCTGAATCTTCTCCAGCTTCTTTATATGCTTTTTTAGATGTGGTACCCACACCACTGCCGCATACTCCAGTCTTGGTCTCACCAATGTTTTTATTATTTTCTCCAGCATCACCTCGTTTATATAGTTAAAGGCTATTTTTATTCTGTTTAGCAGTCCATATGTTTCTCCCACTATCTTATTAATATGATTCTCAGGTGAAAGATCACCCCTAACAGTTATCCCTAAGTCCTTTTCTTTCTCTGATGGGTTAATAGTGTTTTCTCCTAACTTATATTCCATATGAGGCCTTCTTTTACTTACTCCCATTTCCACTACATGACATTTATTTGTGTTGAATTCCATTTTCCACTTCTTGCTCCATTGATCTATCCTATCCAAATCCCTCTGTAATTCTCTACCACTGTTTTCATCTTCTATACGCTTCATGATCTTGGCATCATCTGCAAACATATTCATATATGCATTTATATCCTTTGGCATGTCGTTAATGTATATTAGAAACATTATGGGAGCCAGCACCGCTCCCTGCGGAACTCCACTTGTGACATCTTTCCACGTAGAAAATTTATCTCTGATAGTAGTCCTCATCTGTCTCCCTGAAAGATAGTCCTCCATCCAATTTAACAAACTACCCTGAATCCCTCCATACTCTTTTAATTTCCACTTCAGCCTGCTATGCGATACTCTGTCAAAAGCTTTCTTCATGTCAATATATACGCAGTCCACCCATCCATCTCTCTCTTGTAATATGTCAACCACTCTGTCATAAAAACTGAGTAGATTTGTAACACATGAGGTACCCTCCCTGAATCCAAATTGCCTGTTAGATAGTAGATTATTCTTTTCCAAGTAAATCATCCATCTTTTCTTAATTATTTTCTCACAGATTTTGCACACTATACTAGTAAGTGACACAGGTCAATAATTTAATGGATGTTCCCTGTTCCCACCTTTATAAATCGGTACAATGTTGGCTCTCTTCCAGTCCATTGGTAATTTTCCCACTTCCAGAGAGTATTTCATTATCTCATATAAGGGTTTCACTAATTCGTCAGCACATTCTTTCAAAATCCATCCCGCTACATTGTCAGGTCCCACTGCTTTTTTCACATCTAGTCCTTTGATTATTTCTACTAGCTCCTCTGGGAGAAAATTAATCTCTCCCAGTTTATCACCAATTTCACCTACCAAGCGGCTCACTTGGTGTAGTGACTAGCGTCTCGGACTTCCACCCAGAAGGCCCGGGTTCGCGCCCACGCTCGGCGCATTAAAGATTTTTCACAAGCACTGAGTCATTACCATCCCTCATGAGCAAAGGGATGGGGTAGTAGTACAGGACCCCAATGGAAAAACGCCTAATCGGCCTTATTGAGCTATCCTTAGCTAGCTTAACATGCGCTAGCTTTAAGAACTATTATTATTATTATTATTACCGGTACTTCTTCACAGTTATCATCTTTAGTATATACTGAGTGTAGTGTATTGTTCATAATTTCACACATATTCTGGTCGTCATCATAAGTGGTCCCTTCAACCTTCAACCTCACTATTCTATCCCTTACCTTCATTTTACTATTTATAAACCTATAGAACAGCTTAGGATCACTCAAATTTTTTCACAATGTTCTTCTCATATTCTCTGGCTTCTTATCTCCTGATTGTAGCATATACATTTCTTAATCTCTTGTATCTGTTCCAAGTTTCTCTATTACACCTTTTTCTAGCTGCCTTCCATGCTTGGTCTCTCTTTTCCTTGGCTTTCCTACATTTTTCATTAAACCAATCCTTTTCCTTCGCTGACCTATTACCTTGTTTAGGGACATATTTATTAACTCCTTCATATATTGTTTTAAATACTCCATACTTCTCGTCTACACTATTTCTCTGATGTATTTCACTCCAGTCAACATCTCTAAAGTATTGTCTCAGTGATTGGTAGTCTCCTTTTGCATAGTCAAACCTAGTTTCCTTGTGCTCCTCCATATTGGAATAACCCAATAGGATTTCTATGTCCATTACAACGTGATCGCTCTTGCCTAAAGGTGGTAAGTATTTTATATCAGAAATTACATCTGGGTCTCTAGTAAACATTAGGTCCAATCTGGATGCTTCATCATTTCCCCTTCTTCTTGTATTTTCCTTTATATTTTGCACCAATACATTTTCTGTTACCATATCCAGTAGCCTATACCCCCACGAGTTCACGTTGCTACCAGCTTCTCTCTGCTCCCAATCCACCTCTTTACAGTTGAAGTCCCCTACTATAATTAATTAATTGGTTCTACGAGTTAATTTTTCAATACAAATAATCATCTCATCTTTGATAAATTTGTATTCCTCCTCTTCCCAAGCCCCTGTGTAGGGCGGCATGTAGGCCACTACAATATCCGCCTTTTGATTGTCATCATCTGTCAATTCTACTTCTAATATTTCCGCTTTACTATTATTCAGATCAATCATTCTTGTTTTCAATTTATTATGTGTAAGAATTAGCACCCTTCGCCCCATCTTGTCTTCTCTATCCCTTCTCCAGATATTATAGTTGTTCCATCCCATTCCCTCCAAACTTATCCCTTTATTAGTTTAGTTTCACATAGACACAATATTAAGGGCTCTTCCTGTCTGATGTAATCATTTATTTCTAATTTCTTTGATAGCAGCCCATCCACATTGCTATAGACCATCTTGCACATGTTGCTTTTACCACTATGATTGATATTCCCTGTCTTTATCCTACTATTTCCCCTTCCTGTTGCACCTCTCCCTCCAATCCTTCTTCCTGTACCACCACTTCTTTTCTCCGCCCCTATCTTTTCCCCCTTCTTCAGGTACCACTTCCTTACTTTCCCATCCATGTTTCTGTAGTAAAAATCCCCCTTCTCCACTTCTGATCTATTATCGTTCTTTTCTTTGACTTCTCTATTTATTTCTCTAAATTTTTCCCTCTCTTCCGCATTTAGATCTTTCCTTAGTTTAACATTTCTGTATTCCCCCTCCTGACTTAACTTCCAGCTGGATCTGAGTACCTCCTCTGCTACTTTGGTTGACTTAAATCTAATCTTCATTGGCCTCATTTCTCCTTTCTTGTATTTCCCTAGTCTCCAACAATCCTCTACCTCTCTCTTCCATCCCTCCTTATCTTGTCTATCTATCACATCAATCATCTTCTCAACTTTCTTCATCTCCACACCCTTTCTCGTATTTCTATCTAATATTTCCCCTTCTACATCTCCAAACATAATTACACATCTCTTCTTATCAATAATATCACTGACCTGTTTCTCATTTTGTCTGATGGCATTAACTACCCTCTTGTTCAGGTTCTCCTCCTGCTGTCCCTTTTGCTCCTCAATAATTGCTTTTAGTTGTACCTCTGCTTCACCCACTCGATCACCCCAGACATTTTTCATTTGAGATACCTCTTCCTCCATTTTTTGTGTCCTGTCCTGATTTGTTTCCACTCCTTGTTTTAGCCTAGCATTCTCCTCCCTCAATTCACGAATCTCTCTCAGCCCTCTCCCTATACCCATCATCTATCTCTTTTACTCTCTCATTTAAATGTTCTTTGTATTCCTTAATCTGTTCTTTTAAAGCCACATTCTCAGATACCAATTCGTTGACCCTAGCAGTTAGATCATTTAAACCCTCCCCCGGGACACAGCTCTCTTCCACTACAGTCCCAATGGTCTTCCTCCACCCCTCCATTTCCTTTCTCCACTTTATCAGCCCCATCAGATTCCTGTTCAGGAAGGTGATCTGGTCCTCCTTACCTTCAGGAAAGCCTGAATACCTTTACCTTTTGATACCTTTTGATGTGTTCGCCACTCTTCTAGCGGCACCAAGGAGCACGACGCCCCTCGTTATGGGTGGTGATTTGGTGCAGTAGACTGTTTGAAGCGACAGCTCGCTCCCTTGCGAGGATGGGCTCGTCTGGCACTTTTTGCAGTTCGACATCTAGGGCTCTCTTGAAGTTGTCTAACGAGATGTCCCTCATGTCTCTTACTCGCCGTGGGAGTTTGTTGAAGAGACGTGGGCCTCTGTGTGATAACCAGCCCTCTCGCAGAGAGCCCATAGCACCCCTGTTATTCATCCGGGGGATTTCGCATTCCCAGCCTCTCCTATCACTGAATTTCATGACTATCGGAGTACTGTATGTAGGTTTGGTACTAAACCCTCTGCGATTTTCCACGTGTATATTATTAGGTAACGTTCTCTTCTACGTTCCAGTGAGTACAGATTCAGTGCTCTTAAACGCTCCCAATAGTGTAGATGTTTTATCGAACTTATATGCGAAGTGAAATTTCTTTGTACACTCTCTAAGTCATTTATTTCACCTGCTTTGTATGGGGATGTTAACCCTTGTCTAGCGGATGCTCTGTGGCCGTTTTGGGCCTTTCCGGGCCGTTCTGACTGCTATATCAACCATCAGTATGAAAGGAACTGTATTGCGCCGAAAACTAGGTGGAAATCGCTACACAATGACGCCACATACAGCTACGTAGCACTCGTGGAGCACTGACAGTGTTACCTCGAAGATGGAAGTTTAGCTGATTTTGCTACCTTGCTCACTTTTAGCGAACTATTGGTTACACTGTCATCCTCCCGCGCGGTGGGGGAACTGGAGTTAGTGTGGGCCGGGAGGCCACAGATGTCGGACGTATGGATCATTACTATCCCACCCATTTTCACTCGATTTCCACCCTTTTTTCACCCGTTTTTTGCCAGTTTTTTCAACTCGACTTATGTTGCGCGCCGCTCTTTAAGGGTTAATACGCTACAGTATTCAAGCCGCGGTAGCACTAGAGATTTGAAGAGCGTTATCATAGGCAATTCACCGCGTGTTTTAAAAGTACGCAGAATCCGACCCGTTAGACGTTTCGCAGCCGCCACTTTGACCTGGTTATGCACTTTGAAACCCATACTTTCAGACATTAATACCCCAAGGTCTTTCACACTGTCTTTCCGTTCTATTATGTGGTTAGATTCTGTTAAGTAATTTGTAATTTCTTTAACACCATTATTATCTCCGTACCGTATTAATTGGAATTTTTCCTCATTGAATTGCATGTTGTTTTCCCTGGTCCACTGGAACACTACATTCATGTCTTCCTGCAGTCGGCCCGTGTCCTCTTGTGTGTTTACTATCTTGCTTAATTTTGTGTCATCAGCAAATAATCCCCTTCCTCGTCATAAAAACATTCCCCACTCATATCCGTGGCTTTTTTTTTCCCTATACCTCATATCACTCCTCCACATCCCCTCCTTCCTCCCTTTCCCCTCCCCCTTCAATTATCACCTATTTTCCCTGTTATTCCCTAATTCGTTGGTATA
Organism: Paralithodes platypus; assembly: GCA_032716605.1. Classification (NCBI taxonomy): domain Eukaryota; kingdom Metazoa; phylum Arthropoda; class Malacostraca; order Decapoda; family Lithodidae; genus Paralithodes; species Paralithodes platypus. The sequence goes on from CM064521.1 coordinate 6,640,450, forward strand.
TTTTTGTGCTAACATTAGCAAACTGTGTGGGGGATGTGCTTACGTGCCTAGCAGGTGTGTTACACAACCGAGTGTGTGTATGAGTAGGCTCAGTGTGGCTTGAGGCCTCGTGGAGGGAGGGGTTGCCTCAATTTTCTCCATAATTCATGAATGGGCTGGTCCATCTATATTCGCGATTTTGACCAGAAAAATTATATTTTCATTTGTTTTATTGTTGTTACAGGTTACTATCTTCATAGTGAAGGTAAAATAGGCTCATATGAATAAGTAATAACGATTATTTATCGTAAAATGACGATTATAGTCCTGAATGGAGCCAATATGCTCGCCCATGGGGAGCTAGTTCAATACCCTCGCCGTTGCCGAGTTAAGGACTGTTCTACTGGTGATTTTTTTTTTTTATCTTACTAACTCTTGGTCATCCTCCATTTAGGACTTCGGTGAGACTTTTTCTTATACGCTAGACATATCGAAAGCCTTCGATAGAGTCTGGCACAAATCCCTCATTTCCAAACTACCCTCCTTCGGTTTCTATCCCTCCATACGTGCCTTTATTTCTAATTTCCTTTCCAGCCATTCCATAGCTGCATTTGTGGACGGCCACCGTTCCCTTCCTCAACCTATCAACTTTGGTGTTCCTCAGGGTTCTGTCCTATTTCCAATATTAATTTACGACCTTCTCAACTGCACCTCCAGCCCCATTCACTTATATGCTGACGACTCTACATTACATTATTCAACTAGCCTTCCACAACATAATTCACAGCAGGAACTCCAAAACTCTTGCAAGGAGGCCATAAAGCACCTATCTTCTGATCTCTCTATTATCTCTAATTAGAGCAGAGAAAACTTTGTTACTTTCAATGTTTCCAAAACTCAATTTCTCCATCTGTCTACTCGCCGCCCCCTTCCAGAAAACTATGACTTACTCTTCAACAATATACAGTACAAATTAACCCTTCATCTTCTCTTAATATTCTCGGTATCTCTTTTTCTTCTGATCTCTCTTGGAAAGATCATATTAATAAATTAGATTATTCCTATAGGTTCAGGAACATTTCATAGCAAGGTCAGTCCTTAGAGATCTGCGGCCCATAAAATTTCCTTTCCTTTCTCTTAATCATTAGGCTATTCAATGTGCAGTTAGGCCTGAGTACATGATTAGATTGATATCCAGTATTCGATAAATGGATATAAAATCGTAGTCATGTACTTAACCTTTAACTGTCTTGATGGTGCAATAGTTGGAGTGTTTGAGATCTGTATGTGGTAACCCAGGTTTGAATCCCAGTAGGATCACATGCTTTCATTAATTTCATTGGGAAGTGTTTGGTGTTGGGAGTGAAATTAATTAGATTTTTACCCCTCTTGCCTCCCAGAAACTGGGTGTGCTCAACTGCCTCCGGGGGTTCTTTACCCCTGCACAGTTTCTTGTTCTGTACAGGGGCACATTGCGTCCATGTACCGGGTATTGAGTTTTTGTTCACACATATGGGGAGGATCCTCTCACACAGCACTTCTAGACAAAGTAGAAAAGAAAGCCTTCCGTCTCATTAACTCGTCCAGAACTAAAGGACCTACATTACCCTGAAAGACTAGAAAGATTAGGCTTCCCACACTAGAGGAGAGAAGAGTTCGAGGAGCCCTGATAGCAATGTATAGATGCATGAGAGAGTTCGAGAGACTCGATAAGGAGGATTTTATTAGGCTGGACGATGGAAGAAATTTATAAATGTATAAAATAAGAAAGGAGAGGTGCAAGTCCATTGTAAAAAGTTTAGCTTTCCGTATAGAACGATGGATAAGTGGAACAACTTACGTGCGAAGATTGTAGAAGCAAGAAATATCCACGACTTTAAAAGTAAACTGGATAGGCAATAGAAACTGAGACGGGACAACACGAGCACAGCTCGATTCCTGTAAACTACAAATAGGTGAATATTCACCAATTCTCTGCAGTCTCTCTCACTTCGCTGCAATGTTGCATCTCTCTATTCTACTCCTATTACAATAATCAATGTTCATCAGAGCTCTCTGTGTATACCACCCCCTCTTCGTAGAGCACGTAGAACCCGTTTTGCAACACAATCCCACCCCTACTCTGTGCAACTCACCAACCCAATAGTGCAACGTTATTCTCAATCTTTCTTCTATTCAACAGCTGAGCTCTGGAACTCTCTCTCTCAGAATCAGTCTTTCCCTCATCCTTTTACTTAAATTGCTTCAAGCTCTGTGTGTCCAGGCATTTTGGCTCGAACGTCCCTTGATCTTGGCCCTGTCACTCTTGCAACTCTGGGGGAGGCACACGTCACAGGAAGTTCTGCTTTTTGTCTCCCTCACTCACATAGAAAATTCAAAATACATAAGTTAGAAAATATATAAAACTTATCTACTGTATGAGTATTCCCGTCTCAGTTTTAAGAGGGCCTCTTTTATCTCTTACTTTTGTTTTGTATAATTGGAAGAACCCCTTAGGGTTAGCTTTTGATTCCTTAGCAATTTTTATTTCGTAATTACGCTTGGCTTTCCTAATATCAGCTTTAACTTTTCTACTAAGATGTACATAATAATTTTTTAAATGTTCTTCCCTCTCTTTACAGTATTTTCCTACATACCGGTACTCCTTTCTTTTAGCCTAACGTATGCTTGATAATATTATTCATCCATCTGGGGTAGTTATTAGTGGATCTAAAGCACTTTCTAGGGATATACTTACCCTGGGCATCACTAACGGTCTTCATAAATATTGTTGAGCGTAAATAAGTACGGTATCCTGAACGTGAGCGGCCAGATTTGCGCACAAGTCGTTAATTTGACTACCTGCTATCCTTAACTCTCCACTTTTTTTTTTTTTTTCTATGTGATTGAGGGAGGCAAAAGGCATAACTGCCTATAGCGAGTGCCTCCCCCATAGTTGAAAGAGTGACAGGGCCAAAATCAAGGGACGTTCGAGCCAAAATGCCTGGACACACGGAGTTTGAAGCAATTTAAGTCATAGGAAGAGGGAAAGACTGATTCTGGGAGAGAGTTTGAGAGTAACGTTTCACTCTTGGGTTGGAGAGTTGCACAGAGTAGGGGTGGGATTGAGTTGCAAGACGGGTACCACGTGCCCTACGTAAAGGAGGTGGTATGCACTGGGATAGCTCTGAGGAACACTGATTATTATAGTAGCGATAGAATAGCGAGAGAGATGCAACATTGCGGCGGAGAGAGAGAGATTGCAGAGAGTTGGTGAGTGGACGGGAGTTAATGATACGAAAGGCCTTCCTTTCAACTTTGTCTAGGAGAGCGGTGTGAGAGGAACCTCCCCACACATGTGAACAATACTCAATACAAGGGCGCACTATGCCCCTGTACAGAGCAAGAAGCTGTGCAGGGGAAAAGAACCCCTTAAGGCGGTTGAGCACACCCAGCTTCTGGGAGGCTGCCTTAGCAAGACTGGTAATATGGTCCTTCCAAATGAGAGCAGAAGAAAAAAAGACACCAAGAATATTGAGAGAAGATGAAGGGTTGATTTTTGTATTGTTGAAGAATAAGGGATAGTCCGCTGGGAGATCCTGACGGGTAGATAGATGGAGAAATTGGGTTTTGGAAGCATTAAAGTTAACAAGGTTTTCTCTGCCCCAATTGGAAATAGTATTTAGATCAGAATTTAAGAGTTCTATGGCTTCATTACGTTTGTCGTTGAGGGATTGCTGACTGGGGCGTTCTGAAAAACTAATGGAATAGTGTAAGGTTGAGTCGTCTGCATATGAATGGATGGGAATTAAGGTACAGTTAAGGAGATCATTTATCAAAATTAGAAAGATAATAGGAGAGGAACTGAGGAACACCAGAGTTTATAGGGTGAGGAAGTGAACAATGACCGTCCACAACCTTTCATTATTCGGGGACTCCACCTGCGTGTCACCAAACACACCCCTCGGGTGTTCTCTTAACCCTTTCGCGCACCAGAACGCGATTGCGCCGTTTCAGGGATACTTTACAAACCTTTGTGAACATCAGGGGTGTTTAGAAACTTTTTATTAATTACTTCAATCTCTGCAGGTTTCTTTGAGTGATTTGTGGGCAGACAACTAATTTTAGAGTGGTAATTATGAGATTAAGATAATTCTATCTCTGAATACTAAACAGCAATCTCTGGAGCCTGAAAGGGTTAATCCATGAAAATTGGCAAGTTTAAAATTTGGTACTAAAGTCGAATTTGTAGTTAAATAATTTTTCTATTCTAGGTTAAATCTAATTTCATTGTGGTCGCTCTGACCTAAGTTTCCTCCGATAACTATTATTACTAACGATATTTTTGTTGTTACTGGTAACTAAATCGAGTAGGCCTACTGTATATTGTTACCTCTGGTTGGTTCATCTACATGTTGAGTTAAGAAACAGTCCTGTACTAGTTCTAAAAATCATAGGATTGTAAATCTCCTGTGATTTCTCCAATTTATTCTACTAAAATTAAAATCCCCTACAATACAAACTACTGGATTGACAGCTTTTGATTATCTCATCCCAGAGTATTTTACTATCTATTCTATTTAAATTTGGCGGTCTGTATATAAGGCCAATTACAATACTATTTTGGTTGTCATTAATCTCTAACCATACACTCACTTTTCCTCTCCAATTTAATATCTGACCTAATAATATAATTTACCGAATTACAGATAAAACATGCCACTCCACCTCCCTTCCTACCTTGCCGATCTACGCTGTACATAGTAATTCCATTAATTTGATATTCTGCCATAAGATCTCGTTTCGGTGTTTATCTCACGTCTTAAAAAGTTGTGAATGTCACGGGTAATTTTTTCCGGAAATCCTTTTAATCGTAAATTGCTTAGTCTAGCTCATGTTATTTTTACGTTGAATGATTCAAAGCAAATCAAGGTAACATAAGCTAATCTAATTTAGAACTTCATTGCCCCCAACCTGGGTGCATCCATACTTGGGCAGCGACTGTAAACAGTTACTTTTTCAATTATGTCATCCAAGATCAACAGATACAGTAGAAACTGTAAATATATATAATGACACTGATGGGCCCTGGCAAGATATCTAGCCATCAATCAAGCAAATCGGACACAAAAATGCAGACATGTGCTGCATGTGAGTTTGCCCATTGATAAGAAGAATGTTAATTGACATCCAGTTACGAGGTGCGGTCACTATGGAATACCGTACAGAATTTTACAATACTGTACATGTTAATTTGAGCAAACTTTGCCTTTTGTCTCCTTCATGTACATAGAAAAAAATATGGGATGGATATAGAGTTCGGGCATACGGTCGTCATTGTTTACATAGGGCGATCGCCGCGGTCGCACTTACGTTCCCGTTTATTTCGACGCTATATTTTCTGCTATTTGCCCCCTGTCATTACTACATGAATACTACAGTAGGTTAGGTTAGGTTAAAATAGACGGGAACATGATGGGAAAGGTCCGACGCCACTACGCGTAATGTAAACAAAGATGGCGGTACTCCCGCTCACTACATCCTACCCAAAAATATATATACAGGATATTTTCCATGTTTACTTTTACCCCATCCTTTCTATTTTGCCACTGATTTTTTTTTTTTGCATTTCTTTGACTCCTATTTTTCTTGCCTCCTATACAATAAGTTTCTCCTCACTTTTTCCTAGAAGATTCTTGCATAATACTCTCCCTCTTATACTCTCCCTTTCTTTCCAGCCGTCCGGCTGGCTCAGTTGATAGCGTGCCTGATTCCCATCTTGAAGGTCTCGTGTTCAATCCCCGCTCAGATTGAAAAGTTTTTCTGGGATACAGCCGGCGGTTACCATCTCCCCATGAGCAAGGGGGATGGGTAATGGTCTCTGGTAGACTAAAGAAAGCCAAGCGCTTGTGAATCCTCGAAGGAGGAGATACGGGTGCTATATAAGTAACCAGAAGATTATTATTATTATTATTATTATATGTACAGTACATACTGTATATTCTTGGTTCTTGGTGATGTATATATTAGTACTGTACTGTACCTCTAACTGCCCTACTGTGTTCCGTGATTATCGCTATTCATTCAGATTTTTTTATTGTCCATGTCTGCCCCAAATCTACGCCACTTTTATGTGCCTCTGCCATTTGCTCGGTGTACTTTTTGCCAGGTACACGTGGAAACGGATGTTGACGATGAAGGATAAGACAGTGGTGGAACGAAAGTCATTGATTGATTATGTATGTGTGGATGAACGAATGAAGAAATCTGTGATGGATGCTAGGGTGTATAGGGGTATTGGAGGGGGTCTGTCTGATCATTATGTAGTGGTAGCTAAGGTTAGGATACAAAAGAAGTGGGTGAGGAGAGCTGGAGGGAGGCGAGAGGAGGGTGGAGAGGTTGCAGGAGGAGCAAGTCAGGGAGGAGTACAGAAGAGCAGTGGAAAGACGACTAGGTGGGTTCGACCTGGAAGTTATGGAGGAAGTGGAGGAGATGAGCAAGGTGTTTAAGGATGAGATCTGTGCAGCATGTGAGGAGGTGTGTGGAGTGAGGAGAAGAGGGAGGGGAGTGAAAGGTACAGCATGGTGGACAGAAGAGGTAAGAATAGCTGTGGAAGAAAAGAAGAAAGCATATAGAGAGTGGTTGGGTAGTAGAGGGAATGAAGATTCCGAGAGACAGAAACGAGCGAGGTACATGGAGAGTAAGAGGGTGGTGAAGAGAGTAGTGAAGGAATGTAAGAGAAGAGTAGATGAGGAATTTGGAAGGAATCTGAGTGTAAAATGGAGGGAGAGTAAGAAACTGTTCTGGAAAGAAGTCAAGAAAGTTAGGGAAGGTAGCATACATACATACATAACATTTTAAGACTGAGTGTTCCACACATAAGTGCAGTTTCAGTCTCTTGTCCTAATGGCGGCGTTCCAGGCAACCCTGTTAAGGGCTGCTTCACTTGTCAAGTTCTTGGATTTGAGATCGGCGCGTATAGTCCGATCCCAGGTCTTCCTCGGTCCACCCCTTGGTGCAGCTCCCTCCACAATCACAGACCTGCATTTTGTCACCCAATTTTGTTCATCCATTCTCTCCACATGTCCATACCATCCCAGTCTACTTGTACGCATCACCTCGCTAATACTCTTTATACCTAAACGTCTCCTCAGCTCAACATTTGTTATTCTATCCTGTAGCCTGGCCCCACACATCCATCTCACCATTCTCATCTCATTACGCTCCATTCTGTTGACATCCTCTACTTTAACGGCCCATGTTTCTGAGGCATACGTCATTGCACTTCTAACACATGAGGCATACACCTTTCCCTTCAGGGGGAGAGGCATTCTTTTCATGGTCAGGATTGGCGTCAATTCTCTGAACTTCCCCCAGCCACACCTAATTCTAGCAACAGTGGCAGCCTCGGCCCCACCACCGGCAGAGATGGTATCTCCTAGGTAACAAAACTTGTTCACCAGCTCCAAAGACTCATTTCCAAAATTCACAGCCACAGGATCATCACTTAACACAAGCTCGCCTTTGCACACTACGCACTCAAATTTCTCTATTTCTGACTTATCCTTCGGCAGGGGCCCCTTTATTCTACTACAGCGCTTACTCCCATGGTGTACCCAACATCGACAGATGCTACATTGAATTGAGTTAACGCCCACTCCCTTTCCACACACTGCACATGGGTATGCACCGCTCTTTTCCACATTGCCTCGTCTCAAACTACAATGCATAACCTTGGTTTTGTTAATATTGACTCTTAAACCCTTGCTCGCCATGCCCTCTCTCCACTTTCTGAATTTGGCCTCAGCATCCTGCATACTGTCAGCTATTAGGACTAAATCGTCTGCATAAAACAGTTCCAACGGGAGTCCGCCTCTAAAAACTCTAGACAGCGCCTCCAAGACCATAATAAAGAGGAGGGGGCTTAACACTGAACCCTGATGGACTCCAACACGGACTGCGAATTCATCACTCAGTACACCTTCCGCCCTCACCGAACTTCGCGAATCCTCATACATCTTCATTATCACACGCACCAGCCACTCTTCCACACCAAGTTTCCTCATAGCCCACTGTACAACATCTCTAGGTACCCTATCAAAGGCCTTCTCCAGGTCCACAAACACAAAGTAAAGATCCCTGCCTTTTAGTAGGTATCTTTCCTGTATCTGCCTGACTATGAAGATAGCATCGGTTGTACCACGTCCTGGCATAAAACCAAACTGCATATCATCAATAGAGATGCTTGCCTGATCAAACCCTTAAGGACTCTCTCACAGACCTTCATGATTTGGTCAAGCATTTTCAGGCCCCTATAATTTCCTCTATCTAGCGCATCCCCTTTTCCTTTGTATATATTTACTATTACACTTTTGAGCCAATCCTCTGGGATTTTCTCATCTTTAATAATGGTGTTTATCAACTCAGTGACTAAGTTTACACCAATCTCCCCTGAGGCTTTTATCATCTCAGCGACAATGTCGGAGCAACCTGGAGCTTTACCGTCCTTCATTTTATTGATTGCGTCGCTCACTACAGCTGGTGCTATCAAAGGAGGGGGCCCAGATATTGGTTTTTCGATACTAAGCTGTTCCTTATCCCATTCAAACTCTACATTTAGCAATCGTTCATAGTGTACCTTCCATGCTTCTCTGATTTCATTTTCTGCATACACAATCTTCCCATTATCATCTCTAACACACTGTTCACCTATAATATCCCTACTGTCATTTTTAACTCGCCTAGCTAGGTTGAAGATCCCATTGGGATTGTCAGTGTTACACACTTGTTCGAGGACCAGGTCCTTAATGCGATTTTTAGCATTGTAAATAACTCTTTTGGCAGTTCGTTTAGCTGCCTGGTATTCCTCCCTGCTGCCTCCAGTAAGAAACAGTAAGGGTGTGAAAGATAAGAATGCTAGCCGAGAAGCAAGAGAGAGTCGAAAGATGGAGGGAGTACTTCAGTGAGTTGCTAAATGTAAGGAATGAAGAGCCAGCAAACATAGCTGGATATGGTATGGGAGGGAGAAGAAAAGAAGTAGTGGAGGAGGAGGTGGAGGTGGGGATCAGGAGGTCAGAAGTGTGGGAAGCCATGAAAAGAGTGAAGTTGGGGAAAGCACCAGGAACAGATGGAGTGTGTGGGGAAATGTTGAGGTATGGTGGTGAGATAGTGATAGAATGGGTATGGAAAATGTGCAAACTAGCATGGGAGAAGGGGAGTGCACCCGATGACTGGAAGACTGGCATAATAGTCCCCCTATATAAGGGCAAAGGGGAAAGAGGAGTGTGTGGTAACCACCGAGGAATATGTCTTCTAAGCATAGTAGGGAAGGTATACAGTAGGGTAGTGATTGAGAGAGTGAGAGTGAGAACGGAGAAATGGATAGGCGACGAGCAGGGAGGTTTTAGGAAGGGAAGAGGATGTGTAGATCAGATTTTTACCCTGAATTGTGTTGTGGAGAAGTATCTGGAGAAGAAACAAAAGGTGTATGTTGCCTTTATGGACTTGGAGAAGGCCTATGACAGAGTGGATAGAGAAGGTTTGTAGAAAGTACTTAGAATATACGGAGTAGAGGGCAAGTTGCTGAAAGCAGTGAAGAGCATGTATGAGGGTGCAAAGGCGGCAGTACGTGTGGAGAGTGAGCAGAGCGAGTCCTTTGACCTGAATGTTGGTTTGAAACAGGGGTGTGTGATGTCCCCGTGGTTGTTTACTGTATATATGGATGGAGTTATGAAAGAAATACTATCAAGAGCAGTGGATGTTGGTGTATCGCTGAAAAGGGAGGGAATTGAGTGGAAGCTACCTATACTGCTGTTTGCGGATGATACAGTTCTGATGAGTGATAATGAATGGGAGTTGCAGGGTCTGGTAAATGAGTTTGGAACAGTGTGCGAAAAACGGAATTTGAAGGTAAATACGGGGAAGAGCAAGGTTATGGTCTTCGAAAGGGGTGAAGTCACAGAGTGTGAGGTGAAGCTGAACGGTCAGGCTATGGAGATCGTCAACTCTTTTAAGTATCTGGGCAGTGTGTTGAGTAAAGATGGGACTATGGATGAAGAGGTGCGGGAGAGGGTACAACAGGGGAAAAGGGTTGTAGGAACGCTAAAAGCAGTAACAAGAAATAGGGTGGTCAGTATGGAAGTGAAGAAGTCCTTGCATGACAGTGTGGTAATCCCGACACTGACTTACGGAAGCGAAGCATGGACTTTGGTTGAGAGACTCAGACCAAGAGTGAGAGCAGTGGAAATGAATTACTTAAGGAGTGCGTGCGGAGTTACATGGAGGGATAGACAGACTAATGAGGAAGTAAGAAGAAGGAGGTGTGGTGTGGAGGTAGATGTGCTGGAAAGTGTGAAAAGGAACAACTTGAGATGGTTCGGCCATATGGAACGTATGGAAAGCGAGAGAATGACTAAGAGGGTGTACGAGAGCGAGGTGGAGGGACAGAGAGGGAGAGGTAGACCGAATATGAGGTGGAAGGATGGAGTGAGGAACTACATGAACGAAGGCGGTGCTGGTTGGGGGGTGGGGCGTCGACTGACTGGGGACAGAGGTGCATGGGGGCGGTTCGTTCGTGGCCACCCCTTCGGGGATCACGGCGTCAGGCAATAGCTAGATAGATAGACTTTGTCTTTATAATTAAACCATATCCCTTCATATCTATATCCTGCTTCTGTATTCTACTGGTTGTTAGTCTTTCTTCAAATCCTAATTTTTTACAAGTACAGTACTGTACAGTAACCTTACAATTATTTGTACGAGTATTTATGGGTTGGCTTAATGATTTCTTGCGTTTATGTAAGCTTATTGCAAATGTATTATGAACAAAATAATTGCTCTACCAAAAATACCTATACTGTATGCTATATTGACTGTCAATTACATATCCATTGTTGTATTCATGCCTCTGTTTTGTGTTACAGTGGTGGATGAGGGTACGCCCCCCGCTATGAGGAGCTGGCCAAGATGATCAAGGCCAAGGTTCCTCAGGCGGACGTCACCGGCTTCGTCGGTCGCCGGAGTAAGTTATATACAGTACCGGTACCCTTCCCCTACGCCTCTATAACTACCTTCATATTGCACTAGGGGGTGATGCCACTACCACTCAACAGGTTCTATTTGATCTATCTATCTATCTATTGCCTGACGCCGCGATCCCCGAAGGGGTGGCCACGAACGAACTGCCCCCATGCACCTCTGTCCCCAGTCAGTCGACGCCCCTCCCCCCAGCCAGCACCGCCTTCGTTCATGTACTTCCTCACTCCATCCTTCCACCTCTCATTCGGTCTACCTCTCCCTCTCTGTCCCTCCACCTCGCTCTCGTACACCCTCTTAGTCATTCTCTCGCTTTCCATACGTTCCATATGGCCGAACCATCTCAAGTTGTTCCTTTTCACACTTTCCAGCACATCTACCTCCACACCACACCTCCTTCTTACTTCCTCATTAGTCTGTCTATCCCTCCATGTAACTCCGCACGCACTTCTTAAGTAATTAATTTCCACTGCTCTCACTCTTGGTCTGAGTCTCTCAACCAACGTCCATGCTTCGCTTCTGTAAGTCAGTGTCGGGATTACCACACTGTCATGCAAGGACTTCTTCACTTCCATACTGACCACCCTATTTCTTGTTATTGCTTTCAGCGTTCCCACAACCCTCTTCCCCTGTTGTACCCTCTCCCGCACTTCTTCATCCATAGTCCCATCTTTACTCAACACACTGCCCAGATACTTAAAAGAGTTGACGATCTCCATAGCCTGACCGTTCAGCTTCACCTCACACTCTGTGACTTCACCCCTTTCGAAGACCATAACCTTGCTCTTCCCCGCATTTACCTTCAAATTCCGTTTTTCGCACACTGTTCCAAATTCATTTACCAGACCCTGCTACTCCCATTCATTATCACTCATCAGAACAGTATCATCCGCAAACAGCAGTATAGGTAGCTTCCACTCAATTCCCTCCCTTTTCAGCGATACACCAACATCCACTGCTCTTGATAGTATTTCATTCATGACTCCATCCATATATACAGTAAACAACCACGGGGACATCACACACCCCTGTTTCAAACCAACATTCAGGTCAAAGAACTCGCTCTGCTCACTCTCCACACGTACTGCCGCCTTTGCACCCTCATGCATGCTCTTCACTGCTTTCAGCAACTTGCCATCTACTCCGTATATTCTAAGTACTTTCCACAAACCTTCTCTATTCACTCTGTCATAGGCCTTCTCCAAGTCCATAAAGGCAACATACAGCTTTTGTTTCTTCTCCAGATATTTCTCCACAACACAATTCAGGGTAAAAATCTGATCTACACATCCTCTTCCCTTCCTAAAACCTCCCTGCTCGTCGCCTATCCATTTCTCCGTTCTCATCTCACTCTCTCAATCACTACCCTACTGTATACCTTCCCTACTACGCTTAGAAGACATATTCCTCGGTGGTTACCACACACTCCTCTTTCCCCTTTGCCCTTATATAGGGGGACTATTATGCCAGTCTTCCAGTCATCGGGTGCACTCCCCTTCTCCCATGCTAGTTTGCACATTTTCCATACCCATTCGATCACTATCTCACCACCATACCTCAACATTTCCCCACACACTCCATCTGTTCCTGGTGCTTTCCCCAACTTCACTCTTTTCATGGCTTCCCACACTTCTGACCTCCTGATCCCCACCTCCTCCTCCACTACTTCTCTTCTTCCCCCTCCCATACCATATTCAGCTATGTTTGCTGGCTCTTCATTCCTTACATTTAGCAACTCATTGAAGTACTCCCTCCATCTTTCGACTCTCTCTTGCTTCTCGGCTAGCATTCTCCCATTCTTATCTTTCACACCCTTACTGTTTCCCTTGCTACCTTCCCTAACTTTCTTGACTTTTTTCCAGAACAGTTTCTTACTCTCCGGAAAAAAAAAAAGGGAGAGCATTGTCCCCAGGTAACTAGCCTCAGGCTTGTAATTAGGGGTGGGGCCTAGGACCCTCAGGACATACCACCAGAGCCAGCCGCAGGGACGCAATCCATGTGCGTACATGGCAGTACGACTGGCCTGATATTATGCACCAACTGGTAGGGCAACCTTCAGGCTCGGGCCCCTGTACTACTGTAGTAGGCAGAGAGTGCCAGTCTGCAAAACACTATGCCCTGTACCATCTAGAACCTCCTGGCCAGGGTGCACACCCAGGGGGCCAGAGCTGGGCCGGAGGTGGGTCCTCCATGCCAACAGGCTGCCATTAGGCAGTATGAATGTACAGGTATGTATATACTGAGGCACATATCCCATAGCTGGGGGTGGCCGACGCGAGACAGAGCCTGTGATGAAGCAAATTTTACATGGGGTGCCTACTCTGACTAGCCCCCAACCACAGTTGTCGGCTGTGGATTGTCTCCCAAGCTTGTATGTTGGTGCGCAGCACCTTAATGAAATCTCCATCTGCCACCCCCAGTGAGGGGGTATAACTTAAAAACTTGGAAGTTTGGCACACCTATTCTGGGACACTCTGATGCTGTACAGTAGTGCAGTCCAGTACTTTGTCAGTAAGGATACTAGCCATGTAATTTTTGTCCAAGCAAATTTCTTACTACTGTATTCATAATTATATTGAAGTAATTCCATTGTTGCTTGATATATCATAAGTAATATACTCCATTATATATACTGTATATATTTAAGTGAGTCAGGTTTTGTAACTTAATTTTAATTAAAGATTTTTTTTTTTTTTTTTTTTTTTTTTGGCTTTAATCTTATTTTTTTAATCATTTGAATATGGTAATAATGTACTAAGTAATCAATTCCAATTATTCTGTGACTTTATCCTACTGTATAAATTTATTTTGTTAAATTAAAATGTAAAACTTGCAAACTAAACAAACCAAAATTGGGACAAGGACAATATAAAGTCAAATTTAATTATCAAAATCGCTATGTGGAAACAACGTTTACTAAAATGAAATCTATGAAATAAAAGAACACAATCCACCACATAGGGTGTACACTACTACATGAGCAAATTAATCTGTTTCCCAAGCAAACTAATCGCACACATAACAACGCACTATCGTCACGTTCAAGGAATTAGTCAAATTTGGGAAGTCCGGGACGTTCTGGTAAATTTTACTAAACTCTGCATGAATAAAGAAACTACATGTTAAATGTCAAAATATTCATTTAAAATCAAATTTGCAACATGACAAGACATAACAATAGTACAAAATAAATACAGTAAATAAATATCTAATAAAATAATATATAAAATACAGTACAGCACTCACTAACGATAGTGCTATCGGGTAGGTACCTGTAAGCATAGCATGCCTCAAGTGACCCCTATCAATAACTACTCTACAATTAACCTACATTTATCGCACAAATAAACTAAGGAAATCGCAAAAGCAAGCAATTGATACTATCGACAATGAATACATATAATATAAAGACAAATAATTGCAAAATATGAAGTAACAACAGATTTAAACAAAGAGTACTCTTTTAACAAGAACAATCAATTTAAAAGAATCATCAATATTAATATTAGAAAAAGAAAAAGATAAACAATAAATACAGACAAAAAGTAAGCAGAGGTTATACAAGAAACTTCAAGTTAAAAATGCTTGATTAAAATTATTGATGTCAAATTTTAGAATACAGTCACAATAATTGACCCTAAAAAGATTAAATTTATGGAACAATTTACTTAATTTAGAACAAGATTATATACCAAAGATATATTAAATAAGTGAAGTACCACCATTAGGTGAACTGAGCTTATGCTTGCAAGCATGTCCGTTGGCATTTAAATAATGATAATTAATTTATGCCTGTTATTCAGTGCATTGTGATCTAAAAGTCTGTCGATGCTTAATGAATTTGCTTTTGTGTGAGAACAAAAATAGCAATGCTCTTTTGTTTGATATTTATGTTTGGTACTAGTAGATAGGATCGGTTGCTCACATGTAGTGGGAATTTAATTTGGAATGACAGTATCCTAATACTAATACACAGTGTTTAATACAAGAAATAAATAATTGTAGCTCATATAATTGCTTACACTTTCTAATTATACTTTCTTCACTTACAAGCTTCATTTGAAGTTTCTGTGGATGAAACTGTGGTACATTCAAAGCTTTCCACTATGGCCTTTCCTGATTTCGACGAGGTAGCTGAAATCACATCTGAGGTGGTGGGTGGAAATCCTGTACGTCAGGTTTCTAAGACTCACTCAGACGGCTGCTTGATTATGTAGAACAGGTGAATCTCAGTCTCTGATGTGCTTGTGGACAGTCCATGTTGTGTAGCCACCCTTTGTACCACTATTAGTCTGTTTCAGATAGTATCAAGTGTTGTTTATGCATCTGGTAGTTAACCCTGTCTTCATATTGATCCAAAGTTCATGATAGACTAGGTTTATGTAGACCAATGCTGCTTATTGTAGTATCACCATTGGACAAACATTTGTTATACTTTTATCCAAACAGCTCTCCAAAGTTTTTGGAGAGTGGGAAAATAGGGATATGAAAATGTTTTTCACTGTTTGATATTACAAAATGTGTTGCAAAACACTTTACTTGATGCATAAAGAACACATATAATGTAACTTTCTGAAATGGGTCCCTTACCTCTGCAATGTGTCTGTTGTGCTATGTTTGTTTCTACCCTAACACTTTACTTGATGCATAAAGAACACATATAATGTCACTTCGTGAAATGAGTCCCTCACCTATGCAATGTGTCTATTGTGCTATGTTTGTTTCTACCCTTCTTTATAATGTGTGTTGATTTGTTCTTCCTTTATTGTATTCCTCTTAATTTGTTATATTTTCTATCTTTCTCAGTCTAATCCTAGTATTGTACTGTACAGTATTTGTTTTATAAGAAGGAATATTTTCTGCTGTTGGTTCACTATTTACTGCTTCTCCATGCATGATCATTGCATTCAGTAGCCTGAAAATCCATTTTTGTTGTTCACTTGCTTTGGTGGTGTTGCTTAAGAAATGTGTTATTGGAGGTTTGTATATTACTCAATTTAATTTAACCCGAACAGCATCAGGTGCGTAAATTCTATGTACCTCAAGTTTTGTGCATTGAGCATCAGGTGCGTAGAATATGCAGCTGGCTTCACATACAAATAAATTCAGTTTTACGCCAAATCTGGGCCGCGAGTATGGTACGATACGATGGGTGTTGCCACATGTATAGATGCTATAGCCATCGTGTTTAGACCAGACAATGAGCATACATGCCTACAGTATGTGGGAATACTATGAGCTCAACCGTGGGATTATAGCGAGTGGATCGTGGTGTGGTGTTGGGTGGGTATTGGGGGTCGGGTGGGAGGAAGGAAGGATGGAGATGAAAACATGAAAAGAAAGAATAAATTAATATGAGGGAGATTGGAAAGATAAAAAAGAATATATGAGAGGGAGATTGGTAAGGAAGAAAGGAAAAAAAATATAGAGAAGAGAAAAACAGTGGAGAAGAAGGAAATTGGGAAGGAAGGTTAAATATAGGGGAAGAATAGAGTGAGGTCTGCTTACCAGTAGGTGTGAAGATAGAAGTGAAGAAAGGGAGTAAAAATCATAGATATGCAAATAATGGGCGTGCCTAACCAGGCTCACAGACTATGGGTAATAATAATAATGATAATTATAATCTGGTCTTCTATTTCTCGCAAGCGCCAGTTCTTCCAGAGGAATTCAGTACCGCTTATAACACATTGCACCACAATCAAGAGAAGTGTGGTGCAGTTCACCTGTAGTTCAAGCAACATATCTCTGCTTGCCAGGGTCCAGATAGTATAATATTTTCACTTTTCTATGGTTTTAGAACATGCACATTACATTTACAGAATATAAAGAAAATTAAAATAGCCCGACTCCAGCAAAATCACAGCTGGCTATAGCTCGTGTTAAAGGCGGTATTGCACGGGATCTTGTATCTTCAATTTTCCATGTTCAACATACTATCTGCAACACTTCTGGGACTTTTTGTGCTGGTATTGGAAACTAGACGAGCTAAATTAATTTAGGTGACCGAATTAATTTTAACTCCCCTGCTCGGAGTTGTATTTACGCACAAAATGACCCACCTGGGCATATTTGACGAAGATGCGCCCAAGATTATATATAATTTATCTCTGTAACTATCTATCTATTGCCTGACGTCGTGATCCCCGAAGGGGTGGCCACGAACGAACCGCCCCCATGCACCTCTGTCCCCAGTCAGTCGACGCCCCTCCTCCCAACCAGCACCGCCTTCATCCATATACTTCCTCACTCCATCCTTCCACCTCTCTTATGGGTGGGGGAGAGGGGGATGTAAGGAAAGGTTTGTGGGGGTGCAGGAAGGTCTGGGGATGGATCCTAGTTATCAATAGTCCGCTAAGGCCAATATGGGCTGCATAAAGTTTGATTGCACGGCACGAAAACTCAAAACATGTATGCGCGTCACCTGGGGTTGTGACACAGAACCTCGCTGATTCATATACGCATCACCCAAGTTGCGGGGACCTTAATAAACCCTTAAAGATCGGGGTCGGACTTAAGTCCGGTTCCAATTTGCAGCAAGTTAGGAGCATTATTAAGGCTTTTAAAGGGTTAAAATCGAGTGCAAATGGCCGGGAGCCGGGCCAGACAGCTGACTCCCAGTGCTTACCGCCGCCCATTAACTCATGTTCCCTGTGTTCTCGAGAGGCCGGCAGTGTAGCCAGTAGTGAGCATAGCTGGGAAAAATATGCCGCTATACGCTAAACTCCCATGTTACTGGTATCACTGTATGAGAACCATGAGTGCTACATAGCTCGTTCTGGTCTCATTTTGAAGCTTTTAGCGCCTAGTTTTTTGCTAAATACATTTTATTTCATGCAGATACTTGATTTATCATGCAGGAGGGCCTGAATATGCCCAAATAAGCCCAAAACTCCCCGCTAGACAAGGGTTAATGTACTTTACCTGTGTTGATAATTTAAGTTGAGGGTAAATGCACTAGTCATATTGGCTTTTATTAGGTGCACCATTTTCCACTTGTAACACTATTCAGGTTAATATTGTTTGCTACTGTATTTACATACCTGTATAGAAGTTGACTACAGTATTACCTTTTCAATATTGGTAATTAGTGAATATTAATACTGTAATTATGGTATACTGTATCATCTCATTGCTATTGTGGATATGCGCATGAACCATAATTAATGCATTGTGAAATATAATATTCTTTGCATTTCCAATTGGCCAAATATTTGCATGATTTTTTTTTGTTTTACAATTACTGTCCTGTACTATTTATCACCTTTACATTATTATTTAATAGGTAAGTGTAAGATGTAATGATTGGCTGGTCCTATAAATATGTGTTATGGTGTCTGAATTTCATGTTACCCAAGATTCCTGGTGCCTAATTTTAGGTGCTGAACTTAACGGTACACACATTTCTGGTGGTGAGCATTCATACTTTCTTATATAGAAGGCATATTGGAGGTTATGTGCAGAAGAGTCTGAGGTGCTTCGAGACCATTAACAGCATGTGATTAGATGGAGACATTGAAGAGATCCATGTAAATGAACATAGATGTACTTTCTACCCTCTCTGGGCTTAACACTAATAAGGCGTACGGTCCGGACGGTGTCCCTCCTATTGTTCTCAAAAACTGTGCTTCCGTGCAGACTCCCTGCCTAGGCAAACTCTTTCGTCTCTGTCCATCCTCTAACGTCTTCCCTTCATGCTGGAAGTTTGCTCACATTCAACCTGTCCCAAAGAAGGGTGACCGCTCTCAACCCTCCAACTATCGTCCAATTGCTCTTATCTCTTGTCTTTCTAAAGTTTTTGAAACTATTCTTGCTTCCAAATTTCTTAAGCATTTCTCTTCTCATAATCTGCTCTCAGATCGCCAGTATGGCTTCCTTAAGGGTCGCTCTACTGGTGATCTTCTTTCATATCTTACTAACTCTTGGTCATCCTCCTTTCGGGACTTCGGTGAGACTTTTTCTATTGCACTAGACATATCGAAAGCCTTCGATAGAGTCTGGCATAAATCTTTAATTTCTAAACTACCCTCCTTCGGTTTCTATCCCTCCATCTGTGCCTTTGTCTCTAATTTCCTTTCCGGCCGTTCCATAGCCGCGGTTGTGGACGGCCATTGTTCACTTCCTCACCCTATAAACTCCGGTGTTCCTCAGGGCTCTGTCCTATCTCCTATTCTCTTTCTAATTTTTATAAATGATCTCCTTAACTGTACCTTAATTCCCATCCATTCATACGCAGACGACTCAACCTTACACTACTCCATTAGTTTTTCAGAACGCCCCAGCCAGCAATCCCTCAACGACAAACGTAATGAAGCCATAGAACTCTTAAATTCTGATCTAAATACTATTTCCAATTGGGGCAGAGAAAACCTTGTTAACTTTAATGCTTCCAAAACCCAATTTCTCCATCTATCTACCCGTCAGGATCTCCCAGCGGACTATCCCTTATTCTTCAACAATACAAAAATCAACCCTTCATCTTCTCTCAATATTCTTGGTGTCTCTTTTTCTTCTGCTCTCATTTGGAAGGACCATATTACCAGTCTTGCTAAGGCAGCCTCCCAGAAGCTGGGTGTGCTCAACCGCCTTAGGGGGTTCTTTTCCCCTGCACAGCTTCTTGCTCTGTACAGGGGCATAGTGCGCCCTTGTATTGAGTATTGTTCACATGTGTGGGGAGGTTCCTCTCACACCGCTCTCCTAGACAAAGTTGAAAGGAAGGCCTTTCGTATCATTAACTCCCGTCCACTCACCAACTCTCTGCAATCTCTCTCTCTCCGCCGCAATGTTGCATCTCTCTCGCTATTCTATCGCTACTATAATAATCAGTGTTCCTCAGAGCTATCCCAGTGCATACCACCTCCTTTACGTAGGGCACATGGTACCCGTCTTGCAACTCAATCCCACCCTACTCTGTGCAACTCTCCAACCCAAGAGTGAAACTTTACTCTCAAACTTTCTTCTACTCAACAGCTGAGCTCTGGAACTCTCTCCCAGAATCAGTCTTTCCCTCTTCCTATGACTTAAATTGCTTCAAACTACGTGTGTCCAGGCATTTTGGCTCGAACGTCCCGTGATTTTGGCCCTGTCACTCTTTCAACTATGGGGGGGGCACTCGCTATAGGCAGTTATGCCTTTTGCCTCCCTCAATCACATAGAAAAAAAAAAAAAAAAAAAAAAAAGGGGAAAAATTCTTAAGTCTTGGCTGTCATAGGAAGACCTGGGACAAGCTTTTTAGAATTTATCTTAGGGATAGTCTTAAAAGGAGAATTTAGATAGGATCATGCATTGTGGAAAGCAGCCATTAGGTAAATTATTGTAAAATGATGAGCCAGGAAACTAGTTTCAGAAAAGTGGAAGGGACAACTAATTTAATTTTAACTCACGAGGTCAGCTATCCTCATTATCATAAATTAAAGTGTACAATATACCCATGTGCAATATTAGTAGTCCGAGTTTCATATAAATATAAATTTAAATAAATTAGTGTTTTGGATGGTGGTGAGGAGAGGCATTGGGGTACCCATAAAATATCAATCTGTCAAAGAGTTTTAGGAGTCGGGTCACTGGCCATTATTTTGTTTCTCAGTACCTCTGGTTAGCACTCCATGCTGTGAAAGCAGTTACAAAGATGGACAAATATTTGAAGAGAGGTATGAGTAATTGTATGAGCAGCATAAGCTAAATAATGAAGTGTAGAAATAATGGCAAGCTATCGAATAATGCACTTTGAAATTGAAAATCAAGATGGATGGCCGTACACTATTTACGAACAGACCTTTTTACCGTTATGGTTGGTACCATTAGTGTTGCCGTATGGATTGAGCTGCTAATGCGTATTTATTTATGATTAACGAGACCAAAAATTAATAATTGTATTGATAGATACATAAGGATAGACAAATTTTACACTCATGTGATATAAATATAAAATCCTGCCTTCACATTACAGTACTTCATCATGTACAAATATGTCAGGGTAAGATAGATCAAGGCAATATAAAAACAGATTCAAATTCCACGGTCTAATTCCTTTATCACTACCACGAGAGAGAGGTGACAGGGCTTGCCATAAACTTTCCAAGCTTAAAATATCTTACATGGCTATGTTTACTATTTTAGATCAAAATTTATGGCAAACCAAGACAACTGTGAAGTATCGATGATGCTTGAACATGCTTTAGACAGTGATAAAATGGAATAAGATATTTCATGAGCTATGCCCTTTAAAGATTGCCCTGGACTCCAGAGAACAATCAGGCCTTTTGTGACATATTCTGAGAGTAAGATTGTCAGGCTTCAGAAGGAATGAAAATAGATACAAAATTAACAAGGCCCAGACACAAAGAAGTTATGATCTAGTGTCTTAATATTTTCAAGACATAAAAGCTTGTTACTTGCTTACAATTTCATATTCTGACCGTACTCTGAAAAATAGGCATATACTGTACAGTATACAGTAAGTTAATAGTCTAAGACCGTTTCAAGTATTGTGGGTATAGTACAATAATTATTACAATGCGTGCTGCTAAGATGACAACATTCATAGGAAGATGTGATAATATAAATGCTGAGTATTTAAGCCTAAAGCAAACTGATTCACCTCCTAAATATATAGTAGGTTCAAATGTATCTTAATAGGCCAAGTGGATATCAATCCTTCCCTTACCTGGTAATTTTATCATTGGTTTGGGCTCAGCATACATTAGAGTAAGAGAGAGGAATGGGAACTTGTAAATTCAATGCCAACCACACAGTGGTTCAGATTTTATTAGTTTGGCTAGATTGACTTAGCTTAAGAGTTCAATTCAGTTTCAAATTACATATAGGCAGAGAGGGAGAGGCAGACTGAGGCTGAGAGGGAGGTGGAGGGATAGAGTTATGAGTGAAAGTGGTGTTGGGTGGAAGGGGAACCAGCTGACTGATGACAATGCATGGAGGCGATTCATTTGTGGTCAACCCTGTTATCAAGGCGTCTGGCAATAAATAGATAGATAGAACATTAGAAGAATTATGCTTCATTATACTATTATGTTATAGTTAGCTAATGACAGCCAATCTTACTGTTACCCAACCCTATTTTGTAATATACTTTCAAGGTTAGTTTAGCTTGAGTATGCTTTTTTGTAGTGTTCATGGCACAATAATTCTAGGATAGTTTAGCTTAAGTATGCCATTATTGTAATGTACGTGGCACATCTATTCTAGGTTCATTTGAGGTGACAGTGAATGACACCTTGATGTACTCCAAGCTGGAGCGCGGAGGTTTCCCAGACTTTGACGAAGTGGTGGAGAACGTTGCTGCTGTGGGCGGTGGCAACAGTGTCAAACCAGTGGAGAAAGTCCAGAAGTCCTCTTGCACTATCATTTAGATGCACTGTAGGTGGCTGATCACAAAGATGTTTATACTGGTACTTGTTAATGATTCAGACCATCTATGAGGAATATATTTAGTTTGCATCACTAATTTTTTTTTACATTTTGCCTTTCTTTGGGTGGCTCATCACCAAGATCTCTGTTAATTAATGAAGAACAATTTGTAGGAGGAATACATTCAGGTTGTTATAACAAAGTCACTTGCTTGTTTATACAGTTCTAAATAGATATATTTGTGATTTTAAAATACCGGTAGCTAGTCATTTACAAATTTCTGTATCCAAGATCTATGAGTATCAGCCAGCTGGTCAATAAAAAGCCGGGTTATGAGGGAGGTGGGAATGTGGTGTGCAGTGAACGCTTGTGAAGGGATTTGTATAAACACAGTAGTGGGACTTATCCTGGAAGTTACTGTTTGATTGCTCACTGTATTTCTACCTTTTACATGACCCTTTAAAATGGAAGTTTTTGTATGATTAACCTTCTTGGTATTTGGCACATTCATACTTCGGCCACATGAGTATGGAGAGTATTTAATATATGTAGTATACACTTTTCTCTTGCCCAGGGGGTTAGAAGGTTAGCGATAGAGGAAATATAAGAATACAGTATGCCCATGTCTACTGCATGTCTTAAGATGCGACTAGGCAAAGGGGACAGGTTTCTTGGAGCGGGTAAAACATATGTGGTGGCATTTATCTGGTCTGAAGGTCATCTGCCACTTGGCTTCCCAGTCTTCAAGGGCAGTCAAGTCGTCTTGAAGTTGAAGGCAATTGTCCCTATCAACTATTGGTCGGTATACTAAACAATCGTCTGCAAAAAGTCTAGTAGTAGAAGTTAAAGATGATGGAAGGTCATCGATGTATGAGAGAAAGAAGGGGACTAAGGACGGTGCCTTGGGGTACCCCCGAAGTTACAGGAACAGAAGATGAGTGGGAGCCATTAAGAACAACGCGCTGTTCTCGATTGGTTAGGAAAGTCTTAATCCAGTGACTTAAGTGGTCCTCGGATTCCATAGTAATCCAGAACCCATGGATGCTAGCCGTGTACAGTGACTTGACTCTCAATTCGCGGTGACCATCATATGAGGAGAGAGAGAAAATTGGCCATCTGTATGGTGCCCGTCATATAACGGACGCCATTTTGAAGCTATTATGAGCGATGAGAGAGAGACCGGGCGTTGTAGGGACGATAGGCGGCCTTCAACCACTCGCCACGGTCCCGTGGCGTACATTGAAGTCCTACACACTCGTCTCTCACTCGCGGGCTCTCTCTCACACACCTAAAACTGCAAAATTGCCAATGAATTACCGATGTTTCCCTTCGGTTGCACGATCATTGCAAGATAACCAGATGTACAAGGATGATTCAGGTGTCATTGGAAAGCGTTATCATCGTCCTTTCATGGATATATATATAATTGTATTATGCTCTGGCTCTTGCTTATGCATTAAAAAGAGCATGTTATGAAGGTATTTTTCGGTAAATATAGCCGCCTGGCGCTACGGTGATATACACACGACCCTCCGCTCCTTGAGAGTTAAAGTCCGTTTATGCTTCGGCTAACCAATCCATTGAAACCTAGTTCTTCAATGGCATCTAATATACTGTACAGTAATTAGCCTGTCTTTAGATAATATATACAGCCTGGTAATCATGTTTTGAAAAATTAATAAATCTCTGATCTGGAAACAGATTCACTTGCTCATGTAGTGATGTACATTCTGTGGTGGTTTTGTTCTTTTATTTCAAAATTTTATTTTACTAAAGTGTTATTTCCACATAGCAATTTTGGTAAGTTCTTTTTGTCTTTATATTGTGTTTGTCTCTGTTGTGGTTTTGTTTGTTTTGAAAGTTTTACATAATTTCTTTTAACCCTTTCCCTGCGGGTCACGTTCCGGAACGCCATGGCAATTTACAGCAATTTCCAGGCTTTAAAAGCCGTAGAAATGGAGTGTCAGTGGGCGGAAGCGTGAGGAACCTCCGTCCGACCCTTAGAGCAGCCAGCCGCTCTCTGACTAAGTCTCTGGTCTCGCGCGGCTGTCTCAACAGTGTTGCCGAGCGAGCAAGAGCTAATAATTAGCGAGTTTTCCCAAATGTTTATGGCAACGCTGCGGGTGGGTGAACCCCGCCACCTATGAAGCTCGTTCTGGTGTCATTTTGAAGCTATTTTCGCCTAGTTTTCGGCAGAATACAGTTCATTTCATGCAGATACTTGATTAACCCTCTCACCACGGAAGGGCTCTTGAACGCCCATAAAAAAGCATATAACAGGTACCCGGATGGTCTCTTGAACGCCCAGTGGTTGAAAGCCTGTGAGCTTCGTGTGCGAGGCGTCGGTCCGACGCATGTAAACAACAGCCGGCTGGACCGTCGCCCCGCATCTCCGGCCACAAGAAGGAGAGCGTCGCTTGTTCGTGTGTGCCTGTATGTTGTTGTTAAGTATCGAAAAGTGGTGTAAAGTGGCTGTTTTGGCCATAAAGTTATCTCCAATGAAATCATCATCACAGCTCAACCAGTTGACTTAGAGAGCTCTACTTAATGCCATTCTACAGGTAAATAACACAGCTACGCTTGGGGATGCGCGGGAATGCGGGAAGCAGTCTGATTAACGAATATACGGTAGCCTAGCCTAGACGTTTTTCGGCCAAAACACCCGGGTTTCGAGGAATATATATATAATACATAGCCGGGGCTGGAGGGTTAATCATTCAGGAGTGCCTGAATATGCGCTAAATAGCTCAAATAAGCCCGCAACGTAAGTGTTTACGACCGGCAAACATAGTTATAGTAAGATTTATTGGGGAAAATCACTAGTGGAACCTATTTAATTTAAAATGTACTGTATACTGTATTCAGTTTCTTTCAAGATTTTTTTTAATTCCATCCACTCGCTAAGGTTGGTACAGGCAACCCCTAGTTTAGGAACGGGTTGCGTTCCTCAATAATTTGGCACAGTCTAGCAATCTGTGGCAACTATTCACTAAAAGTCCCTGATTATCAGGGCACCCTCCCTAGCCCAGCTCTTGCATCATTAACTGTTCGTAAAGCAAAATATATTATATTAAATGATACTGGTACTATTCTATAAGGTTACTAAATATACAGTAGAATGAAAAATAATACATAATTTTAATACAAAACTTCATAATTGTACTAATTATACAGTAGAATGAAAAATAATACAGTACATTATTTTAATACAAAACTTCATAATTACTGTACATACAAATATAATCAATAAAATCAATTATATTACAGGCCTCTTAACCCTATCTGGTGCAAGGCTGATCATTTTGGACCGGCCCTGTTTCACTCCATTAGTTTGGAAATTTCAAGATATTTCACCTCATTAGTTTGGCAATTGTAAGATACTTCACTTAACCCCTTCAGCACGATGACATAATTTTCATCTTATTCTGGTTACACCTTGGGGGTAAGGGATTAGAATATGCCCCACGTGCCTTCTACGTGTCGTAAGAAGCGACTAAAGAGGTTGGGTCGGTGGGATTGCGACCCCAACCCGTGAAAAATACTTAAGCAATGAAAAACGAACGAACAGCCTCGGTTGGGGGCGGTTCGTTCGTGGCCATCCCTTCGGGGATCACGGCGTCAGGCAATAGATAGATAAATAGGACTCAAAGGGCTAAATTTAATCTCCATAAACACTGAATAACATATATACATGTTGTTGTTGCTGTTCCCCAAGCTGCCTGGCCGAACAGCCCCAAGGCCCCGAGCAAGGCCAAGGCCATAACCGAGCGCCCCCCACAGAACCCTCCCTGCCGACCACAATAAAGCCCGAGTGACCGAAGCCACTCCATGGCGGGGAGCCGAGGAGGGCGAGGAAACGCCCGGGAAACCAAAGCCCCACCCAGGGCCCTGTGCCCCTCAGCAATTATGAAGAGAAAGTTGAGGGGCAAAGGAAAAATGTGACGCTTTGGCTTCCAATCTTGGTAGATTGGGAGGTCAATCCACGGAAGAGACGCCGTCACTGGAGATCTAGAAAATATATAAGTAAAAGGAACAGTCAGAGTAAGCTATGGGTATGGCAGAGATCGCTCAGTTCTCACTCTGATAGACCAGCCCATCACCAGGTCATGTATACATGTAGGTCCTTTTTGAACTACTGTACATAAAATCAATTAAATTAAGCCAGAATAAAAAGTAAACTGCATCACCATGTTGAAGGGGTTAAGGTGTCTATTTATTTTTTCTTTCTTGGGGGAACGAGGGTATGTTAGTTTACGTAGAATTTACATAGAAAAATTACTGAAGAAGTCTAATAAGTATTGGCCATTAACTCTGGCCCCTTATTTGTTTCACTTACTATTATCTGTGCATTGGGAATATTCTGGTTTTTGTCTTGAAATATTCCCAAGATTTTGTTTTTTTCTTTTTCCATAATATAATTTTGCTAAATTGTTAATGTGTCATTTCCACAGTAATTTTGATTATTTCTTTTGTCTTTATATTATGCGGTTCATGTTTGGGTCTGTTTGTTTTCTTACAGTTTCTTACAGTAGATCCTCTGGAAAAAGGCAAACTAGGCCTGTGTATCCAGCTCAGTACCAGTACTTGCACTGCTGCGGTCGTTCACGGTGTTGGCGGCGGCGGTGGCAGACGCAATATTTTTACTATTCTGTATTTTTGCTTTATAATCAAACTTAAAATCTTGTCTTCCCCATGCTTTATCAAGATTACTTTCAAACTCCCTTATTGATTCGGAATCGACTACATACTGGGGCAGTGCGTTCCACTCATTTACCACTCTTATCACAAAATGAGTTCTTTGCCTTCTCAAGCCTATTTCTTTCTTTGTAAATTTTCTTAGAGTGTCCTCTCGTTCTTGTTCCCTCCCGCATCAAGAAGATACCTTCACACACATCCTCATCATACTTTCCTGACACTATCTTAAAAGTCTCTATCATATCCCCTCTCTTTCTCCTATATGCCAGTGTCGGAAGCCCCAGTGTCCTCAACCTCTGCTCATAGCCCGCGTTCTTCAACGTTGGTACTAGCTTGCTAGCTCTCCTCTGCACTTTCTCCACTGCTTCTATATCCTTTACCATATAGGGAGCCCACACCTGGTTTCCATATTCCAGGTGCGGCCTAACCAGCGCTGTATAGAGATTCCTGAATATTTCTTCGTTAAGTGACACAAATGTCCTCCTGATCAGCCCTACAATTCTATTGGCTTTGTTTATCTTTATCGCTAAATGTTCTGAGAAATTTAACTTATTGTCTATCACTACTCCTATATCCTTTTCTGCATTCACTTCCTCCATTGCTTCATACATACTGTATCCTACCTTGTCTATCTTGCTTGTCCCAATCCGCATGTACTTGCATTTTTTTGGATGAAAAGGCATTAACCAATGCTCAGACCATCCCTTCATGCCCTCCACATCTCCTTGAAGCAAACCCACATCTTCCTTACTACTCACTCTTCTATACAGCTTAGTGTCATACGCATACAGGTATACCTCACTTCCATTAGTTATAACTTCAGGTAAGTCGTTGATAAATATAACGAACAGTAGTGGTCCCAACACAGATCCCTGAAGAACCCCACTTGTAATTTCCCTCCACCCCGAGCCTATTCCATTCACCAGCACCCTCTGTCTCCGATCTTTCAAGAAGGCTTCTATCCATTTCACACATTTCTCCCCTATATTATAGCTTCTAACTTTCTCTATTAACCTTTTATGTGGGACCTTATCGAAGGCCTTCATAAAATCACAATATACCACGTCTATTACATCACCATTCTCTAGAATTTGCATCCAATCATCTACCACCTTAATTAGCTGTAGTACCGTCGACCTCCCCGGCAAGAATCCGAACTGTCTCCCACTGAAAAGTTGGTTTGATTTCATATGCTCCATTATTCCTTCTCTAATTAAAGTTTCCATTAGTTTACACACAATACTTGTCAAACTGACTGGTCTATCATTTCCTGGGTCATTTCTCTTTCCCTTCTTAAATATAGCTGTTATGTTCGCCTCTCTCCAGTCCATCGGGATTTGTCCTGTAATAAACGATACCTCAAATAACATTTTCAATGGCTCTACTAACTTCTCACCTCCTTCCTTTATGATTCTTGGGTGTATCCCATCCGGTCCCGGGGACTTACTTCTGTTAATTTTTTCTATAGCCCTTCTTATTCTAGCATGGGAAAACTCTATTAGTTCTAGTGCAGGTGCCTGTTTGTTGGGAATATTTGGCACTGCATCATCCGACTCTACTGTTAGTACCCCCCCAAAGTATTTCCCCAGCACCTCTGCTTTCTCCTTATCAGTCTCCGCCCTACTCCCATCATCCAACCCCCCTACCAGCTCCGGGATCCCTACTCTTCTCTTTAACTTTTCCTGAATGTACTTCCAGAATATTTTTGGATTATCCTTCACGTTTCTTGCAATCTCTCTCTCCCTTTCCTTGTCTCCCACCTTATTTTATTGTTTATCTGTCTACGTTCCAAATCCACTACTTTAGCTTCTATACTAGACCCCCTGTTCTTTTTTAACACTTTTAATCTATCCCACAATCGTTTCTTTCTTCTTATCAAAGTCCACAGCTTTCTTTTCATTGGTAATTCGGGGTTCGTTCTTTTCCTCAATTTTGTTTTATCCTTATATTCCCTTACTGGTACACATTTGGATATAATATCCTCCAGTTTGACTCTAAACTTCCTCCACATTCCTTCAGCGTCTTCACCGTTCAAGTATTCCCCCCAGTCAATGTCCAGACACCTCAGCAGCTCATAATCTGCTCTGTCATACATGTATATTTTTGTATTGCTTTTATCATCCCTCTCTGTTTTAATATTGCAACTAAAACTTATACAGGCATGGTCACTACGACCTATAGGGCTATCCACATTGACATGTTCTACTATATCCTCCTCATTGCTAAAAATTAAATCAAGTACACTCCCCTGCTTCCCATCTCTATATCTTGTCATCTCTGTAATATGTTGCGTTAAAAAACAATCTCTTACTTTCTATAAACTTGTTTTGGCAAGTTTTATATTGTAATTAATACACAAGAAAGTATCATTGGAGAAATATGAGTTCATTATGATTAGGCCAGGAATCTTGACCACTAAAGTATAAAAAACAAAAAATACTAAAGTACAGGTAATCAAATAAATCTCTACCATTTGGGAAGATTATGCCAGGAGGTAAGTGTGAAAACTTTACAGCCCACTTGCTCTACACATTTTTGATTTACAGAGGACACAGGTCAAGATTTCTCACTTAATTATTATGGACTATTAGTAACCAACAAAATTGTAAATGTATTTGTTGTTTGGTTATTTTTTAGATATATAAAATTTGTCATATCTTCCACCTAATTAACCCTTTGAGTATTATGATAATATTTTTTCATCCCCAGCTATGGGGTATGTCCCTGAGTATATATGCATACATTTTTTTTCACTACAGTATATTCTTGCTAACATTAGACAATTTTGTCTCCACTTTGGAAGGTCCTCTAGGAATAGGAGTAATATCTCTCAATTATCACCGATACTCCCACAGACTCATCCAAAACATGAATAAAATAGTCTGATTTATGATGTCTGAAATAAACTGATAGAAGTGATCCTGTACACTGCCAGGGTTAATTTTGGTGCCATTTTGGTCCTATCGGAAGGAGGGTCAACTCTTTCAGTAAGATGACGCAATTTGTTTTACCTTTTATTGTGGCTAAAATTAAACTATTTTGTGCCATTTAAGAAGGATCTTTGTTATTTGATGGTTTACCAAGATACTGTATTATATAGCCCTAGAGATAGATTACAGTATAAGCTAAACAAAAATCATTAATGGTAACCAGAAGAAAATGTAAATGTCATGCTAAAATATAATTATAAGCTAAACAAAAAAATCATTAATGGTAACCAGAATAAAACGTAAAGGTCATGCTGAAAGGGTTAAACATCCCCTGCCTCTCATTAGTTATTTCTACTGTAGATCTTTTTGGTTAGATTTCTTTATTCCATTTCGGAAGAGCAAATACCTGCTTACCTAACATTATGTAAGTACAGTAGTTAAGTAAGAATTGTATGTATGTATGTACAGTATAGACTCAGGCCCAATCCCCACTTTTCCTTTCTTTTTTTTTGGGGGGGGGGGCTCGAGACAGCCCGAATAAGGACAACATAACGGAAAACAATGAACACACAAAAACAAAAAACACACAAAAACAAAATACAAATTCACACACATCTAGGTCATCCAGGAGAAGACCCAGAGACCAAAGTCACCAAGAGCCCCCTGACCACCCGGATAGGTTCCGATCTCAGCAGGCAGACATGCAGCGGAGCCGAAACCACAAGTCCGCCCACCATACTTCCCTTCATATAAACCGTCTCCCCGGGCCAGACGCCTGATGGACTATTATCTAGTCCAACTTGCGCCCGACCCCTTCTCCCAAAAGATCACGTGTTAACTTATCTATTCATAAGCATTCTCCATTCATTACTGTTTATTACCACTTCCCTTGCCTGATCTATAGTCATTCCTCTATCATCCAAAGCTTGTCTTACACAGTATCTCCATCTCAATGGGGGTCTTCCTGCCCCTCTATCTCCCCTTGTATCTGACTCACATATTCTCTTTGTAAGCCTTTCAGAATTTATAAAATTAAATTAAACCTATTGGGACTGTTATAAGGAGGGATGTCCAGCAGTTCATTGATAGAAAATAGGTGGTAAGGAATGAAGCAGGTGGGGTTTGAGAGTTAACTATCATTGAACAGTCATTTGTCATGGTTCCTATTTGTGTGATACAGTAATGACGGGTGTACGGATGTTGCAATAACTATATATTTGTTTTCCAACTAGCGATACATTGTCATACCCCCATCTTGATTATTTCGCTATTACGAAGATTGTGCAGCAAAACCTGTTGTCAATTACGAAAACTTGGTATTTATATGATGCAAACGCAGAATAGCTTCATGTTTTTCCATTAAGTATAAAAAAATTGGCAACTAAGGGATTGAGTTTACGATCAGCTGAAAACCAACTAAAGTATAGGGCAAATTATTGCAAATATTCTAGACAAGGGCAGGATAATACAGCTGGCAACATTTTTTAATCGAATGGTCCAGCACAACTGTATGTATGTATATACTCTGGCACATACTGTACATACATACAGTGGTGCTGAACCATTCGATGATTTTTTTTTTTAAAGGGGTTGACTACATAATATATACACTTTAAATTATGATTGGTCAGTTTCAGCCAAGTCTTAATGGCAGTATTCCAAGCAATCCTGTTCTGAGCTGCCTCAGTAAAGTTTTATTAATCTAATTTATATATTTCACTCCCAACACCAATCAATATTTGAAATTAAACTGTAGAACGTAGTCGCACATTTTTCAATTGTCTACCCCTCCGTGTAGCTCCCTCCACATTCACACACTTGCGACTCTTGACTGTACCAAATTCTGAGCATCCCTCCTATTCACATGTCCAAACCAATCAAACCAAGTTAAATTGCCAACAATGGTAAGGCTGTAGCATTCTAACTTATGATGTGAAACACAAGCCAAAAACATATTGCATAGGTACAAGAGAGATAAACCTGTGCATTGTACAGTCGCGGTCATTAATGCGGATATATATATTTTCAAAGATGTCTGGATGAATTGTACCTCCTTATTAAGTCCTTACCAAATATTTACATTACAGAGGTTTGTTTAATCTGTTCGAGGCTTCAAAATGTATGAGAAATAATTACCACGACGTGTAAATCCCCATATGTAACCTATTTACTGTACTGTAATAAGATAACCAAAGAGAGGTAGCTACCTTCTCGTACTCTAATGTATCCCCTAGAAATTTCACAATAAACTCAAACATAAGTACAGTAAAGAGAATGTGTAGGGAAATGTTACACCCTAATTGACTGTTTACACATTCAAAAAATAAAAAAATACTAATCAATTAGATGCATGTCTTTGACAATTGAGCACTCGGCACTTCCATTCAAATTTATATGACCTAAACCAACAAACCCCTCTGCATACTATAATCTACAGTACTTATTTTAACCTAGTGATTTTGCACTAGGTCTATTTGAGCTAAAAAAAAAATATATATATATACTTGGAACAGATTGGTTGATGATACTGTCTGAATAACATCTTTCAGTTGAAAAACAAACAAAGAAATATATTTCACAGTACCATCAGCTAATCACTTGCTCATGTAGTAATGTACACCCTATGTGATGGATTGTGTTCTTTTATTTCATAAATTTTATTTTAGTAAGCATTGTTTCCACATAGCGATTTTGTTTAGTTATTTTGTTTTTATATTGTCTTTGTCCAAGTTTAGGTTTGTTTAGTTTGCAAGTTTTACATTTTAATCAAGTTTGAAATAGAGTTCTTTTGAATAAAATAAACAAGCATATTCACCAGGTTAAAGAAAATAGACTACAATTCCAGACAATAAGGCTAATTAAGTACAGTACTGTATATTGCATCTGTATCTGGAAGAGCACAAATCTGTGTAGAACATTATACAGTACAGTAATCTGTTCAGCTTATCCTGCCAGAAACTGTTGACCCTAACTTGCTAACCCTATATTAGGCAAATTTATTTTAATAGTGGAATATATTGTCAATTAAATACTTCCCTGTCAATCGTCCTGTTATTCTGAAGTTGTCTTGACCTGGCTCCGGATTGGTCATACACGATTGTCTCATGGTTACCTGATGTCATCCCCTCACGACCCTCAACCCCAGTGCACAATGTGCGGCACGTGTTTAACGATTCGCCACGTTTTCACAGAATGTCGTAGGTACTGTATTCCCGTCTCCAATCACTTTATTTTGGCAATTCTGATTTATCTCACATTTTAGCAGATTCTCCATATTTCTCCCTCTACCGTATTTTCTTCTTCTATCTATTGCCTGACGCCGTGATCCCCGAAGGGGTGGCCACGAACGAACCGCCCCCATGCACCTCTGTCCCCAGTCAGTCGACGCCCCTCCCCCCAACCAGCACCGCCTTCGTTCATGTAGTTCCTCACTCCATCCTTCCACCTCATATTCGGTCTACCTCTCCCCCTCTGTCCCTCCACCTCGCTCTCGTACACCCTCTTAGTCATTCTCTCGCTTTCCATACGTTCCATATGGCCGAACCATCTCAAGTTGTTCCTTTTCACACTTTCCAGCACATCTATTTTTCTTTTTGATTTGATTTAATTATTTCTTACTTTCTTCTTCTCCTTTTGATCTAATCCTTCGGGCCAGCCCTATGGGGAGCTCATGTGTCTGGTTAAACTTCTCACAAAAAAAAAAAAAAAAAAAAAAAAAAAAAAAAAAAAAAAAAATAAAAAAAAAAAAAAAAATTGGTAAAGAAAACTATTAAGTTGAGGCAGAGATAGTCGTTTCTCATTTTGCAGTACTGTAGCCTACAGTAGTTTAAGAAATCAGGGGGGGGGGGGGTATTTTTACATTTATGGCCCGTTAAAGATGTACATAGTACATCCACACCAAATGTTACCTGAACTTTTACCTTTAACCCTTTCAGCATGATGACCCCATTTTGTATATTTTCTCTGGTTTGAACCCCTTACGAACGGGGATGTTTGTAACTTCTACTACCTGCCTGGCGGGCATATTTACCCTAAACGAGCTTCATTCCATGCTCTTTTTCATGCTTAAACAAGAGCCAGAGCGTAATACAATTATATATCCGTGAAAGGGCGATAATAGAGCTTTCCAATGACACCTGAATCATCCTTGTACGACCACAGGTTATCCTGTAGCGATCTCGCAACACGAAGGGAAAAACCCTAAAATACGGTAATTTCCTGAGTTTTTTCCTGGTCTTGCGAGGCCGTGGGTGTGGAATGTTGCAGAGGTAGTGTCAGTCGCGGCACTGGGTCCGTGCCGAACGGTCAGAGCCAGCCTATCGTCCTCCCAACGCGTGGACTCTCTCTCAGAGCCGATATTGTGCTCAAAATCCCGTCCAATTAATGTCGGGCACCGCAGGGGTGGCCATGATTCTCTCACATGACATATGTCGGGCCCCACGGCTTGAGTGTTAAGTTTATGAAGATTCTATAGGAGTGAAAGGGTTAATTTTTTGTTTTACCTTTGATTCACAGGTTTTCTAAGCTGGGTAAAATTGTCTGATATTATCCAAAAAGTAAAATTTAAACGCTACTATTATACTGTAGGGGTTAAATTAATGTTCGTTAAAAAAAAATCCTATCTATTGCCTGACGCCATGATCCCCGAAGGGGTGGCCACGAACGAACCGCCCCCCTGCACCTCTGTCCCCAGTCAGTCAACGCCCCTCCTCCCAACCAGCACTGCCTTCATTCATATACTTCCTCACTCCATCCTTCCACCTCTCCCTCTCTGTCCTTCCACCTCGCTCTCGTACACCCTCTTAGTCAATCTCTCGCTTTCCATACGTTCCATATGGCCGAACCATCTCAAGTTGTTCCTTTTCACACTTTCCAGCACATCTACCTCCACACCACACCACCTCCTTACTTCCTCATTCGTCTGTCTATCCCTCCATGTAACTCCGCACGCACTTCTCAAGTAACTCATTTCCACCGCTCTCACTCTTGGCCTGAGTCTCTTCTCGAACGTCCATGCTTTGCTTCCGTAAGTTAGTGTCGTGATTACCACACTGTCATGCAAGGACTTCTTCACTTCCATACTGACCACTCTATTTCTTGTTACTGCTTTCAACGTTCCTACAACCCTCTTCCCCTGTTGCACCCTCTCCCGCACTTCTTCATCCATATTCCCATCTTACTCAACACACTGCCCAGATACTTAAAAGAGTTGACGATCTCCATAGCCTGACCGTTCAACTTCACCTCACACTCTGTGACTTCACCCCTTTCGAAGACCATAACCTTGCTCTTCCCCGCATTTACCTTCAAATTCCGTTTTTCGCACACTGTTCCAAACTCATTTACCAGACCCTGCAACTCCCATTCATTATCGCTCATCAGAACTGTATCATCCGCAAACAGTAATATAGGCAGCTTCCACTCAATTCCCTCCCTTTTCAGCGATACACCAACATCCACTGCTCTTCCTAGTATTTCTTTCATGACTCCATCCATATACAGTAAACAACCATGGGGACATCACACACCCCTGTTTCAACCCAACACTCAGATCAAAGAACTCGCTCTGCTCATTCTCCACACGTACTGCCGCCTTTGCACCCTCATACATGCTCTTCACTGCTTTCAGGAACTTGCCATCTACTCTGTATATTCTAACTACTTTCCACATGCCTTCTCTATCCACTCTGTCATAGGTCTTCTCCAAGTCCATAAAGGCAACATACACCTTTTGTTTCTTCTCCAGATATTTCTCCACAACACAATTCAGGGTAAAAATCTGATCTACACATCCTCTTCCCTTCCTAAAACCTCCCTGCTCGTCGCCTATCCATTTCTCCGTTCTCTCTCTCAATCACTACCCTACTGTATAGCCTACCTTCCCTACTACGCTTAAAAGACATATTCCTCGGTGGTTACCACACACTCCTCTTTCCCCTTTGCCCTTATATACAGTAAGGGGACTATTATGCCAGTCTTCCAGTCATCGGGTGCATTCCCCTTCTCCCATGCTAGTTTGCACATTTTCCATACCCATTCGATCACTATCTCACCACCATACCTCCACATTTCCCCACACACTCCATCTGTTCCTGGTGCTTTCTCCAACTTCACTCTTTTCATGGCTTCCCACACTTCTGACCTGATCCCCACCTTCTCCACTACCTCTCCTCTTCTCCCTCCCACACCCCATCCAACTATGTTTGCTGGCTCTTCATTCCTTACATTTAGCAACTCGTTGAAGTACTCCCTCCATCTTTCGACTCTCTCTTGCTTCTCGGCTAGCATTCTCCCATTCTTATCTTTCACACTCTTACTGTTTCCCTTGCTACCATCCCTAACTTTCTTGACTTCTTTCCAGAACAGTTTCTTACACTCCCACCATTTTACACTCAGATTCCTTCCAAATTCCTCATCTACTCTTCTCTTACTTTCCTTCACTACTCCCTTTCTCTCCACGTACCTCGCTCGTTTCTGCCTCTCCAAATCTTCATTCCCTCTACTACCCAACCACTCTATATGCTTTCTTCTTATCTTCCTCAGCTATTTTTACCTCTTCTGTCCACCATGCTGTACCTTTCACTCCCCTCCCTCTTCTCCTCACTCCCTACACCTCCTCACATGCTGCACAGACCTCTTCCTTAAACACTTCCTCCATATCTTCCAGGTTGAACCCACCTAGTCGTCTTTCTACTGCTCTCCTGTACTCTTCCCTGATTTCCTCCTCCTGTAGCCTCTCCACTCTCCTCACCATTCCACCTTCCTCTCGCCTCCCTCCAGCTCGCCTCACCCATTTCTTTTGTATCCTAACCTTAGCTACTACTACATAATGATCAGACAGACTCCCTCCAATACCCCTATACACCCTAGCATCCATCACAGATTTCTTTATTCTTTCATCCACACATATATAATCAATCAGTGACTTTCGTTCCACCACTGTCTTATCCTTCATCGTCCACACCACTTTCCATGTGTACCTGTGTATCATTCTGTGTCAGAAGAAGGTGTTGGCTATCCACAACCTCCTCCCCACACATACGTCCACAAGTGCACTACCATTCCCATTCACCTCTGACGGTACCCCCCCCACCCTCCCACCACTCCCATCAACTTTCCTATCACCCACCTTACTATTCATATCCCCAATCAGAAATATTCTTTCGTTCTTGTCAAACATATCCAGGCACACCTCCACATTCACCCAGAACTCCTCTTTCTCTCTTACTTTTTTATCCTCTGTCAGAGCATACACTCACACAATCACCCACGTTTGTATTCCTACTTTCATTCTCACCCACACAATCCTTGAACCCACAGACCCATATTCTCTTACACACTCCTTCCATTTGTTACTTACAAACAAACACGCAGCTTCTCTCGCTGCTCCCTCACTTACTCCAGCACACACACCCATTACACACTCCCACTCTCTCACATCTGTACCCTTCCATTTGGTCTCCGTCATTCCACATACATCCAGCCTGGCATTCACTAACACTTCCAGTACCTCTCTCTCTTTTGAGCCATCATTAATGCCACTCACATTCCAAAAAACTACCTGAAGTATATTCCAAGCATTTGAGTAAAATTGTATGTATGTATATACTCAGGCTCACCACCACCACAATGCCCGCCCACCTCACATACAGGCATGACCCTTCATTAACTCCCAACGAGCGGGCAGTCTTGTTTACATCACCGTAGCCTGGCGACGGGCTGGTCTATCAGAGTGAGAACTGAGCGATCTCTGCCATACCCATAGCTTCCTCTGACTGTTCCTTTAACTTATATGTTTTCTAGATCTCAAGTGATGGCGTCTCTTCTGTGGATTGACCTCCCAATCTACCAAGATTGGAAGCCAAAGCGTCACATCTTTCCTTTGCCCCTCAACTCTTACTTCATAATTGCTGAGGGGCACAGAGGGCCTTGGGGTGGGGCTTTGGTTTCCTGGGCGTTTCCGCACCTTTCTCAGCTCCCCGCCATGGAGTGGCTTCGGTCACCGAGGCTTTATTGTGGTCGGCAGGGAGGGTTCTGTGGGGGCGCTCAGGTATGGCCTTGGCCTTGCTCGGGGCCTTGCGGCTGTTCGGCCAGGCAGCTTGGGGAACAACAACATCACCTGGCGGGTATATTTACAGATAATGAGCTTCATTCCATGCTCTTGTCACACATAAGCATGAGCCAGAGCGTAATACAATTATGTCTCCATGAAAGGGCGATAATAGAGCTTTCCAATGACACCTGAATCATCTTTGTACGACCACGGGTTCTCTTGCAACGATCGTGCAACCGGAGGCAAAAATACCCTAAAATCAGGTATTTTTCACGATGTTATCCTTGTTGAGAGAAGTAGGGAGACGGTGAGGAGATACAGTATGACTCGGTGACGGCCACATAGCGATGGCGAGCGGTCCGAGGTTGCATATCGTCCCCCCAATGCTCGGTTTCTCTCTCATAGCTCATAATGGCCTCAAAATGGCACCCATCATATGACGGGCGCCGCAGGGTTGGCCAATATTCTCTCTCCCGTCATATGCCGGGCACCGTGAGTTGAGTGTTAATAAAATATATTACTCTACTGTATATCTGTATACTGGTTGTGTTCTTTAATTAAAAATTATATTTTGCTAAATTTTTATTTCCACATAGTGATTTTGACAAGTTATTTTGTCTTTATGGTGTGTCATCCCTGTTTTGATTAATTTAGTTTGCAAGTTTTAATTTTATTTAAAAAAAATTGTTTTGGGCAGACGCCGTAATTCCCGAGAAGGGGTGGCCATGAAGATTAGGCGTTTGTTACGAATTGCTAGGTCAAGTTGCTCGGGTTTGACATCTACCAATAAAATTTTGACAGTGAGGATTTGATCCGCCGACCCTTTGATCAGCAGCCAACACTCTACTGACTATGCCATGGCTCGCAACTTTTACATTATAATAAAGTAGAACCCCTCCCACCCGGTGCTCTCAGATCCGGAAACCCAAGAGATCTAGACAGGCATTTCAATCCAGACTCATGTTTCAGCCAACCAGACTTGTCTGGATGGCTTGGGAAAAATATAAGTCACTCCAGAAACGAACGAGACGAATACAAGTTTCCACACATATTATTTACATTCAGTGTTAAATATCCAGACTTGTATGTCAGCCATCCGGGTTTGTCTGGATGACAAACCTAAGTCTGGTTGTTTAAGTTAGATATTTATTAGTGGCCCCTCCATCATTGACGATATGCCTATTAGTATAATAGTCTCCCTTCAAACGCCCGCGGTCAGCAGTTTGAATTTACCGCCGCGGGGATGAACGGAGTACTCGTCATAAGGGTAACGCTTATTCTCTTATGGAATCGTCTTATGGTTGGGTACCCGCTACGAAAAAACCTTCGTAAATAATAAAAAAGAAAAAATATACTTAATAATTGTTATACTAATGCTTTCCATCTCGTGGATTTCTTGTGTGGGATTCCGTGACACTGCTCCCTGAGCCGCCATACTTCCTTCTACTCCCCGCGTGCAACCGGCTTAGACGTGTGTCGCCTGCGCTCCGCCACATTCTTCGTTCACTCGCTTCTAGTGAGTCTCTTCTCATTTATATATATCTGAGTTGTATTGAACAGGGTTTACATTAGCTAGCACAGGCTGCCCCATTGGTATGCCCGCAGGGAGTGTTAAAATAGGGTACAGTACTATTATGTCTGAAGGAAGAAGTTGAATTCATCAACATCTGGGATAATTTCTATAAACAGCCTACTCTGTTCCGCAAGGATGGCACTCCTCTAAACCCTGTGGGTTCAGCACGCATGGGTCGTCTCCTACACGAATAAGATAAATTTTTACTGGAGAGTGAGGGACGGAATAGTGAGGAAGTGGTTTATAAGAGTAGAAGGGAGGGGGAGATCAGGGAGGGGAGAGAATGTGATGGGAGTTGTGACGGAGGAGGAGAACGGGGTGGAGGTGTCACAGGGAGAGACAGGAGACAAAGAGGCAGACCCAGTAGTGCTAACAG
This sequence comes from Paralithodes platypus, assembly GCA_032716605.1. Lineage (NCBI taxonomy): Eukaryota > Metazoa > Arthropoda > Malacostraca > Decapoda > Lithodidae > Paralithodes > Paralithodes platypus. Next base: position 6,680,433 of record CM064521.1, read on the forward strand.
GGGTGTAGGGTACGGACTGGAGGAGCGGGATGGTGTAATTGCTGAAGGAATGGTAGATGGATTAAGGATTATGTTTAGTAATGTGGATGTGTTTACCCAGGACAAGAAAAGAGAATTGATATGTAGGTTTCAGGATGAAGAGGAAAAACCTGATGTCATAGCCCTACAGGAAGTAAGACCAAAAAATGTTAGAATTGAAAGGGAACTGGTGGAATATAGTTTGGAGGGTTTTGAGTTATATGAGAGAAATGCTATTAGAGCAGAGGTTGGAAGAGGACTGTTTATTTATGTAAGAAAAGAGCTCAAGGTTAATGAGGTGGATATGAGACAGCAGTTTTGTGAGTATTTGTGTATTGAAGTAAAATGTGTAAGAGGATCAATTCTAATTGCCTCTATATATAGAAGCCCAAATAATAGCAGGGGAGAGGATGATAACCTACTGAAAGCAATGGAGGAGATAGATAATAGAGAGAACAAATATAAAATTTTGATTGGAGATTTCAATTTGCCAAGGATCAACTGGGCAAATTGTACTACTCCAGCGGGACAGGGTAGCCTGGAAAATAAGTTTATAGAGAAAGTGAGTGTTTTTTAACGCAACATATTGTAGAGATGACAAGATATAGAGATGGGACGCAGGGGAGTGTACTTGATTTGATTTTTAGCAATGAAGAGGATATAGTGGAACATGTTAATGTGGATAGCCCTATAGGTCGTAGTGACCATGCCTGTATAAGCTTTAGTTGTAACATTAAATCAGAGAGGGATAATAGAAGCAATAGAAAAATATACATGTATGATAGAGCAGATTATGAGCTGCTGAGACGGTGTTTGGACATTGACTGGGGGGAATACTTGAACGGTGAAGACGCTGAAGGAATGTGGAGGAAAATTAGAGTCAAACTGGAGAATGCTGTATCCAAAAGTGTACCAGTAAGGGAATATAAGGATAAAACAAAATTGAGGAAAAGAACTAACCCAGAATTGCCAATGAAAAGAAAGCTTTGGATATTGATTAGAAAAAAGAAACGATTGTGGGAAAGATTAAAATTGTTAAAAAAGAACAGGGGGTCTAGTATAGAGGCTAAGGAAGTGGATCTGGAATGCAGACAAATAAACAATAAAATAAGGTGGGAAACAAGGAGGGGGGTGAAGGAGAGGGAGAGAGAGATAGCTAGAAATGTGAAGGATAATCCAAAAATATTCTGGAAGTACATTCAGGAAAAGTTAACAAGAAGAGTAGGGATCCCAGAGCTGGTAGGGGGGTTGAATGATGGGAGTAGAGCGGAGACTGATAAGGAGAAAGCAGAGGTGCTGGGGAAATACTTTGGGGGGGTACTAACAGTGGAGTCGGAGGATGCAGTGCCTACTATTCCCATCAAACAGGCACCGGCACTAGAACTAATAGAGTTTTCCCATGCTAGAATAAGAAGGGCTATAGAAAAAATGAACAGAAGTAAGTCACCGGGACCGGATGGGATACACCCAAGAATCATAAAGGAAGGAGGGGAGATGTTAGTAGAGCCATTGAAAATGTTATTTGAGGTATCGTTTAATACAGGACAAATCCCGATGGACTGGAGAGAGGCGAACATAACAGCTATATTTAAGAAGGGAAAGAGAAATGACCCAGGGAATTATAGACCAGTCAGTTTGACAAGTGTTGTGTGTAAACTAATGGAAACGGTAATTAGAGAAGGAATAATGGATCATATGAAGTCAAACCAACTTTTCAGTGGGAGACAGTTCGGATTCTTGCCGGGGAGGTCGACGGTACTACAGCTAATTAAGGTGGTAGATGATTGGATGCAAATTCTAGAAGATGGTGATGTAATAGATGTGGTATATTGCGATTTTATGAATGCCTTCGATAAGGTCCCACATAAAAGGTTAATAGAGAAAGTTAGAAGCTATAATATAGGGGAGAAATGTGTGAAATGGATAGAAGCCTTCCTGAAAGATCAGAGACAGAGGGTACTGGTGAATGGAATAGGCTCGGGGTGGAGGGAAATTACAAGTGGGGTACCTCAGGGATCTGTGTTGGGACCACTGCTGTTCGTTATATTTATCAACGACTTGCCTGAAGTTATAACTAATGGAAGTGAGGTATACCTGTATGTGGATGACACTAAACTGTATAGAAGAGTGAGGAGTAAGGAAGATATGGGTTTGCTTCAAGATGTGGAGGGCATGAAGGGATGGTCTGAGCATTGGTTAATGCCTTTTCATCCAAAAAAATGTAAGTACATGCGGATTGGGACCAGCAAGATAGACAAGGTAGGATACAGTATGTATGAAGCGATGGAGGAAGTGAGTGCAGAAAAGGATATAGGAGTAGTGATAGACAATAAGTTAAATTTCTCAGAACATTTAGCGGAAAAGATAAACAAAGCCAATAGAATTGTAGGGCTGATAAGGAGGACATTTGTGTCACTTGACGAAGAAATCTTCAGGAATCTCTATACAGCGCTGGTTAGGCCGCACCTGGAATATGCGAACCAGGTGTGGGCTCCATATATGGTAAAGGATATAGAAGCAGTGGAGAAAGTGTTGAGGACACTGGGGCTTCCGACACTGGCATATAGGAGAAAGAGAGGGGATATGATAGAGACTTTTAAGATAGTGTCAGGAAAGTACGATGAGGATGTGTGTGAAGGTATCTTCTTGATGCGGGAGGGAACAAGAACGAGAGGACACTCTAAGAAAATTTACAAAGAAAGAAATAGGCTTGAGAAGGCAAAGAACTCATTTTGTGATAGAGTGGTAAATGAGTGGAACGCACTGCCCCAGTATGTAGTCGATTCCGAATCAATAAGGGAGTTTGAAAGTAATCTTGATACAGCATGGGGAAGACAAGATTTGAAGTTTGATTATAAAACAAAAATACAGAATAGTAAAAATGTTGCGTCTGCTACTGCCGCCGCCAACACCGTGAACGACCGCAGCAGTGCAAGTACTGGTACTGAGCTGGATACACAGGCATAGTTTGCCTTTTTCCAGAGGATCTACTGTAAGAAACTGTAAGAAACTGTAAGAAACGAAGCAGTCCGCAGCCATGGATAAAAAAACGCCATCCGAGAAGAAGCAGCAGTGACATAAATCATCTAACGCCAAGCAAAAAACAGAGGCAACCGAGGACCACCAGCGATAAGGACCGAGGACAGCCATGAACATAAATGTAGATCCGACAAGAACCAAAAATATTATTATTTAAAGAACGTTTCGGGAGTTCTAAAATAACAAATTTAAAGGTTTTCTATGCAAACGCTCGTAGCATACGCAATAAATTTTCAGATTTAGAGGAGCTAGTGTTTACAGAAAATTATGATGTGATTGGCATAACAGAATCTTGGCTCAATACAGAAGATAGAGACTTTTTAGCAGAATATTCACTTCCCGGTTATGTAATGTTTGAGAAAAGCCGAATAAATAGAAATGGAGGTGGCGTTTTACTTTATATCAAAGAAAGTCTTAACCCTACCCTCTTGTCAAAACCTCAAATTGTGAACGTCGACACATCTTTTGTGCTAATAAAGAATAAATACAAAAATAATACTTGCGTTAATATACAGACCTCCAGCTCAATCAGTGCAAACTGACCAAGAAATTTACGAACAAATTGCAGATGTTAAGTAACTCACAAGATACCGTAATTTTTGGCGACTTTAATTTACCTGTGACCAAGTGGGGCGATACTCTTACTTCACACTCCGGACATGACTTGTATACGAACTTGCAAGAGAGTTCGCTTTATCAATTTGTTCGAACGCCGACCCGTGGTAATAACGTTCTTGACATAGTACTTGCAACAAAAGAAGAATTAATAGAAAATTTGAATGTTGGTGATGAATTCAGTAACAGCGACCATCGTACGATAACTTTCACTTTAAAGTTTACTAGGAACGAACCAAATAGTAGCATCGAAAAAGTCCCTAATTTCAAGAAAGCAAACTTTCATAAACTTAGAGCTACAGTACTGTATGTTTAAAGAAACTGACTGGAGCTTTTTAATTAACAATAACGACATAAATACATCTTGGAAGTTATTCAAAACCACTTACCTAAAAGCAGTGCAAGACTGTATAACAGGTAGGATACAGTATGTATGAAGCGATGGAGGAAGTGAGTGCAGAAAAGGATATAGGAGTAGTGATAGATAATAAGTTAAATTTCTCAGAACATTTAGCGGAAAAGATAAACAAAGCCAATAGAATTGTAGGGCTGATAAGGAGGACATTTGTGTCACTTGACGAAGAAATCTTCAGGAATCTATATACAGCGCTGGTTAGGCCACACCTGGAATATGCAAACCAGGTGTGGGCTCCATATATGGTAAAAGATATAGAAGCAGTGGAGAAAGTGCAGAGAAGAGCTAGCAAGCTGGTACCAACGTTGAAGAACGCGGGCTATGAGCAGAGGTTGAGGACACTGGGACTTCCGACACTGGCATATAGGAGAAAGAGAGGGGATATGATAGAGACTTTTAAGATAGTGTCAGGAAAGTACGATGAGGATGTGTGTGAAGGTATCTTCTTGATGCGGGAGGGAACAAGAACGAGAGGACACTCTAAGAAAATTTACAAAGAAAGAAATAGGCTTGAGAAGGCGAAGAACTCATTTAGTGATAGAGTGGTAAATGAGTGGAACGCACTGCCCCAGTATGTAGTCGATTCCGAATCAATAAGGGAGTTTGAAAGTAATCTTGATAAAGCATGGGGAAGACAAGATTTGAAGTTTGATTATAAAACAAAAATACAGAATAGTAAAAATGTTGCGTCTGCTACCGCCGCCGCCAACACCGTGAACGACCGCAGCAGTGCAAGTACTGGTACTGAGCTGGATACACAGGCATAGTTTGCCTTTTTCCAGAGGATCTACTGTAAGAAACTGTAAGAAACATCGAAAATACGGTGTCCAGGCCATAATAATAAGCTCAAATGGTGGAATAAAGATATTTCAAACTGTCTGCTTGCTAAAAATTTTGCTAATGATAGATTAAAATCATCACAAAATGACGAAGAACGGGTGAAATTTGTAGAGCTACGACGCAAAGCCAAAAAGTTAATATAGTAAAGTAAAAAGACCCTAGAGTTACATATTGCGAATCAAAGTAAAACAAACCCGAAAGAATTCTATAGTTATATCAGAAAGAAAAAAGTAGTTACTTCAACTGTTGGACCGTTAGTCGATGAAAAAGGAGAATACACCAAAGACGAAGTACAAATGAGTAATGCCCTCAATACCTTCTTTGCATCAGTTTTTACAACAGAAGACTTCAGTGATATCCCTACACCATCGCCGATTCAGATTGATAATTCAGATGTTCTAAGCAATATCACCGTTACAGAGATAGAAGTATTGAACTGTTTAGATAAACTCAAGGTTAATAAAATGCCTGGACCTAATATAATCTCGCCTAGAGTTCTAAAGGAAGCTAAGGATGAGCTCTCCAAACCACTGACATTACTATTCAATAAATCCTTGCAGTCTGGAACTATGCCTGATCAGTGGAAGCTAGCCAACATAACACCGATATTAAAAAAAGGCAGCAAATCCCTACCCAGTAACTATCGTCCAATTAGCTTAACCTCAGTTGTATGTAAAATGCTAGAAACGGTCATAAAAGACAGACTCGTAAATCACTTAGAGGAAAATAACATACTTAAAGATACTCAACACGGCTTTCGTAAAAAACGTTCCTGTTTAACAAACCTCTTAGACTTCTTCCACGATATCCTCAACCTCTACGATGAGAGTAAAGCTGTAGATATTATATACCTTGATTTTCAAAAGGCCTTTGACAAAGTTCCCCACAAACGTTTACTGCTAAAACTAAAAGTGCATGGAATACAAGACGGTGTGTTGAAATGGATAGCAAATTGGCTCAGCGACAGAAAGCAAAGAGTAGTCATAAACGGTAAGGCATCTAAATGGACCAATGTACCAGGGATCGGTACTAGGAACTTTAAAAAAATCACACACAAAAACAAACTTAGTGTCGCGGTCCTGTGAAGTGCAAAATCGAACCGATTGATAAAATATCTGGAGAGATATACGCGTTTTGGAGAAAAAATCCGTTAACTCCTACAGTAGTGCCACGGCGCTGGTCTAGGACAGGCCCATAAGGCGGGTGGAAAGAAGAAGGGAAAGAAAAAACCGTTATGTCCCAAAGCAAAGTGTTAGCTATATAGTCCTATGAAATCAAACAGGGCTATGGGAAAATAGGAAGCCTAAGTTAAAAGTAATAGTGAACATCGTATATCACGTAAATAAACTAGGAAAGTATAATACAGAGAATTAAAGTCAGGGGAACTTTTAACTTTTAGCTTGGGAACAGGACGTATGCTGTAAACAAAATACCCTCGGTGACCGCAACGACCATAAACACATATATCCCCTCGCTCTCCTGGACACGTCCCCTCCCCTCCCCCTATACGATTTTACCAAAAGCGAAACTTAACCTCGACAGGAAAGGGTACCGACAAAACAAATATCGTAAATAATAGCAAACAGAGAAAAACAATATATAAACAAATTAAATCAGTGCAGATTATTTCTCGACCATATCGCAGGTTAGTAGTGACGTTATTGGAGAGAAAGATCTCCCACGCAACCAAATGTGGTGAAAATTCGAACCTGAGCAGTGTTGAATCAAGTCGATAGGTAAAATATGAAAATTAAAATAGATACTATATATAGGTAGCCTGGAAAGTTCGTTATTTTCCTAGAGTGCCGTATATTCCGCTAAACAGTCGACCAAAAACTGGAAAAGTGGTTAGGGCAGTGAGAATTCTGTTTCATAAGATAATTATTGAAAGTGTTACTTAAAGATACTTAAAGTTTATACATAACGAGTGTAAACGAGTGGCACTCCCCCCAAACATCTCCTTGTCCTCCAAGCCCCCCCCCCCCCCCCCCCCCCCCCCCCCCCCTCTCTCTCTCTCTCCCCCTCTCTCCCTCTCTCTCTCTCTCTCTCTCTCTCTCTCTCTCTCTCTCTCTCTCTCTCTCTCTCTCTCTCTCTCTCTCTCTCTCTCTCTCTCTCCCATGTAAGGGCGGGTGGAAAAACAAAAACAAAAAAACATAACAAAAATGTTTACCAGAGACAACTGTACGAGTTGTAAGATGAATATACACATGCATAACAGCACCGCATGTCGGATATGCAAGCAACCATGCCACTGGATTTGCATAGGATTGACACCAATAAATGAGGCGTACAATACAAGAGGGAAGAACCTCCATTTCTGCGATAGTTGTTTCGATATCACATGGCAAGTCATACAGACTGTAGAAAATACAGAAGTACAAGATAGACTGAAATATAGCCAAGACATAGCTACCTTTCACAGAAAATGGGGAACTATTGGGGCCTCAGGGCCCATACAAATATCACAACCCACACACGCACACCTTCCCATGAAAATGCCCACATTGCCTCCTGCACATCAACACACATCGCCTGCCGAACAACAACCTTTCGCACCCTACATATCCACAAACCCTGCCGCACATCTCCCCACACCTCCCCAGACCCAGAAAACACCCACATTAATCCCATCTATGGCCATTGACCACCCTACTGCTGTTGATCAAATACATTTGCAGGATGAACGTAGGATGCAACAAGCCCCCATATGATGGGCCATATCAGGCTCCCCTTCCACATCGTCTCCCCCCTCACCACTGCCACCTGCCCACCTACAACCGACCCGTAACTCCACCCCCCTGCAGGCCTCACCCACCCATACACCAAGCCCACTATCACCCACAAGCACACTTAGCTCACCACATAACCCCTTGCAGCCCCAGCCACACCTACTGGGGTTGTCTACACCAGTGTGCAGATATTATCTGGAAAGAAGGTGATACTTTGGTCAAAAGGGCGAATATAATGGGAATTCATGTAGATTTGCTCATCCCAAAATTTGCAACAACATAACCAGTCATGGAAAATGTAGATTTGGTGAAACCTGCAAATACCACCACCCATCCCTTTGCAAGACATCACTTGAGAACAAGACCTGCTACAATATGAAATGCCCAGCTTTTCATATTAAAGGGACTTGGAGATATGCTAGACGAATGGTAGCCCAAAAAACTCTCTAGCTATGCGAGGACGAGACAGAGGAAAAAGGCAAGGAGGGAAAGGGCAGATGAAGATGAAGAGACTGAGGGAGATGGAAGAGCACATAGAACACCTCGAGCACCTCCTGGCCTCCCAAGAGTGGCCAATACATCCCGAAGACTATTAGGTACACATAGTACTCCAAACAATCCCTCCCCAATCTTGTTTGCAAATATCCAAGGCCTAAAAAATAGAACCACGAACAAAGTACCATTTATTAGGGGCCTGCTAGAAGAAGGAAACGCTATATTTGCGGCTTTCACAGAAACTCACATTAAAGATCAGGAAGACGGTGAGGTATGGATTCCTGGTTACAACCTACATAGGGCGGACAGAACGCATAGATCACATGGAGGTGTAGCCTTGTACATACATGACTCACTGATATGTACTGAATTCCTAAATAACAGTAATGAAGTGGTGGAAATACTTGGAGTTAAAATAGAATCCCTAAATTTAGCAGTTATTGTTACATACAGGCCTCCAGACTCATCCCGAGAAGAATTCAAAACCCAGCTCAACAAAATAAAATCAGAAGTGGAAACCCTGGGGAACCCAACACCAAATATTATATGGCTAGGAGACTTTAACCTACCAAACATTAAATGGAGACAACTAGAAAACCAGTTAGTGGCAAATAACACCGGAGAAGCAAATACTAATACGAGAGAGCTTTTTGAACTTTGTATAATTTTTTAGTCTTACCCAACATATTGCTGAACCCACATGGGAAAACAATATCTTAGACCTGGTCTTCACTAACAACGACTCTCTAGTACACAGCATTAACATATCGGACACAACATACTCAGATCATAAATTAATTGAGATCAAAACAACCTTAGAAAGTGTACAGACAACCTCAGAATCGAGAACAAAAACCGGCCCCTTCAGTAAATTTAACTTCAATAACAAAAACATTAGGTGGGAAGAGGTAAATCAAGAAATGGAGGAAATAGACTGGGAAGATTTAATGGATAACCTGACACCAGCAGAATGTCTAGTCTTAATAACAGAAACCATGACCCAAATCTGTAGCCACCATATACCTGCAAGACAAACAAAACGAAGAAGCAAACAAGATCGGGAAAGGAGGAGGCTGTACAGAAGAAGAAAATTACTCACACAAAGACGCACACATCAAAATCTACAGGATAGGCAAAAGGTCGAAATAGATAGAGAAATTGTGGAAATTGAACAAAGGCTAAGAATATCATATGAACTAGAACATATGGAAGAGGAGAGGAAAGCTATTGCAGGTATAAAGGAAAATTCCAAATACTTCTTTTCATACACCAAACAAAAGGCTAAAACAACATCAAACATCGGCCCACTGAGCAAAGGGGACGGCTCCTTCACAGGGGACAAAAAGGAAATGAGCGAACTCTTAAGCAGGCAGTATGAAATGGCATTCAGTGAGCCTGATGAAACAAAAGTCATCAGAGACCAAAATATATTTTTCATGGAAACCTCCCCCACGGAAACCCCTCAGATGCTGGATATTGATTTCGGTCCAAAAGACATAGAATAGGCCATTTCCAACATGCCATCCCACTCGGCACCAGGCCCGGACTCATGAAATTCGATCCTAATGAAAAAATGTAAGGAAAACCTCTCAAAACCCCTGGCTATAATGTGGAGAAGGAGTCTAGAACCTTCTGCAAGTGTCTTCTATGCCAGATTAGCTGAACAAATATCGGAGAAAAAGCGCCAGCATAGAAGCCAAGTCATAACTTGGATGAGATGCCGGCTCTCTTTCTCTCTTCTCAGGTCTGCACTCCTATGTCTCAGGGGTACAAGGTCCTCCCCGCTACAGAGGACAAGAGTGAGAGACTTGGACTTTGAAATGGTCGTGGCGGAGGGACGAATTGGGGAACAACTAGGTTGATTGTAGGGAGGTACTGGTACAATAAGATAAACTACAATGTAACTAGAATAAGATATATTGTACACCACTTTGTAACTGTCACCTTAATAAAAAAAAAAAAAAAAAAAATTTTTTTTTTTTTTTTTTTTTTTAAGAGACAATGAACGGAGGAAGGAAAAACACAGATAAAACAAAAAGGTCCATGTGCCTAAAGGCATCCTCCATTCATAAAATGTTTGTAACAACTGGATTTAAACATTTGTTGATTGTAAGTTTGTGGAAAGCAATTCGAGGGAAGTGAATTCCAAAGAGTAGTAGCTCTGGGGATAAATGAATTCTGATAAGCAGAAGTTCTGCATTGTGGAGGAGAAAGTGTAAATTCATGGGCGCTCTCAGCTGCCCTAGTTCTACGGGGAAAGATGTGGAGAGGCGGCACAATTGAAGCAAGTTCCTCGGAACAATTGCTGTGAAAATATCTGTAGAATAATGCAAGGGATGCAACGTTTCTTCGTATGGCTAATGTAGGAAGGTCCTGTGTGATTGCAGGGTTATTGATTAATCTAATAGCTTTATTTTGAATTTTGTCCAACTGCCTCAATGCAACCACTCCACTTCCACCCCACAGAGGTGAACAGTAATCCATCTGAGAGCGCACATGACTTTTATATATTATGGCCAACTGCTCGTCAGTGAAGAATTCTCGAACTCTGTACAGGAGTCCCAGTTTTTTAGAGGCATTCTTAGCAATGCTTCTAACATAATGTGTCCAGCTCAAGTTAGTAGTTAATGTTACACCGAGAATGTCAATACTAGGGGAAGTGGGAATATTTACATCATTAAAAAATATATGGGAGTCAGTGAGATTCTGTCGGTTAGAAAATTGAATGTACTTGGTTTTCTGTGCATTAAAGGAAACTAGATTCTCTTGTCCCCATTCATTAATTCTAGAAAGGTCCTGGTTCAGAGAAATTGCAGTGTTTATTTTTGAATTTATAAGATCGGGTTGGGTGAAAGAATTGGTAAATGTGAAGGAACTGTGGAGTGTTGAGTCATCTGCGTAGGAATGTATTGGATTATGAGTGGTAGATATGAGATCATTGATATGAATGAGGAACAGAGTTGGGGCCAAAACTGATCCCTGGGGAACACCAGCATTTATTGAGTGAAATTGAGAATAAAGGCCATCTACCATTACACGTATTTTTCTGTTATGAAGATAAGAAGAAATTAGTGGAACTAATGATGCAAGGCCGTAGTGTGACATCTTCACAATAAGGATTGATGCCAGACTCTATCAAATGCCTTTGATATATCCAGTGCTATTGTATGTGTTTCACCATGTTGGTCTGTAGCTTGGTTGATTTGATGCGTAAGAAGGCAAAGAATGTCTGCAGTTGATCGACATCGTCTAAAACCATATTGCCTATCACTGATTAATTTATTATTCTCCAGATGCTTAATTATGTGATTATTTAATATAATTTCAAAAACTTTGCCAAGAGTGGAAGTTATAGCTATTGGTCTGTAGTTTGATGGATCTGAAGAGGCACCTTTTTTAGGAACTGGATGGATGTTTGCTTCTTTCCAGGGTACTGGGAAGCATGAGGTATGAGTACACAGACGGAAAAATTTTGCCAATACAGGAGCGAGCACCAAGGAGCAATTCTTAAGTACTATTGGAGGAATTTCATCTGGACCAGGAGCCTTATTTACTGAGAGATTCTGCAAAATAGTTTTGACATGTCTGGTGTGGATCTTAAGTGAGGGAATTTCAGGTGAATTAAAATTAAGTACAGGGACATCTTGATTTATTTCATCTAAGGTTGAGTTGGTGGAGAAAATATCTGCAAGAAGGTTAGCTTTACCTCGTGGGTCACTTACAAGATTGCCAGTCGGAGATTTTAATGGTGGAATGGATGAAGCAGTAGTGAAGTTGGATTTGAATGAGTTAAGAGTAGACCAAAATATTTTGTTATCATTTGGATTATTTAGAAGTTTATTTGCCTGCTTATGGAGAAAGTTTGATTTAGTTAGGTTTAATACAGTTTTGGCATGATTTCTGATGTTTCTAAAGTAATTAAAGGCTTCATGTGTTTTTGATCTTGTGTATGCATTGTAGGCTATTGCTTTTTGTTCAGTTACTCTAGCACAATTATGGTCAAACCATTTAGGTGAATTAGATCTTTTACTGTACTTTTGATGAGGAATAAAAGTTTCCATTCCAATTTTTACAAAATCTTGTATGTGGCTCAAGGTGGAGTGTGCATCATTAGAAAAGAAAGAGGTCCAGGGAATATCAATAAAGAAACCTTGAAGACCCTCCCAGTCTGCCCTATCGTAATGCCATTTAGTCACCAAAACAGGTTCAGAGTGGGAAGGTGTGGTAGGTGATAGACAGGTGGCCTGTATCAGACAGTGATCAGAAGATCCAAGTGGGGACCTCACTGTAACATCATAATTTTCTGAATTGGTTGTTAAAAATAAGTCCAGTAGGTGGGAATTATGATTAGGATTATCTGGTACACGGGTGGGTTGGTTGACTAGTTGAATGAGATTAAATGAATATATATATATATATACTGTATATAGAAGTCTAGACACTGGTGACATACCAGATAGCTTGAAAAACGCAATAATTGCCCCACTACATAAAGGAGGGAGTAAAGCACTACCAAAAAACTACCGCCCGGTAGCTCTAACCTCTCACATCATTAAAGTTTTCGAACGAGTCCTGCGAAGCAAAATTTCAACATTCATGGAGACAAATGAACTACACAACACCGGTCAACATGGGTTCAGAGCGGGAAGATCATGTCTCTCACAACTTTTGGAACACTGACAAAATTCTTAAAGCGCTAGAAGAAAAGAAAAACGTGGATGTCATTTACACCGATATTGCTAAGGCATTTGATAAATATGACCATGGTATAATAGCCCACAAACTGAAAGCAAAAGGTATAACTAGGAAAATCGGACGGTGGATATACAATTTCCTCGTAAACCGAAAACAATCGGTAGCAGTAAACCAAGTCACTTCTGAGCCTTAGGATGTCAAAAGCTCAGTGCCCCAAGGAACAGTGCTAGCGCCCCTTCTGTTCCTCATACTAATTTGCGACATAGATACCAACACCAGACACAGTACGGTGTCGTCTTTTGCTGATGACACAAAATTAAGCAAGATAGTAAACACACAAGAGGACACGGGCCGACTGCAGGAAGACATGAATGTAGTGTTCCAGTGGACCAGGGAAAACAACATGCAATTCAATGAGGAAAAATTCCAATTAATACGGTACAGAGATAATAATGGTGTTAAAGAAATTACAAATTACTTAACAGAATCTAACCACATAATAGAACGGAAAGACAGTGTGAAAGACCTTGGGGTATTAATGTCTGAAAATATGGGTTTCAAAGTACATAACCAGGTCAAAGTGGTGGCTGCTAAATGTCTAACGGGTTGGATTCTGCGTACTTTTAAAACACGCGGTGAATTGCCTATGATAACGCTCTTCAAATCTCTAGTGCTACCGCGGCTTGAATACTGTAGCGTATTAACATCCCCATACAAAGCAGGTGAAATAAATGACGTAGAGAGTGTACAAAGAAATTTCACTTCGCATATAAGTTCGATAAAACATCTACACTATTGGGAGCGTTTAAGAGCACTGAATCTGTACTCACTGGAACGTAGAAGAGAACGTTACCTAATAATATACACGTTGAAAATCGCAGAGGGTTTAGTACCAAACCTACATACTCCGATAGTCATGAAATTCAGTGATAGGAGAGGCTGGGAATGCGAAATCCCCCGGATGAATAACAGGGGTGCTATGGGCTCTCTGCGAGAGGGCTGGTTATCACACAGAGGCCCACGTCTCTTCAACAAACTCCCACGGCGAGTAAGAGACATGAGGGACATCTCGTTAGACAACTTCGAGAGAGCCCTAGATGTCGAACTGCAAAAAGTGCCAGACGAGCCCATCCTCGCAAGGGAGTGAGCTGTCGCTTCAAACAGTCTACTGCACCAAATCACCACCCATAACGAGGGGCGTCGCGCTCCTTGGTGCCGCTAGAAGAGCGGCGAACACATCAAAAGGTAAGGACCAATTATCTTTCTAATTTACATCAACGACATAGATGAGGGTCTCACCTGAACAATCTCAAAATTTGCTGACGATACAAACATTGCAAATAGCATACTCTCAAAAGAACAAGTTGACGATATGCAACACAATCTAGATAAATTGTCATGTTGGGCCCAAATTTGGCAAATGAGTTTCAATGGGGATAAATGTAAAGTACTACATATCGGATACCTAAATGAGAAAGCAAACTATTATATGAATGGCACTCGGCTTAAGAATGTAAACAGAGAAACCGATCTGGGAGTAACAATATCGAGTAACCTAAAACCGAGTCAACAATGTTCAGTTGTTAAGAAGGCAAACAAAATAATTGGCTTTATAGGCAGGTCATTTGAGCATAAATCCAAAGAAGTTATCCTAACCCTTTACAATTCCTTAGTCCGCCCTCTTCTGGAATACTGCGTTCAATCCTGGTGCCCTTATTACCAAAAAGATATAAACAAGCTAGAACGAGTTCAACGTAGAGTTACCAAAATGATACCTAGCCTAAAGAACAAACCATACGAAGAGCGTCTTAGAGAATTAAATCATTTCCTTTAACCCAGCGCAGATTAAGAGGTGACTTAATTTAAGTGTTCAAAATCATCAAAGGCATCGACAATATGAACTGTAGTAAGTACTTCACTATCTACCAATCTAATTACATGCGGGGAAACGGTTGCAAAATTATTGTTAAATCTTTTAACTCACACGAATCTGAGAATTTCTTCTTCAATCGAGTTGTCAACTTGTGGAATGGGCTTCCCCGAGATGTTATAGACTGCAGCACCGTTGATTCATTTAAACTCCGCCTAGACAAATATCTCGCATCAAACCCGCGACTGACTGTGTTTGTAAATGAATAACTTTATTTTATCCTCCCCTCAGTTACTAACCCATCTGTCCCCTACCGGCCACCATGCGGCTCGCTTGGTGTAGTGACTAGCGTCTCGGACTTCCACCCAGAAGGCCTGGGATCGCGCCCACGCTCGGCGCATTAAAGATTTTTCACAAGCACTGAGTCGTTACCATCCCTCATGAGCAAGGGGATGGGGTAGTAGTACAGGACCCCAATGGAAATACGCCTAATCGGCCTTATTGGGCTATCCTTAGCTGGCTTAGCATGCGCTAGCTTTAAGTACTATTATTATTATTAACTTCCTAATCCTGCCACGGACATTAGTTCCCTTTCCAATGTTCCCTTACCCACTCTAAACCACTGTTTGGACACTTGATCCTCAGTGTTTTGGAGGACAAGCAGCCTAGAAGGGTCACTAGACCTGTTGTTACTTGATTTCCTTTGTACTCCCTTTGTACTCCTTTGTACTTTTGTTTGGGCGCTTTCTGTTCTCCAGGACCAACGCGTCATGTTTGTGATTTGTATTATCAATGCGCCTTAGCTGTTGTTTATTATCATTAGTTATAAGGCTTCTTTCTTCGCTGAAGTGTATGCGTCAGACCATCTCAGTGAGGCGGTTGCATTCTATATTTTTTAGCAGACGCTCTAGTCTAAGGGTGGCCACACGTGGTGAGGCGCCTTCTAGGGTCCGGGTCTGCTTGCGGGCCCCTTTCCGGAGCTCCTCTGTCTTCGTATTCCGTCTACCTATCTTCGGAGGTAAGTTTGCTACCAGGATGATGATTCTTCGAGCCTCGTGGCCAGCCTCAGTAGGTGTCTCCTTAGCGGTCTAGGGGTAAAAGCATTTCATTATTGTATGTACAGTACAATTATTTATTTGTGTCCCCTTGATCCCCTCGTTTTCATGTCTCAGTTACATTTGTTGAGGGACAGGAGACGTCCTGTTTTGCTTTGTGGGTTTTTGTTCCGATTGATCGGTCTTTCGTTAAGACGATTTATCGTGGTTGGTTTTCCCGCCGGCTCTCCTTCTGTGTATCGAGGCCGCAACTCCCACCGGGCGGGAGGGGGTTTCCAATTTACCCATAGTAGCTTTCGTTGAGACGAAAATTGTTGTTGGTTTTCCCGCCGGCTCGCTCTCAGTTTACCGAGGCCACAAACCCCGCCGGGCGGGAGGGATGTATATACCAACTTTTCCAAGTGCTACTTCCTTCCTGGCGGTCGTGCGTAGGCCGGCGGAAAGGAACTTTGTAGACTCGCCCGGTTCTCGCCTTACACTTAGTACGCTCAGCGGCACAGTTTATGGTTTTTCCTATCCAGCTAGTCCATATAGCCTATCGGATAGTAAAAGTTGGTGGGTTCAGGGCCAGTGACTCATGTCATAGGTAAGCAGTCTGACTCATGGTAACCCTAAGAAAGGGTGGGGTTTCCACACAAGTTCTCAGACGAGGCGAAATATCGTTTTGAGTGGCAAAACTATTTTCCGAAGCGTCAGAGCAGGTACGATGTGTTGAACCTCTCAGGTTATCCTTATGAGCATTGATTCCTGGAAATTTTATTTCCAGATCTCGGCACTTCGTGAGCAGCAACTGGAGGAAGGATCTGTTCCCGGCGGGGAGGGGAAGCTCAGTAACCATGCCTCAGTTTTCGATTTGCTCTACCCCTACCTGCTTATTAGTCCCGGTAACAGCACACAAATTTTGCATTCAGTGCGTTCCTTGTTTAAGTCAGTCAAATTTCTTGTGGACTTCTCAGACATGCCCAATCTGTTCAGACCTTCTCCTTCATTGGAGCATTTCTCAAGATCTTTCGTGCCTTTTAGCCTTAATTGAGATTAAGAATAAGTTTACCACCTATGCCAACAGGATGGCTAACGTAGAACTAAGTTGCGACAATGCCGAGTTGATCAGGCTGATTCGCCTCTATACTTTTGATGATCCCATTGTCTCTCAGTCATTTTCAGCTAAAACACAACACTCAGTTGAATTCTTAGCTCCCCTCGGGGAACCAAAATTTTCTGAATTAGACTCCCCTCCCCAACCCAAGAGAACGCGCTCAACATCGCCGGACTTCCGGACATCTTGGCCTTCGCAGTCCCGGTCCTCCAGGCAACAGGGGGAACAGCCAGCTACTCGGAGTCTACGGTCTCCCAAGAGGCAGAAGCTGGAGTTCCCCGCACAGACCCAGACTAAGGCTGAGGTCCACGCCAGTCCGATTGAGGTTATTCAGCTAGAGTGTAAGTTTGGTGCACGCCCAGGACCTGCGGCTTCTGCCCCGGAGTCGCCGGGGTTGTTCCCCGGCCTCCTCGGGACAGAAGCCGGAGGTAGTAGGGAATCCACTAGGTCTAAGGCAAGAGTAGTTCTCAGAGGTTCCAAATTAGTTTTGACAAAATTGGGTGATAAGGAAGAGTTATCCGTTTCAGAAGCCAAGGCTAGTGAACGACAGTCTCCGTTAGAGACGGGGGTCGTAACGCCCACTCTAGGGGCTCCGGGGGGAGAGGAGTCAATAACGCCCAGTCTAGGGGCTTCAGGGAGAGACAAGTCACTTCCCAAGTCGAGTAAAATTGAATTACCGGCCAGTTCCCTAACTCCCAGCAGAACTCTCAGACAAAACATATTAGCACCAAGTAAGCTTGATCCAATTGTATATTATAGGCAGAGAGCACCAGGGGTCGCTCCGCCGGTGCCTCAAGGGCAGGGGACAAGTTCTACAATGAATTATCCCCTAATAAATCAGACAATGGACCAGTCAAAGGAATTACCAGGTACAAGTATGCCAATAGGGACTAGTGAGACAGTAGAATAGGTAAGGCCCAAATCTCTTAAGAGGCCCCTCAATCAATGTGTCACGGCAAAACATTTGGATGAATTATTACAGAAGGTACCGCAACAATGTGCCATTTCTAAAAGGTCTCGCTCGGCGGAGGTAGGAGCTCCCCTGACGGACTCTGTTCTTCCCCTTACCCCGGACAATTCTATAGTTAGACCACTGTTACCAAGCCCTTTATTTAATTCAGAACCCTTAGAGTGTCTTTGTACGCCCCCTGTCACCAGCTAAAGTTAGTATACTTTCGGCCCCTCCAACGGAGAAAAACGTTCAACCTTTCAAGAGTAGCACACAGCTTGTAACTTTGCCGTATAAAGTAAAATCTGTTTCCCCGGCGGAAACCGCTCGGGGATCTCTTCACGGAGCCCCGGCGGCACATTGCTCTCGTCCACTTAACCCAGTTAGTAAACAGTCCCCAATGACAGATTCACTCCCAGCCCAACGAGGGCAGGAGGAACTCTGGTGGTCAGTAAGCCCTACGGCGTCAGGGGAGGAGCATTGGTCGGTCTAAGGGGAGATCCTAGTTCCGCAGGAGTGGACTATAGAAATGAATAGGAATAAGGATTTACGGGCGAAAGACTCCCAAGGTAACATTTTGAAGGCACAAATTAGAGCGATTCCCAGCATTGCAAGTCATCACTATTTTGTCTTTGTACCAGAACAGAGTGCCCAACCTTCCCCAGGGGATCTAGTGTGCCCTGACTGTTCCCGGCCTTACGGCCTTCACGGTAATGGTTCGAGGTCTAACGCACCAAACTGGTTGCAGACTCCTGTGCCGGCGGAACAAAGGGCAATAACCCTGGGGGAGGTCGAGTACGGCCCGTGGGTGGACTGGGACCTAGAAGTACAACGATTTGCTATTGCTTTAACGTCTCGGCCCTCCCTTCCTATCCCCCTACCTATAACCAACTAGTTTGATTTATTGAACCCACAACCGGGAGGGGCTTACCTATTTTCGAGTTCCTTATAGCCCCCCAGTTAACTCTTCAGGACTTAACAGAACCTTTCAAAACTCCTGACCCCATTGAACTACAGCGCGAGTTTTTGTTGAGAGATAATGCCCATAAGAAGTTTACCTCATTCTTACTCAGTAGAGACACGACCCAGTACATTGCTAAGCTAGAGAGGGAAATTAGGAATAGGGAGGCGGTAGAAGTATTTCAACAGCTAATACTACCACACCCAACGAGATCTATCAGACATAAGAACAGCCTTGTTCGAGGCGGTTTGGGCGAGACAACTTCTCAGACTCACCATGGTAAAAAGGCTTACCCGGAAACGTGTTCTACCGGGTACTCTTTTCGCCAGTTCTAACAACATCCACAATAACCTCTGAAACCAAAAGGGATATGGACATCATGCTTAAACAGTCTCTGCCAGACACAATTTAAAATGCAAGTTTTATCAGTTTAAATGCAAGTTTTATCTGTTAATATTAAGTTATAGGATACGACTACAACCAACGACAGGCGGTCGTCGGTCCTAGCATGCATCATCTATTCGATTCCTTCGCTATCTCCCTCTCCAAAGAACCTGATAACGGTATACGGATCCGGGAAGAGGCACTGTAGAAGGTACACTGGGATGCACCAGAGGCCACTACGGTAAGGCTCAGGGCTATGCCCCGGCGGACTCAACTGATTGACACCCCTAACGTCCGGTCACCCTTTCCCCCTCTCTCCGAAACTCGCATCTGGGCTAGGAAGACAGGGGAAAACCGAGTGGGCCGGGGACAAGACTAATCCAACATTCAATGTTGTTATGTCATGTTATCGGGGGGGGTACCGCCGAGCCAAGTAGCCACAAACCCTCTGGGAATAATTACAAACGGTTTTTACCAGCGCATAATAAAGTTAACCCAGCATACCCAAGGGGGTTGTATTCGAGGAATCAATGTTGCAAGAGCGACGACCGCCGGTCGATGGCAAGGTCAATCAATAATCCACAGTTATCCAATTTACCTGGTTATGCCTAGCACTTAAGCCTTAGTAACCATTAAGTCTAAGTAACATAGAAGTATCTGGAGAAGAAACAAAAGGTGTATATTGCCTTTATGGACTTGGAGAAGGCCTATGACAGAGTGGATAGAGAAGGTTTGTGGAAAGTACTTAGAATATACGGAGTAGAGGGCAAGTTGCTGAAAGCAGTGAAGAGCATGTATGAGGGTGCAAAGGCGGCAGTACGTGTGGAGAGTGAGCAGAGCGAGTTCTTTGACCTGAATGTTGGTTTGAAACAGGGGTGTGTGATGTCCCCGTGGTTGTTTACTGTATATATGGATGGAGTTATGAAAGAAATACTATCAAGAGCAGTGGATGTTGGTGTATCGCTGAAAAGGGAGGGAATTGAGTGGAAGCTACCTATACTGCTGTTTGCGGATGATACAGTTCTGATGAGTGATAATGAATGGGAGTTGCAGGGTCTGGTAAATGAGTTTGGAACAGTGTGCGAAAAACGGAATTTGAAGGTAAATACGGGGAAGAGCAAGGTTATGGTCTTCGAAAGGGGTGAAGTCACAGAGTGTGAGGTGAAGCTGAACGGTCAGGCTATGGAGATCGTCAACTCTTTTAAGTATCTGGCAGTGTGTTGAGTAAAGATGGGACTATGGATGAAGAGGTGCGGGAGAGGGTACAACAGGGGAAGAGGGTTGTAGGAACGCTAAAAGCAGTAACAAGAAATAGGGTGGTCAGTATGGAAGTGAAGAAGTCCTTGCATGACAGTGTGGTAATCCCGACACTGACTTACGGAAGCGAAGCATGGACGTTGGTTGAGAGACTCAGACCAAGAGTGAGAGCAGTGGAAATGAATTACTTAAGGAGTGCGTGCGGAGTTACATGGAGGGATAGACAGACTAATGAGGAAGTAAGAAGGAGGTGTGGTGTGGAGGTAGATGTGCTGGAAAGTGTGAAAAGGAACAACTTGAGATGGTTCGGCCATATGGAACGTATGGAAAGCGAGAGAATGACTAAGAGGGTGTACGAGAGCGAGGTGGAGGGACAGAGGGGGAGAGGTAGACCGAATATGAGGTGGAAGGATGGAGTGAGGAAGTACATGAACGAGGGCGGTGCTGGTTGGGGGGAGGGGCGTCGACTGACTGGGGACAGAGGTGCATGGGGGCGGTTCGTTCGTGGCCACCCCTTCGGGGATCACGGCGTCAGGCAATAGATAGATAGATAGAACATAGAATATTTGTCACGACGAGGTTATCAGGTAGTGATGTAACTAGTATACAACCCCTATCATGGTCGTTTATTCAACAATGATAGGAAAGAAGGTTCAAGACGTACTATGAGTAAGGCAGGTCCTAGAAGGTCCGACACAGTTATGTACTGTATGTACACTAGGAAGTGGCTCTGGCCCTCGAGTATCAAAAGGTTATTCTTATTCTACTCTTTTTGTCACACGGGTGCGTCAGTGGATGGGCTGACCTGGGACTTAGGTTAACCCCCAGTCAGGGTGCGGTCGACCGTAACGCTGCTTTTAAAATCAAAGTAACGGACGGTCGTCGGCTGTCTGACATTTTTGGGGACGCCGGACATACCGGGGTCGGCCCATCAACGAGACCCAATTAGTAATAACATAAGGGGGCTCGTTGAGAGCACTGTGATTATACAGGGAACAGTGGTGGATACTTAGGCCCCATTACTCGCATTGTAGCCGGTGGACAGCGACAACTATTCAGGTAACAAGCGGCTTCCTCCCTACGGTGTGGACAGACTAGAATGCTTTACGAACATCATACGGGGCGATCTTGACCCAGGCCTGACCACAAAGGGCAAGGCCGGGGGGTTAGAGTACTTTCCTTAGTTCAAGGGCACGTGGATATGTAGGACAACCTGTTTCACTAAATGAGGCTTTACTACTAAAACTCACACCAATATGGCCACTAGGATATGTAGGACAACCTGTTTCACTAAATGAGGCTTTACTACTAAAACTCACACCAATATGGCCACTAGACTCACACTATTATGATGTAATAGAAACAATCACTATTCGGCTGCTTCGTTCCAACACTTCACAGGCGCCAGAAGGCGGAGACCGGTGAGGTTTTGAGAGTCTATAGTAATGAGGATAAGGCGGTTCGCTCGAGGGGTGAATGCTGAGCTCTCGCCGACAAGCAACTCCCGGGCATAGTTTTTCAAAATAACCAGTGAGAACTTACCCCCGAGACAAGAAATTTTCAGTAGACCGGACAATTCCACAGGACATCTACAAGATGATGGAAACACTAGCGTCCATAAGTGGACCAAGTCATGTTGGTGATGTTCATCACCAACGGCGGAAAAGTTTTACCACCGGCAAGGGAAATAGAACCATCAGTCACTCTCGCTCTAGTCATTTCACTAAAGGTATACTAGGTGACCTCGGGACCTCACTGGCATACGCCTTCCACACACTGCAGAAACGCCAAGAGGCTACTATTAAGCGGGGAGAAAAGTTGGAACGCGGAACAATTTTGGCTTAGTGGCTAGGTCCATAAGACACATGTATCAATGCCATCGGAAGTCGTCAATGCCACAAAAGTAGCTCCAAAGCTCTCAGTCATCGCAGGAGCCGGGATTAAATACACTATATAGGCAAAGGTGATAACTGCCCTTTTTGTAGCTCACGATCTACCATAAGCCCCAACCACGACTCTCCAGTCTTTCCGTTCTAACCTGTACATTCCCGTAGGTAGAGAAGGAACTGGTTATGTTGGTGTCAGAATACACCATCTTCGCGTTAGCTCATACCCCACCTGTTCGCCGGACCGTAGAAAACTTTTCCAAATGGATCATTTGGCGCAGATATCTGGCGCCGGGATTTTTCGAGTGGTCTACCCATCACGGCTCCGGCGACGAGGGAGCGGGACTTGAGCTGACAGCGAGATGGCATATCACAGCCTCACGAAACTAAACGACCATTACCAGAGTCCCTCAGTCTGCCTTAAGTTTTACGAAAGGTTATAAGAATTAATTAAGATATAAGGATGATGTAAACTATCAGTCCCGGCGTAGGGCGCGGGCTTAACACAAAAGTAGTCCCAGCATGGAATGCGGACTTATAAATCGCTTCCTTATACCCGATTCATATTTTGAGTTTATTACGAGGACAACACAGCCTCAAGACCTAGGCGACCTAGGAACCAACCGAACACAGATCTCGCCACAAGAAAGAGATTAGCTTCTTTTCTCCAAATTTAGGGTTTAAGGCGGTATCCCCAACTTGAAGGGCATACAGACCCATGTATATGAAAAGGGGTTACGTCTTGCTTACATTTTGATGGCAACGGCGGCGGGCCTTGTCATAGACGGTTACTTGTTTAGTTTGATAAGGGAGAAAAGAGGGGGGGTGGTGCGAATGAACAGACTCCAAGCCCCTCCGCCGGGTACCGTAAAGGATCACAAGCTGTGATACTGAAACGAGCTGGCAGAACAACAATGTTTTTAATTTTTTCTATAGTATGTACAAGAGGTTTAGTATGTACAAGTTTTTACAATAAGGTAATAATACGTTAAGGACAAAAGATAATCTAAGATTTATTGTTCAGTAAACAGTTGTAAAGCAACGTAATAACGTCCTCGGACGAGAGAAACGGATCTCAAGTATAGATCCAGTCAACGGTAAGCAGACCGGCGATAAGTAACGCACTGCTTCCAACCCCCCTTTTTCTTTATTATCCGGGGTATACTAAACATAGACTATGTTTAGAATCTTGGTTATATGTCTTTAGACAACTTTAGGACGGATCTCGGAGTGTAGAACTGTCCAACTATAAGCAGATATTCTTTGAAGTAACGCACTGCTTTCTTTTATTATTTTTAACTATTGTATGCATGCAATAAAACTTTTAAAATTGTTATACAGATTCTTTGTTGCTACCTATGTAGTTTTGTTAGTGGTTTTGATATTGTCACGAATGTCCCCCTCCAGTCTTAAGATATCAGGCATATCGTCAATGATGGAGGGGCCTCTAATAAATTATAGGTTTGATTCCCGGAGGGAAATAAAGAAAACCTAATATTTAGTAGGGGCCCGTAATCATTGACGATGTAGGGCCCTCCCTGCCATCCCCTTTCCATTCACTTGATGTCTTGAGGGTAATCTTAATATGTCAGTTAAGGAAGTATGGCGACTCAGGGAGCAGCGTCAGGGAATCCCACACAAGAAATCCACGAGATGGAAAGCATTAGTATAACAATTAAGTATATATTTTTTGTTTTTATTATTTACGAAGGTTTTTTCGTAGCGGGTACCCGATCATAAGAAGATTCCATAAGAGAATAAGCGTTACCCTTATGACGAGTACTCCGTTCATCCCCGCGGCGGTAAATTCAAACTGCTGACCGCGGGCGTTTGAAGGGAGACTATTATACTAATAGGCATATCGTCAATGATTACGGGGCCCCTACTAAGTATTAGGTTTTCTTACTTCCCTCCGGGAATCAAACCTATAATCTGGACTCATGTTTCAGCCATCCGGATTTGTCTGGATAGCTGAATATATGTCCGGACTTTTGGCAGATCCAGACAAGGTTCTCCCCCAATTAGTCTGGATGGGCGAGGTTTTACTGTACATAAAAAAAAAAAAATACGCATGAACAGAGTATCATTCTACTTTGGGATTAATTGGTTGCCTATCATTTCACTCGCAAACATTTTGCCTTAAATTTTACGATAGGTGTGAGAGCATAGCCAATTACATAGCAGACATTGTGTTTTTCTGTGTTATTATGTTACTAGCTCTTTGGGTCTTCTGGGCGACCTAGCTGAGTTTGATTTTTTGTTTTTTTTTTTTTTTTTATGTACAGTACAGTAGTGTGTTATCCCTGTTCGGGCTCAGTCTCGAGTCGGCCACCCCTAGCTATGGGGTATGTGCCCGAGTATATACATACATTAATACATTATGTGAAATATGATTTGCACAGGTGCTTATTGACGCTATCCAAGATCAACAGGTAGAAATAGTAGTTAATTTAAATGGCATTGATCGGCCTTTTCAAGATTTTGGATGTTTACATTGCCCGATCTCTGGCCATTAATCAAATGAATCAGGACAATGTTGGACATGTACCTTATGTGAACATCCCTATTAACTAACTATGAAAGAAATGACTAGGCAAAAATGTTGTCAAATGATAAGTTGACCACAAAGAATGAAATGTTTACTACTCTCCCAACCAGCCTGCCCGTTCAGTCTTTTTGATTTACAAGGCATACAGTAGTTCCGAGGTTAGTGATACGCAAAGGGTAACTTTATAAAATCAGTAGTTCGCTAAAATATTTGATACAAATATTTGTGAAATCTAGAGAGAGGAACATGGTCTTGATATTCATACAGCATTAAACAAAAAGTCCAAGTCAAAAGCTATTAGAAATGCATAAGGACTGTCAAGAAAATTCTAAATAAAGTTACAAAATTATACAAGTTATGAGCAAGATTGTTGTCAAACTATTGCCTTTGATCGTACATACATAATAGCTTACGTTAGCCTGTGTGTACTGTACTTCATGGTAGTTTTCTTGGAGATAAGAGTTAATTCTCTGAAAGATAGAGTTAAGTATCCCGAGAACTTGGAATTGCCACAGGCAGGAGTATGGAATTTTCACATCTAGCTGTATCTTATGACCTGACAGAAAAAAAGAGGTTGCTTGCTCAGGCTAAACGAGTCCTGCACATTTTAGTCACTTCTTACAACATGCATTAGTTACATGGGAATTATAATAATTTTTTTCTCTGTGATACAGAAGCTAACTTTCCCCTAGGACCAGTGTGAGGAACTTCACCAAGGTCTACATATTTCATATTTTTCACCAACCAACTTTACTTGTTGTTGTTGTTGTTGTTGTTGTTGTTGTTCCCCAAGCTGCCTGGCCGAACAGCCCCAAGGCCCCGAGCAATTCCAAGGCCATAACCGAGTGCCCCCACAGAACCCTCCCGGCCGACCACAATAAAGCCTGGGTGACCGAAGCCACTCCATGGCGGGGAGCTGAGGAGGGTGTGGAAACGCCCGGGAAACCAAAGCCCCACCCAGGGCCCTGTGCCCCTCAGCAATTATGAAGAGAAAGTTGAGGGGCAAGGGAAAAATGTGACGCTTTGGCTTCCAATCTTGGTAGATTGGGAGGTCAATCCACGGAAGAGACGCCGTCACTTGAGATCTAGAAAATATATAAGTTAAAGGAACAGTCAGAGTAAGCTATGGGTATGGCAGAGATTGCTCAGCTCTCACTCTGATAGACCAGCCCATCACCAACTTTACTTCTAAACTCAATTTATGAAATTAACGAATACATGTGGCACTCCAAGGACTCGAACCTAGGATACTCACACCGAAATTCCGCGCATTTATACCAGGGATATAATCACTCCAAAGTTAACCCTTTCAACTGGATTATTTATTTGACATTATTAGTCTAGATATCTCCAGAAACTTCTATTACCAATAATCTAAAGAAGGAACTATGAAGTGAAACAATATATTGAGTTTTTAAAAAATTGTTTTCAATAGGTCATAACACTAAACCAATTAGAATAATTTATGACAGCAGAAAAAAATATACATAAAAAGAACCACTGATTGAAAGAGTTAACAAGGCCTATGATATCACAAGACCACCCATCTACAGTAACCCCTTATGTATTCATAACTATTAATTAAAATTTTAAATTTGCAAAACAAACAAACAAAAATCAGAAACCGCACAAAACTTCCCAAGTTGACTAAGACGATAGTGCGTTGTTATGTGTGCGATTAGTTTGCTTGGGAACCAGATTAACCCCTTATTGGCGGCGCTCGACTTAAGTCGTGCACCAATTTGCAGCAAGTTAGGAGCATTATTAAGGCTTTTAAAGGGTTAAAATAGAGTGCAAATGGCCGGGAGCACAGCGGGCCAGACAGCCGACTCCCAGGGCTTGCCGCCGCCCATTAACTCATGTTCCCTGTGTTCTCGAGAGGCCGGCAGTGTAGCCAGTAGTGAGCATAGCTGGGAAAAATATACCGATATATGCTAAACTCCCATGTTCGTGGCATCACTGCAAGAGAACCATGAGTGCTACGTAGCTCGTTCTGGTCTCATTTTGAAGCTTTTAGCGCCTAGTTTTTTGCTAAATAAATTTGTTTTTCATGCAGATGCTTGATTTATCATGCAGGAGGGCCTGAATATGCCCAAATGAGCCCAAAACACCCCGCTAGACAAGGGTTAACTTGCTCATGTAGTAATGTACACCCTATGTGGTGGATTGTGTTCTTTTATTTATAAATTATTATTTTACTTAAGCATAGTTTCCACATAGCGATTTTGATTAGTTTTGTGTTTTTACTGTGTTGGTATAAGTTTTGGTTTGTTTATTTTGCAAGTTTTACATAATTATCAAAATCACTATGTGGAAATAATGTATTGAAGATTTGGCAAAACAATATTATGGAAAAAAAAAAATCACCATTTTAAATTACCTGGGATGGTTACCATTGCAATTATTCACTCATTAATTATTTTTGGCCTCTCTCGGTTCTTGATTGCAACATTATAACACCTCTGCCTTGGACAGGTTGCAGTATATAGAAACTTAAAATGTTGGGTAAAATAGGATTTATTTAAATTTAATGTCTCTTGCTTTGGAAATAAGTAACCGAAGATTATATTTATAGTTGTCATTGTATTATGAGTTGATAAAGGTGAAATGAATGCATTAAACAAAATTATTAACCCGTGGAGCCCCGACTAGTTTTGTATTGTTTGTTCACCAGAACCCGGCCGGTTTTCAAAAAATTGTTTTATTCCAGAAACAATAGCGAATGGGTTAGGAATGAAGGAAAAACCACGAAAAACCGCTCAAAAAGCTTAAAGAATGGTCCTACAGAGCCCCTGAAAACGTATTTTACAAGAGTAAAAAATTGAAGGCAATTACCCCAAAAAACTAGGTTATTGCGCGCTCACGCGCACGCACGTGGACTTTGAGAGTTTTCAACCATCGGCATGGTTGCGTGGGATACGTACACAGTTCCCATACAAATCTGAGCCCTCTCGAGTGGCTACACCTGAGGTTATGGTCGGAGCAATTAGGGTGACTCGTCAGACGCGTCGCTGGGGCTGTACGGGTTAATAATCACACTTGAACAGTTGTATGCATTTTAAAGCCGTTTAAAATATATCCTTGTGTATCTAAAAATCTCACTAGTTGTGCTTCAAATATAACAGAATTTGGATAAATAATGTATGTAGTCTATCCGCCTACAACACAAATTCCTACAACACAATCCTCCTTTAACACAAGGGGGAGGACCCCAGATATATTCTGTTAATCCCCGACTTCCCAAATTGACTAATTCCTTGAACGTGACGATAGTGCGTTGTTATGTGTGCGATTAGTTTGCTTGGGAAACAGATTAACTTGCTCATGTAGTAATGTACACCCTATGTAGTGGATTGTGTTCTTTCATTTATAAATTATTATTTTACTTAACCCATTAACCCGGGAACTGCGGGAAGACTCTTAAGAGTTCCCCCGGCGGACTGCGGGAAGACTCTTAAGAGTCAGGGGGAAAAAAAATCCATTTAAAACACCCATTTTTTTTTTTTTTTTATTGCCCCTGGGCCATGCCAAATATCACTCCTCCACTCTTCTCCACTTTCAGTTATCACCTATTTTCCCTGTTATTCCCTTATTCTGTGGTATATTTTCGTGCTAACATTAGCGAGTTGCAAGCAGGGCATTGTCATCACTGTTAGCAAGCGAGTGCAAGAGAGAGAGTATCAATCGACAGTCTCTCTCCAGACGTGGAGAAAAGTGGTGGGAAGTGAGGTTGCCTCAACCATACATTATGTAACTCCCGGGCTGTATCGCCGATTTTGACCATCCAAACGCTGTTTCCACTTGTTTTATTGTTGTAACAGGTTAATACCTTTATAATCAACCTATAATAGGCGCATAGGGATAAGTATTAATGCTATTTATGGTAAAATAACGATGTTAGTGATGGAACAGCTCAAATACGTCAGCACAGGAGTGTGGTGTCTCATACCCCCCATGCGCACTTCAGAGGTTAAGCGCGCGCAGGGTGTAGTGAACACCACAGTTCTGGGCGGCAATATTAGGCTCCTTCCTGCCTATAATCGTCATTTTACGATAAATATCGTTATTACTTATTCATATGCTCCTATTTTACCTTTAATATGAAGATAGTAACCTGTAACAACAATAAAACAAGTGGGAATATAATTTTTCTGGTCAAAATCGCGAATTGTTAGCGAGTGGTTCATTCATCAAGTGTGAGCCAGCTGCCTCACACCCTCTTCTCTCGAGGGTTGAAGCAGTACTGAGCTACTTCCTCACACTCCCCAGTCTCTACCTTACGTAACACACACATGACCACAGCCTAGGATCGGTTTGGAGATGTTTACACGAAAATATACCAATGAATAAGGGAATAACAGGGAAAATAGGTGATAATTGAAGGGGGGGAAGGAGGGGATGTGGAGGAGTGATACGAGGTATGGAGGAAAAAAAAAAAATTAAGTGCTACTGGGGCCTTTTAAAAAAAAATTTAGACCTTCCCTCTTAACCCTCTCACCACGGAAGGCCTCTTGAACGCCCATAAAAAAGCATATAACAGCTGCCCGGAAGGCCTCTTGAACGCCCAGTGGTTGAAAGCCTGTGAGCTTCGTGTGCGAGGCGTCGGTCCGACGCATGTAAACAACAGCCGGCTGGACCGACACCCCGCATCTCCGGCCACAAGAAGGAGAGCGTCGCTTGTTCGTGTGTGCCTGTATGTTGTTGTTAAGTATCGAAAAGTGGTGTAAAGTGGCTGTTTTGGCCATAAAGTTATCTCCAATGAAATCATCATCACAGCTCAACCAGTTGACTTAGAGAGCTCTACTTAATGCCATTCTACAGGTAAATAACACAGCTACGCTTGGGGATGCGCGGGAATGCGGGAAGCAGTCTGATTAACGAATATACGGTAGCCTAGCCTAGACGTTTTTCGGCCAAAACACCCGGGTTTCGAGGAATATATATGTAATACATAGCCGGGGCTGGAGGGTTAAGAGTTCTCGCCTTTGCCCACCAAAACCTCTTAAGAGTGTTCTCGCCGTTCCTGGGTTAAGCGTTGTTTCCACATAACTATTTTGATTAGTTGTTTTGTCTTTTTACTGTGTTCGTATAAGTTTTGGGTTTGTTTATTTTGAAAGTTTTACATTATTATTGTGGCCATATTATAGATTCAAACATTTTCTAACTAATTTCTAATTCATATTTTGATATATTCTAGGAACTAATATTTTCTAGGTCTTTCCTAGGACTGATTGGTCACTTTATTTACCGCTGTATTGCCGCCGCCGTATTATACGCGATCGCATAGTCTGAATTTCATGCAATGCGAGAGTCGGATCGACCCCTTAAATTTTTTTTTTTCCATTATTTTTAAGGTAAGTGATGTCTTGTAATATTTGTTAATGGTTTAATGGTATCTGGTAGGTAATATATGTGTTTATTTAGCAAGAAATCCGGAAAAAAGGGGCAAAATTGGGGAGCGTAGACCCATATACTGTAGAGTTACCGGTATCTCAATATACAATGTTATTCCTATAGAGCGAATTCCTATTGCGCGACGGGGTCTGTCGCCCATATACTCGTGTTATAGGAGGATTGACTGTATGTATGTGTTGTCCCTGTTCAGGCTCTGTCTCGAGTCGGCTACCCCCAGCTAAGAAAATATAAAATAAAATATATAAAAGAAAAAAGAAAAAGAAATGGGGTACGCGCCTGAGTATATAGATAGATAGATGTATGTATATACTCAGGGACATACCCCATAGCTGGGAGTGGCCAATACGAGACAGTATGGTCATGGATAAATAAAGGGTTACTGTATATCCTGCTCTCCACTGGGATCCAACTAGGAATCTTTCATCCCTTTAATTTTAAATGTAAATCATGAGTCATCCTTATTATATTATATATATATATAAAAAATTCAAAATAATACACTTTTCAAATGCATTACATAACCTGAATATATACTGTACTGTATAGCCTATACAACTTTCATCAACTTAGGAAAATGTCATTAAATTATAAACAATTACTGGTGTATCAAGTTATGTAATACTGAAATTGTACAAGTAATATATTGGGTTTCTTGATTTTAATTTATACAAAGGAAAAGTAATCTCTGCATCATACAGAAATACATTTATTGTAGCTATCTCAACAAATCTTTAGTATGGATTAGGCTTATTATAAATTAAATATAAGAACCCAAAATTATAGTCAGAGAAGTTTATAAACATTTTATAGTTATAATGCTAACTCCTATATTCCACTATCTGCTTCTTCCAGAAATTTCTTTCCATAAGCTAAATCCCAATATTGCTCTACTCCATGCTTCTTGAAGTGGTCTCTGGCAAATGATTCCGTGGGGCAGGCCTTGAACAGCATCTGTTTAAAGAAAGTAAATATCACAAACTGGTGTAAAGATATATGCTAAATTTTAAAAGTAAAAAAAAACATAAGCAACTTGGACTGGTGCAACAAAGTCATGCCTCAACCCTGCCCCTCCATGGCTGGTGCTGACAAGCACTAGCAGCAACTCAGCAAAACTCAACTGAGTCCCCTAGCAGCACCTATTTGCTCCACACCAGCCTCTTTTATATCCATAGCAATTTTGATAAGTTAATTTGACTTTATATTGTCTTTGTCCCAGTTTTGGTTTGTTTAGTTTGCAAGTTTTAAATTTTAATTAATATATATATATATATACAGTACAGTATATATATAATTAGTTTAACCAGACCACTGAGTTCCACAAAATAACTCATAGGGCTGGCCCAAAGGATTAGATCAAGAACAAATCAAGTCAAGATAGATAGGGAAGGGCAGGAGGTGAACAAATCTAGGAAGGCAAAGATACGCAGACATTTCTCGCCATCTCATTACCGGTAGGTCAGCCGGACCACATGAGCTCCACAGCAGAGCTCTTATAGGGCAGGGCCGAAGGATGAGGCAAGAACTGCTACACTGCAGCACCAACCAAGAAGTGATCAACGGCGAAGAATTAAAGACCAGGACTAAGGTATTTAAGAATCACAGTGAGATGCAAACAAAATTCACTACTGAGGGGCATCAAGTCAGCTCGGCTGCATCAGCGGCCGAAGAGACATATCAAGTCAGGAGCCTACTACCTAGCCAGGCCAGGGAGGTATGTGATGAGGACAACCAAATGGGACAGAATAAGAACAGAAGGGGAAAAACATAAAAAGAGGAATGAAAACTACGCAAAATTATTGAAGCCAACGACAAAAGCTCGAGGGGTGAGGGAAAGGGAAAAACCCAATCCCTCCCCCATCAAGCCCCAGAAACCCCCAACCTCGACAAGGGGCGTAGTAGTAGGGGGGACACCAGCCTCAACAGTGCCAATAGCAAAGCTTCACTGTAGAGAATGTCTGTTGGTCCAAAACTAATGCCATCCACCATTTTAGTCACCACTAAAAGTAGAAGGCACCCTTACCCCCAGGGGAGAACAAATATTCTCCATAGCTAAACCATATTAACCCTATCGCTCACGCTAAAACAAGAGCGCAAGTAGGTACCACTACTGTTCACTCCCAAGTGCTACTTACACTACTGCAAGACGATATATGTATGTTCTCGTGCTTTAACCCTTAAAAAGCGGCGCTCGACTTAAGTCGTGCACCAATTTGCAGCAAGTTAGGAGCATTATTAAGGCTTTTAAAGGGTTAAAATAGAGTGCAAATGGCCGGGAGTGCAGCGGGCCAGACAGCCGACTCCCAGGGCTTACCGCCGCCCATTAACTCATGTTCCCTGTGTTCTCGAGAGGCCGGCAGTGTAGCCAGTAGTGAGCATAGCTGGGAAAAATATACCGATATATGCTAAACTTCCATGTTCGTGGCACCACTGCAAGAGAACCACGAGTGCTACGTAGCTCGTTCTGGTCTCATTTTGAAGCTTTTAGTGCCTAGTTTTTTGCTAAATAATTTTTGTTTCATGCAGATGCTTGATTTATCATGCAGGAGGGCCTGAATATGCCCAAATGAGCCCAAAACACCCCGCTAGACAAGGGTTAACCCACAATAGTCGCCTCTACATAAAATGTATTATACATTCAAAGATATTGCAAGGCCCATACTATTATAAAACCGGAAAAAAAAATCCCACAAGATAAAATTATCACATTGAAAATGGATATACAGTATAAACACTATTTTGTTTTTCCGAGTTTACACCCTTATAATTTCATTGTGCTGAGTAGTAATTATTGTATATGAAATAAGAAGCATCATGCTTATCTAAATGTGTCATCAGAATTCATTTATCATGAATAGTTGTTTTTATATGAATAAAATACAAATTGGTACCGGTGCTTGGCCAGTAAAAATTGTCCATACATAGGCCTAACTATAATATTCATTCTACATTGATTTTTTTTACCAACAAGAATTACGTTTACTATAATCCATTATATCTCGATAGGAAAGGCCAGTATACAATATTACAGAGCAATACCAACACAAAATTAAATAATCATCGAGAAAAGTGATGCAGACTAAAATAATAATAATTTCTAACATTATTTATCTTTTATTTCAAAATTTTATTTTATTAAGCGTTATTTCCACATAGCGATTTTGATTAGTTCTTTTGCATTTATCTTGTATCGTCCCAGTTTTGCTTTTTTTATTTTGCAAGTTTTACATTATAATTATTTAACTAAGCATAGTTGTAAATCAATATTTTGAGTAACAACAATAGGTTTTATCGATGAAATAAATATTTTTAACACATTTTCCAAAAATCTATTAGGAATTTGTCCATCTTCAATAGTATATTTTATATGAATATAATAACACAAAAGTATACCATCGCAGTTCTCTCACTATTATGACTGTACATCATTCTCGGTCAGTAGGCAACATCTCTCTGAATTTCTGCCATCCATTCACCTCACTTTTGCACCACCTCTTACATCACAAGTGCATTTTCCTGCATCTTTCTTTGGTAATTCTGGTATGGCTGTTTCTTATTTAAATTTGTATATAAGAATTAGACTACCAAAAATTACTGTATATCTCTTCAGCATAGTTTCTGTTACCAATGCAAAAGATTCCAACTAAGTTATTGGGATCATTTTAACCATCTATACTATATGATCAAAAGTTGTTATGCAATACAAATGGCCAGTAGTTCAAAATAGTGCAATTTTGATGACTTACCTCGCCAAAGCTGCGCTCTGGAACTGATCCCTCCCAGATTATTTGGCACTTGGATTCTAGGTCGGCATCCTTTGACCGTGATTCCTCCGCCCACTTTATTCTCTCCAACATTAATCTGTAAATGTAATACTTGTGAACTAAAATAATCCTGAAAAACAGCAGTAACGACAGTTCAGTATTGTATGGTAAAATGCTAAAATAGGAAAGCTACAAGGTTTATGATTCAATAGTCCTTGCACTTACCTGTTTGTTTACCTCTGCATGGGGGTAAACAAATACACATGTTGGAGACATTCTCTTACCGCCAATAACAAAAACACTTGTTGGCTTCTCTTATTTCAGACCATGGCCTATCTATGCGTCTTTTACAGTAAACACATACTGTATATAGAAAAAACGGAGAACTAGGCATTCAAAATAATATATCGCACGCTGGCATTAGGTGAGGGGCAGCGTGTGTGACAGGTATCTTCACTGACTGTTCTGACGAGACTGTGCTCTCTCTATATGGACTTCCATATACCGTGGAGTATACATCTGATTAGATCTGGATACATGTGGTGGGCATCGAGCTTAGTTATTGGAACAGCCTAAAACACCACAAAAGCTAGGCATTTTGAAATATTACCTAACACGTGGGAAGCGAGTGTCTGAGAGGATGATAGCTTCATTGTTTACTCCAAAGTGATGGGCCATGACGTCATGCGGGTTTTATCATAAAAAAGTAAGGATGGTGATATCAAT
Organism: Paralithodes platypus; assembly: GCA_032716605.1. NCBI lineage: Eukaryota > Metazoa > Arthropoda > Malacostraca > Decapoda > Lithodidae > Paralithodes > Paralithodes platypus. The sequence continues at coordinate 6,715,187 of CM064521.1, forward strand.
AATTTTTATGGTGTCTGAGAGGATAACAGCTTCCTTGTTTACCCCAAAGTGATGGGCCATGACGTCATGAGGGTTTTCTTCATAAAAAAGTAAGGATGGTGATATCAATATTCAACCATTTTTATGGTATTGTAAATTTCTTTTACAGTGCAATTTGTAAGTTCACATTTAATACAACATTTTACATTAAAGAAAGAACGTAACAATGCAATTTGTAAGTTCTCAATTCAGCCACCCCCAACTATGGGGTATGTTGAGTGGTACTTGAAAAATAGACAGAATGGATAAAAAACACCATCTGAGGAAGAGCACTTTATTGACAACGTTTCTCAGATAGCTTCATCAGGTCACTAACAAATGCTGGTACATAGGAGGCCTTAAATATCCGTCCAGACAGGTGGCGTGGGAGGTGGGGGTTGGGAGGGAGGAAGGAGGCAGGACAGGGAGGGGGCAACTCCTCCCCCGCCACCTGTCTGGACGGATATTTAAGGCCTCGTATGTACCAGCATTTGTTAGTGACCTGATGAAGCTATCTGCGAAACGTTATCAATAAAGTGCTCTTCCTCAGATGGTGTTTTTTATCCATATGGGATATACAGTAATATCTGACAGACTGACATTAACCTATAAACGGCGAGCTGTGTGTATTGAACACCACTGTTCTGGGCGACGATATTAGGCTCCATTCATGCCTATAATCGTCATTTTACGATAAATATCGTTATTACTTATTCATATGCGCCTATTTTACCTTCACTATGAAGATAGTAACCTGTAACAACGATAAAACAAGTGGAAATATCATTTTTCTGGTCAAAATCGCAAATAAACATGGAGCAGCCCATTCATGAAATGTGGAGCAATGTGAGGCAACTCCTCCCCTTGCACCTCAAGCTTGACTGACTCATTCACTCCACCATCTAGCTCTGCCAACACACTCGCTAGGCACATAAGCACATCCTCCAAACAGTTTGCTAATGTTAGCACAAAAATATACCAATGAAGTAGGGAATAACAGGGAAAATAGGTGATAATTGAAGGGGGAAGGAGGGGATGTGGAGGAGTGATATGAGGTACAGTATAGGGAAAAAAAAAAAAAAAAGTGCTACTGGGGTCTTTTAAAATGTCTTTTTTAGGCCTTCCCTCTTAAGAGCTTTGCCGCCGTTGCCCAGTAAAATTTCTTAAGAGCTTTTCCGCCGTTCCCGGGTTAAATTAAAAACAAATCATTTTAGTTAATACTTACTAGAAAACTAGTTGCGTAACAAGATAACGTTAGCTAATATTTTACTTAGATACCGGTAACCGTAACATTGATATTTTTACTGTAAATTGCTTGTAAAATGCCTAATGCCTAATCTTGGTATTTTGATGTAGAAATCAAGATCATAAATGTTGATACACCCTTTTGAATCAGTAACAACTGTAAATTGGACCACTCAGGCACATACCCCATAGCTGGGGGTGGAAATTGGACCATATAATGCTTTATTATACCTTAGATGCTTCGGAACTTTGCTTCAAAAGTTCAGAGATTTGATTTAGTGTATCCTTACACGTGCTCAGGACTGCACTTAGGGGGACTGGTTATTTTTTGGGTCTATTTATTTATATTTGTTAGGGGTCACTTGAAGCATGCTATGCTTACAGGTACCTACCCGATAGCACTATCGTTAGTGAGTGATATTTGTATTTTGTACTACCTGTATTGTTATTATCTTGTCAAGTTGCAAATTTGATTTTAATAGAACATTTTGACACTTAACCCTTCCTACCCGGGCTGCCTTACAAAAGGACGGAGGTTGTATCCGGGCGATCTGGCCGAAAAACGTCTAGGCCTAGGCTACCGTATCTTTGTTATTTTAACTGCTAGAAATTTTCCACGCATCCCTAAACGTAGTGCGGTTTCCAATCTGTAGACTGGCGTTGAGTAGAGCTCTCTAAGTCAACTGGTTCAGTTGTGATGACGATTTCCGTGGAGCGAATTTTTCCGCGATGTTGACAATATCGGAGCTTTTCAGACACTAATTTCGTCATATCATACAACAACAACATTGATCCGACGTCTCCTTGTTTTCGGAGGTGCGGTGACGCAATGAACGGCTTTGTTTACATGCGTCGGACGCACGGCATTCAGACCAAGCTGAATAGGCTTTCAAGCTTACTGTCCTTATAAAAGGACACCCGGGTACCGGCCCATCTTCCGCGGTGTCCTTATAAAAGGACACCCGGGCTGGAAGGGTTAATGTAGTTTCTTTATTCATGCAGAGTTTAGTAAAATTTACCAGAACGTCCCCGACTTCCCAAATTGACTAATTCCTTGAACGTGACGACAGTGCGTTGTTATGTGTGCGATTAGTTTCCTTGGGAACCAGATTAACTTGCGCATGTGGTGGATTGTGTTCTTTTATTTATAAATTATTATTTTACTTAAGCGTTGTTTCCACATAGCGATTTTGATTAGTTATTTTGTCATTTTACTGTGTTCGTATACGTTTTGGTTTGTTTATTTTGCAAGTTTTACATTATAATATATTTTTTTTTTTTTAGTTTCCTCCCTAGACCTCCATCAAACGTTAATAAACATTCATTAGATCCCCCTTCAAGATTAATTTTTAAATTTTTCTGTAGAAAAATGTAACTGCCGAAGGCTGGTTCCTCCACAATTACAGGCGAGCGATACAGGAAAAAAAATTGACACCTAAAGGTCATGAAAGGTCTGAATATTGACAAAGAAATAGGGGCGAAAGGTCTTAAAATCGACAAACTAATGGGGAAAACGTTTTAACATTTCAAAACTAATATGGAGATAAGTATGATAACCCTTCCCGCCCGGGCTCCCTGTCCTAATGACATTGTTGAGATCCGGGTTATATGGCCGAAAAACGTCAACGCCTAGGCTACCGTATCCTTGTTGTTGTTGTTGTTGTTGTTCCCTAAGCTGCCTGGCCGAACAGCCCCGAGTCCCTGAGAAAGGCCATGGCCACGATCGGGCTTTCCCACAGAGCTCTCATTGAGTGTAGATTGTGTTGTTGGTGTAAGTGGTTGTGTGAAATGCAGTCTTCTATGATGTGTTTAATGGTATGGGGTGCTGTGTTACATCCTTACCTTTGGATACCTTTGGATGTGTTCGCCGCTCCTCTAGCGGCACCAAGGAGCGCGACGCCCCTCATTATGGGTGGTGATTTGGTGCAGTAGACTGTTTGAAGCGACAGCTCGCTCCCTTGCGAGGATGGGCTCGTCTGGCACGTTTTGCAGTTCGACATCTAGGGCTCTCTTGAAGTTGTCTAACGAGATGTCCCTCATGTCTCTTACTCGCCGTGGGAGTTTGTTGAAGAGACGTGGGCCTCTGTGTGATAACCAGCCCTCTCGCAGAGAGCCCATAGCACCCCTGTTATTCATCCGGGGGATTTCGCATTCCCAGCCTCTCCTATCACTGAATTTCATGACTATCGGAGTATGTAGGTTTGGTACTAAACCCTCTGCGATTTTCCATGTGTATATTATTAGGTAACGTTCTCTTCTACGTTCCAGTGAGTACAGATTCAGTGCTCTTAAACGCTCCCAATAGTGTAGATGTTTTATCGAACTTATATGCGAAGTGAAATTTCTTTGTACACTCTCTACGTCATTTATTTCACCTGCTATGTATGGGGATGTTAATACGCTACAGTATTCAAGCCGTGGTAGCACTAGAGATTTGAAGAGCGTTATCATAGGCAATTCACCGCATGTTTTAAAAGTACGCAGAATCCAACCCGTTAGACGTTTCGCAGCCGCCACTTTGACCTGGTTATGTACTTTGAAACCCATATTTTCAGACATTAATACCCCAAGGTCTTTCACACTGTCTATCTGTTCTATTATGTGGTTAGATTCTGTTAAGTAATTTGTAATTTCTTTAACACCATTATTATCTCCGTACCGTATTAATTGGAATTTTTCCTCATTGAATTGCATGTTGTTTTCCCTGGTCCACTGGAACACTACATTCATGTCTTCCTGCAGTCGGCCCGTGTCCTCTTGTGTGTTTACTATCTTACTTAATTTTGTGTCATCAGCAAAAGACGACACCGTACTGTGTCTGGTGTTGGTATCTATGTCGCAAATTAGTATGAGGAACAGAAGGGGCGCTAGCACTGTTCCTTGGGGCACTGAGCTTTTGACATCCGAAGGCTCAGAAGTGACTTGGTTTACTGCTACCGATTGTTTTCGGTTTACGAGGAAATTGTATATCCACCGTCCGATTTTCCCAGTTATACCTTTTGCTTTCAGTTTGTGGGCTATTATACCATGGTCACATTTATCAAATGCCTTAGCAAAATCGGTGTAAATGACATCCACGTTTTTCTTTTCTTCTAGCGCTTTAAGAATTTTGTCATAGTGTTCCAAAAGTTGTGAGAGACATGATCTTCCCGCTCTAAACCCATGTTGACCGGTGTTGTGTAGTTCATTTGCCTCCATGAATGTTGAAATTTTGCTTCGCAGGACTCGCTCGAAAACTTTAATGATGTGAGAGGTTAGAGCTACCGGGCGGTAGTTTTTTGGTAGTGCTTTACTCCCTCCTTTATGCAGTGGGGCAATTATTGCATTTTTCAATCCCGGGCAGGCGTCGACAACGGAGTCATCCAGTCTCTTCTGATAGCTCAGGAGAGCTGGATGGTGTCCGCATCTCAGCCTGGCCAGGTGGACTCTGTCCTCGCGAGGAAGGGAGGATTCGGAAGGATGGATTTCGGGAGGTCGTGCATGCAGCTGCGTGTTGTCTGTGAGTGAGTGGATGGATCGGTGAGAGATATGAGTATGGATGTGCTTCTGGAAGTTGGTTCGGGGTGGGCAGGGAGGGAGAGAGGACAATAATTGTGTGTGATACCGTGTGCTGGGTGTTGTTTTGATATTTCTTGGTGTCTGTGGGTGTGTTGCCATGTAGTTTAGTGGGTGGTCTTGGTTCGTGGAGGCTGCTGCCAGGAATTGAGTGCCTCTCATGTCCAGATGGTCTTTGACTTTGAGGATTTTGGTTTCTTGATGTAGGTGATCTGTGGGTGCAGTAGCTGTGCAGCCTGTAATGATCTTCAGGGCTTTGTTTTGAATAGTCTGTAAGGTCTTATGATGTGTTTCAGCTAGGTTAGAAGCCTATCCTTGCGTATCCTTGTTATTTTAGCTGCTAGAAAATTCCCACACATGTCTAAACGTACTGTGGTTTCAAATCTGTAGACTGGCATTCAGTAGAGTCAACTGGTTCAGTTCTGATGACGATTTCCGTGGCGTGCATTTTTCCGCGATTTTAGCAATGTGACACACTTTTCAAGACTGAATCTGTCTTTGCCGACACACAACACAGCTCCGACATCTGCTTGCTGCCAGAGGTGCGTGCGTCGCTTCCGACAGGCTATGTTTACATACGTCGGACGCGCGGCTTTCAAAACAAGCTGAATAGGAGGCTTTCAAGCTTACGGATTTATATAAGGACACCCGGGTTCCTGCCCATCTGCCGCGGGGTCCTTATATAATGCTGCCCGGGCGGGAAGGGTTAAAAAGAGTTCTTACCTCTTATACTTCTTCTGTTGCTTGGGCCCCCCTTCCACCACCACCACGTTGATGTCCCTGAAGAGCACCACCGTCCCCGTCAGGTACAGCTGTTTGGCGTTTGTTTCCACCTTGAACTTGTGAGACCCGTTTGAGAAGTCTGTCACTCTGTTTGGAAAGGAAGAGTACTTTAAGATGCAGTCACTACAAATATCTTTATTCAGGAAAGTAAAGTATGGTACGGTTTATCAAGATTTAGCAACTAATGTAATTTCTAATGTTACACTTGTCAGAGCCATTTGAGAAGTTCATCACTGTTTAAGCAAAAAATATATATCAAGGTATTATTAACTACAGATATCTATGATCAAGAGATAGAAACATCAAGTTTCAGTCATTAAAGATATTTTACTTTACATTATGTCTTTATCTTAACTTGTGAGACATGAGAAATCCATCACTGTTTAGGAATGAAAGATATGTTAAGATTGAGTCACTAAAGACATCTTAACCTTATTACTAACCTTTAATTTGCGATCTATTTCTTTGGAGAAGTCTACATTTTGTTCATAATACAGTGCACTCCCGGTATTCGTGCCTAGGTCGTACCAGCCCCCTTCCTAACGTGGGCAGTGTTTAACCCGCTGAGTGCCAGGGACGTATATATACGTCCTAGGGTGTTGTCATGCCCAGTGCCAGGGACGTATATATACGTCCTCGCCGAAAAAAATCGTAGCAGCGAAACGACTGCACCTATGGCTTTCATATTTTTACCACATGTACCTTACCCTTTTGGCTACCCACCACAAAAATCCCAAATCCCTCCTCCCACCCACTCGCTGACTGTCGGTCCCGTCAGAAGGAAAAATAAGGAAAATCTGTGGCGGCGAAACGATTGGACCAATCGGTTCCATATTTGTGTGACAAGTCTCTTACCCTTCTGCCTTCCCTCCACCACACCCCCAACCACCTCCCACCACCCACTTCCAGCGTAGAAAGGAAAAAAAAGGAAAAAAAAAAGGAAAATCCGTGGTGGCGAAACTACCTCACCAATCGGCTTCATATGTGTAACACAAGTCAATTACCCTTCTACCTTCCCCCCACCAACCCCAAAACCACCCTCCCACCCATACATTCCCATACCATAAAAGTCTCTGTAGTCTATAGTGTCTTTTCAGCTACTTTCGGGACTATCGGGGACCTGATTTCTGGCGAAAATGGACAAGGGGAGTGGTTTTTTTTACCATTATCCTTCCTTTCTCTCCCAACTTGATAGATTTAGCCCCCCCCCCCCCAAAAAAAAAAAAAAAAAAAAAAAAATCTGGCACTGGCAGAAGCACACAGTCAAAATTGGCTGGCACTCAGCGGGTTAACATAGGTTTCAATGGGAAATGGGCTTAGGTAGTACCAGACTCGGCAATCTTGGACCCTCAAACCATTATTTTGACCTACTTTGACATTAATATGGACCAAATGAATTATTGAAATGATTAAACAGATACAGTGACGGTACCACGCTTTGTTCCACATTCGTCCAGTCACCCATAAAGTACCTATTTCCCCCCAAATATATCCAATAAATACATATTATGAGGAGATTAATAACCATAAACTTTATTTGAAATCAGTCATTATAGCCTAGCCCTACTCATCGGCATAATTTGCCCGCTTTCATCCGACAGCGTCGGTAGGCTTGACCGGCGTTTGCTCTCTGTTTTGATGGTCCCAGGCATATATTTCCATCATGATTATCACTGGGCCCACTGTCCCTATCACTGAATGCTCTAAAGGCCCTAATATATGCCAGAGATACGAGGTTCGTGCAGAAAAAAACTTGTAAACAGGTGGTTTTCCAACACTGGGCTGTGGGCTGTGAGCTGCTGGCCCAGCTGTTCAGTGTGTTGACGTCACGCAAGAATGCAAGATGGCCGACCAAAACAAGAATCGGGATGCGCAACGTCCCGTCCGATTCAAATCCGTGAATAGCTGGTATTTTGTGCTAATGGGATATTTAGGGGTGTGTGCGGATACTTGGAGCGCATATAACGGGAGTGCACTGTAGGTATAATGAAACAATATTAAGGAGTACCTGAAATATAAAATATGTACCACTCACTTATAAACGGAGACCTGGACCCCTTGTGTGGTGTCTTCCTTGATTTTACGGGCTTTCTTATCCCTCTGCTGATCTGGTGTTAATTTTCGAGCAGCGTTAGCATCCTGGTGAGCCTTCAACCGCTTGGCCATCTGCTCCCGGACATGTTTCTCCATCTTCGTGGGGTCCAACACGGCTTCTGTCCCCAGCACCCTCATGAGATTCGCCATTCGAACCTGAGTATATAAGCGGAGTTTGGTGAATATATATATATATTTTTTTTTTTTATTTGAGAAAAATTAAAAATAGCTATCTTTTGAACATTCACCCAATCACTCAGTAGCCAATCCCAATAACCAACATTAGATGAGCAAGTGCGATTAACAAATAAATATCAAGATTTGAGTACAGTACAATAGAACAAATTTACTTGGCTCTTTTCCAAAATGCTTCTTTAGTCCGTCCTCTTCTGGAATATTGCGTTCAATCCTGGTGCCCCTACTACCAAAAAGATATTGACAAACGGAAACGAGTAAAACGTAGAGTTGCCAAAATAATAAAGTAGTCTAATTAAAATGTAAAACTTGCAAACCAAACAAACCAAAACTGGGACAAGGACAATATAAAGTCAAATTAAATTATCAAAATTGCTATGTGGAAACAACGCTTACTAAAATTAAAATTATTAAATAAAAGAACACAATCCACCACATAGGGTGTACATTACTACATGAGCAAGTTAATCTGTTTCCCAAGCAAACTAATCGCACATATAACAACGCACTATCGTCACGTTAAAGGAATTAGTCCAGTTTTATGAAGTCCGGGACGTTCTGGTAAATTTTGACTAAACTCTGCATGAATAAAGAAACTACATGTTAAATGTCAAAATATTATTTAAAATCAAATTTGAAACATGACAAGACATTAACCTAACGAACCTGTCAAAGTGCAAATCTATAATAAAGCAAAGCTCTGAATATACTAAATCTAAAGGCAAATTGGTATACAAAGTTGAAAAGTCGAAGCTATGTACCGAGGTAACTTTCGGCATGGTATTTATTTTATCAATAACTTCTAACGAATTGTCAACACTCCAATAATAGTTAATGCCAGTTCTTCTCGTGATGGTATTACAATATCTTTTATGAGTACTTTTAATGTATTTTAAGCAATTTACGACTTGTTCTGATAGAGTTTTAGTGGTAGCAAATTTTGCTCCGGCAATAAAGCGATATTTATAAGGTCTTTTATGAAATTTAGGTAACATGTATAATTTTGAAATGCACTTGTTCTTATCAGAAAGTTTAATATCAAATGTTATATTTTTCTTGGTATGTTCATCGATTAAGTTATCAATATTCAGATTATTTTGAATTTCATAAACAGAATTACCGCAAATATTTTTACGTAATATGTTACCTTTAATGCCTAATTCTTTTTTCATGTTTTCAAGATAAAATTTCTTACATGTGAAGCTATAATTATTGCTGGCTTTATCTACTGTAGTGATTACAAAATGTTTATGTAAATTTATTAAATCAGCTTTAACCCTCCAGCCCCGGCTATGTATTCCATACCGAAACCCGGGTGTTTTGGCCGAAAAACGTCTACGCCTAGGCTACCGTATCTTTGTTATTCTGACTGCTTCCGCATTCCCGCGCATCCCCTAGCGTAGATGTGTTTCGTACCTGTAGAATGGCGTTAAGTAGAGCTCTCTAAGTCAACTGGTTCAGTTGTGATGATGATTTCATTGGAGATAACTTTACGGCAAAAACAGCTACTTTACACTACTTTTCGATACTTAACAATAACATACAGGCACACACGAACAAGCGACGCACTCCTTCTTGTGGCCGGAGATGCGGGGCGTCGGTCCAGCCGGCTGTTGTTTACATGCGTCGGACCGACGCCTCGCACACCAAGCTTACAGGCTTTGAGCTCATGGGTCTTTAAGAGCCCTTCCGGGTAGCTCGGGTGTGTTTTTTATGGGCGTTCAAGAGCCCTTCCGAGTCTGGAGGGTTAAGCTTATTATAATTATAGTCTATAAAATCTGAAAGATTAAATTCATTTTTAAGCGAGAAAATTTTATTTCTAATTAACTTAATTAATAATTTAGACCATGCTTCTAGTTCTCTCGCATCGCAGCACACAATTTTTAACAATTTATCTTTTAATTTATTGACTGAAAGAACAATATCTTTTAAAATTATGTCCCATGTTACTTTATTATTCCCTATTCTAAATTTAAACCCTTTACGACATAGCTCCGCTAATTTGTTGTTTGCAAAATGTTTAACTAGTTCTACATCACCTGTTAATATGTGACATATCGGACTATAAATGAACTTTGCTAGTGCATCACGTCTGCTAGCTGGCATATCCATGACTCTTTCACACACGCATTTATTATTATTGAAAATATCATTATCTGAAAGATTTCCTAAAACTTTATTATAATTACAAATAATAGACCCAACAGGTCGTTCATATGAATACACTATTAATGGTTTGAAATCTTTACAACCATCTGGTAACATGGACTTAACTTTCTTTGAATTAATAAGACTGTTAACATTAATTTTGTCTAAAATTTTAGAGGAATAATTTAAAGTGGACATGACTTTATCTTTAATACGGTTATCTTTGGATTTCTTAGAATTAGCTCTAATATATCCCATAAAAGCAAAGACTATATTCTTAAATGTATTTGTGAAATTATGTTTATTGTTTAGAATATTTTCTATAAAAGGAGCAAAACTTTTCTTTTGTAGGCCTTTCAATGAATCTTTTAATTTTTAATTCCGAAATTTCGATATAATGAATATAAATTATTAACAATAATTTTAATATCAGACCTGTTTTTCTTTTTATTAAATGAATTTAGTCTTCTATTACCGTGTCTACCAGGTCTTCTGTTTAATTAAAATGTAAAACTTGCAAACTAAACAAACCAAAATTGGGACAAGGACAATATAAAGTCAAATTAAATTATCAAAATCGCTATGTGGAAACAACGCTTACTAAAATGAAAATTATTAAATAAAGAACACAATCCACCACATAGGGTGTACATTACTACATGAGCAAGTTAATCTGTTTCCCAAGCAAACTAATCGCACATATAACAACGCACTATCGTCACGTTAAAGGAAGTAGTCAAGTTTGGGAAGTCCGGGACGTTCTGGCAAATTTTACTAAACTCTGCATGAATAAAGAAACTACATGTTAAATGTCAAAATATTATTTAAAATCAAATTTGCAACATAACAAGACATTAACAATAGTACAAAATACAAATATTGATAAGATATCTATACTATTACAAAATAATATATAAAATACAGTACAGCACTCACTAACGATAGTGCTATCGGGTAGGTGTTTAAATCTAAAACAGGGAAGTTAAAATATGGGTTATTAAAATCGTTTTTTAATAAATCTTTATACAAAATGTTGCCTACATTTTTTATTTGATTGTTAAGTCCAAATAGATAGATGGTCATTAATTTTCCAATCCAATAATTTTCTCTATCTAAAACATTTTGATTACTTTGAACAATTTCTATAATTTTGTATTTACAATCAAATTTAGTACAATCTGTGTTAAAATGCTTATATAGAAGAATCTTGGAGTCGATGCCGTTCTTAATTCCTGATCTATGCCCGTAGGCTCTTTCTCTTAAACATTGCTCCGTCTTTCCAACATATTGTATACCACATTTATCACAGGTTATTAACCCTTGTCTAGCGGGGTGTTTTGGGCTCATTTGGGCATATTCAGGCCCTCCTGCATGATAAATCAAGCATCTGCATGAAAAAAACAAATATTTAGCAAAAAACTAGGCACTAACAGCTTCAAAATGAGACCAGAACGAGCTACGTAGCACTCGTGGTTCTCTTGCAGTGGTGCCACGAACATGGAAGTTTAGCATATATCGGTATATTTTTCCCAGCTATGCTCACTACTGGCTACACTGCCGGCCTCTCGAGAACACAGGGAACATGAGTTAATGGGCGGCGGTAAGCCCTGGGAGTCGGCTGTCTGGCCCGCTGCTCTCCCGGCCATTTGCACTCGATTTTAACCCTTTAAAAGCCTTAATAATGCTCCTAACTTGCTGCAAATTGGTGCACGACTTAAGTCGAGCGCCGCTCTTTAAGGGTTAAATAGATAACATTCTTTACTTTACATGGAGATGTTACATTAACAGAAGAATTTAAAAACGAAAATTTTGTATCAATGGTAATGTAACTTTTAAAACAAATTTGATGTTCAAAATCAAATTCATTCACACAGAGTTTACATTTACAGTTATCATCGAAAAGACGCAAACCATATGAGCAGCGTCTTCAGAGAATTAAATATTTTCCTTTAACCCAGCGCAGATTAAGAGGCGACCTAATTCAAGTGTTCAAAATCATGAAAAGCAACGACAACATTAACTGTAACTGATCGACCAATCAAATTACACATGGGGAAATGGTTGCAAAATCATTGGTAAATCTTTGAACTTACACAAGTCTAAGAATTTCATCTTCAATCGAGTTTTCAACTTGTGGAATAGACTTCCTCGAGATGTTATAGACTGCAGCACCGTTGATTCCTTTATACATCGCCTAGACAAACACATTGCCTTAAACTCTGATACATCGAGGATCACTACATGTATAAATATATAACGAAGACGTTACTCACTTTTCCCCAGATACATGAAGGATCACTTATACTGTAGGTGTGTTATGTTGTTAACCCAAATTGTCTTCTACTAACATCTCTTAACCCTGCCATGGACATTAGTCCTAGGGCAGTACTTCCTTTTCCATCGTCCTTTACCCAGTCTAACCCATTGTTGAACACTCTGAGCAGTAGTGATTTAGAGGGCAAGCAACCTTGAGGGGTTGCTTGACTTCCTTTGTACTTTGTACAGTACCGGTACCAGCATCTACCATAAAACTACCATCCAGTCACTCAAAGACAACACGTGCATGGCCTCCCGAAATCCATCCTTCTGAGTCCTCCCTTCCTCGCGAGGACAGAGTCTACCTGGCCAGACTGAGATATGGGCACCATCCAGCTCTTCTGAGCTATCAGAAGAGACTGGATGACTCCTGTCCAGGATGCAACACAGCACCTTATACTATTAAATATATCATAGAAGACTGCATTCCACACTATCACTTATGCCAACATAATCTATATACTCCTTGAGAGCCCTGTGGGAAAGCCTGATCTCGGCCATGGTCTTTCTTAGGGACTCGGGGCTCTTCAGCCAGGCAGCCTAGGGAACGACAACAACCACCACCATAAAACTTTAAAATTTAATTTGATTAAAAGGGATTATAAATTATAAACCTTTTGGCTCCAAGACATACCAGTTTAGCCTATATATACTTTCTAAATTGAAAAAATATAAATAAAAAATTACTGAAAAATCTATAAATAATAGTACTGTATAGTGAGATTCAAATAGATAAAATTATTCAATAACTCACCTTAGGTTCAGGGGGTGGCTCTAGACCCAAGCGTATCTTCTCCTGCTTCTCCTTCCACGTCTCCCTGCGGTTCATGCGGCGCAGCTTCTTGCGTTCCTGCTTGGTGAGGAAGACCTGTAGTGAGGCGGGCTTGGTTGGGTCAGAGGGACACTTCATCTCCAAGGGGTGCTCTATCAACCGAGTTATGAAGTCATCCTTTACCTTCACTGTATCTCCTTCGTCAGGGTACCTAGTGAGAAATTTATATATTAATAAATATATATACTGTAATTTGTTTTTATTCAAAAGCTGTTTCCCACTTGGGCAAGGTGGTCAGTAGAAGTACAAAATACCAGAAAAGTAAAAGTTACCAAATGAAAAACACAAGGTCGTTCACACACACTTTCGTTCACATATTCACTTTCTTGCCATATGGAAAAAGTAGGAGTACTATATTTTACATTCTACTTATAGTTTTTTTTTTTTTTTTTAAGTTAATAATTGACCAGAAAAAGCTGTACGTGAAATACCAATAAAGTGCTCCTCCTCATGGGGCAATTATGAGGAAAAGATTTTACCTGAGAGTAGTTATATGCACTAACTTGATATGATGCTACATTTACAGTACTGTACTTTCAAGGTTTCCTGGATTCCCAAATGGACTAATTCCTTGAACGTGATGATGGTGCGTTGGTATATATGCAATTAGTTTGCTTGGGATACAGATTAACTTGCTCATGTAGTAATGTACACCCTATGTGGTGGATTGCGTTCTTTTATTTATAAATTATTATTTTCCTTAAGCGTTGTTTCCACATAGCGATTTTGATAAGTTGTTTGTACAAGTTTTGGTTTGTTTATTTTGCAAGTTTTACATTATAATCAGGACTTAACTGTAAATATTTAACTAAAACTACTGGATACTTAAATCTATTAAATAATGATTTTTTTTTTAGTTACAGTATATATGACTACAGTACCAGTACTGTAGTTATATTTTTTAACTGAATCAATAGGAAAATGTAGTCCAAATCGTGCAATTAAAGGCTAGAAACACGATTCGTTCATCCAAATTTCTTGCCAAGGTCTGTCGGGCTAAATTTAAAATCTTAAAAATGTCTACCTGATGATTCTTGATAGTCTGGGTAGGCAAATTTAAGCTTTTGGATGGCTCTGATGAGTACCTGTGCCTCACTTCAAGCCATTATCACAGGATTTGGACTATGGGCATCCATGTGAACAGTATGTTAAGTAGTTAGGCCTAATCAATTTCAGCTATTCCAAGATACATGTTATTTGCCCCTCAACTTTCTCTTCATAATTGCTGAGGGGCACAGGGCCCTGGGTGGGGCTTTTGTTTCCCGGGCGTTTCTGCACCCTCCTCAGCTCCCCGCCATGGAGTGGCTTCGGTCACCCAGGCTTTATTGTGGTAGACAGGGAGGGTTCTGTGGGGGCGCTCGGTTATGGCCTTGGCCTTGCTCGGGGCCTTGGGGCTGTTCGGCCAGGCAACTTGGGGAACAACAACAACAACATGTTATTTGCTTGCAAACCTGCTGTGGTGAAGTATAACAGCATCCCACCATTCCACATCTGGAGACTCATCAGTCACAAACTTCAGTTCCCGTTGTTCCAGCTGGGCCAACTTAGCCGCTGAGGAGATGCCCGTCTTCTTGGCAATCTGGGATATGTCAAACTGCAGCTTCTCCAGGCGGGACTGCAAAGGGAAAAAAACACACCTGTATCAAGTTATCTTCTGTGTTTCATAAAGGCTGAAAGAGGTAGGGTATAGTATTCACAACAATGGGCTCAAATCAAATAATTTTTACTGATATTCTTTCAAATTAAGCTACAATTCTCACTGATTATCGGTATTGCAAATCAGCAAAGTTTACATCGTCAAACTATTTTTTTGATAAATTGTACAGTATCTCAATAAGATTAGCCAAAATATAATCAGGATGTTTTTTTAGCATATATAAAACCTCAGCAGTGAATGTTGCACAATATTACATGATCAAATTAAAATGTAAAACTTGCAAACCAAACAAACCAAAACTGGGACAAGGACAATATAAAGTCAAATTAAATTATCAAAATCGCTATGTGGAAACAACGCTTACTAAAATGAAAATTATTAAATAAAAGAACACAATCCACCACATAGGGTGTACATTACTACATGAGCAAGTTAATCTGTTTCCCAAGCAAACTAATCGCACATATAACAACGCACTATCGTCACGTTAAAGGAATTAGTCAAGTTTGGGAAGTCCGGGATGTTCTGGTAAATTTTTTACTAAACTCTGCATGAATAAAGAAACTACATGTTAAATGTCAAAATATTATTTAAAATCAAATTTGCAACATGACAAGACATTAACAATAGTACAAAATACAAATATTGATAAGATATCTATACTATTACAAAATAATATATAAAATACAGTACAGCACTCACTAACGATAGTGCTATCGGGTAGGTACCTGTAAGCATAGCATGCCTCCAGTGACCCCTATCAATAACTACCCTACAAATAACCTACATTTATCGCACAAATAAACTAAGGAAATCGCAAAAGCAAGCAATTGATACTATCGACAATGAATACATTTAATATAAAGACAAATAATTGCAAAACATGAAGTAAGAGAAAGGTTCCGGTACCTGTATTTATACACTACAGTACAGTATATAAGAAAAATACATACTCAATAGATATTAGTACCGGTACTTGAAATACTAAATACCAACGTTTGTCCTCTCCCTGAGCCAGCTGATGAACTTTCCCTTGTCATGGATAAACTAGAATACTGCACTATGTTTAAGTGGTGTCACAACATTTATTTGTCTGGTATTTTACTAACTTTACCTTGGATTATAGCTTGTGAATCTTGGTAAAACTAACAAATTTAGTCACAAAGGTAGAGTAATTCACTTTAATCTTAAGTTAGATAATAATAAAAACTATTTGTCAACAGCCTACTGGGCAGAAGCCCTCATAAGGCTCGGATTTTAAGTTAGAGCCTGAAGTTAATGACACGCATACATAAATTAAGTAATTGAAAGCAAAATCTATAATAATGTAGTATAAAATGGTACCGGTAGCTAAAATAATTAACAGGCAATAAATATACCGGTATATATATACCGGTATATATATATATATATTTTTTTCTATGTGAGTGAAGGAGGCAAAAGGCAAAACTGCCTATAGCGAGTGCCTCCCCCATAGTTGAAAGAGTGACAGGGTAACGTTCGAGCCAAATTTGGAAGCAAGAATAGTTTCAAAAACTAGAAATACAAGAGATGAGAGCAATTGGACGATAGTTGGAGGGTTGAGAGCGGTCATCATTCTTTGGGACAGGTTGAATGAGAGCAAACTTCCAGCATGAAGGGAAGACGTTAAGAGGATAGACAGAGCATGAAGGGAAGACGTTAGAGGATAGACAGAGACGAAAGAGTTTGCCTAGGCAGGGAGTCAGCACGGAAGCACAGTTTTAGAGTACAACAGCTGTATATGTAAGTACTCGGGGCCCATTCCCCCCTTTTTTTTTTTTTTCAGGGGGTGGCCGACTCGAGACAGAGCCCGAACAGGGACAATACTGCTTATGACGCTACCTTTACAGAACAAAATATAAAGCACAGGTAAACTACAGTGTACAAATTCCACTAGAGGCCTACCTTTGCCCTCTCTCTCTGAGCCAGCTGGATGAACTTTCCCTTGTCGTGGAACTTGAAGCTCCTCTTGACTCTGAGAGAGGAGTGGCCGCCGATACGACCATCGAAGAAGTTACTTTCGGCCGTGTCCTCTATCGGCCTCTCCTGGAGCTGCAGTTTGAATTCCTCACGCTTCTTGGCTCGGATGTTGGCCTAAAATAGAAGATGGTTTTATCACTGAAAAAACTACAAAAGACATTATTTAATAGTGCTAAACCTGATTATTAAACGACCGCAATATTCTTTAGATTATTTCATTCATGAATGTGTAGGGTTTATGATATGGCCATAAGAATGGGATTATGGTACACCATTATGACTGCAGCAGTGTGTGGAATAAGGATAAACAAGATAGACGTGTGAATGACCTTGAGCGTGGGTATACGTTGCGTGAGATGAACTTCCTTGCCGCTCTGATCCACTGTGCGACCCTCAGCGTCCAGAATAAGCGGTGTCGGTTTACTCTGCTCCCCCGGTGGCTTGGCTGGCGGGGGTTGGCCTTGGTTGGTGGTAAGGGCCATGGGGGGAGGGGGCTGTAAGACTTGTAAGGCAGGGAGGGAGATGGAAGGGTTGCTGCCGAGCTGAGCCTGAATTCTGGCCTGCAGCTCGGCAATACGGGACCCAACATCCCTCGAACCATCACCACCACCTGCACCCACCCCTAGCCCACCACCACTTCCGGCCCCAAGACCACCAGCACTAATAAGGTTGGCCATAAGAGGAGGTGGTTGTGGTTGTGGTGGTTGTTGTACTGCTACACCACCGCCGCCAGCTGCTGTAACATTCAGAACACACTGTTAACACTAAAATAAATAATTATATACAAATAATACAAGAGAGAGAAACCATGAGAATTAACAAAGACACAATTGGATAGACTAATCGTACACAATACTTGACATGATAACTTTGCTGTCTCGTCTTGTGAGGGATTTCCCTAGGATGTGATTTTTTCAATCACAATGAATGGAGGAAGGAAAAACAAAGCCAACTAAAAAAAGGTTGATGTGCCTAAAAGCATCCTCCATTCACTAAATGTTTATAACAACTGGAATTAAACAGTTTTTGGAAAGCAACTCCAAGGAAGTGAATTTCAGAGAGTAGTAGTTCTGGGGATAAATTTATTTTGATAAGTTCTACACTGTGGAGGAGAGAGTGTAAATTCATGGGTGTTTCCAGCTGCCCTAGTACTACGGGAGAAAGATGCGGAGAGGTGGCTCAATTGAAGCAAGTTCCTCGGAACATTTGCTGTGAAAGTATCTATAGAATAATATAATAGAATAATTAATAATAATAATAATCTGTTTTTTGTTTCTCAAAAGCGCCAGCTCTTCTGAGGAATTCGCTAGTGCTCGCAAACTCATTTATACAAGCTCCATCAATGAAAATAGTAGTCACTAAACTACCGGTATGTAGTTTTCTCTCACAGTGCCCCTGTCAATGAATTGATAATAGCTTTTCAAAAAGAGAAAGATCTTAAGCTGCGCCTTGAAAGATTCAACAGAGGTAAACCATCTCATGGACAGCGGATGTTTGTTATACAACCTAGGAGCCACGTAGGAAAACAACCGGTCGGAGAAGGATGACTGGTGTACAGCCCTCGGTTCTTCCAGACGAAAATTATCATCCTCACTTCGTAACACCACCCCAGAATGCACTGACGGACGTTTTAGCAATTCGGCAAGATAACTAGGCTCACCAGACATGAGTCAGGAGGCATAATTTAAATTCTACTCTTGCCTTAACTGGCAGCCAGTGCAACTCAATTAAATATGGGGTAGTTGGAGTTCTCGGTGGAAGAGCAAATATATGCCTTGCTGCCCTATTTAACACAGATTGAGCCTTCCTTAATAGATAATTAGGAAGACCAATCCATAGTGCATTACAATAATCAATATGAGAGAAAATCATGTTGTCAACCAATACTGTAGCCTAATGCAAAGAATGCACCATCTCTTCATACGGATAATGGAGGAAGGTCCTGCATGATTGCAGGGTATCATTTAATCTAATAGCTTTATTTTGAACTTAGTCCAACTGTGTGTACACTTACCTGCACCATTAGTTGCTGGTTTGGGTTCTGAAGTCTGAAGATTAGCCATAGCTTTTTTTCTCTCTTCAATGACTGCCTGAGCCTTTGCCATTATGTCTTTGATCTGTAATAAGAGTACCGGTAATATTGAAGGTAGGACATTCAATTGTTCTGGAAGTTTTAATTAAGAAGTTACTTATCTTGTACAGTAGTAATATAAATATATTAGCGCAAGAAACAAAATCTCAAAGAACAAATTTCAACACAAATGTACAGTATTTCATGAGCCACAATGAGAATATGTACAAACATAGATTTAGAAGGTATGACTGTTTGGAAATAAAAGGTTGATATATTTGGATGAAGAAAAAACATAATTATGAAGGAAGCTTTAAATGCAAGTCTAAATACAAGTAAAGAAGTTGGAAAAATTACTTGTAAGTGACCATACACTTGCCAATATTGAAAACAGTAATCAGGTAGATATTTGCTTTCTCATGCATGTTGGAAAATTATGATTATGATGAAGAGGAACTTATCAAGATATATAAATGATACTGGTAATGACAATGAATTGATAATGAAGACAACAGTGATGCCATACCTGCTGCGCTTGTATCTGTCCGGGACTGACGGTGTTGTTAGGTGTGGAGCCTGGCGGCTGTGAGGATTTGGACTCCGAAGTAGGGGCTGTCGGATCCTTCTCTTCCTTAGACTCTTTCTCTTTCTCCTTCTCCTTCTCCTTCTCTTTCTCCTTCTCCTTCATCTTGACCCTCTTGGTGCTCTCCTTCTCTCGCTCATTATTGTCCTCCTTGTGGGGCCGTTTCCTTGAGGAAGAGCTCTTCACCTTCATTGTTCCCATGTCCTCCAAAATACTAAATGCCTGCAAAAGATACCGGTATAGTATTCGGAGTGACAGCCTGTGTTTATCATGCAATTTAATTAAGGTTTTCATGAATCGTAAGGTTTTTAAACATTGATCCTCGTTTCATTTCTACTACGGTACCGGTAATAGTAAATAATTAAAGACGAATGAAATTATGAGTCATTGACAGTAACTGAATGTATATTCATATACCGGTAACCGGTATCCAACAATATATAACAATGCCACCCACTGGTACAGGGGGTCAAACTGGCATCATTCTGTTTTAAGATTGGAATGAATATAAGAAAGAATAGAGAAAAAATTACATGATTTTGCATTGTTTTATCTATTTGATCACTTCCAAGGATATAATAAGAACTGTGAAGTATAAATTTATCTCTATATTAACCCTCTCCGATATATGACGCAATTTTGAGCCTATTAGGGATACTTTAAAGCCTTTGTTACCATCAGGGGTATTTAGACACCTTTAGTTTAGTTACTTCAACCTCTGCAGTTGTCTTTGAGTTAGTTGTGGGCAGAAAACTAATTTTGGAGAGGTAATTATAAGAGTGAGAGAACTCTATTTCTTATTGCTAATCTGGCAACCTCTGCGTCATATGAGCGTGAAAGGGTTAAGTAATGATGACTAAAAAGAAAGGAAAAGGTCTCTGATTTAACACCCTGCACTGGTAATCTATACCAATACCTGATAAATTAGTGATAATTCATGTCAATCTGCCTATCTATTGAATAGTAGAAATGAATATACAACTTACCTAAGTTAGGAAATTTCATGTTTAATGACAAATTATCAATTACAATTTATATACCAAACTCTATATAAATGCATAAGAATATATTACTGTAATACGGTATAATTACAGTATATACCGGTACGGTCCTACTTAATTCAATAGGCATACATTATTAGTATGTTACAGTACCGGTACCGTACTTAACAAAACAATATCCAGTATTTTCACCTTCTCTGCCAACTTGTAAGCCATACTCTTATCCACATAATTCATGAGTTTATCCTCGACCCTCCTCTTGTCCCCGCCGGAGTCGACAGCATGAGTGATGGCGGACACCACACTGGAGCGGTCCCGTGAAACATATTTATACACCAGCTTGTCCACCGCAGCCTTGTAATCATCGTAGTCACGCTTTGAGAGGGACATCTTCAATCTTTCACACTGCACTCTGTTGATAAATAAGTATTATAGGTACATTCTAAAATATGATAACAAATTATAGCCAACATGACAAAAAACCAATGGGGCTTATTGCCGCTTATTAAATATTAACTCTTGACTCTAAAGTACCGAGTCGGTACTGTACCGGTAGGCCTAATATTCTGCTTAAGCTTTTTCCTTCATTAATTTTCTATAACTATCCCTTCTATGACTACTAATTTTCTAAATTATATCTTAATCTAGCTATAGCTTTTTCTGGAGAAATAGCCGGTAATTAGGCGAGCTGTTCCCACGCAAGCGAGAACAGCGACTCCAAGAAGAAGAAGAAGACTAGGCCAAGTTGCAAGAGGTCGTCTAAACTTGTTAAAACAGCCAATGGTCCTACTGTACTTTGGTACTGTACCAGTATTATTTAAATTTATTCCCAAAATCAAGATGGCGGCGTCTCTCCAGTCAGTCACCAAACTCACCATCTTGATTCCATTGGTTTAACTATACCATACGTTATATATACTATAGGCCTAGCTAGGCTAGCCTATACTGTACAACTACAGTTTTTGAGCTCATTTTTCATATAGTCCTAGGCCTATTCAAGCAATTGCAAGGTTAGATTAGATCATTAGGCTAGTTTAAAACTTTAGATTTGCATAAACTAGCCTAGTTGAGATTAGCATAGCATAGATTAAGGCAAATTAAGGTTTAGGCCTAGCCTACTAGGCTAGCCTAGTCTTAGCTCAATGTTAGGTTAGTTAAACTAAACTAGCCTATGTAAGAAGTGTTGGTTCAATGTTATTTTAATACCACAATTTTTTTTGATATATTTGAAGATAAATATTGAATCTATATGGTCTAAAGATCATAAGAAAATTTGTTTCAACCCTCGGCAAAACCTAATACAAAAGTATGGTACTAAAATGTCTTTTTCGTAACAAGGTTGTCAATACGGTACTTCCAGTTATCGATAGCTCTAAAGATCATATGAAAATGTGTTAAACCCTCGGAAAAACCTAATATAAAAGTATGGTATTAAAATTTAATTTTCGTAACAAGGTTGTCAATACGGTACTTTCCCGTTATCAATGTACAATCAAAGCTGAAGATTGTAGAGTAAACACCGTAGACTTCATTGACTTTCTTTCACCTTTGTATAATCGACAGCTTTTTTTTTTTTTTTTTTAATTTACTAAGGGATTAGTACTCAACCAGCGGGGGTATGGGGGCAGCAGCCCCCACCCATAATACTAGGTTAGGTTAGGTAAGGTTGTTAGGTTAGGCTAAGGTCTTTTCAAATCACTATCGGGGGCGTGTCTCAACATCGATCAATAGGCCTAATGGGGAAAATAGGTTTTCCCGAGATTTCTAATTAATTAAAACTATATATTGATGCAAATGAACAATTTCTTTTATAAAAAAAACACTCGGAAAATTTGTGGTATTAAAATAAAAAAAATCCGAAGTGTTTCCAGTAAAATTAATCCTAATAGCCTATGTACTGTAATATCAAATTCAAACAAATCAGAGTAGCCTATAACTCCATTTATTTGTCACCAATTATTTTGACATATTTGAAGACAGATATGGAATCTATATGCTCTAAGCATCATATTAAAATTAGTTTCAACCCTCGGCAAAACCTAATAAAAATATATGGTATTAAAATGGAATTTTTTCGTAACATGGTTGTCAATATCTTCCTATAGACGGCACCAATTCGTACACACGCCATTTAGAACATGGGTGCTTGACTACTGATGTGACGTGACCATTTTCTTATGTTCTTATGTTCTAGGTAAGATTTTTACGCATAGGTTTAAACTTCCGGAAATTAATGGGTAATAAATACCATGTACTGAGCACATTACTATGAATCCGCTGTACCTGGCATGCAAGGGCTAGTTTAGTATGCCACGTACTGAGTACTATGAATCCGCTGTACCTGGCATGCAAGGGCTAGTTTAGTATGCCACGTACTGAGTACTATGAATCCGCTGTACCTGGCATGCAAGGGCTAGTTTAGTATGCCACGTACTGAGTACTATGAATCCGCTGTACCTGGCATGCAAGGGCTAGTTTAGTATGCCACGTACTGAGTACTATGAATCCGCTGTACCTGGCATGCAAGGGCTAGTTAGCCTAGTTTAGTATCCCATGTACTGAGTACTATGAATCCGCTGTACCTGGCATGCAAGGGCTAGTTTAGTATCCCACGTACTGGGTCTAGGTTAGGTTAGGTTGGGTTGTTTGGTTAGGTTAACATACTAGGTCTCCGAAACAAGATTCGTAGTTGCGGTAGTATTTACAGATACTGTACGCCCGAATACTAAATGGGCGGCGGCCCAACCGCCATGGCACCGGTAAGGGTTCGTGTTGTATCCCACGTAGGCCTACTAGGTACTACGGACACATTGTAGGCGCTAGATGTGGATTAGGCTTGTATCCAATGTACTAGGTCTATGTTACTGGATATTTATGATTTAAATAAGTGCTACGTTTTCGATAAATCTGGTTAGCCTATTTGGCTTTGCAATTAGGGAAATCATGAGCCGATTTCCGACATTTCGTTAGTCTTTTTGGTAAACCTGACTTTTTGGACCGACAGCGATTTCAGTAAGTTTTAGTTTGTATTTTTTAATTTTTCCTTCAGATATAGTGTTGTTTTATACTGAAGAGGAGCTGAAATGAGTATTTACCCATTATCCAACAATCTAAAAACACGCCCCCCACTAGTGGTGAGGGCTATGAAGTTCAGGGAAAATGAGGGGTTAAAAGCGTAAAAATACAATAATATAGCGTTTTGTATCAAAACTTGGCTCGGGTTTTCCCAAATTGCAAACCCATAAAACCCAATTTTGTGAATACCCGAGCCAACTTTTGACGAAAGCTGGCTCGGATTTCACGGGGTGGAGTGGGTAGCCTAATATCTTATGTTATAAAAATAGTCAACTTTGGGAAGACATTAGCCTAACCTAACAACCTTACCTAACCTATCCTAGTATTATGGGTGGGGGCTGCCGCCCCACACCCCCGCTGGTTGGGTTAGGCTTTTTTTTTTTTTTTTTTTTTTTTTTTTTTTTTTAATGTGCTAGGCTATTAGCCTAACCTATTAGCCTAACCTAACAACCTTACCTAACCTAACCTAGTATATGGGTGGGGGCTGCCGCCCCCACACCCCCGCTGGTTGGGTACTGGCTGAAAAACTTATTGTTTTACAGTAGCCTATACTGTATTTTAGTTTTTTTTTTTTTTCTCCCTTATAACACATTTCAGCTCTTAATGACATATACATGTTCCCTAAAAGAAGGTAATGTCACACCAATACACAAAGGGGGTAGTAAAGGCATAGCCAAAAATTACAGACCAGTGGTGCTGACGTCACACCTTATTAAAATCATAGAAAGAACAATAAGAGCTAAGATGGTCAGCTTCCTGGAAGATAATGAGGCGTTCAACGAGGGGCAACATGGCTTTAGAAAAGGCCGCTCCTGCCTCTCACAACTACTATCACACTACGACAAAATCCTACAGGATATTCAAGACGGAGAAAATGTAGACGTCATATATCTAGATTTCGCCAAAGCTTTTAACAAGGTGGACCATGGGATCCTTCTACATAAACTCAAATCACTGGGAATAGGGGGAGACCTTGGAAGATGGCTCCATAGCTTCATCACCAACAGAAAACAAAGAGTCACGGTTCAAGGAAGCCTATCAGAAGCAGGTGGGGTCATCAGCGGAGTACCACAAGGATCAGTACTGGGACCTCTCCTATTCCTCATCATGATAGGAGACATCGACAGGGACCTGGAACACTCAACAGCCACATCGTTTGCAGACGACACCAGACTCATGAAGAAAATCACCTCACAACATGATGCTCAGCTACTACAACAAGACTTGGACAAAATCCTGAAGTGGGCAGAAGAAAACAACATGGCCCTAAACGGAGACAAGTTCGAGCTTCTAAGGTACGGGAACAAGAGAGCACTACAAAACGACACCAACTACAAAAGCGGACAGCAAGAAATTACCGCCAAGGACACAGTGAAGGACTTGGGAGTAAATATGAGCAGTGACGCCACTTTTTCCCAGCATATTACCAAAGCCACAACAACAGCAAAACAAATAGCAGGCTGGATCCTGAGAACCTTCCACACAAGAAATGAGAGGTGTATGCTAACATTGTGGAAGTCACTGGTCCTACCACGACTGGAGTACTGCTCCCAGCTCTGGTCTCCCCAAAAAGTAGGAGAAATAACAGAAATTGAAGCCACCCAGAGGACATTCACCAGTAAAATCCATGGGTTTCAACACTTTAACTACTGGGAGAGACTTAAGGAGCTGCAGCTGTACTCACTTCAAAGACGTAGGGAGAGATACATCATCATCTACGTCTGGAAGATTTTGGAAAAAAAAGGTACCAAACCCAAACATCCAAGAGACTCAGCACCAAAGGCGAGGGAGGCTGTGCTATGTGAGGACTACGCCGGGATCAACACAAAAAATCAAATCCCTGATCCATCACAGCTTTACATACAATGGAACCAGACTGTTCAACTGTATACCAGCCCCTCTCAGGAACATAACCGGGGTGTCTTCAGACACCTTCAAGAAACACTTGGACATGTGGCTGGCCAAAATACCGGACCGGCCACCAACACCAGGATACCCCAGCACCAACTCCAACCGACTTCTGGAATGGAGAGTGGAAGAAAGGGAGCTGCCTGGTCGCAGTGGAGCCCCAGCTCAACTGTGTCACTAACGGACGGAATACAACTAAGTGTAACTAAGTGTAAGTGTACAGTATAGCAATGATGGGTAGCATTCAAGGAGACTACTGCAGGACTCTTCTTCTTGTTCTTCTTACCTCTGACCGGGTATAGGCTATCCTAGTGTTTACTAGCCTATACCCCTTTGAAAGGACATTAGCCTAACCTAACAACCTTACCTAACCTATCCTAGTATTATAGGTGGGGGCTGCCGCCCCCACACCCCCGCTTTGACTTCGATTTTTGGTGTATTTGTCTGTGAAGTGGGTATTTTTCAATGTGTTGATAACGAAAATCCTCCATGCGGACTATATGGAGAAAAATATGGCGAATCTATTGGTGCCAATTTTCCCTAATAAAATGTTTCTCATAACGTCGCACTAGTGTCCTTGAATATTATCCAATGATGTATATGCTCTGCCTAAAAAGATCGATGGGCTAACTGTCGGTCCAAAACATCAGTATAACCGTCTTTTTCGATTCACAAAATACGATCCAAGTTTTGCCAAAAATTGGCTCGGGTTTTCCAAAATTAGGCTAGGCTATGCTGGTTGGGGTTTGCAATTTAGGGAAACAAGCCAAAATTCTAAATTAGGTTACTGTAATTTGTTTACTCTTAAAACTCGCAAAATCTGAGCCAAGTTTTGCCAACTTGGCTCGGGTTTTCCAAAATTCTGGTTTTATGGCTTTGCAATTTCGGGAAACCTGAGCCAAATTTCTAAATGAGGTTAACCTACTGTAATTTTTTTGTCTACAAACTCGCAAAATCCGAGCCAGCTTTGGCCAAAACTTGGCTCGGGTTTTCGAAATATTGGGTTTTAGGCCTTTGAAATACCTTAAAACCCGAGCCAAGTTTTGCTAACTACGTTTTTATCGCCGTTTTACGCATTTAACCCCTCATTTTTCCTGTACTTCATAGCCCTCCCCACTATCGGGCGGCGTGTCTTAAGAAGTTAAGATCGTTGTATAATGGGGAAAACGGTCTCTCCGAGGGTTGTAATTATTTCCAAACACTAGGCTATATAGGCTAGGCCTAGGTCCTAGCCTATTGATGAAAACTAACAGGGAAAAATAAAAAAATCCATGGGAAAATTTGTGTAAAAAAAAATTGAGTTTTTCCCACTTTGATAAATCTACAGTTATACTACCCCTATTTTGTCGCTATTCTGTTGGTACTAATGGGTTAATATTATTAGTAGTAGACTTAGTATGGTTTGATGATGCGCGGAGATGTATATTTGACTTGAAATAGATACATTGAAGTATTACAAACCTTCGCAATTCGCAAACCCATAAACAGGGAACGTGAGCAGGGTTTAGACCATCGCGCACCCATAAACAGGGAACGTGAGGGGGAGACTGGGAGTTAAGACCGTCGCGGAGACAGGTTACTTTTCGGTTAGGTTAAGTTAGGTTAGCTAAGGCTAGGCCTAATGTTAAAAATACTAAAATGCGACAGTCCTCGGTAGGCTATTAAACAACACTGTATATCAAATAAAAAATAAAAAACAATAACAAATTACCTGAAAAACTTGTAGGCTATCTGGTTGGTGATAATTTTTTATCAAAATATGTTTTTTTCCAGTTTCCGCGTCTGCTGAACCATCCAAAAACACGCTAAAAGGAGTGTTTTGAAGGGGAGAGGTGGTGGGGGGTAGTGGGGGAGGGGTAGTATAACTGTAGATTTACCCCCACTTTTTCCCAAATCAGCATAGGCTAGCCTAAATAATTGGTAGGCCTAGGCCCTAAACCTGAAGAAAGAGGTCACCACCCTTTGGAAACTAAGATGGAGGATAGGTTACCAGCTAGCTTAGGCTAATCTAAGCCTTACAAACCATCAAATCTCACTATTCTACAATAGGCCTAACCCAACCATCCAAACCTAAACTAATTTAGGCCTAGCCTAATAGTAAATAGGTTAGAGCGATCCTAGGTATCTTAGCTCTCAGAGGGGGATGTCCTCTATTTTTTTAGGCCATCCAAAACAAAAAATTAGAGGTAATTAATCAGTTTGTTATTAGTAGCCTAGACAGATGGAAAAATGCCGTAACGTACGTAAACCATAGGACTGTTTGTGGTAGCAAGTGAATAAAGGAGTGAGATGACTAGCATCCAGTGAATTGGAACTTGGAAGACACAGGTTGTCGCTACTTTTACCAGCCTAGCGCCTATGAAATCTGCCTAAAAGTAGTTTAACATTATAGCATCAACTTTAATAAATTAGTTAGCAATTCCTACCTCAAAAGGAGAAGCTGTAGTTGTTGTTGTTGAAGCTGTAGTTAATTTAATTGTCTAATATAGAGCTCCCAGCATGTAATGTTTTGGTGCAAACTTCACCGTTCCGAGCTAACTAAATACGGGTGGAGTGCATATTTACGTTACTTTAGGCCTTTTTTAGATACTAATTTCCAAATAGACTACAATATATTAATATATAATGCACCTATCATCTAATATTACTAAATAAAGATAAATTTTGATAAACATATGGCTTCAAACTAACATTACATTTTAAGTTTTGTAAGCCGGAATTAATGCTGGTAAAACGTTTCTCATCTCTATATATATTGGATAGGTCTCGTATCAAATTGTTGAGCGGCAAATTTGAGTCCAGTGATATTACTCCATGATTACCTTGTTTGATAATTAGGCTATATTATATCATATGATATTTTATGAACGATTATTTTAGCCACTGGAATTAGCTAAACGCATGATTTTCAATTCACATTTTAATATATATTAATTGCCTGCATTATCGAGAGTTGGCAGGCTGATGTAGACTCTATACATAAGAACATAGGAAAAGGAGTCTGCAGAAAGCTAATTGGCCCACACAAGGCCCACCCAACCCTAATTATAAGTCTTAATTATAGACCCAACTCACCAACAATAGAGCTAACACCATGAGGACCGACCTCGCCAAAATGGTCAGAGGTCAACCGTATTAATTTCACTCCAACACCAAACACCTCCCAATGAAATTGATGAAAGCAAGTGATCCACCAAGTCTCTAGGCTGATGCAACAAATGTTTGAAACGAGGATGAAAGACACCCGTAGAACATTCGCCTTCTAATCTCTAGGCCTACATCAGAACAGGTCAAGTATTGTTTTTTTGTTTGTTTGTTTTTCATCGTATAATAAGGACTGCTTCCGAACAGCCCTATATTCATTCTATCAGAATATAAGCTCTAGGGGTATAGGCTACTACTCTCTCAGGGAATTAGCCGCTTGCCTAACATAATGAAATACGAATTAGAAATACGCTTAATTAGTCGAAGGGATTAAATTGGGAGGGCACTAATAAAGTATTAAAGCTGAATAACTGTTAAATAACCCATTTTAGTGGTTTTAAATAAATAACTTCTGCTTCACACAAAATCAGAAGTAGCCTACTTATGGTGCTGTGATCAGGACAGGAACGGTGGAAAATATCAAACATAAATTGAATAGCCCTATGAACAGTCATGGTTGGGTGTGAAAGGGAGCTGGCAAGGCCAATACATAGTTTGAATGTCCAAAGTCCAATGTCCAAAGTCCCTATCTAGTAGTTTATTTTTATTTTTTTTATTTTTATTTTTTTTCAGTTTGAATGTCCAAAGTCCAATGTCCAAAATCCAACAGTTTTCATTTTTTTATTGGATATTCAACTCTAGGCTAATCAATATCCAGTAATGTTTGAATGTCCAAAGTCCAATATCCAACAGTTTTCAGTTTTTATTGGATATTCAACTCTAGGCTAATCAATATCTAGTAGTTTGAAAAGTATTTTTTTTTTTTTTTCAGTTTGAATGTCCAAAGTCCAATATCCAACAGTTTTCAGTGTTTTATTGGATATTCAACTCTAGGCTAATCAATATCTAGAATGTCCAATGTCCAAAGTCCAATATCCAACAGTTTTCAGGATTCTATTGGATATTCAGGAATTTCAGGATCATCGGTATTTACTATGGCTTGTTATTCCATAACAATAGGCTACCGGTATATAAAATTATGTATTTTCTGGTTAACATTACTTATAATATGAATTTTAATTGTGTGATAATAGATTTGCCAATAAATATTGAATACAACATAAATAATATACGTATTGATCATACTAAACGTATCTAAGCAAACCAGCTTGCTTCGTTCAAGATCGCTTGAGATTCGTCGCTTTGTTTACATCCGAATGTCCAAAGTCCAAAGTCCAATATCGAACAACTTTCAGCCAGCTAATATTCTTCACGTTTGCCTGATCTTATCTGAACATATGTCAGTGGCGATTGTTCATTCGAAGAAAAGACTAGAAATATGATTTATCCATTTGAGCCAAGAACCAAAATATCTGGAATTCTGAATATACTACATTCAGTGAATTTTGAGTTTGTTTATGTCATAAGAAGGGAAGACAAATAACTAGGAAATATGCTTCAAACTTTACCAGCTGTTATTTAAAATATCTTTTATTCCCTGCTAGGTTTACCTCTAATTTTATTTGTAGACGATTAAATAACTCATCTTTCTAGAAAGTAAACAACAAATATGTTTATCCTCATTTATTCAAGCAGTTTTCTTCACAATATTACATCTATGTCGACCAAGATACTGCAACTTTGTGAAGCCTCCATTTTAAATAAAATAAGTAGGCCCTATATTAGCACAGAACACACAGTAGGTAGGCCTACTAGCTATGGACTTCTGTTGATGATCCAGTTAGTTTATTGATTTGTGTAGGCCTACTTATTTACAAGCTGTGGCATGCGTTGTGAACAATCAGAGTATAAAACAGGTAAATCAAATCAGGTTGGGTATAATCTTTGTGATTTACCCTTGAATATTCGATGTACAGTCATTTATAAAAATAGGTACCCCTATGTTTTGTTTATGCAATTATAACTACCTGGACATATTTTTAAATGGAACTTGCTTTAAAATAAATGGTTTATATAGTTTTGCTATAGTTGATGTATAGAAACTTATATAAGCATAAATTCGCTTCCAGAGATCTAGTTCCATAATTAGAAATAGATGAGGTCCACGAATGTTTATGAGTGACTGTAGCCTACCTCTTTATCCTTATACTAGATGGCTTGATCATTTCCAAGATACATTTAGAAGGTGAATTATTATTGACACTTGAATTGCCGCTTTTCACACTTTCTTTACATCCATAATGTTTACAGCGTGAAAACGGTGAAACATTTAGCACCCACATAGTAGCCCCTGATTATCTAGTATGACGCATTTCAACAGTTTATTCTGGCTATTATTAGACAATTTTATTCAGGTTAGGAAGAAATGGTGGGAGATAGAGAGTTAATTTAGATAGTTTTGCACCTTTTATTGCTAGAGATCCTTCCTAAATTTGATACTAGCAACCAAAATAAAAGAAAAATACGTTTTCGAATAATGGCAGGGTGAAGGTGAGATTTGTAATTATTTGTTCATTTATTTATTAATTTAATATTGTTTACCCCCCTGGGGGTTAGGGAATAGAATATGCCCCACGTGCCTTCTGCGTGTCGTAAGAGGCGACTAAAGAGGTTGGGTCGGTGGGCTTGCGACCCCCACCCGGAAAAAAATATCTAAGCAAAGAAAAACGAACGAACAGCCTCGGATGCGGACGGAACCAACGTTGACGAACCACGACCGACTAAGGACATGCTTTCGGACATTCTGAGAATGGCTACGTGGAATGTTAGTGGCATGAATGATGGCACAAAAGAGAGAGGTTCTGGAAGTGTTAGTGAATGCCAGGCTGGATGTATGTGGAATGACAGAGACCAAATGGAAAGGTTCAGATGTGAGAGAGTGGGAGTGTGGAATGGGTGTGTGTGCTGAAGTGAGTGAAGGAACAGCGAGAGAAGGTGCATGTTTGTTTGTACCGTAAGTAGCAAATGGAAGGAATGTGTAAGAGAGTATGGGTCTGTGGGTTCAAGGATTGTGTGGGTGAGAATGAAAGTAGGAATACAAACGTGGGTGATTGTATGCGTGTATGCCCCGACAGAGGATATACTTGAAAGAAAGAAAGAGGAGTTCTGGATGAATGTGGAGGCGTGCCTGGAGAAGTTTGACAAGAACGAAAGAATATTTCTGATTGGGGATATGAATGGTAAGGTGGGTGATAGGAAAGTTGAGGGAGTGGTGGGAGGGTGGGGGCTACCATCAGAGGTGAATGGGAATGGTAGTGCACTTGTGGACGTATGTGTGGGGAGGAGGCTGTGGATAGCCAACACCTTCTTCCGACACAGAATGATCCACAGGTACACGTGGAAACGGATGTTGACGATGAAGGATAAGACAGTGGTGGAACGAAAGTCATTGATTGATTATGTATGTGTGGATGAACGAATGAAGAAATCTGTGATGGATGCTAGGGTGTATAGGGGTATTGGAGGGGGTCTGTCTGATCATTATGTAGTGGTAGCTAAGGTTAGGATACAAAAGAAGTGGGTGAGGAGAGCGGGAGGGAGGCGAGAGGAGGGTGGAATGGTGAGGAGGGTGGAGAGGTTGCAGGAGGAGAAAGTCAGGGAGGAGTACAGGAGAGCAGTGGAAAGACGACTAGGTGGGTTCGACCTGGAAGTTATGGAGGAAGTGAAGGAGATGAGCAAGGTGTTTAAGGATGAGATCTGTGCAGCATGTGAGGAGGTGTGTGGAGTGAGGAGAAGAGGGAGGGGAGTGAAAGGTACAGCATGGTGGACAGAAGAGGTAAGAATAGCTGTGGAAGAAAAGAAGAAAGCATATAGAGAGTGGTTGGGTAGTAGAGGGAATGAAGATTCCGAGAGACAGAAACGAGCGAGGTACGTGGAGAGTAAGAGGGTGGTGAAGAGAGTAGTGAAGGAAAGTAAGAGAAGAGTAGATGAGGAATTTGGAAGGAATCTGAGTGTAAAATGGAGGGAGAGTAAGAAACTGTTCTGGAAAGAAGTCAAGAAAGTTAGGGAAGGTAGCAAGGGAAACAGTAAGGGTGTGAAAGATAAGAATGGGAGAATGCTAGCCGAGAAGCAAGAGAGAGTCGAAAGATGGAGGGAGTACTTCAGTGAGTTGCTAAATGTAAGGAATGAAGAGCCAGCAAACATAGCTGGATATGGTATGGGAGGGAGAAGAAGAGAAGTAGTGGAGGAGGAGGTGGGGATCAGGAGGTCAGAAGTGTGGGAAGCCATGAAAAGAGTGAAGTTGGGGAAAGCACCAGGAACAGATGGAGTGTGTGGGGAAATGTTGAGGTATGGTGGTGAGATAGTGATAGAATGGGTATGGAAAATGTGCAAACTAGCATGGGAGAAGGGGAGTGCACCCGATGACTGGAAGACTGGCATAATAGTCCCCCTATATAAGGGCAAAGGGGAAAGAGGAGTGTGTGGTAACCACCGAGGAATATGTCTTCTAAGCGTAGTAGGGAAGGTATACAGTAGGGTAGTGATTGAGAGAGTGAGAGTGAGAACGGAGAAATGGATAGGCGACGAGCAGGGAGGTTTTAGGAAGGGAAGAGGATGTGTAGATCAGATTTTTACCCTGAATTGTGTTGTGGAGAAGTATCTGGAGAAGAAACAAAAGGTGTATGTTGCCTTTATGGACTTGGAGAAGGCCTATGACAGAGTGGATAGAGAAGGTTTGTGGAAAGTACTTAGAATATACGGAGTAGAGGGCAAGTTGCTGAAAGCAGTGAAGAGCATGTATGAGGGTGCAATGGCGGCAGTACGTCGAGAGTGAGCAGAGCGAGTTCTTTGACCTGAATGTTGGTTTGAAACAGGGGTGTGTGATGTCCCCGTGGTTGTTTACTGTATATATGGATGGAGTTATGAAAGAAATACTATCAAGAGCAGTGGATGTTGGTGTATCGCTGAAAAGGGAGGGAATTGAGTGGAAGCTACCTATACTGCTGTTTGCGGATGATACAGTTCTGATGAGTGATAATGAATGGGAGTTGCAGGGTCTGGTAAATGAGTTTGAAACAGTGTGCGAAAAACGGAATTTGAAGGTAAATACGGGGAAGGGCAAGGTTATGGTCTTCGAAAGGGGTGAAGTCACAGAGTGTGAGGTGAAGCTGAACGGTCAGGCTATGGAGATCATCAACTCTTTTAAGTATCTGGGCAGTGTGTTGAGTAAAGATGGGACTATGGATGAAGAGGTGCGGGAGAGGGTACAACAGGGGAAGAGGGTTGTAGGAATGCTAAAAGCAGTAACAAGAAATAGGGTGGTCAGTATGGAAGTGAAGAAGTCCTTGCATGACAGTGTGGTAATCCCGACACTGACTTACGGAAGCGAAGCATGGACGTTGGTTGAGAGACTCAGACCAAGAGTGAGAGCAGTGGAAATGAATTACTTAAGGAGTGCATGCGGAGTTACATGGAGGGATAGACAGACTAATGAGGAAGTAAGAAGGAGGTGTGGTGTGGAGGTAGATGTGCTGGAAAGTGTGAAAAGGAACAACTTGAGATGGTTCGGCCATATGGAACGTATGGAAAGCGAGAGAATGACTAAGAGGGTGTACGAGAGCGAGGTGGAGGGACAGAGGGGGAGAGGTAGACCGAATATGAGGTGGAAGGATGGAGTGAGGAACTACATGAACGAAGGCGGTGCTGGTTGGGGGGAGGGGCGTCGACTGACTGGGGACAGAGGTGCATGGGGGCGGTTCGTTCGTGGCCACCCCTTCGGGGATCACAGCGTCAGGCAATAGATAGATAGATAGAATATTGTTTTTTAGTTGTATATCAAGACTTCCGTCAAGCTTGAAATAATACTCCCAAGACCCCCCCCCCCCCTTCCCCCTCTAAAAGATAAACTTGCCCATTTTTCGGTAGACAATGTCCTGGCCAAAGGCCGGTTCCTCCTAAATTACAGGCTCGCTATCGCTCGCCAGTAAAAATTAGACATCTAAATGGCACAAAAGGTTTTACAATTGCCAAAATAATGTAGCGAACGTCATAAGATGTAAAACATAATTTGGCTAAACATGAGAGAGAACGAGGTCCAGAAAAAAAAAACTCCCACGACACCGCCCACCTCTTACCCTCATCAAGATCAAGATTTATTCTGGCTATTACTATAGACTGTTATATTCAGTTTAGGAAGGCATTGTGGAAGTCAGAGGGGTGATTGATATAGTATTTACCCCTTTGCTTGCTAGAGGGCCTTCCGAAACTGAATAAAATCGCCTAATGAGAGATCGCTTTTACCCCTTTGCTTGCTACAGGGCCTTCCAAAACTTAATAAAATCGCCTAATGAGAGCCAGAGTAAACTGCTATAATAAAAGCGTCATAATCCTCAAGGTATAGGCCTACCTTGATGTGTTCTTTAAGGGGGGATGGGCTGGTTTTCTGAACCATTTTCTCCCTCATGTTTAGCCCCATTAGTTTTCAGATGGTAAGATGTTTGCCCCATTAGTTAGTTGATTTTAAGACCTTTCGCCCCATTTCTTCGTCAATATTTAGACCTTTCGTGCTATTTAAGTGTCGATTTTTTCCCTGGCGAACGATAGTGAGCCTGTAATGCTAGAAGAACCGGCCTTCGGCCGGAATTTTTTTCTACCGAAAAATGTACAAATTAATCTAGAAGGGGGATCTAATGGATGTTTTTTTCAATATGATGGAGGTCTAGGGAGGAAACTAGAAAAATAATGAATACATGCAAAAATCGCTCAAAAAGTGAACCATCCCCCCTTAATGGTATTCCGGCTATCATTTGACGACATTATTAAGTTTAGAAAGAGTTTGTTGATGCGAAAGGGACAATTCAGATATATTTTACCCCTAGGATTGCAATAGTGGTCCTTCCTGAGCTGTGAAATATGGTCCAGTGTTAGCAAGAATCAAACAAATAATAAATAGATAACAAAATAACAGAACACACATAACAGTTCGCCCACACAAAACAAGCACACAAACATTTAGAAGCACGAAGCACTCATCAGCCCCCGAAATCAATGGCTTCACCTCAGATGTTATAATATAATAATAGATAAATAACCCTTTCATTATAGACTACGTATTTTACCACATATTCTTGCTACCATAAGGCAATTTCATGACCATAAGAAGCCCCCCCCCCCCTTTAGAAATCAAAGAGGTCAAAAGTATTCACAATAGATATAAACCCAATGAGATCCACAGACTCTTCCTTAACTGAATACAATCATGTTATGGTAGCCACAATACAAATAAGAAAGGTGTCATCATTTACTAAAGGAGTTATAATAATAGGTTTACTGATGTAGTTGAAAACAAAAATACATCAATTAATAGACTTGACTGATTCATTTAACCTCATGATTCCCCAAAAATTCTTCCTAAGCAAACAAAAATAGTTTAGAAGCAAAAATAACTATGCATCCGAGAGGGATGCATATTCTAAAGTCTAAACCCTATGCGATATAAAAGCCTATTATTGTTGCCAAAAGGTTGTACATATTTTGGTACAAAATGTACTGGCTGAAAGACGGTTCTTCATAAATTACACGCTCGCTATTATTTTTTTTTTTTACACTTAA
The DNA here is from genome assembly GCA_032716605.1 of Paralithodes platypus. NCBI lineage: Eukaryota > Metazoa > Arthropoda > Malacostraca > Decapoda > Lithodidae > Paralithodes > Paralithodes platypus. The sequence goes on from CM064521.1 coordinate 6,751,325, forward strand.
ATGGCATGAAAGGTCCTAATATTGACAAAGTAATGGGGCGAAAGGTCTTAAAATCGCTAAACTAATGGGGTTAATGACGATATAGAAGCGGGTCTAGAATCCTCCCCCCCCCTCTTTTAAGCTATGTTAGGCGACATAAACAATCCATAGAAGAAAGAAGCGAGACAAAATACCAACACAGTAAAAGACGACGACCAAAAGTAGACAATCTATCTCATTAGTTGTCAGATTTTATGACGTTCGGCCCATTAGTTTGGCGATTTTAAGACTTTTCGCCCCATTTCTTTGTCACTAAAATTAATTTTCGTGTCATTTAGATGTCGATTTTTTCCTGGCGAGCGATAGCAAGCTTGTAACTAAGGAGGGACCGGCATTCGGCCTAGACATTTTTCTACCGACAAAATGTACAAATATATCTAAAAGGGGGATCTTGAGGATGTTTTATTTAAAGTTTGAAGGAGATCTAGAGAGGAAATTTAATATATATATATATACAACAGATATACTGCATATATATATATATATATATATATATATATATATATATATATATATATATAATATATATATATATATATATATACAACAGATATATTGCATATATATATAAGAACATAAGAACATAAGAAAATGGGAGTCTGCAAAAAGACGATCGGCCCATACAAGGCAGATCCCTGTCACACCCAACCCCAATTACAAGGCCCAATTATAGGCCCAACTCACTAATACCTTGAGTACTGACCCCACCAAAACGGTCAGAGATTAACACAAGATAACGGGGGTCTGCTGAGCGCCGATTGGCCCACACCTGGTAGATCCCCCTCACACCCAACCCATCTCGTTCATATGCCTATCTAATTTTATCTTAAAGCTCCCTATCGTTCTTGATCCCACTATATCACTTGGTAGCCTATTCCACCCATCTACAACTCTGTTACCAAATATTATGTTCCTTCCAACAACCAACTATACTCCTAAAATCGATTAATGAAATTTACAAACACATGTGGCAGTCCGTGGATTCGAATCCAGGATGCTCACACCGAAAATCAACACCTTATGCATCGCACCACGTAGGCAGTTAAAGAATGGACCAATATTTGCCTATATCTTTTCTGAAACGAAATTTATCTAATTTATAACCATTTGTTCGAGTTCTTTCGCTATCACTGAGCTTCAGTACATTTTTCATGTCTCCTTTATTTACCCCACTGAACCACTTGAACACTTCTATCATATCCCCTCTAACTCTGCGTCTTTCTAACGAATGTAAGCCTAATTTGTTCAACCTTTCTTCATATGGTAGATTTCTAATATTATGAATCATTTTTGTCATTCTTCGCTGTCCAAGGAATCTATATCCATTCTGTAATAAGGACACCAAAATTGGACAGCATAATCCATATGAGGTCTCACTAATGACAAGTATATATAATATATACCGGGTATATATATATATATATATTATTATTTTTTGTTTTAATCATTATTCCTGACCAGTGTTTCACATCAGTAATCAAATATACTAACAATATCCACGAAATAATTGCATTGCTTCCATTTTCGTAATTATATTTTTTGTTTTCAAATTTCTGTTGCCTTTTGCCAGTTGTTTAACTCTTCATGCAATTATGGCATCTAGACATTCGGATTCGTCAGCTGTTTTTTCCTCATCTTTATCCATTTCTTGAATAGGCCCTATCAGCCAACATCTCGTAACAATTTCTGTTTCCACTACCACCAGTCCTTCACTTTGGTTTTATTAGTAATTAAACCTCGCACTCCACAAACTAAGCAAGTCCTTATATTATTAAGTACATACTGTAACAATACAATAAGTTGACTTTGTGGGAGACACCTGTTACAGGCAGCTTTGCATTTTGTCTCCTTCATTCACATGAACAAAGTATACAGATGACTTATATTTTATGAATATTACTTGGACATTGGCTTGTGATTGTATGGACTTCATTAGATACCCTATAGATACTATAGGGTAGCCTATATAGCCTACACGACCCTAATTGACCACTTACGAGTTTCAGGCTATAAGGAAGTTATAGTTATAAACATCAATATTTAACAAAATTAACAACTAAAACACGGTCATAGTTAATTTATATACATAAAGCCAATTTAATTATACTTTCTGTCCATAAAAACCCTACTTATTAAATTTCTGTTCTATATCTCTGTTTAGGCCTACTGCTCCAACTTCCTTATAAACTGAAACTCACAAGTGGTAAATTATTCCTTACTGTAGGCTATCTTTTTGTGTTCAAATTGGAATTTGTTTGCATAGCCTAATCCTTGTGCAGTAGGCCTAATCATTATAATTATGCAGAATAAAACGAAGTTACGTTGTGAGTTTTATCATAATTTACATACAGTAGAAAGCTAATTAGCATAATATACTTGCTGAAGACGTCTATCAATAAGTGCATATATAGTTCATTATTTAGGTAATATAAAAGTGTTAATAGATATTCAAAAGGCACTTCTAAATGAAGATGCTAATAATGTTTTAATTTGTGATATTATTGGGAGCGCTTATGAAAGCATAATGTGTTGCATGCCTTATGACGATAATCCCTACAGTTTGAGGAATATAATTGCATGAATAGATTGTTAAATAATAAAAAGAATGACAGTAGGAATGAGGCACTATTTTGTTCGGCGGATGATGAGTTGTGAGGCTCTGGGTACCTCTCCGCCCGCAACCATCACATCCAACATGGCGCCGACACTCAGTGGCTCACGTAGGGATTAAACTTGCACAGTGACGTTCCAGTGTCTAGCTTGTCATGACGCGATGTGCTGTTGTCTAAGTGCTTAATGAATATGCGATAGATGAGCCCTTAGAGTAAAATAGTGGCTAGAACGTGTGTGTGTTGTGATACTAGCGCGGGTGTATCTGAGGTGCCAGTGTTTTGGGTTTACCTGTGTGGTGGTGGTTCGTAAGTGTCAAAATCAGGTGACAGAGTAGCCTCACCTTCTTCGCCTCTGGATGACCTTAACGACACCGCTCACCTAGCAGCCATGGCCTTCAACGATTCGGTAGGTGGTCAATTCCTGAATCCCGTTGCTTGGTTTAGTTAGTAAGGGAAGAAGCAGACAGATGGAAGGGGAGGGTTTTGTTTTGGTTGGGTTTGTAAGGTTTTTTGTCCCCTGCCTGGGTTGATCAATAGTACGTCCATCATATTGCTGCTTGGCATGACATCTACCACGGCTCCTGTCGTCTTTATAGACGGTTTTAGTATCTTGGGAAATGGGAAGGTTGGCAGCGGAATAAATTAAGGTGGTCTTGTTTTGTGCAAGCCAATTGGAAGTCTGGGCGTCTGGGGACATTGACTGTGGAGTTGAAGAATTGAAGTTTAGTTTTAGGCTATTATGTTAGGCCTATTCTAGGTTGATATTGATGTCAATTAAGTAATTATTAGCCTAGCCATATGATAGACATTCTTCAGAGTAAAAAATCGAACTAGGCTAGCCTATTTTGTTTTGCCATGGCCCATGGGCATGGCATGCCATGCATGGAATACATCATACATGATGGGGGTTCCATGTCATCTCAACCAGTAGCTCTCAACCAGTGCCAAATTAACCCAGACCAACCAAACCAGTGCTGTGGCAGCCAAAATATAGTACTAGCCTAGGCCTAACCTAACCAGGCTAACCGTATTGGTTGATTTGGTACTGGTCTAGAGCTACTGGTTAAAATGGTCTACTGGTTGAGTTGACCGGTCACCCATGATGGGTTGATGGGGAGGGGGGGTGTTGGGGGGTTAACATTCAAGAGAGCTAGAGCCGCCTTAGATATTTACAGGGAATAGGCTCGAAGCGTTAGGCCTAGCCTATGCATAATTTATTAGGGACAATTCTTACAGTTTCTTACAGTAGATCCTCTGGAAAAAGGTAAACTAGGCCTGTGTATCCAGCTCAGTACCAGTACTTGCACTGCTGCAGTCGTTCACGGTGTTGGCGGCGGTGGTAGCAGACGCAAATTTTTTACTATTCTGTATTTTTGCTTTAGGCTATAGCCTAATCAAATTTCAAATCTTGTCTTCCCCATGCTTTATCAAGATTACTTTCAAACTCCCTTATTGATTCGGAATCGACTACATACTGGGGCAGTGCGTTCCACTCATTTACCACTCTTATCACAAAATGAGTTCTTTACCTTCTCAAGCCTATTTCTTGCTTTGTAAATTTGTTTAGAGTGTCCTCTCGTTCTTGTTCCCTCCCGCATCAAAAAGATACCTTCACACACATCCTCGTCATACTTTCCTGACACACTCTTAAAAGTCTCTAACATATCCCCTCTCTTTCTCCTATATGCCAGTGTCGGAAGCCCCAGTGTCCTCAACCTCTGCTCATAGCCCGCGTTCTTCAACGTTGGTACTACCGTACTAGCTTGCTAGCTCTCCTCTGCACTTTCTCCACTGCTTCTATTTCCTTTACCATATATGGAGCCCATACCTGGTTCGCATATGTAGCTATAGGCCAACAGCCTTATATTGAAAATGAAAACCAAGTCATCGGACATCCTTATTTAACAAAGAAATAAGCGATAGAGTGAAACAGACAATCTATCAAATGTGGAGAGTACGAGAGAAAAAATTGAAAGAACTGAAATAAGAAGACTGAAGAGAGAAGAAACAAGAATGAAGGAAGAAGAGAGAAGAAACAAAACTGAAGAAAGAAGATTTCAGAAAAAGGGATGAAAAATGAGATATATTTATTTTTAGACAAATGAGCATGTCACAAAAAGTCACAAAAAGAAAAATAACAAAACCTCTCAGGGAAGTGCCGACGTTAAGGCTAAACTTCCCGAATTCCAACTGAACTGAACTGAGGGTCAATATAAAGATCTTGTAATTAAATTGCTAAAAAAAAATCAATTGTTTTTTTTTAGCTAGTTTATAGAGTTGTGTAAGGGTGTTTTGATGTGTGATAATACTAGGAAATGAATGCCGGCTTATTCGGACGGTATCGGACCATGGCTGATTCGGACTTTGATCGATTCGGCCCACAATGAGGCTGATTCGGACCATATCAGTGGCCGATTCGGACCATGCCATTGGCTGACTCGGACCATGATATGGCTGACTCGGACCACTAATATTTTGTCTGATGGAGTAATGGTTTCAATCTGATAAAACACCATAACAGGTTTGGCAGGAAATTTTGATTATTTATTTACGCAAAGGAAGTGTTAAGTGTGATAGTCTTTACCTATTTAATTTCCACAGATTCTTCTTAAGCTGTTTAAAACGTCGGAAAATATCAAGGAAACCGGCCACAAATTTTCCTGGAAATTTGGAAGTCACCCTTACCTTTTGATACCTTTTGATATGTTCGCCGCTCTTCTAGCGGCACCAAGGAGCGCGACGCCCCTCGTTATGGGTGGTGATCTACCCATCGAATGAACATACCCTATACTGTACATCATATTAAATTAATATATGTTTCAACTTTCGGAAAAACCGTTTTCCCCATTATCCAACAATCTTAAGATACGGTCCCCGATAGTGGGGACGGCTATGAAGTACAGGGAAATTGAGGGGTAAAAGACGAAAATAAGGGGTAATATTCGCCTAACCTAACAACCTTACCTAACCTAGTGACGGCGTCTTTTCCGTGGATCTACCTCCCTACTGCCAACCTAAAAGTTGGCAGATTTGGAGCCAAAGCGTCACATTTTTCCCTTGCCCCTCAATTTTCCCTTCATAATTGCTGAGGGGCACAGGGCCTTGGGTGGGGCTTTGGTTTCCCGGGCCTTTCCGCGCCCTGCTCAGCTCCCTGCCTTAGAGTGGCTTTGGTCACCTGGGTTTTGTTAGTGGTAAGCAGGGAGGGTTTTGTGGGGGCGCTCTATGGCCTTGGCCTTGCTCGGGACCTTGGGGCTGTTCGGCCAGGCAGCCTGGGGTACAACAACAACAACAACCTTACCTAACCTAACCTAACCTAGTATATTAGGTGGGGGCTGCCGCCTCCACACCCCCACTGGTTTGGTATGTACTGTACAGTAATTAATAAAAGGTTGACGGTCGCCAAAAAAAAATTGAATGAAGTCTAAGGTATTTACCGTAAAATGCGGTAACTTCGGACATTTTTCGATGTTTTTTAACAATTTCTCCTGAGTGTAAATTATAGAGATTTAACTAGGTCAAGTGATGTATGGTAATAGTGCGTCGTAATCCAGGAAGCCTCCTAAAATTATCCCCCATAAGAAGAGAGCTATCCTTATCCTAAATGATGTCCGAAGTTTGCTTGAAAAGTTGATAACTTCGGACATGTATGGATAACTTCGGACATACAGTGTTTCTTATGGAAAATGGTTGCCAAGAAAGCTGAGATAACTTCGGACAAATGGAAGAGAACTTCGGACCTACGTTCGTGGCCTTATTTCATTCATTTTTTGGCTCCTACTATTTTATTATAAGAACATAAGAAAATGGGAGTCTGCAGAAAGCCGATTGGCCTAAGCAAGGCAGATCCCTGTCCCACACAACCCCAATTACAAAGCCCAATTATAGGCTCAACACTCTAATACCCTGAGGATCATCTTACCAAAACGGTTAGAGATTAACGCAGGATTACGGGGGTCTGCAGAGCGCTGATTGGCCCAACCCTGCTGATCCCCCTTCACACCCAACTCTTCTCGTCCATATGCTTATCCAATTTTATCTTAAAGCTCCCTATCGTTTTTAATCCCACTATAGCACTTGATAGTCCATTCCACCCATCTACAACTCTGTTACCAAACCAATATTTGCCTATATCTTTTCTGAAACAAATTTATCTAATTTGAAACCATTGGTACGAGTTCTTTCGCTATCACTGAGCTTTAGTACATTTGTCATGTCCCCTTTGTTAATCCCACTAACCCACTTGAACACCTCTATCATATCCCCTCTAACTCTGCGTCTCTCTAATGAATGTAAGCCTAATTTCTTCAACCTTTCTTTATACGGAAGATTTCTAATATTATGGATCATTTTTGTCATTCTACGTTGTACTCTCTCCAATGAATCTATGTCCATTCTGTAATAAGGACACCAAAATTGAACAGCATAATCCATATGGGGTCTCACTAATGACAAGTAAAGTTTTAAGATAACATCAGCAGTTCTGTTACTCACACTCCTAGAGATGAACCCGAGAATCCTGTTTGCCTTGTTTCGAACGCTTATACACTGTTGTCTAGGCTTCAAATCATTGCTAACAAACACACCTAGATCTTTCTCACAATTCGAGTTTTCTAATTCCACATTAGCTAGTTTATATTTAACATTTGTATGCATCTTCCCTATCTTTAATACCTTGCATTTGTCAATGTTAAACTTCATCTGCCAATTTACTGACCATTCCTGTAAGGTATCTAGATCCCTTTGGAGGCACTCTATATCTCTATCTGAATCAATTGTTCTCCCCATTTTGGTATCGTCTGCAAATTTACTTATCCTACTAGTTATACCTAAATCAAGGTCATTTATGTATATAACAAAACAACAGAGGACCTAATACAGATCCCTGGGGACACCACTTTTGACTGCTCCCCATTCTGACTTCGTACCATTTATGCCGACTCTCTGCTTCCTACCAATTAGCCATGACCTAATCCATCCCAACAACGCCCCACCTATTCCATGCGCCTCAACCTTTCTCATCAATCTCTCATGGGGGACTCTGTCGAAAGCTTTACTGAAATCTAAATATATTATATGGTCAATATTTACGAGTCACACCACAGCTGGGATCTCATTTGTAACGGTAGTTTTGGGTTCCTATCATTCTATGCTTCATTGCTATATACTTTTTATCCACCGGAAAATATTTTTTTTTCTTGTCTTTTTTTTTTTTTTTTTTTTTTTTTTAGCCTAGCATTAACCTAACCAAAAAACCTAACCTAACCTAATAGCCCCCAAATACATTTAGGTTAGGTTAGGTTAGGTTTTTAGGTTAGGTTAATGCTAAAAAAAAAAAAAAAAAAAAAAAAAAAAAAATATATATATATATATATATATATATATATATATATATTTTCCGGTGGATAAAAAGTATATAGCAATGAAACATAGAATGATAGGAACCCAAAACTACCATTAGAAATGAGATTCCAGCTGTGGTGTGACTCGTAAATATTGACCTATTATATCATATGACTTGTCATTATCTACTGCTTCATATACCTCTGAGAAAAAACTAAGCAAATTAGTAAGGCAAGAACGTCCCTGAGTGAATCCATGCTGAGAAGAATTTATTAAATTAAATGTATCTAAGTGGTTTCTAATTTTACTAGCAATAATTGACTCTAGTAGCTTTCCTATGATTGATGTAAGACTAATGGGACGGTAATTGGATGCTATTGATTTGTCACCTTTTTTGAAGATCGGAGCTACGTTTGCAAGCTTCCAAGCTTCTGGAACTATACCTGTCTCCAATGACTTGTTAAATAAAAATGTTAATGGGTAACTTAACTCATCCCTACATTCTTTTAATACTCTAGCATATACCTCATCAGGACCAGGCGATTTATGAGGTTTTAGTCTGTCAATTTCCTTAAGCACATCATTTCTACTTATAGTAACCGTACTTAACCTATTTTCTATACTATCGCTATATACCTTACGGACTTCTGGAAACTGTGCCAAATTTTCATTAGTGAAAACGGAAAGAAATTGACTATTTAATGTACTGCACATTTCTATATCATTTTCTGTCATTTCTCCTATCGAAGTTTTAAGGGGACCAATTACATCTCTAACTTTGGATTTATATAGTTGGTAAAAAGCTTTAGGATTATTTTTTGAGTCATTGGCAACCTTAATTTCATAATTTATTTTTTCTTTCCTAATATCCTTTTTTACCTATATTATTATTATTGCTGCTTATTCCTGTCCGATGTTATAGTGGAAAATGCACAGTCAATACTTTTAGGCCTGTATAATCAGTATAGGATGGGGATATATATGATGTTTAACATATATTCTGTTTGGATCTGTTCTCGTTAGGCATTGAGCTCACTCCTAGAAAATATTGAGCAGGAAAAATAACCAATGCTGTCAAATCAATAACTCGAAAATTAACTAGGCCTAGTGAAAATATACAGTATAGGTATGTATAATATATAACTGCATATACACTTTTATGAATTTGAGCATTTTTATAGGTATAACGTATTTGTTGGCATTTCTTTCGACAGATAACAAAATTTTTTGGACAAGATATACAGTATGCCTCTCCTAATTTATATATATTATATATCCAGAATTATCCGAAATACATAAATCGGTTAGCATAGTATCATATTTTTATGGGTTTTTGGACTCAGAGAATGATTATTTGATCTTTTACCACCATGTTAATGATGTACAGTACACATATTATGAATGATTTTCATAGGGCAAATAAAACAAACGAATTGTTTTTTTCCATGTCCGAAGGTTAAATGATAGTGTTCTAGCTAGAGCGTTATACAAGTGTACCGGTAACAAATTTCCTTTGGTGGATGTTGTCTCTGGTAATGTTACTACAAAATTATATCAGTCACATCATTCATGCAAACAAATTTCTTCAGGGTGATAGAAGCTTGGCAGGGTAGCGAAAATGTACATATTTTCGTCACATACCGGTATATAATATTTTTTTCGTGTACATACTCATGTCAGTTCCCTAGGGCTTTTACATGCTCTTCCTTTGCCATTTCTCTAAACGGACCCCACAAAAAAACAATAAAAAGCGTTTCCATTATATAATGACAATGTCTAATTACTTATTATCGCCGATGTCCGAAGTTATGACCCAAGTCCGAAGTTACCCCACTTTACGGTACTCCGCAATCTTCAGTTTTGGCTGTGGATAACAGGAGGTAAATATTAACTTTTTCAAAGTAATTGAAAACGGTTTTCCGAAAGTTGAAACATATATTAATATGGGTAAGATCCTGTGTAGCGGGAGGAACTGTTTTTCAGATGCCTATTTACTAAGAAACATTGGACACTATCTTTAAGCTAACCTAACCAAAACCTAACCTAACCTAACCTAGTATATTAGTGGACTATTTATGAATGTAAAATATAAAAATATATTGTAACATTACCAAATTATTGAGATATATGTACAGGTCCTCCCGCTACACAGGATTATACCTTAATATGATGTAGCCTATAGGTTATGTTCATTCGATGGGTGACTTCCAAATTTCCAGGAAAATTCGTGGCCGGTTTCCTTGATAAATACCAAAACGTCTAATGAGAGCCAGAACATATACGGTAGCTAAACATGCATACGCTTCAAATGGTATATAATTGGTTCAATTGACAATCAAAAATCGCCTGGTCCTGACGAGGTATATGCTAGAGTATTAAAAGAATGCAGAGATAGAGAATGCTAGAGTATTAAAAGATGCAGAGTTAGTATAAGTAGAAATGATGTGCTTAAGGAAATTGACAGACTGAAACCTCAAAAATCGCCTGGTCCTGACGAGGTATATGCTAGAGTATTAAAAGAATGCAGAGATGAGTTAAGTAGTCCATTAGCATTTATATTTAACAAGTCATTAGAAACAGGTTTAGTTCCAGAAGCTTGGAAGCTTGCAAATGTAGTTCCGATCTTCAAAAAAGGTGATAAATCGATAGCATCCAATTACCGTCCCATTAGTCTCGCATCAATCATAGGAAAGTTGCTAGAGTCCATTATTGCTAGGAAAATTAGAAGCCACTTAGTAAAATTTAACAATAAATTCTTCTCAGCATGGATTCACTCAGGGACGTTCTTGCCTTACTAATTTGCTTAGCTTTTTCTCAGAGGTATATGAAGCAGTAGATAGTGACAAGTCATATGATATTATATATTTAGATTTCAGTAAAGCTTTCGACAGAGTCCCTCATGAGAGATTGATGAGAAAGGTTGAGGCACATGGAATAGGAGGGTCGTTGTTGGGATGGATTAGGTCATGGCTAATTGGTAGGAAACAGAGAGTCAGCATAAATGGTACCAAGTCAGAGTGGGGAGCAGTCAAAAGTGGTGTCCCCCAGGGATCGGTATTAGGTCCCCTGTTGTTTCTTATATACATAAATGACCTAGATTTAGGTATAACTAGTAGGATAAGTAAATTCGCAGACGATACTAAAATGGGGAGATCAATTGATTCAGATAGCGATATAGAGTGCCTCCAAAGGGATCTAGATACCTTACATGAATGGTCAGTAAATTGGCAGATGAAGTTTAACATTGACAAATGCAAGGTATTAAAGATAGGGAAGATGCAAACAAATGTTAAATATAAACTAGCTAATTTAGAATTAGAAAATTCAGACTGCGAGAAAGATCTAGGTGCGTTTGTTAGCAATGATTTGAAGCCTAGAAAACTGTATAAGCGTTCGTAATAAGGCAAACAGGATTCTCGGGTTCATCTCTAGGAGTGTGAGTAACAGAACTGCTGATGTTATCTTAAAACTTTACTTGTCATTAGTGAGACCCCATATGGATTATGCTGTCCAATTTTGGTGTCCTTATTACAGAATGGACATAGATTCATTGGAGAGAATTCAGCGTAGAATGACAAAAATGATCCATAATATTAGAAATTTTCCGTATGAAGAAAGGTTGAAGAAATTAGGTTTACATTCGTTAGAGAGACGCAGAGTTAGAGGGGATATGATAGAGGTGTTCAAGTGGGTTAGTGGGATTAACAAAGGGGACATGACAAATGTACTAAAGCTCAGTGATAGCGAAAGAACTCGTACCAATGGTTTCAAATTAGATAAATTTCGTTTCAGAAAAGATATAGGCAAATATTGGTTTGGTAACAGAGTTGTAGATGGGTGGAATAGGTGATATAGTGGGATCAAGAACGATAGGGAGCTTTAAGAAAAAATTGGATAAGCATATGGACGAGAAGGGTTGGGTGTGAAGGGGGATCAGCCGGGTTGGGCCAATCAGCGCTCTGCAGACCCCCGTAATCCTGCGTTAATCTCTAACCGGTTTGGTAAGATGATCCTCAGGGTATTAGAGTGTTGAGCCTATAATTGGGCTTTGTAATTGGGGTTGTGTGGGACAGGGATCTGCCTTGCTTAGGCCAATCGGCTTTCTGCAGACTCCCATGTTCTTATGTTCTTATGAGTTAAGTAGCCCATTAGCATTTTTATTTAACAAGTCTTTAGAAACAGGTTTAGTTCCAGAAGCTTGGAAGCTTGCAAATGTAGTTCCGATCTTCAAAAAAGGTGATAAATCGATAGCATCCAATTACCGTCCCATTAGTCTCACATCAATCATAGGAAAGTTGCTAGAGTCTATTATTGCTAGGAAAATTAGAAGCCACTTAGACAAATTTAACTTAATAAATTCTTCTCAGCATGGATTCACTCAGGGACGTTCTTGCCTTACTAATTTGCTTAGCTTTTTCTCAGAGGTATATGAAGCAGTAGATAGTGACAAGTCATATGATATTATTTATTTAGATTTCAGTAAAGCTTTTGACAGAGTCCCTCATGAGAGATTGATGAGAAAGGTTGAGGCACATGGAATAGGAGGATCGTTGTTGGGATGGATTAGGTCATGGCTAATTGGTAGGAAACAGAGAGTCAGCATAAATGGTACCAAGTCAGAGTGGGGAGCAGTCAAAAGTGGTGTCCCCCAGGGATCGGTATTAGGTCCCCTGTTGTTTCTTATATACATAAATGACCTAGATTTAGGTATAACTAGTAGGATAAGTAAATTCGCAGACGATACTAAATTGGGAAAACAATTGATTCAGATAGCGATATAGAGTGCCTCCAAAGGGATCTAGATACTTTACATGAATGGTCAGTAAATTGGCAGATGAAGTTTAACATTGACAAATGCAAGGTATTAAAGATAGGGAAGATGCATACAAATGTTAAATATAAACTAGCTAATTTAGAATTAGAAAATTCAGACTGTGAGAAAGATCTAGGTGTGTTTGTTAGCAATGATTTGAAGCCTAGAAAACAGTGTATAAGCGTTCGTAATAAGGCAAACAGGATTCTCGGGTTCATCTCTAGGAGTGTGAGTAACAGAACTGCTGATGTTATCTTAAAACTTTACTTGTCATTAGTGAGACCCCATATGGATTATGCTGTCCAATTTTGGTGTCCTTATTACAGAATGGACATAGATTCATTGGAGAGAGTACAGCGTAGAATGACAAAAATGATCCATAATATTAGAAATCTTTCGTATGAAGAAAGGTTGAAGAAATTAGGTTTACATTCGTTAGCGAGACGCAGAGTTAGAGGGGATATGATAGAGGTGTTCAAGTGGGTTAGTGGGATTAACAAAGGGGACATGACAAATGTACTAATGGGAGCCGGTTGAAACTGGGTCTGTTGAATGTTCGTTCCTTGCGTAACAAAATGGATCATATTTGTGAGATCTTGGATGAACGTAACCTTGATGTATTATGTCTCACTGAGACCTGGTTGTTCGAGTCAGATCTGAATATTATCCAGGCGGCATTGCCTAAAACCCATTCCATAATAAATGTTCCTAGGCCTAGGGGAGATCATCCGGGTGGTGGAGTGGCAGTTGTCTACTCCACATCTCTGGTGAATATCTTGCAAATAAGCCATAACCCAGCCCCTCTTTATTATGAACTGTTGGAAGTGGAAATAAAACTCCATCAACAAATTCTAAGAATGGCAGTTGTCTATAGGCCTGGCCATCGTGGCACAGATAGGGGTTTTATGGAAGAGTTTGGGCAGTTTCTCGAGGAATTTTCTGCTAAAACCGGAAGACTTTTGATATGTGGAGATTTTAATTACTGGGTTGACAGCCCTCATCTGAAGCCATTCTCTCCTGAGTTCCTTGAGTTGACTGATCAGAACAATTTTGTAAATCATGTGTCCCACCCAACTCATATCTTAGGACACACCCTTGACTTGGTTTTCTCTCCTGTGGGTTGTGGTGGTGTCCTGGATGTTGATGTTGAGAATGCTGACCCTAATACCTCTGATCATGCTTTGATTACTTTCAGCTTTGATTTCCCTAAGCCACTCACACATGAAAGTAATCAGATTTAGAAATTATAAAAATGCAGACCTAAATTTGGCTAGCAGTGAAGTAAAACAGTACTTGGGAAGTATTGATACTTCCAACCTTACTTCAGATGAGCTGGTGGAGGTGCATGGAAATGCACTTAAATTAGTGTTCGATCATCACTGTCCAGAAGTAGAGAAGAAAATCATAGTACGAGATGATTCGCCCTGGTATAGCACTCGAGTTAAATTTCTTAGAAGAGCGCGTAGAAGAGCTGAACGTGAATGGCGGAAAAATAAAACAGACTCTACATGGTTGCAATATCTGTCAGCCAGAAGAGCTGTGGTCCACAAAATCAAAGATGAAAAGAAAGTGTATTATCAGGGAAAAGTTGACTCGTGTGGTAACGACCAGAGGAGGTTGGCTTCAATTGTAAACAGTTTACTTGGAAAAACAAGAGTCAGCTTAAGACCTTCTGTACCTGATGCTGAGTTGGCTGCCAACTTTGTGGCATTTTTTGCTGGCAAAATAACTCGCATAAGACAGGAACTGGATGATGCTTCTGTTGGTGAAGAACTTTCAGTTGTACTCCAACCCCGACACATTCCTAATAATGTCCTCTCATCCTTTCACTCAGTAGAGGTGGACATGATCTCGTCCTACATAAGAAACCTCAATAAAACATTTTGCCCGTTGGATCCCATAAATGTTTCCAAGCTACCAAGAGTCTATGATCACACAGTTGAGTTTATTTCCAAAATAATTAATAAGTGCTTCTCTGAAGGTAGCTTCCCACATTCTGAAAAGCATGCACTGCTCCGACCTACTCTAAAGAAACCTGGACTTGATGTTGAGAACATGTTGAACTATCGTCCTGTCTCTAACCTGTCCTTCATATCAAAGATATTAGAGCGTGCAATACTTGACCAATTACAACCACTACTTCAGCAGAATGAAACTATCCCAATTTTTCAGTCTGCTTACCGACAGCATCATTCAACTGAAACAGCATTGATTAGAGTACATAATGATCTAGTTGAGAACATTTGCAATGGTGTGGCCTCACTATTGGTCTTGCTTGATCTCTCTGCGGCTTTTGACACAGTGGATCACAAGTTGTTATTGAGTGATCTTTATGATTGTGGTGTGCGTGACTCCGCTCTCTTGCTTCTTGGGTCGTACTTGTCAGGTAGATCCCAGAGTGTGATGGTAAATCAAGTGGTCTCGGACTCGACACCCCTGCAGTATGGTGTTCCGCAGGGATCAGTTTTAGGTCCTATCCTATTTATAATTTATATTAGCAGTTTGTCTCTTCTGCTTCGTGCACATAATGTCACCTTTCACTTTTATGCAGATGACACCCAGATTTATGTGAGAATCGCTAAAATAGTTGATATACGGAGTAAGATGGAATTGTTGATGTCTGATATCAAGAAGTGGATGAGAGCGAGAAAACTTAAACTAAATGATGGTAAAACTGATATTCTCATCATCCGAGGAAATAGAAGAGCTGATGATATAGTAGGTGCCCTCTCCATCAATGTGGGTGGATCTCAGCTGCGACCGGCCCCAACTGTTCGAAATCTGGGTGTATATGTGAACTCCCGATTAGATTTCAAAGAGCATGTAAACCAGATAGTTAAAAGTTGTTACTTGCACATCAGAAATCTCTATTTGGTGAAGCCGTTTATAACCAGACGTTGCCTCCTGACGTTGGTTCACTCATTGGTCTTCTCTCGTGTTGATTATTGCAATGCCCTGTTGGTGGGTCTTCCAAATTATATTTTGAAGAAAGTTCAGTCTGTTCTTAACAGGGCCGCAAGACTAATTTTTGGTGTTCCACCTAGAACTCCTACTACATCTCTTCACATAGAACTGCACTGGCTGCCAGTAAGAGCAAGAATAGAATTTAAGTTGTGTTTGGTGACTTTTAAGGTTCTCAAATTTGGTGAGCCTAGGTACCTTGCGGAGCTGCTCAGGCGCCCACCGGCACACCATGGTGTAGTTGTGCGTCATGACAATGACCCTTTTCGTCTTGATGAACCATGGGCTTTCCAGCAGTCTTCTTTCTTTGAGAGGTCTTTCTCCTACATGGCTCCGAGGTTGTATAACAGGTTGCCGCTGTCCATGAGACAACTGAGTTCTGTTGAATGCTTCAAGAGACAACTTAAGACTTTTCTCTTTGAGAGAAGCTATGATCTTGAGAGAGGTGTCATGACAGATGGCTATAGAGTTTAGGCTATTTTGCCACTGCTAGTGATTGTTGAGTGTGTGTTGTATATAAGCCTTCTTTTGATGCATTGATTTTTGTTCTTTTTTCTTTCTCTTTTCGAGCGCTAGTGAATTCTTCGGAAAAATTGGCGCTTATGAGAAATAAGTAACATGCTTATTATTATTATTATTATTTTAAAGCTCAGTGATAGCGAAAGAACTCGTACCAATGGTTTCAAATTAGATAAATTTTGTTTCAGAAAAGATATAGGCAAATATTGGTTTGGTAACAGAGTTGTAGATGGGTGGAATGGACTACCAAGTGCTATAGTGGGGTCTAAAACGGTAGGGAGCTTTAAGAAAAAATTGGATAAGCATATGGACGAGAAGGGTTGGGTGTGAAGGGGGATCAGCCGGGTTGGGCCAATCAGCACTCTGCATACCCCCATAATCCTGTGTTAATCTCTAACCGTTTTGGTAAGATGATCCTCAGGGTATTAGAGTGTTGAGCCTATAATTGGGCTTTGTAATTAAACTGGGGTTGTGTGGGACAGGGATCTGCCTTGCTTAGGCCAATCGGCTTTCTGCAGACTCCCATTTTCTTATGTTCTTATGATTCTTTTTTCCGATTCAGCGGTCTACAGTTGAGAAGCGTAAGGACAAATAATGATGTAGAGGGCTACATTACTATTTGTCCTTATGCTTCTACCGAAGACACATATTTTCAACTGAACAATTACTAGAGCATTAAAAAGTATATCAGGACAACTACAAACATTACATAAGAACATACAAAAATGGGAGTCTGCAGAAAGCCGATTGGCCTAAGCAACCCCAATTACAAAGCCCAATTATAGGCTCAACACTCTAATACCCTGAGGATCATCTTACCAAAACGGTTAGAGATTAACGCAGGATTACGAGGGTCTGCAGAGCGCTGATTGTCCCAACCCGTTGATCCCCTTCACACCCAACCCTTCTCGTCCATATGCTTATCCAATTTTATCTTAAAGCTCCCTACCGTTTGTAATCCCACTATAGCACTTGGTAGTCCATTCCACCCATCTACAACTCTGTTACCAAACCAATATTTGCCTATATCTTTTCTGAAACTAAATTTATCTAATTTGAAACCATTGGTACGAGTTCTTTCGCTATCACTGAGCTTTAGTACATTTGTCATGTCCCCTTTGTTAATCCCACTAACCCACTTGAACACCTCTATCATATCCCCTCTATCTCTGCGTCTCTCTAACGAATGTAAACCTAATTTCTTCAACCTTTCTTCATACGGAAGA
Organism: Paralithodes platypus; assembly: GCA_032716605.1. Classification (NCBI taxonomy): domain Eukaryota; kingdom Metazoa; phylum Arthropoda; class Malacostraca; order Decapoda; family Lithodidae; genus Paralithodes; species Paralithodes platypus. The sequence continues at coordinate 6,768,835 of CM064521.1, forward strand.
TTTCTAATATTATGGATCATTTTTGTCATTCTATGCTGAACTCTCTGCAATGAATCTATGTCCATTCTGTAATAAGGACCAAAATTGGACAGCATAATCCATATGGGGTCTCACTAATGACAAGTAAAGTTTTAAGATAACATCAGCAGTTCTGTTACTCACACTCCTAGAGATGAACCCGAGAATCCTGTTTATAATCCTATTAGCCTAAAGATATTCTAAGGGACAAATATAAAAAACACAAAATTTCTACCGGCCATCTACTCAAATCATGGGCTAACATCTATGCACCAAAATGAATTCTATATACCGTACTATATTTGTCCATTTTAGTTTTAGTTAGGTTTTACTGACAAATGCGTATTATTATGCTGTATTTTTATAGATGTACAATAACCACTACTGGGTAACATGTTTTTTGTCTATTCATCTTAGAATTAGTTAAAATTATATTCGGTGGTTATCACTGACAAATCAAAACCGTATGGGCCGAATAAGCCAGGTCCGACAATTATTGTGGTCCGAATGAGCCTGGTCCGAATGAGCCTGGGCCGAATCAGCCGGCTACCCTAGGAAATGCATAGGCAAGAATGGAGTTACCGGGTGTACCGCCCATCTTGTTTACACTACGCGGACGCTCACGTACCATCATGTTCCCGTCTATTTTGACTGCCTTTGGATACAAAAATACATTACCGGTACCCTAACCAAACAACCTAACCTAACCTAACCTAGTACCGGTATTATAGATTTATAAGTATTTATTTTATTATAAGTATTTATAGATGATTTATGTTGTATGTCGGTAGTGGTACACCCGGTAACTACATCCTTCCCAATGCATATTTACCCATTAAACAACAATCGCAAAAAATAACTGCTGTATTTGGCCATAGCCTAACCGTTTGCCGTGGGATACAAAATATGTTGAGGGGGGGCAAGCCCCGGTAAATTTCTATAATTGCACCTATATGAGCTAAACAAAATACAGTATTATTGTATTTAACAGGAAGGTACGACGAGGTAAGTGATGTAGTATAGCCTAGGTGGCAATATGCGAACATGGATTATAAGGGCATTCCGCCCCCTCTGACAAAAGTCTATCAATCTAGATGTGACACAGATTTTACAACGTTTCTATCTATCTATCTATATCTATTGCCTGACGCCGTGATCCCCGAAGGAGTGGCCACGAACGAACCGCCCCCATGCACCTCTGTCCCCGGTCAGTCGACGCCCCTCCCCCTAACCAGCACCGCCTTCGTTCATATACTTCCTCACTCCATCCTTCCACCTCTCATTCGGTCTATCTCTCTGTCCCTCCACCTCGCTCTCGTACACCCTCTTAGTCATTCTCTCGCTTTCCATACGTTCCATATGGCCGAACCATCTCAAGTTGTTCCTTTTCACACTTTCCAGCACATCTACCTCCACACCACACCTTCTTACTTCCTCATTAGTCTGTCTATCCCTCCATGTAACTCCGCACGCACTTCTTAGGTACAGTAATTCATTTCCACTGCTCTCACTCTTGGTCTGAGTCTCTCAACCAACGTCCATGCTTCGCTTCTGTAAGTCAGTGTCGGGATTACCACAATGTCATGCAAGGACTTCTTCACTTCCATACTGACCACCCTATTTCTTGTTACTGCTTTCAGCGTTCCTACAACCCTCTTCCCCTGTTGTACCCTCTCCCGCACTTCTTCATCCAACAACGTTTCAGAGAGACATTAGCCTAACTTAACAACCTTACCTAACCTATCCTAGTATTTTGGGTGGGGGCTGCCACCCCCACACCCCCGCTGGTTGGGTAAAACGGTAGAAATTCAGTTGGGGTGGAGTGAGTAACCGTAGATTTTCGTAAGGGGGTCAGAGGGGGCGGAATGCCCTTATAATCCATTTCCGCATATTGCCACCTATACCACATCACTTACCTCATCGTACCTTCCTGTTAAATACATTAATAATTTGTTTAACTCGTATAGGTGCAATTATAGAATAATTCCTAAGGCCCCTCACCCCCCAGGAATTATGAAATCCTCATATATTTAAACAAATTAAACGGTACTTATTACCGAAACTACTACTAATTATTTCTCAATATTTGAAGGCTATTATAGAATAAGGATGTTGCAAAGATCATATTAAAATGTGTTTCAACCTCCGGAGATACATTTTATGTGCACTTTATATATAAAGTATATACTGTAAACACAAAAAACTCTGCCTATTGACGGCAGTGTAACTCTTATGAAGCCCCTTACTGTTGAAATAGATGCGGATTTCAATCATTCATGGGGGGGTGAGGGGGGGCCAAAGCCCCAAGGCCCCCCCTCCCCCCTCAACCCATTGTGTATCCCACATTGGAATTATAACTAAAACAATGAAAACACTAATTTCTCAAAATCTGGAGGAAAAAACATGAAAAAGGTGCGAGCCTATTCCCTATAATTACCCCTCCTTATTTACCAAGTTTTCTTTAACAAATGTTCAAGGAATATAGGCCTAGTGTTAAATTGTTGTTTTTCATGTTTTGAGTGGAGGAGTTGCATTAATTTACCCATTAGCCTATTCATTATTCTAAAGATACCCCGTATAATTAATTGGGTAAGAGGGGGAACAATGTCCCTAGCCTATAGCCTAACTAATTATTGCATATTCTCCTTTATTTCAATTATCACATTTCTCGTTGAGTCGTACCTTCCTGTTAGAAAGTAAATATAAACAATTATAAAATATTTAGGCTTAGGCTAGCTCGTAATGGTGCAGTTATTGAATACCGGTAATTCTGTTTTTACTGAGGCCCTCAACATATTATTGTATCCATCGGCAGTCAAAATAGACTGGAACATGATGGCAAGCATCCGCCGCCGCTCCGCGTAGTGTAAACAAGGCGGGCGGTACGCCCGAACTCTACATTCTACCCATATTCTTGAATCATATATACAATCATCATTGTCTAATATCGTCATTGTCAAGAAATCTCAACTGTAGACCACTTACACTGAATCGGAAAAAGAAGCGATTGTCAATTGAACCATTAACCATTTGAAGCTTATGCATCGTTAGCTATATTTTCTGGCTCTCATTAATTAGACGTTTTAAAACAGCTCAAGCTGCTTAACCCTTTCACGTACATATGACGCAGAGGTTGCCAGATTAGCAATAAGAAATAGAGTTCTCTCACTCTTATAATTACCCGGTACCTCTCCAAAATTAGTTTTCTGCCTATAGCTAACTCAAAGACAATTGCAGAGGTTGAAGTACCGGTAACTAAACTAAAGGTTTCTAAATACCCCTGATGGTAACAAAGGCTTTAAAGTATCCCCAATAGGCTCAAAATCGCATCATATGTCGGAGAGGATCTGTGGAAATGAATTGAGTAGTCTAATAACTAGGCTATCACAATTAACACTTAAACCCTCTGTTCCCGGAAGGGCTCTTGAACGCCCATAAAAAAGCATACACGAGCTACCCGGAAGGGCTCTTAAACACCCATGACGTCAAAGCCTGTGAGCTTGGTGTGCGAGGCGTCGGTCCGACGCATGTAAACAACAGCCGGCAGGACCGACGCTCCGCATCTCCGGCCACAAGAAGGAGAGCGTCGCTTGTTCGTGTGTGCCTGTATGTTGTTGTTAAGTATCGAAAAGTGGTGTAAAGTGGCTGTTTTGGCCATAAAGTTATCTCCAATGAAATCATCATCACAGCTCAACCAGTTGACTTAGAGAGCTCTACTTAATGCCATTCTACAGGTAAATAACACAGCTACGCTTGGGGATGCGCGGGAATGCGGGAAGCAGTCTGATTAACGAATATTCGGTAGCCTAGCCTAGACGTTTTTCGGCCAAAACACCCGGTTTTCGAGGAATATATATATAATACATAGCCGGGGCTGGAGGGTTAATTTGAGTACATTAAATAAATAATTAAAATTCCCCGCCAAACCAGTAACGGTGTCTTATCAGATTGAAACCATTACGCCATCAGGCAAAATATTTGTGGTCCGAGTCAGCCAATGGCATGGTCCGAATCAGCCTCAGTGTGGGCCGAATCGACCATGGTCCGAGTCTGCTGGCATTCATTGCCAGCAGGGGGCAAATAACAGAAAACAAAACAAAAACGAAACCGCGAGCGTACAACATAGATGTAACCATGACGACCGTACGCCCGGATACTACATCCTTCCCGATTTTTTTTTTAATGATTTAGGGAATACTATAGGCTATATTATAATGAATTATCAACGGTTTGGACATAACCTACTGTATATGCCAATGAAGTACATACGGTAATATAACTAATATATAAACCTAAATAATAGAGCATAAATTCGACTGTGTAAAACTAGAATACTGTACAGTAATACTTTTTCCATATAATACAACCAATATATAAACTTAAAATATAGATCATAAATTTGACTCTGTGTAAAACTAGAATAATACCTTTTCCATATAATTACCCAGGGGGCAAATAACAGCTGGCCGTGGAATAATTTTGTAAAAAGAAAAGCAGTCAAATTAGACGCGAGTGTCACTGCTAGCGTATGACGTATGTAATGAGACCAACGCATATGCCTGCTGACACAACTATGAAGGTAGTTGAAATTAGGGTAAATCTACTGTTTTACAACCCCTATTTTTTCATTGTATTCCTTTCGAAACTGAGTCTTTTTTTAGTCTTACCACATTCAGGAAGCCCTACTGATGTTCGACTTGTGGGAGTCTGGGGAAAGCAGCCCCTAAGTAAGTTAGGTTGTCATGTTAGATCAATGTTTCCATTGAAATGAGTCGGTGAGGCAGACACTCGCGGACCGCGGCGGACGCCGCGTAACGTAACAACCAATCACCCGCCTCCTCTGATAACAATATGCATTAACCTAACCTGGGGGATGCCGCCCCCAGAACCCCGCTACTCTACATACTAATGTAGAAGACATAAAATCACTAACAAAAGTACTGTGGGAGAGCGAAAAACTCGAGATCATGCACCGTAAGAAATGGGTCAAGAAAACGGGAGTTTCGGGGGTACAGTTGTCAAACCACGGCGGACGGGTCTCACTTTAGTGAAGGTTTTTAATACTTGAATGTACCGTATCTATTAACCCTCCTGGCCCGTTGTCATTTTAAAATGACACCACGAACTAAGGCAGGAGCCCGGGTGTCATTTTAAAATCTGTAAGCTTGAAAGCCTATTCAGCTTGGTCTGAACGCTGTGCGTCCGATGCATGTAAACAAAGCCGATCGTTACGTCACCGCACCTCCGAAAACAAGAAAGAGAAGACTCGTTTGTTATTGTATGTCGTTGTTTCAGTAGTGAAAAGATCGTCATATTGCTAACATCGCCTGCAAGTGCTCTCCACTGAAATCGTCATCACAACTGAACCAGTTGACATAGAGAGCTCTACTCAACGCCAGTCTACAGATTGGAAACCGCACTACATTTATAGATGCGTGGGAAATTTCTGGCAGTTAAACTAAACAAAAATACGGTAGCCTAGGCCTAGACTTTTTTCGGCCAGATCGCCCGGGTAGCCCACCCTGTCATTTTGAGAGCCTGCCCGGGCCAGGAGGGTTAAAGTCAAATATAAATTTCCGAGCATCATCGAACCATACTAAGTCTACTACGAATAATATTAACCTATTAGGAGCAACAGAATAGCGACAGATCAAGGGTTGTGAAGCTGTAGAATTATCGAAATTAGTTGCAATCCCCGGAAAAAAAAAAATCCCCGTAATTTTCAGAGTAAAAACAAATTAATTGTCTTGGGAAACAGGATGGGTTAAGGGAAGGCTTTGCCACCCCCCCCCTCACCCCCGATGACTTAATTAAATCAGCATCTATTTTGTCAATAAGGGACTTGATAAGAGTTTTACTGCCATCAATAGGGAGAGTTTTCTTGTTTTTACAGTGCTTTATATAGTGAACATAAAATGCATTTCCAGTGGTTGAAACAAATTTTATATGATTTTTACAATACTGTACTGTTGTTGTTGTTGTTGTTCCCTAAGCTGCCTGGCCGAACAGCCCCGAGTCCCTGAGAAAGGCCATGGCCACGATCGGGCTTTCCCACAGAGCTCTCATTGAGTGTAGATTGTGTTGTTGGCGTAAGTGGTTGTGTGAAATGCAGTCTTCTATGATGTGTTTAATGGTATGGGGTGCTGTGTTACATCCCGGGCAGGCGTCGACAACGGAGTCATCCAGTCTCTTCTGATAGCTCAGGAGAGCTGGATGGTGTCCGCATCTCAGCCTGGCCAGGTGGACTCTGTCCTCGCAAGGAAGGGAGGATTCGGAAGGATGGATTTCGGGAGGTCGTGCATGCAGCTGTGTGTTGTCTGTGAGTGAGTGGATGGATCGGTGAGAGATATGAGTATGGATGTGCTTCTGGATGTTGGTTCGGGGTGGGCAGGGAGGGAGAGAGGACAATAATTGTGTGTGATACCGTGTGCTGGGTGTTGTTTTGATATTTCTTGGTGTCTGTGGGTGTGTTGCCATGTAGTTTAGTGGGTGGTCTTGGTTCGTGGAGGCTGCTGCCAGGGATTGAGTGCCTCTCATGTCCAGATGGTCTTTGACTTTGAGGATTTTGGTTTCTTGATGTAGGTGATCTGTGGGTGCAGTAGCTGTGCAGCCTGTAATGATCTTCAGGGCTTTGTTTTGAATAGTCTGTAAGGTCTTATGATGTGTTTCAGCTAGGTTAGAAGCCCAGGCTGGGCTTGCGTATTCCATCACTGATCTTATGTATTGTTTATATACTGTGGTGGTAGTTTCTTTGTTGTGTCCAAATTTTGTGTGAGCAAGTGACCTGAGGGCGTTAAGTCTGGGTGTCAGTTTCTTTTTAATGTTTGTGGTGTGCTGTTTGAATGTCATATGAGTATCATATGTTACTCCTAGGATTTTGGGTGTGTGTGTATGTGTTAGGGGTGTGTTGTTTATGGTGAGTTGAGGGATGTATTCGTGTTCTCCTGTCCAACTTGTGAGCAGGGTTGCGGTGGATTTGGCTGGGGCTAGATTAAGTCTGTTTGTAGTGCACCAGCCATGTAGTGTGTTGAGATAGGGTTGAAGGAGATCTGTTGCTCTTTTTTGGGTCATGGTGTGTGCATGTGAGTGTTATGTCATCTGCATAGGAGGCTAAGTTTATTTGGGGCGTATTGGGTGTAGTTATATCGTGCATGTACAGATTGAAGAGTGCGGGCGATAGGACGGATCCTTGTGGGACTCCGTTTGGAAAGTTTCTGATTTTAGATGACTGACCGGCAAAAGATACGTGTGCACATCTGCCTGCTAGGAAGTTGGCCAGCCACCGTTTTGTGTTGTAGATTTTGTTTGTTAGGTTGTGGCGGGGGATGGCATCGAAGGCTTTACTAATGTCGAGTGTGGCTAATAGTGATCTGTGTGGTGGTCTAGCTGAATTGATGCCGTCGAAAGTTCTTTGTGTAAGGTCTGTGAGAAGAGTGTTTGTGGAGTGCAGTGGCCTAAAGCCATGTTGTGTTGGAGCTAGGGGTAGGTCAGGTGTAATTAGTTGTAATACTAGGCGTTCCATGACTTTGGAGGGGGAGCAAAGGAGTGTGATGGGGCGGTGCGAGGAGGGTAGCGTGGGGTCTTTGTTGGGTTTGGGGAAAGTGATGATGATACCATGCTTCCAAATGTCTGGTATTGTGTTGTGTGAATAGCTGTAGTTTGATATGTTAGTGAGTGCTTGTATGCCTTGTGGTCCCAGGTGTCTGAGGTGTATGTTGCTTATGTTGTCTAGGCCACAGGCGGGTGAGTGCTTGAGATTGTTGATGATATGCTTTGTCTGGTGATTGGTGAAGGGTGTATAGTCAGGGTCTGTGGGGAATTGTCTCTTACGTCGGATGACACGTCGGTCGTCTTTGTGAGGTTTTAGGTGGCTGACATGTGAAAAGTGATTGATGAGAGTGTTTGCTTGTTGTTTACATGAAGGAGTAGAGTCTGTTGTTGTGATTGCAGCATGTGATTGTGTTGTGTTGCTGTTGGAAAGTGTGATGCTGTTTAGTGTTTTGTATAGTTTTTTGGGGTTTGTTTTGTGATCAAGTGTTTGTAGGAAGTTATTCCAATACTGTACTGTACTATTATATAGCCTAATAGGCTTCAATTGTTAGAACAAATTTGTGGTAACGGTAGTTTCGGTAATAAGTACTGTACCCATAATTTGAACTATAATCCATAATTATATCTTGTTTACACTACGCGCATGATCGCTCGCAATCATGTTCCCGTTTATTTTGACTGCCATGGGATACAATAATATGCCCTCACCCCCATGTCATCATCATATATATTGCCAGCAGGGGCAAATAACAGAAAAAATAAACATAGTGACCATATGCCCGGATACTACATCCTTCCCCTGTTCACTTACAAAAATGCGGTATAAATTGGCCGACTAGTAGGCCTGAGGTTCAGATTGTGAATATTCTAATTTTGATTATTGGTACGATTATTTATCTGAGTACAATAGCTTACAGTACTTGGTCTGAATAAGTAACATGCCTCCAAAACGAGACGTGTACCCGGTATGCAATACGGGTACCGGTACCATTTACACATCTTTGGCAATACCCCATGTATTGAAACCGTTAGCTACTTGTTACCCCCAGGGGGTAAGGGGGCCTTCATCTAATGGTGGAGGAAAAAAAGAATATGCCTCACGCATCCTACTGCGTGTCGTACAAGGCGACTAATAGGGGGGATGGCGATAGACTTGGGGACCAACAGCCATTACTAGACAATAAAGTCTTTATCTTAGCACTGTCTTGGTATGGCACTGCCGAGGCTGGTGGGGTGCGGATAGGTGCCACAGGGGACTGAGTCTTACCTGGGCGTCGTTTGGCACCACACCTGTGTCGGCAACAGTGTTTGCATGTTGGAGCAGTGTTGGGCAGGACTTTATTGTTCTATAGTCCAATTGCTAATAAAGAGTAGAGTCTTGTTATGGTGCTGTCTTTTTGTAACACTGTTAAGGCTGATGTGGCTGCAGATACTGCAGGGGGACTCTGTTGAGTCTTGCTGAGGCGGTTAGCACTATACCAACATCAGCCACAGTGATGACTTGATGGGGCAGTGCTGTGGCAGGACTTTATTGTACTACAGTACACTCCAACTACTGAAAGGCAACCCCGTCTGAGCCGGTACAATGCATGTAATGGAAAAATTACGTTAAACCAATGTATGTATGTATGTACTTACTTGGATGATTAATTGTATCACCAACAAGTAGGCTAAAGGTACCGGTACCATAACTTGTTTTCAGTTCTCTGTTACATATTCGAATAAATACCAGTTGTTACAGGCACCGGTAACTGAAAAGGTTTCTAGACGAGCCGAAGCTGTCATGTCTCTACAATTAGGCTATAAGTACGGTAAGTTTAGTACTGTATTTAGGTTTAGTTTTCACAATTTTGTCTAATCATGCAACTGTACCGGGTATTCAGTCCTCTTTTTCTTAGTCAAATAAATTACTTTTCCTAATTTACTGTATCGGTACTGTACCAGTAACAAGTATCGTTAACCATTTTCAATCCTCTGTTGCGGTACCGGTACCACCGCACCAGTACAGTACCACTAATTTGATTAAATAACAAGGGGTACAACCCTTGCAGATCATGCTGCCAGAGAGCTACTCTGTGGGTCACACTAGTCCATTTTCTGATTTGAGGTATATGTACCAGTACCAGTACCAGTAACTTAACCCTCTCACGACCATATGACGCAGAGGTTGCCAGATTAGCAATAAGAAATAGATTACTCTCACTCTTATAATTACCTCTCCAAAATTAGTTTTCTGCCCACAGCTAACTCAAAGATAACTGCAGAGGTTGAAGTAACTAAACTAAAGGTTTATAAATACCCCTGATGGTAACAAAGGCTTTAAAGTATCCCTAATAGGCTCAAAAGTGCGTCAAGGACGTGAGAGGGTTAATGTATTTTTTGGAATAAGTATCCAATAGCTATAGGCCTACAGTATACAGGTAGTAAAGTTTTCAGCCTTTACTGATAACATTACTGTACTTATTTTATACTGTTATTATACCATAAGTAACATACTGGTAATTATTTTCAATTAGCTTACATTTTTTATAGAAAATTAAGGGAAGTTGAGGATTTACTTAACTTACGGTATTATGGTACCGGTACCGTATGTACTGTATGTAATAAATATATTCACTGGTAATTCATTACCGGTATCTGCTTTATTAATCACAATAACTAGTGGTACCGGTAGCATACAAGAATATGAACAGCTACGGTACCATTACCTGTGTGACAGTCACTGTCAGTTAATGACTAGGTCAGTGTCAGTGATTCATTTGGCCTAAAGTTGCAGTACAGTATTCTGTAGGCTTGCTTAGAGATGGTTTCACTGCGGATCGACTACCTTGTAACAACATTGATACTGGCAAGCTATATTACCGTACTCTAGTTGATCATAGGGGCTGAAACAGGCCTATCAACAAGAGTATTATTTATTTTACCATAGGCCTACAAGTATAATGCTTAGGTCTATGCTATTGTACTGATCATGTGTGTTTCTAATTTTGGTTCCAAATTGTCTAAACATTTGTATAATAATTTTTTGTTTAAATTTTTCACAGGCCTCTCAGTCTCAGGTAAGCCCAGTGTGATATTGAAATTCTATTATTTATGCATGTTGAACACATTGTGTAGAACTAGGCAACTCACACAATGTAAGAAAATTAGAATTTGGAATTTTAAATCTTTAGAAGTGTACTCCCCTGTGTATCTTTGAGAAGCTGGTGCAGTGTTGCTTACCTAACTGGTAAAGTACCATACTTAACCACTAGATGATCTAGATAGAGATATTTTCTTTGATCTAGTGGCAATTAGCTTAATGACTACTAGCGACATTTATTCTAGCTATACAGTAATTCTAGAGATTTGAGCTAGTTTTAAGCGATAATCTAGAGATTGTGCCTTTTTATACAATTTCATTGTGATATTTTGCATTTTCAACCGGTATCTTGAGACGTTTTGAGAACTAATCAAGCAATATTTTGTGTTTTTGAACTTGTAACCCAGCGTTCGTGGCATGCCTGTGTGAGTGTGCAGAGGCTGCCTCTTTAGAGTGAGAGGCTGCTAAAAACATTTCTTTTTATATTTTATATTAAAATTTACTTACATTATAGCCTATAGTTACTGGTATTCATTTCATTAATATTACTAGCAAATTGATATCTAATTATCTTTGCCAAATGAACTTTGGAGGCGATTGGGTGATCGTTGCAGCCTGCTTGTTTATATTACTGTATTTTTTGTCCCTTTATCTATCTGTCCGCAAAGATTTACGGTACCGTACATTAAACTTTGTCAATACAGTACCTTCATTTGGCACCAGTTTAGAAACAATGAAGTTTTGGCCAAAATCCACCGCCGTAAGTATTTTGACCGCTCAGCTAGGCTCATATTGGCTCAACAGTTTGAACAAATGTTGATGATCCCGTTTGCTCAGGCTTGTACCAGTACACATGACAGAGGTATGTGCCAGGGTGTCAAACTGGATCAATTTTGTTTGAAGACTTGAATGAATATGAGAAGAAATACAGGGAAATTAACAGGAAATAGCATTGTTTTGACAATTTTATCACTTCCACAGACGTAATTTGAACTATAAACCATAATATCTGCTATACGGTAATGTACAATAATAAAGACTTTAAAAGAATGGACTCTACTTTCGTTTGACACTCTGCAGTATGTGCTCTACCGAACTTACGAAGCCTCATGTTTCTATTATGTTTTGAATATGGTTGGGGAAATTGGCCTGTATTTAGCTTAGCCTAGTTACAGAAAGAATTTATGACCAACTAGGTTCTTGAGAACACTTTCAGTTTGATGACAATTTGTAAAGAAAGTCTTTCCTTATTAGCGACTCCTCTAAGCCATATGGTATTGGGTAAGCTTTGCTCTCACATTCTTTTTGAACTGTAATCATGCTTGTAATTGAATTTTGAATATACAAATCTTTCAAATCCAACTGTCGAAGACTGGTACTTTACCATACGGTAAATTTATCTACGTTTATGAAAACATCAAATACCGGTAACTCTTCTTTTTCCAAAAAATTTGGACACCAGTAATTTAAAAAAAAAAATGTAGCCTATATAGTACCGGTAATAGTAGTTATGGTTGCATGGCTGGTAATTGTGATCACTTACGTCATTTTTATCACACTTTTATCTTGACTGATTAGTCTATTTTTTTTTTTTTTTTTTTTTTACCTTTGGATGTGTTCGCCGCTCCTCTAGCGGCACCAAGGAGCGCGACGCCCCTCGTTATGGGTGGTGATTTGGTGCAGTAGACTGTTTGAAGCGACAGCTCGCTCCCTTGCGAGGATGGGCTCGTCTGGCACTTTTTGCAGTTCGACATCTAGGGCTCTCTTGAAGTTGTCTAACGAGATGTCCCTCATGTCTCTTACTCGCCGTGGGAGTTTGTTGAAGAGACGTGGGCCTCTGTGTGATAACCAGCCCTCTCGCAGAGAGCCCATAGCACCCCTGTTATTCATCCGGGGGATTTCGCATTCCCAGCCTCTCCTATCACTGAATTTCATGACTATCGGAGTATGTAGGTTTGGTACTAAACCCTCTGCGATAGATTTGAAGAGCGTTATCATAGGCAATTCACCGCGTGTTTTAAAAGTACGCAGAATCCAACCCGTTAGACGTTTCGCAGCCGCCACTTTGTCCTGGTTATGTACTTTGAAACCCATATTTTCAGACATTAATACCCCAAGGTCTTTCACACTGTCTTTCCGTTCTATTATGTGGTTAGATTCCGTTCTAGTCTACTGTCGGTAGGGTACGGCATGCAGTTACCAGTAATTATTAATAATTCAGTAGGAAAATATATACCGGTATTTAGTGAACTAGGCTATAGATTAGCTACATACATACATACAATACATCAAATTTTAAGACTGAGTGTTCCACACATAAGTGCAGTTTCAGTCTCTTGTCCTAATGGCGGCGTTCCAGGCAACCCTGTTAAGGGCTGCTTCACTTGTCAAGTTCTTGGATTTGAGATCGGCACGTATAGTCCGATCCCAGGTCTTCCTCGGTCCACCCGTTGGTGCAGCTCCCTCCACAATCACAGACCTGCATTTTTTGACCCAATTTTGTTCATCCATTCTCTCCACATGTCCATACCATCCCAGTCTACTTGTACGCATCACCCCGCTAATACTCTTTATACCTAAACGTCTCCTCAGCTCAACATTTGTTATTCTATCCTGTAGCCTGGCCCCACACATCCATCTCACCATTCTCATCTCATTACGCTCCATTCTGTTGACATCCTCTACTTTAACGGCCCATGTTTCTGAGGCATACGTCCTTGCACTTCTAACACATGAGGCATACACCTTTCCCTTCAGGGGCAGAAGGCATTCTTTTCATGGTCAGGATTGGCATCGGTTCTCTGAACTTCCCCCAGCCACACCTAATTCTAGCAACAGTGGCAGCCTCGGCCCCACCACCGGCAGAGATGGTATCTCCTAGGTAACAAAACTTGATCACCAGCTCCAAAGACTCATTTCCAAAATTCACAGCCACAGGATCATCACCTAACACAAGCTCGCCTTTGCACACTACACACTCAAATTTCTCTATTTCTGACTTATCCTTCGGCAGGGGTCCCTTTATTCTACGACAGTTCTTACTCCCATGCTGTACCCAACATCGACAGATGCTACATTGAATTGAGTTAGCGCCCACTCCCTTTCCACACACTGCACATGGGTATGCACCGCTCTTTTCCACATTGCCTCGTCTCAATCTACAATGCATAACCTTGGTTTTGTTAATTTTGACTCTTAAACCCTTGCTCGCCATGTCCTCTCTCCACTCTCTGAATTTGGCCTCAGCATCTTGCACACTGTCAGCTATTAGGACTAAATCGTCTGCATAAAACAGTTCCAACGGAAGTCTGCCTCTAAAAACTCTAGACAGTGCCTCCAAGATCATAATAAAGAGGAGGGGGCTTAACACAGAACCCTGATGGACTCCAACACGGACTGCGAACTCATCACTCAGTATACCCTTCACCCTCACCGCACTTCGCGAATCCTCATATATCTTCATTATCACACGCACCAGCCACTCTTCCACACAAAGTTTCCTCATAACCCACTGCACAACATCTCTAGGCACCCTATCAAAGGCCTTCTCCAGGTCTACAAACACAAAGTAAAGATCCTTGCCTTTTAGTAAGTATCTTTCCTGTATCTGCCTGACTATGAAGATAGCATCGGCTGGTATATATTACTTAATGCCAGTATTTTAATCTGTGTTCTTAACACTTAAAGAGCGGGGCCCGACTTAAGTCTGTATCTAAAAAGCAGCAAGTTAGGAGCATTATTAAGGCTTTTAAAGGGTTAAAATAGAGTACAAATGGCCGGGAGCGCAGCAGGCCACACGGCCGACACCCAGGGTTTACCGCCGCCCACTGACTCACGCTCCCTCTGTTCTCGAGAGGCCGGCAGTGTAGCCTGTAGTGAGCGTAGCTGGAAAAAATATGCCGCTATACGCTAAACTCCCATGTTGGTAGTACCACTGCATCAAAACGACGAGTGCTACGTAGCTCATTCTGGTCTCATTTTGAAGCTTGTAGCGCCTAGTTATTTGCTGAATACTTTTCTTTTCAAGCAGATAATTGATTGATCATTCAGGAGGGCCTGAATATGCCCAAAATAGCCCAAAAAAACCCCGCTAGACGAGGGTTAAACAAATATGCTGGACTATAGAATATATACAAAATTATCTGAAGGATAAAAATACTCGCTAAGTTAAGTACATACAGTAATAAGTTTGCTACCGAGTACAGGCTTGTGTGTATGTGGGTGTACAGGGGGTCAGTTATATGTAAACATGGAATAAAACACAAGAGGTGGTAAGTAATGCTAGTAAAGTAATAATTTGTGTTAGCAAGAAGTTATGGACTAAAGGAATTTTATGGGCTTGATTATAACTGGATTTCGTAAAGTGTGTGTATGAAAGAGGGAGGGAGGGAGGGAGGGTGAATGTGTGTGCTTGTGTAGCAGGTAGATTGTTACTAAGAGAATACCAGTAATATAACATTAAAAGGTGGTGATAAATGACGCCAGTATAGTAATAATTGGTGTTAGCAAGGAAGTTATACAGGTCTAATGGACTTTTATGGTGTGGATTATAACTAGGGAGGGGGGGGGGGAATGAGATTGTTTGAGCCTTGGTAAATGCAAACGTATGTTGAAGTATGTATCTCAATTATTAGTGTATGATAACCTCATAAAGTACTATGTAACGAAACTGTTGGCCGTGACTGTTCACCGATGATTTGTGTGTGCCTATATACCGAGTGATCTTTTATGTAAACAATTGGAAGTAACTTTGCACACGCTCATATCTTGGGCTAACACTCCTTGGTCTCTATGTCAACACCAAATGCTCTATTAGTGCCACTATGCCAGCGCTGGAGGTAGTAATAGCTTGGTATCTGTGGAGGAGAGAGAAAGTGTGAGCTTGACTACGTAATCGGCATTAGTATGTGATTTATATATAATAGTGCTGTAAAATTATAAAGCGAAACAATTGACCATGACTGCTGCACACCAGCGATTTGTGTGTGCCTTAGATCGTTTTTGTAAACAATTAGGAAGTAGTGGTGCGCAGTCTAATATCTTAAATAAACACTCATGGGGGGTGGGGGGTTGGCATTATGTCAACAACGAATATTGTATTTGTTCTACTATACGCCGGAGGTGGTAAAAGCTAGGGAACTGGGAAGAGAGTGAATTTCGGTAGTTTATTTGTACGGATTAAAAAAACTGTATCATCAACAAAGTCTCGTCTTGTCAGGGGGACCCACAGACGGCTGCTTTCGGGCAGCATGATATGCGGAAGTTGTGCAGGGGACCTAGGAGCAAGGGATAGGATCGGGTCAAGGGTTAGGGAGATAATTATTAGTGATCCTATTTCCAAAGGAATAAAGAGTGGGGCTATTAACTATTATGTTCTATCCAACAACCAACTCTACTCCTAAAATCGATTAATGAAATATTTCAAACACATGTGGCAGTCCGTGGATTCGAACCCAGGATGCTCACACCGAATATCAACACCTTATACATTGCACCAAGAAGGCATGTGAGATGGGAGGTGATTCCACTCTTGGATGCTGCAGGGAAAAAATTAATGTTTGAATATGTCCGTGCTTGCCTGATATGTGTGGTATTTTAAGTTGTGGCTGCGTCTCGTAAATTGTATGTTTGTAGGGTGTAAATATATATTTTTGTCTATGTCCACTAGATTGTTTGTGATTTTGTATACCATTTGTTGTATGTGTCTGAGTACATTACTGATATTAGTACCATACTTGGACGTAATAATGCTATACAGTGCATTACCACAAGCCCACCGAAACGTCAATAAAATACCCTCATTGTTCCCTGATTAAATAGCACTGTATGAATATTCCCATATTCAAAATATGCTATAGGGGTGCAATGCCTGGTGAGTTATCTGCTCAACAGGTGGCGTTGTGTGTGTGTAAGTGTGAGAGTCCGAGTGTAGGGGTTGAGACGGTGAAGCACAGGAACGAGGTGGCTTCAGAGATGGGGTCGTTTCGGGCCATGAGTGAGCACCGTGCCTCATGTAAAGGCAAGATGGCAGGTGCTCGTTGTACTCTACGTGCTTCACATGTCTCACTCCCTAGACTAGAACAAGACCTCACGGGCTTCACTGTTCATTGTAAAGCCTATGCCCGAGAGGAAGTAAGTTGGAATATAGAAAAAAAAAACAAAAAACAGTAGACTAAAGCAATATAGAAAAACTTTTGACAATGGCTCTACCGTACATCGGTGATCTATATACCGGGTATGCATATACACCAAAATATAGCTTACGTAAACAATTAGGAAGTAGCTGTGCGCATACTCATATCTTTGGCAATATTCCTACAGGGCTGAGAGGAAGGGGAGAGGGGGAGGCGTCTATGTCAACAAGGAATTCTGTATTAGTGCCACTCCACCAGTGCCGGAGGTGGTAATAACGAGAGAGAGAGAGTGAGTGAGTGAGTGGAGTAGGGTGAATTGGATGAGGCTTGGGGAAGGAGGAGGTAAAGAATTGATTCGCATGCGGGCAACACAATGCGATGGCTGTTGTATACAGACAAGAAAGGTAAGACCGACGTACGGTGTATAATGCAATGCCAGCCGAAGAAAAGAAAGACATGATAGAGGTACAATAGGAACAGGGGAGGCAGCGGTGACAACAAAGAGGGAGGTTGAAAAGACAAAACATTGGTTATGCAGAGAGAGAGAGAGTATATATGGCGCTGATAAAAGAGGGAGGATGAATGGTTTTATGGGATACAGAATAAAAAAAGGTTTGCGTTTGCAGTACCTGTATTGACAATACCATGAGAGGATATTTGATTAGACAGGGAGAAATGACCAGTAGTTGTATACTGTATAGGAATGATTGTAGTGTCATTCACTGTTGTAGTATACTGTAGGCCTAGTAGGTAATTATTTGAATACGGTGCTAACAATACGGAAAAGGAAATTATATTGAAACAGTAATTAATATAGCCATGTCAGTAGTGTAGCCTTGTAATTCAATGAATTGGAGAGTATCAGCCTATTACAATATGTGTTGTTTTTTTCCAGCTGACGGTATATTGCTACCGGTATGTCTCCATCTTAATTACTGGTACTCAGCTGTTGCTAAGATTTTGTAATGAAATATGTTGTCAATTATGAAAACTTGATATAATACATAAGGTACCGGTAGTAGTTTCGTATTTTCCCCATACACTATCGAGAAATTAGCGGCAAAGGGATTCAATTTACCGTCTGCTGGAAACAAAGAAACTATAGGCAGCACGATATATAGGGGTTGGGAGAAAAAAAAATGGGGTCATAACAAAGCACTTAAGTACAGCCGCCAGTGGTAAATAAGAGGGTGACTAGAGAGCATTAGACCTTGACTAACCCCACACAGGTCTTCGTTATTCTGTGCAGGGGACGACTGGTAGGCTTAAGTGTCACCGGTTCTATTTTTTAAAGCAACCGAATAGGGACAGTTTGTTCTGTGTATGTGAGTGTTCATCATCTGATTGCCACTCCACATATACGTAATATCGCTCTGATGTTCTTACGTTTTAATGATTTGTTATGTACCGTACGCTCGGGTCATTAATGCTATCGTTATATATTTAAAGCTATCTCAGATCGAATGGAATCTCCTTGTTTACTGTTTATCTGGTATTTTCATTTCACGGGCTCTCGAAGTCAGTTCGAGGGATTAGGAATCAAATTCATTTGAATTTGTGACCATGACTTCATTAAATATGGAATATATTCTTGTAATGCCCTCGAAAATGTCCCGCACCCACAATAATACTAACCCGAGTTGACGTCAGGTATAGCGTAAAATAGTCGTAGATGGGAAGTCCAATAAACTCATCACGTGATAACACCACGAGACTATCACCTGGTTCTTAAAAATCGGACTAAGGTTGCTATACTTTTAGTACGTCCGTGGTAGTACAGTGGGTTAGCGCGCGGGCCTGGTGGTGATGGTTGGGTCACTAACCAGGGTTCGAACCCCACCCAAGGCATCTCAAAACCTGTGGGTTTTTAGGGGGGTTAAATTCCCTTCAGAGGTTCGTACCCCGCGCCAGGTACCAGGAAAAAGTTGATCCTAAAGGTAGCCTGGGGATATTTCAGGAGACCATGAATTCACTTCACACCCAGCATTTCAATTCTCAATAGATTATTGTAGCAGTTGATCTCATAACTAGGTTGCATAATACCAAACTGTGGTCCGGCTGGAGTGGCTTGTTGACTCTCCGGTATAATCAGTAGTTTGGAAGATTTATAACACATGTTCCTTGTTTAGGGGAAGGTAAATTAAGTACGACCAAGATGGTACTGTACCGTAGTGGAACTTAGTTTGATCTGGCTTATACTGTAGGCCTATACTATAATCTACATAATGCAATGACTTTACGATCACCGTGGTCTCGTTGTGAATTTGTTACAAACAAGTGAAGACAAAAGTGGTGTAATGAAAAGTTGAAAACATGATCATATTACAACGTGCGATTCCGGTACCCTATTTCTTGGGTCCTCATGTCCTGTTTCTGTGAGAAAAATATTAGTCCGGTACCGTGTTGTAGGCCTATTAGGTATGGAAATTAAATAACTTACGGTACCGGTACGGTACTCAATGTTGATAATTTGGTTAGCTTACCAGTATTTACGTTAGAGATTAGCGACGGTACCGAAACCTGATTAGATGTGTAAATGTGTGTTTACATTACGTAATGTGATACCAGGGTTACGTCGAGAGAGAGAGAGAGAGAGCTATATGTGATGTGATGTGATAGTAATTGATTGATTATATAGGAATGCTTGGTCATATGCGGATCTACTTGTGTTTGATAAGGGCTGGGATGTCATATATATACTGTAGATAGAACTGCCTGGTCTTGTTCAGTTGACGCTTTTAACTATATGATACGGTGGCTAATATTATAACTACGGTATAAAGGTTAATACTATGCCCCGTTCCAAATAGGTAGGCCAGGCGCCCTAACCTCTGTAATTAAAAACGGGCTAGAGCAAATGGACTGTACATTTCCATACCCATTCCCTGGCTGACCGTTCCCAAATGGTAGACATATTAGCTCGAATACTCAAGTCGTGTGTGAGTTATAGAGATTATGTTCAAGAGTTTTGGCCTACCGGTACTACTTGGTACAGGGTATAGTATCACTGGACTATTTATTCAACTTAGGAAACGGCTCTTTATTCTTCGTAGTTTTTCGTAGCTTGTGATATGTGTATGCCGTTCGATTCTTAGGTGACCTTAACCCTTACAGTACGGTAGGCTATACGATGCCGCTATTCTTCATTAAATTGTATTATCACTACACCATTATGTTAATTAAGCTTGGGAAGGACATTTAGTAATCAAATGAGTGAACCCGATTTCATTTAACCCTTTGACTTTAACAGATCCTTCCTAAAATTAACAATATATATTGTCTTATAATAACCTTGATAAATCGTAATGATACTGATATGCAGTGCTGAAATGGTTAAGTTGGTTATACCGAAGAAAAACGTGTGTCGGTAGCTTTTGTCTCCAATGTCCTTAGCGTAAATCATAATTACCGGTATTACTTTTAATTATTATGTACGGTACTGGCAATATTTTTATCTGTATGACCTTCAGCAACAACGTACCCCTATGTGTTGGTACTGAAAGGTAACTAAATAATAAACAAATAAATGTAGCAAGAATACAGTATCTGAGTACCGAGGAGTGTGAGAGGCGTGTTGACTACTGCATAAGAGAGAGAGCAGGAGGGGGAGGGATGGGGAGCAACATACCTGTCTCCAGGTATTGCAAGGGCTTCACTTCTCCACCCTCTTTCCACCACCCACTCCACCACTTCCCTCTCTTCACCTCTCTTTCCCTCACTCCACCTTTCTCTCCATCTCTCTTTCCCTCTCCACCTTTCTCTCTCCACCTTTCCCTCCGTCTCTCTTTCCCTCTACCGTTCTCTTCATCTCTTTCCCTCTCTCTACCTTTCTCTCCACACATTTTTCCCTCTCTCCACCCTGCTCTTGATCTCTTTCCCTCTCTCCACACCTCTTTCCACCCTTCTCGATCTTTCTCTCCCTCTCTCCACATTTCTCTCCATCACTTTCCTTCTCCACCTTTTCTCTCTCCCCTTCCTCCATCACCTCTCCACTACCCACTCCATCAATTCTCTCTCTCCACTTTTCTCGCCACCACTTTTTCCTCACCTTTCTCTCCATCACCTTTTCCCTCTCCATTACTTTTCCTGCACCTTTCCCTCCCACTCCACCTTTCACTCTCTCCAACACCCTGTACACTCACTCCATCATTTCCCTCCCTCCATCACTCTCTTCACTATCAAGTATATCCACTTTCTTCCATTAGTTAATTAACCCTTTTCCAGACATTCTAGCTGCACTTTCCTTCACCAACTGCATTACTTTCTTTCTCCTAACTTCCCTTCCTGTCGGTACCCCCTTTAGTCCTCATCAAGCTTATAAATATGTAAATGTTGTCCTCATCAAGTTTATAAATATGTAAAGGTTGACTTCTGTGCATCACCGTTACCAGGATTCCCTCGTTTGAATTCAGATAACATATGAATACCAGGTTCAGTGCATTACTAATACCGGTACCGTGCCGTATCTTATTGGGTAAAATGATATGGTGCATCCGTCGATTTTGTTATGAACGAAGCGCCCCCCCCCCCCCACGCGATCATTACCGTAGTCCAGCAAATAATTATGTAGCCTATATGATTTTCTGTTGGTTTCAAGTAATTTTATACGGTACATGTGTGTGTATGTACAGTCGCTGTCACTAATGCTGTCTATACTGGTACATTTTCGAACATGTCTCGAGCTTAACTTAATCTCCGTATTAATATTTTATCTGCTACTTGCATTTCGGAAATTCATTAAATCAGTTCAAGGGCTGAATCATTATGTATCAGAATCAGTATGTATCAGAATTTATGACCGCTCTAGTACATCCATGTTCAATATGGATGTCACAATTAATCACAATTGATCTATATATATATATATATATATATATATGTTTCTAATCTCTCAGTGGGGTTCGAACCGCCAACCGTCAGGACGATAGCCGACACTTTAATCAACTACACCACGGCAGTCTGGTTCGAACCCCACTGAGAGATTAGAAACATTTAGTGGCTCACGTGTATGTGTGATATATACTCAATATATATATATATAATTTATATATATATATATATATATATACAGTATATATATATATATATATATATATATATATATATATATATATATATATATGAGAGCGGTAACCTAGAAGCACCACCACTATTACAACATAGACTAGACCAGTAGCCTACCAATATACAACTCATTCACCTTTGTTCCCATTGTAGTGCTGCCAGTACCCTGCCAACCTCACTGTACACTCGGGTACCATAGTCTCTAGCCCACTCAGAAATATTCGCTAACTTCACCTACCGGTATTCTAATTATGGAAGTATATCTCGGGAAAAGAATCTATGAATATAATTTTCTTTTCAGTAATTACAAAAATATATACCTTATAGGCCTATACTATTTACTGACATTTTTTTTTTCCAGATACGGTAGTTATAAATGCGTGAAGAAAAACAGAGGTCCACGAATTCCAATGAGTGGGCTAGAGACTATTGGCATCCATTTCTACTAACTCCACCATAACACACTTTTATTACCGTAATGTCTAACGTTAGCTAAAATTAAAATATAAAAGGACGCATTCGTAAATGAGTCAGGCAAAAAAGACACTCCGGTATCCAGCCAAGACCTCCTCTACACATTGATGCAGCTATTTTTCCGTGTACCGAGTAGCCTATCGCCTCTTGGTTATGTATGGTCACGCATGCTCATCCAGCATCCATGTGGTAGATGGCCCTTTATTATCAGTATCACCATCATCTTCATCGTCATCATCTTTATAATCATCACCATCATAGTCATTATCATCAGCATCTTCATAATCATCACCATTTTCATAACCATAATTATTTTCGTTATCATCACCACCACCATCATAATCACTACAGCTACCCACCAGTGGGATTCGAACCTAAGCGATCTGTGTACGGTAAGTGATTGGTGCAGATTACATCCTAGCGTAGAATCGGTATACCCGGTAGTAACTTTAAGGTTCCCAGATAATTTTCTAAGATTGGTAATGTCCTGAGTGACTGGTGTTTGTATCCCACTGATTGCTAGTGACTAATGGATTATTCGGACACTTTAACCCCTTGGGGATTATAATGCGTTTTAACAGTTTATTCTGGCTAGCATTTGACGACTTTGTACAGCTTAGGAATGATATTTGGGAATTTAAAAGGGTAAAAACTATCCCAATTAACCCATCATTAGACGACTTTGTACAGCTTAAGAAGGATCTGTGGGAATTTAAAAGGGTAAAACTATCCCAATTAACCCTCTCACTTAGATATTCCCTTCCTAATCTGAATATAATGGTCTAATAATAGATAGACTAAACTATCAAAATGCGACATAATCTTCAAGGGGTTAAGAAGAATTCACGCGAGAGCTTATTTCGTTATTGCTGAGCCTCTATAACAATGTTGTCTGAAATCTTATTATGAAGCTTCACCCTTTCAAGATCCAATTACGCATTTTTGTTTTCTGTTTTCTGGCTAGTATTACAGTTTTATTCAGGTTAGGGCGGGTATAATATGTAAGTCAGAGGGTTAATTGAGATACTCTCTACCCTTATAATTTCCACAGATCCTTCCTAAACTGTATACAATCGTCTATTGATAGCCAGAATAAACTCCCAAAATACGTCATAATCTTCATAGGGTTGAAATTCAGAAGCTTCTAAACCACAATAATCAAGAAAAGATGCGGGGACAAACGCTTGGCATGTATACAGTTTCACAGAAGGGCTCCGACTTTCTACCCTTATAATTTCCACAGACCTTTCCTAAACTATATAAAATCGTCTATTGATAGCCAGAATAAACTGCCAAAGTCCGTCATAATCTTCATAAGGTTACATCCAGAAGCTTCTAAACAACAATAATAAAGAAAAGATGCGGGGACAAACGCTTGGCATGTAAGGGCTCCACCATCAGCAATACCCACCAGTTTTGTTTAACGATTTGAATGGCTATGAGAAGGGATACAAGAAAATTAGCATGTCTTAGCCTTGTTTTGGCCATGTTATCACTTCCTAAGACATACCGGTAATACGAACTAGAAACCATAATTCTAGCTCTAAAGACTAAAAGGAATGGATTTGACATTCGTTTGACACCCTGCCCACCACGCCAAGCAACAGTCTCCCAAACCACTTTCACTTCAACAACGCCCATTATCGGTACTGGTTTTGTTCCACGAACAACCTTGAAGGTTCGCCAAGATTTCCAGACAGGGGGAAGGTTTGCTTGGGAGGCTGGCTTAAAGTTTTTCTTTTATTTTTTTTCTTTATTTCTTTATTTATTTAATTATTTAATTTAATATTTTTTTGTGGCTTGTTTTATTGTTTATTAGCCACTTGTTATATTTTGTATAAGCCTATCTCGTTTTCTTTTTTTCTGTATTCGTTTGTTGTTGTTCGTGTATCCTCTTTTTAGTACCGGTAGGCTACCGGTATTTTGTTTGATTTTAGATTCTCTCTCTCTCTCTCTCTCTCTCTCTCTCTCTCTCTCTCTCTCTCTCTCTCTCTCTCTCTCTCTCTCTCTCTCTCTCTCTCTCTTCTCTCTCTCTCTCTCTCTCTCTCTCTCTCTCTCTCTCTTCTCTCTCTCTCTCTCTCTCTCTCTCTCTCTCTCTCTCTCTCTCTCTCTCTCTCTCTCTCTCTCTCTCTCTCAAATTGTGAACGTCGACACATCTTTTGTGCTAATAAAGAATAATAAAGGTACAAAAATAATACTTGCGTTAATATACAGACCTCCAGCTCAATCAGTGCAAACTGACCGAGAAATTTACGAACAAATTGCAGATATAAGTAACTCACAAGATACCGTAATATTTGGCGACTTTAATTTACCTGTGACCAAGTGGGGCGATACTCTTACTTCACACTCCGGACATGACTTGTATACGAACTTGCAAGAGAGTTCGCTTTATCAATTTGTTCGAATGCCGACCCGTGGTAATAACGTTCTTGACATTGTACTTGCAACAAAAGAAGAATTGATAGAGAATTTGAATGTTGGTGATGAATTCAGTAACAGCGACCATCGTACGATAACTTTCACTTTAAAGTTTAGTAACGAACCAAATAGTAGCATCGAAAAAGTCCCTAATTTCAAGAAAGCAAACTTCCATAAACTTAGAGCTATGTTTAAAGAAACTGACTGGAGCTTTTTAATTAACAATAACGACATAAATACATCTTGGAAGTTATTCGAAACCACTTACCTAAAAGCAGTGCAAGACTGCATACCATCGAAAATACGGCGTCCAGGCCATAATAATAAGCCCAAATGGTGGAATAAAGATATTTCAAACTGCCTGCTTGCTAAAAAATTTGCTAATGATAGATTAAAATCCTCACAAAATGACGAAGAACGGGTGTGAAATTTGTAGAGCTACGACGCAAAGCCAAAAAGTTAATTAAGCAAAGTAAAAAGACCTTAGAGTTACATATTGCGAATCAAAGTAAAACAAACCCGAAAGAATTCTATAGTTATATCAGAAAGAAAAAAGTAGTTACTTCAACTGTTGGACCGTTAGTCGATGAAAAAGGAGAATACACCAAAGACGAAGTACAAATGAGTAATGCCCTCAATACCTTCTTTGCATCAGTTTTTACAACAGAAGACCTCAGTGATATCCCTACACCATCGCCGATTCAGATTGATAATTCAGATGTTCTAAGCAATATCACCGTTACAGAGAGAGAAGTATTGAATTGTTTAGATAAACTCAATGTAAATAAAACGCCAGGACCTGATACAATCTCGCCTAGAGTTCTAAAGGAAGCTAAGAATGAGCTCTCCAAACCACTGACATTACTATTCAATAAATCCTTGCAGTCTGGAACTATTCCTGATCAGTGGAAGCTAGCCAACGTAACACCGATATTCAAAAAAGGCAGCAAATCCCTACCCAGTAACTATCGTCCAATTAGCTTAACCTCAGTTGTATGTAAAATGCTAGAAACGGTCATACGAGACAGACTCGTAAATCACTTAGAGGAAAATAACATACTTAAAGATACTCAACACGGCTTTCGTAAAAAAACGTTCCTGTTTAACAAACCTCTTAGACTTCTTCCACGATATCCTCAACCTCTACGATGAGAGTAAAGCTGTAGATATTATATACCTTGATTTTCAAAAGGCCTTTGACAAAGTTCCCCACAAACGTTTACTGCTAAAACTAAAAAGCGCATGGAATACAAGACGGTGTGTTGAAATGGATAGAAAATTGGCTCAGCAACAGAAAGCAAAGGGTAGTCATAAACGGTAAGGCATCTAAATGGACCAATGTAAGTAGCGGGGTACCCCAGGGATCGGTACTAGGACCAATTCTCTTTCTAATTTACATCAACGACATAGATGAGGGTCTCACCTGCACAATCTCAAAATTTGCTGACGATACAAAAATTGCAAATAGCGTACTCTCAAAAGAACAAGTTGACGATATGCAACACAATCTAGATAAATTGTCATGTTGGGCCCAAATTTGGCAAATGAGTTTCAATGCGGATAAATGTAAAGTACTACATGTCGGATACCTAAATGAGAAAGCAAACTATTCGATGAATGGCACTCAGCTTAAGAATGTAAACAGAGAAACTGATCTGGGAGTAACAATATCGAGTAACCTAAAACCGAGTCAACAATGTTCAGAAGTTGTTAAGAAGGCAAACAAAATAATTGGCTTTATAGGCAGGTCATTTGAGCATAAATCCAAAGAAGTTATCCTAACCCTTTACAATTCCTTAGTCCGCCCTCTTCTGGAATACTGCGTTCAATCCTGGTGCCCTTATTACCAAAAAGATATAAACAAGCTAGAACGAGTTCAACGTAGAGTTACCAAAAATGATACCTAGCCTAAAGAACAAACCATACGAAGAGCGTCTTAGAGAATTAAATCTATTTCCTTTAACCCAGCGCAGATTAAGAGGCGACTTAATTCAAGTGTTCAAAATCATCAAAGGCATCGACAATATGAACTGTAGTAAGTACTTCACTATCGACCAATCTAATTACACGCGGGAAACGGTTGCAAAATTATTGGTAAATCTTTTAACTCGCACGAATCTAAGAATTTCTTCTTCAATCGAGTTGTCAACTTGTGGAATGGGCTTCCCCGAGACGTTATAGACTGCAGCACCGTTGATTCATTTAAATTCCGCCTAGACAAAATATCTCGCATCAAACCCGCGACTGACTGCGTTTGTAAATGAATAACTTTATCCTCCCCTCAGTTACTAACCCATATATCCCCTACTAACTTCCTAGTCCTGCCACGTTAGTGGCAGGGCAGTAGTTCCCTTTCCAATGTTCCCTTACCAACTCTAAACCACTGTTTGGACACTTGATCCTCAGTGTTTTGGAGGACAAGCAACCTAGAAGGGTCACTAGACCTGTTGTTGCTTGATTTCCTTTGTACTCCTTTGTACTCCTTTGTACTCTCTCTCTCTCTCTCTCTCTCTCTCTCTCTCTCTCTCTCTCTCTCTCTCATTTCAGTCAGTCACGTCCTCATTTTCAGTTTATTTGTTTTTCAGTCTTTCTGTACAGGCTCACATTTTCTTTCATTCACCCTCTCCTCTCCCCTCCCTCTATCTCACTTTCTCTAGTCTCGTATTTGTTATCACTTTCTCCTCTCCCTTCCTCTTGTCTCGTATTCTCTTTCACTCACTCGCTTCTCTCCTCCCCTCCCCCCCCCCTCTCTCTCTCTCTCTCTCTCTTCTTTGTACTCTCTCTCTCTCCTCCCCCCCCCTCTTTCTCTCCTCCCCTCCCCTCTCTCTCTCTCCTCTTTTCGTCTCATATCTCCGTCTGTCCTTTCCTCTTTACTATGTTTTTTCTCCACTATTTTTCTTCCCTGGACAGCTCTCCCTTCCTTGTTGTCACTGCCTTCTATTTGTATGTTCGTTTGACGTTTGTTAAACATTTCTTCCTCCTACACTTCCAAATCATGTTTTTTGTTTTCATTGTTGCTTTCTACTCGTCTTGTTTTTCATCTGTCATTCTATCCTCTCCTGAGTCTCCTCCCATTTTCTCTTTTTCTTCTGTAATTTTCTCCTTTCTTCTCCACTTCCTCTCTTCCTCTTCTCTTTTCATTTCATCTCATATCTTCTCTTCTCTCCTCTCCTCTCCCTTTCCCCTTTACTGTATTTTTTCCTCCACTCGACGTATATTTTTCTTTCCTGTACAGCTAGCTCCCCCTTCCTTCTTGCCACTGCCTTGTAGTTGTATGATTGTTTGTTAGGTATTTCTTCCTCTTACACTTCCCGATCTATTGTTTCCGTAATTACTTTGTCATCTTGTCTCTCGTACTTTGTCCCCTTCAATCAAAGCCGATTTTTTGCAAGGTTAATGCTATAGCCAGAGGAGTTTACTTTGGTTATTTGTTTTGAATCCCTTCAATCAGGCGGCTATCTTTATACTACCGGTATGTTAATACTACAGGCACACGAATTGTCTTTGCTTAGGGAAAACAAAACTTGGGGAATTTAAGTGTTCTAGAATATGTTGACCAACTCTAACTCTGAGAGACTCTTCTGAAGTTGAACAAATCGTCTGGAGGTAGGCTAGTCGAAAAGAACATGAATTGATGTCCTGGTTGAAAGGGTCAATACGATATGTATTTTGTTTCGTGTGTGTGTTTCTGTGTGTGTGTGTGTGTGTGTGTTTCAACATATTGATTGTTGAGTTAGTTTAAGGTAGGAATGTCGATGTCGTAGTAATGGGGCAAATTAAAACTCAGTCATCCGATAAGGTATGTGACAGGGTCTCAAATGAAAGCCGAATCCTTTCTTTTTAGTATTATTATTGTATATGCAAAGATAAAAGTATGGTTTATAGTTCAAATTATGTCTTTAAACGTGCTAAAATAGACAAAATAATGCAATTTATTTTTAAATTTCTTGTACGGTATTCATTTTCATATTAATTAAACAATTTAAATAAAATTGCTCCTGTTTGATATCTGTGACTCTCTACAGGTACTTTAATGTGCAATCTAGTAGGTCCTATTACCATGCTTATAGGGAAGACTGGGACATACAGACTTTAACCCATTCAATCGGACAACAGTTTCTTGATATGGTTAATGTTACTGCCTGGTGATTTACCCAGTTTAGAAAGCACATTTTGTTTTAGTAAACAAAGAGCCAAAGACTATCATGACTAACTCCCTTACTCTGACAAATCTTGTATAACTTGAATACAATCTTCTTAAAGTCGCCAAACTAATGGAGCAATAGTCTTAAAGTTTCAAAACCAATGGAGCTAAACATGAGGGAGAAGGGGTCCAGTAACAAACAAATACCTCCCCTAAGCGTATCGGTTCATGTACGTAAAGAGTACCGAATCATTTTACTGTTTGCCAAAAATATGTAATGAATCTGTTTATTGACGTCCAGAAGACTGAACTCGCAGGGCGTCAAACCGCAGCATATTTTTTTGTAAGACGAATTAATATGAGGAAGAATACAGGAAAACTAACATCGTATTGCCTTGTTTTGGCCAATTGATCACTTCCAAAAAACATAAGAACTGTAGACCACATTCTAAACTTTGCATATACACTAATAAAGAAAATAAAGTATTTAATAGTGAGGACTTATATTTCGTTCTGCTGAACTGCAAAAGCTGTATGTAGCTACACTGTAAAACATATCAAAGGTAGGATATACATAAAATATATGAAATGTTAACAAGTTACGGTATGTGGATTTAGTGTGTGGTAGGAAGTAATTAATTTAAGTTGTGTGTGTGTGTGTGTGTGTGTGTGTGTGTGTGTGTGTGTGTGTGTGTGTGTGTGTGTGTGTGTGTGTGTGTGTGTGTGTGTGTGTGTGTGTGTGTGTGTGTGTGTGTGTGTGTGTGTGTGTGTGTGTGTGTGTGTGTGTGTGTGGTGTGTGTGGTGTGTGTGTGTGTGTGTGTGTGTGGTGTGTGTGTGTGTGTGTGTGTGTGTGTGTGTGTGTGTGTGTGTGTGTGTGGTGTGTGTGTGTGTGTGTGTGTGTGTGTGTGTGTGTGTGTTGTGACTACCATGGCATGTCACTTGTCATTGGCATAGTTTACACTGTGTTACCGAGCTTAATGTCTAAAATGGGCAGGTTTTTACTACACTACAAATCAAGGATCTTGAGAATACTTCCTGAATTGATATAATCTAGATTAGTCCGATTATATTTGTGTGTGTGAGGAGTGGGGTTTTCTGGGGATTATTACGGATATGATACGGTTCATATTTGTAGATTTGTATTGGGTGATTGTTTGTGAGTAAGTAATGCATGATATCTTGCACTCTTTTAGGGTAGATAAAGTTGAGAGAGAGAGCGAGAGTACTACACAATATTATGTTGAATGTACTTCTGAAAGAAACTGTGTTGCATGCAAGGCGTCACGAAGTCTACCCCAGTGCTCTTTGCTCAAATGTCAAAGGCACTCGCTCTAGGTCAAATTCTGGATCTTGTTCTTCGCTAGGTACAGGCACTCACAATAATTCCACCAGTTAGTTTTGTATTGTGCAAGTACTGTATGTCCAGATTGTGGGTAGGGTAGGGTAGGGTGCGTGATGTAAATACTAGAGACGGGATTTGTTTTGTTTTGTTTTTTGATTGGAGGAGAGAATGAAAAGTGAGTGGGGAGAGCAGGAGATTGAAAAGATAGTTAGAGAGGAGTGTATATATAGATAGATAAAAGAGAGTGAGAAAGAATGGGTGTGTGTGGAGGAGAGAATAAAGAAAGGGAGAGTGGGAAGGGTAGGAGATGGAAAATATACTTCAGAAGTGGGGAGTGTGTGTGTGTGGGTGTGTGTGTGTGTGTGTGTGTGTTGTTGTGTGTGTGTGTGTGGTGTGTGTGGGTGTGTGTGTGTGTGTGTGTGTGTGTGTGTTGTTGTGTGTGGTGTGTGTGTTGTGTGTGTGTGTGTGTGTGTGTGTGTGGGGTGTGTGTGGTGAGTGAGTATGTGTGTGTGTGTGTGTGTGTGTGTGTGTGTGTGTGTGTATGTGGTGATTTGTGTGTGTGTGTATGTGGTGTGTGTGTGTGTGTGTGTGTGGGTGTAAGTGTGTGTGTGCGTGTGTGTGTGTGTGTGTGTGTGTGTGTGTGTGTGTGTGTGTGTGTGGTGTGTGTGTGTGTGTGTGTGTGTGTGTGTGTGTGAGTGATGTGGTGGTGTGTGTGTGTGTGTGTGTGTGTGTGTGTGTGTGTGTGTGTGTGTGGTGTGTGTGTGTGTATGTGTATGTGTGTGGTGTGTGTGTTGTGTGATGTGTGTGTGTGTATGTGTGTGTGTGTGGTGTGTGTGTGTGTACTATTAGGTACAGTATATATGTAGCCTAACAGGATTTGAGTAACATATATAGAAGCATAGTCATAGACGTAGGGGAAATGGCTACTCTGACTTTCTGATTGTGTGTAGAGACGAGAAGGAGGACACATTGATCCCGGGTGTGTGGTATGAGGGGAAATGAGAGGTGGAAAGGGGAAGGCAGGTATGAGATTAGAGAGAGAGTGAGAGAGTGAGTGAGTGAGTGAATGAGTGAGTGGAAGTAGCCTAATGTGTGTGTGATTATATTAAGTGATTTATATACGACAAATGTGAATAGAGTACTGGTATATATTAAAGTGTGGTCGTAGGCAGCAGTATCAGGAAATAATTGGCGTCTGGAGTTTCTGACGGTGGGTGGAGATGAGAAGAAGAGACTGTTGATCCCCTCCTGGGTGTTTGGTGCGAGGGGAAATGAGAGGTGGAAAGGGGAAGGCAGGCAGGAGATGAGAAACTATTGGGGGGGGGGGGGATAGAATACTTGGGGTTATGGCTATATGGAGGAAATTATAATAGAGAGAGAAGAGGGGGATTGGAAGCGAAGAATGGTTGGAGAATAAAGAGAGAAACCGTGGAATTCATAAATATGTGGGAAGGGCTTTTCTACCGTAATTTCCTGTTTTCCACCTAGTAAGCCTAGTTAGTAAGCTTAATTTGTATTCCTTTGTATCTTATTTGAACGAACAAAATGTAGTTTCATGTGTCCTTCATACACATACAAAAACAACGACAGCAACACAAACTTATGGTAGTTTTAACTTTTGAAGCAACTGCTTGTAACAATTACATTTACATTTAATTTAAGCTTATTTAATTTGTCAACACAACTAATTATTCATGGTAAGGTTGGTTTAACCCTTTCGCTGCGGGTGACGTTCTGGAACGTCCTGGCAAGTTACAGCAATTTCCAGGCCTTAAAAGCCTGTAAAAAACTTAAAAATCGAGTGTCAGTGGGCGGGAGCGTGAGGGGCCCACCTCCGACCCTCCGAGCACCTAGCGGCTCACTGAGGTTGACTGTGTCTCGCGCGGGTCTCTCTCTGTGTCTCCCAACAGTGTAGCCAAGCGAGCGAGTGTTACATAATAGCGGGTTTCCCACGTTTCACTGGCACCACTGCGGGTGAACCAGACCACATACGGGGCCCATTCTGGTGTCATTTTGAAGCTATTCTCGTCTAGTTTTCGGCAGAATACACTTCATTTAATACAGATGCTTGATTTATCATTCAGGATTGCCTGAATATGCCGTAAATAGCCCAAACATGGCCGCAGCCAAAGGGTTAAGAATATGTTTGATGGTACTTACAGTATATATACTGTATATATATAAAATAATAGGGGGGTTGGCAGGAGATTGTGGGAAGCTGGCAGGAGATGGAAGTGAGAGAGGTGGTTATATGACTGTGTGTGTGTACATTATGTATGTATGTGTGTGTGTGCGCGCAGAATATGGCTGATGATTATATAACAGGGGGGGGGGGATTGTCAGAAGCTATTATTTTGTTCTATGTGTATGAAGGAGACAAAAGGCAGGATGCTTGAACGAGTGTCTCCCCTAATGCCAGAAGAGTAACAGAGCCAAATTCAAGGGAAGTTGGAGTTAAATGCCTGGACAACACGAAGTTTCAAGCAGACTAAGTAAAAGGATGTAGGAAAAGGCAATAGGGGGCAGGAGATTGAAGTGAAAGAGAGATAAAGGGGGGGGGGGGGGGAGTTAGGAGATTGTGGAGAGGGGGGAGGAGATAGAAAAGAGCAGGAGATGGTTATATGACTGGAGAGGGGGGGGGGGGGTAATTTAAGCATAAAATAAGAGATTTAGGGAACTTGGGAAAGATATAATAGGCCGATTTAAGTTAAAAATAAAAATAAATAAATTAGGTATGAAACCGAGGTAGGAACAGAAAGCATAGCAGGTATGGAAGGAAATATAGTAAGATTTGGTTGACATACAAGAATAATCTACTTTAAAACTGTTCATTGGTCATATTACTTAACTACTGCATAATATATTACACTTCTAATTCAATCATATTCATTTTCCTTCCAGGCATAATACCAGAGTAGCCTATACACAAATTCATGTGATCTTAACCCCTTCTGTACCGGAGACGTGTTTTCAATTTCATTCTAGCTATATTTAGACGATTGTGTGTAGTTTAATAAGGATATGTGGTAGTAAATAGGGTTAAATGTGATAGTTCGAAGCCTGTTAATTGCTGGAGGCCCTTTCTAAACTGCGCAAAGTCGTCTAAATATAGCTAGAACAAAATATATAAGACGTCGCCGGTACAGAAGGGGTTAAGAGTTAGACTAGTAGTACATTTCAATTCCCCTTTCAATGTCTTCTTTAAAGTTATATTTTTACAGTACCTGTCCATCGAAATATATTATATGAAGTGTTCAAGTAAAGAGGCAGTTCACTATGTATATACCGTATACAAATTAACATGGATATATAATACAATATTCACTCTTATAGAATCCTGGGTGCTAACTGTAAAACTTGAAATCGATACCGGTATTAAGTTTACTGTGAAAATATGGCTCTTCCCAAGACTATCAAATTCCCAGAACTGTTGAAGTGTGGCTTTGTTTTGTGTTGTCAGTTCATATCAGAGAAGGGGAGACTAAAGGGGGTAGCACACGAGAAATTTCACACCCACATTATTCCACAAGATAGTCTGACTGTTTTGGAAATACACTGTTTTTTCACTAAAATCTCCAGTTTAATTACCAATAACAATTCAAAGTAATCTAAAACCTTGTCAGTATATATATGTTGTGGATCAAAGGTTAGGTTAGAGCTGGTCTAATTACGTTAGATTAGGTTTAATTAGGTTAGATTGGGTATTGTTAGCTTAAATTAAAGCGGTTAGGTTAGATTAGCTATTGTTAGGTTAAATTAAGGCGAAGTTAAGTTAGATCTGGTCTAGTTATGTTAGATAAGGTTTAATTGTGTTAGATTGGGTATTAGGTTAAATTAAGCAAGGTTAGGCTAAGAAACTGTCCGATTTGACTTGAAACTCTGCAAGAAGTGTGTTGCTGCTGACGGAGGTGGGAGGAAGGAGGCGTGAAATATGAACCAGGCAGCAAGGTAAGACGGTGGAAAGGGTTGGGGAAGGGGTAAGAGAACCAGAGGGGATCAGTTGAAGCAAACTAGCAGGTGGAAAAGATACACGTACCGGGAAGGGGATAGGGTACCGGTAGCTGGGATTGGAGAAGTGGGAAGGGGGGAAATCCAATATAAAGGTTGCTTGGTCTGAACAAGGGATCCTGGGAATTAAAGGGGATATATATATATATATATATATATATATATATATATATATATATATATATATATATATATATATATATTATATAACTTAGTTTGTAGATAGATATACCATAGCTTTGATGGATTGGACGGTCTTTGGGAGGAAAAAGTAAAAGCAAAGCGTACAGATTGAAAAGGTAATGATAGAAACGTGAAATTAAAATCATTATTTTGAATTATAAATTAAATGTGAGCTGGTGCGGTAGCCTAAGTAAAGGTAACTTAACTGTGGTTGCAGGGGATAGGGAAGGAAATACCGGTACTGTAGTTACAGTGTAGTATACACACACAATGATTCGTGGAAGAGAAAGGAAATGGTGGAGCAGGATAGGAAATAAGTTGAGAAAGCTGTTTATGAGCTAGAACAGTTAAAATACAGGAATGGAAGGAAATGTTATTTTTAGAAAGGGGCTCCCTCAGAAGGGTACGGAAATGTTACAAGAATATTTTAGAAAGATGATCGACCTTGGCTATCCGGTATGATTTCTCATACATGTAATTTTAATAGCTAACATTACGCTATTATATTTAGGCAATGAATTATATCGGTATGAATGACCTAGATTTATAGTACAGTACAGTAACTTCTTCAGGGACCCACAGTTATTAATTTTTGTTCTGGCTAAGAAAAGACCCACATTTAGAGATACAATCACAAATACACGCGATTAATATATTTCTTGTACTTGCTAGGAACATATTACACGAAACTGCAAATTGGTATAGCCTGACACAAATACTGGTATGGATACCTTATTAATAACTATGATGTACTTTATCCATATTGACCCGTTCAGTACCGGTGCCGTCCTTTTATACTTTCCTCTGGCTACTATTAGACTATTTTATTTAGCTTATATAGGGCAATTAACAGGCTTTGAACTATCTCATTTAACATTTTTTAATACCACAGACCCTTCTTGAACTTCACAAAATCGTCTAAATTCAGCTATAAAATAAAAAATACATCGCTAGTGTATAGATTTTAACCTAACAAGCCATTTAATTTTCTACTACCGGTATTTTCGTTATTAGAGCGAAGGGTTTTCGCTGGGACAATGTTTTGTGAATATGGTGGGCAGTATACAATGGGTGGGTGGGTGGGAGGGAGGGTGGTGTCATTGTGGAACATGATGATGAGAAGGGCTTGAAACCTGATGTGGAGGGCAGGTTCCGTCAGGTGCTGCTGGTGGGTGGGGGTTACAAGGAATGGTTAGTATCTCATAGACTTAGATGTTCTAGGGAGATAATGTATGTTAAGGTACACAAGAAGGGATGATTTATAGGGAGTGGTCAGTATCTCATAGACTTTTAGGTGTTCTAGGGAGATTATATATGTTCAGGTACCGTACACAAGAAGGGATGACTTATAGGGAGTGGTCAGTATCTCATAGACTTTAAGGTATTCTAGGGAGATGATATATGTTAAGGTACCCAAAAAGGAAAGACTTATAGGGAATGGTTAGTACGGTATCTCATAGACTTTAAGGTATTCTAGGGAGATGATAATATTATATGTTACGGTACACAACAAGTGAAGACTTATAGGGAGTGGTTAGTATCTCATAGACTTTAACGTATTCTAGGGAGATGATAATATATATGTTACGGTACACAACAAGTGAAGACTTATAGGGAGTGGTTAGTATCTCATAGACTTTAACGTATTCTAGGGAGATGATAATATTATATGTTACGGTACACAACAAGTGAAGACTTATAGGGAGTGGTTAGTATCTCATAGACTTTAAGGTATTCTAGGGAGATGATAATATTATATGTTACGGTACACAACAAGTGAAGACTTATAGGGATTGGTTAGTATCTCATAGACTTTAGGTGTTCCAAGTTGATGATAATTATGTGGTACCTGGTACCGGTAGCGTACAGTACCGGTACACAAAATGTGAAGACTGCTACAGGGATTGGTTAGTATCTCATATACTTTTAGGGTGTTCCAGGATGATGATACTATGCGGTACTGTGCACAAAAAGGGAAGACTGTGACGGGGATTGGTTAGTATCTCACAGACCTTTCTGTGATCCAGGGAGATGATAATGTTGTGTGGTACAGTACACAAAAAGGGTAGAACTGCTACAGGGAATGGTATGTATCTCAGAGACCTTGCGGTGTTCCAGGGAGATCATATGGATACAGTAAGAGAGAGAGAGAGAGTTTGTTTGTTTTCCTGGTAGATAGTTAGTACACGAGAAGAATATAAGCTAAGTACCGGTACTGCATGAGATAATTAGAGAGAATTCAAGTTGGCAAGAAAAGGTAGAATCAAGGAAAACAGACAGGTACGGTAACTATTATAAGAAGTCCACACAAAGAATATGAACTCGAAGGGTAGAGGTGAATACAAACTGGTTCATGGAAAGGAAAAACTAGTCGGCTCTTACAGACAGACATATTCAGGATCCTGGACATATTAGGCCTTGTGAGGTTGTACCGGTGTAGTACCTGTGACCCCTTTCGTAATATACCTGTAACTGGCGGCAACCCCCAGACAATTTTAATCAGCTAAATATAAATTTCATTGCATTGTTGTCAAAGGTTAGTGGAGACATTTAAGCTTGTATTCATAAATCATGCTTCCATTCGCAGCACCTGATACCGAACGAGTACTGTGATAATGATTGTTGTTTACAGAGAGCACACGGATTAATATACTATTTTCTAAACGTAACGTCATTTTTCAAGCTACTTCGTCCATTAACAACGCTACGAAGGGAACGAATTGCTTATGAATACAAGCTTTAATCCACAGGGTTCTGGCAAGTTGACTAAACTAGTTTGGCGGCAGCTGTAATCAGTAACCTGTATGGTACGTTCTGCTCGAAAGACTTAAATAACCAAACTGAATGGGAAATGCAAGACCGGCAGTTTGGGTAAAACATAAGGTATATTATGTGAAAGGAGGAATGTAACCTAGGGGAAATGGGAAGAGGAAATGATAAATGAGTGAAAGAAGGGAGAAGCCTGCACCAAGGTGATTATTGTAATTAGCTTCTTTCAGTATTGTATGACGAATGTTTACACTTTTTTCTGATTATCATTGAATGATCGTATGCAATTTAGATAGGGTAACTAAGAATTAATGGGGTAAACACTATCTCGGTTAACTCTGTACCTCCCGCAAGTTCTTCTTAAGCTGAGTAAAATCGTCTAATGGTAGCCAGAATATACTGCAAAGACGCATCATAATCTTCGAGGGGTTAAGCCTCCATAAAGCCATCCTAAACGGAATCGCCTAAAGACCAGAGTAAAATGAAAAATGGCGTTATGGTACGATACTTAAAACCTTGAGGGGTGAAGAGGAAGTGGAGCTATTCTGACGGGGGAAGGTTGGTAGTTTCGAGAGAGGGGTTGGTGATTGACGAAGGAGGAATAATAAATGGAGATGGATGGTAAATGATGGTTTGATAATGAGGGGAGGAGATAGGGCGACGATGGAAGGGATGATATGTGTGGGGTCAGAGCCAAGGGGTCTTGCAGGAGGGTGAGAAAGAAAGGGATGATTTGTATGGAGTCAGATCGAGGGTGAGGAAGGGTGGGCTGATGAAGAAAGGGTGATGGTGTGAAGAAAGAAGGGTTGATATGTCGTATTAGGATGAAGAGGGACAGTCTAAATGGATGGAAAATTGAAAATAATGTGAGATAATATAAGATTATCAAGGATTATAGGCTAGTATTATACAAAGACAAACACGAAACAACACATATATTGATCCACACTAGATGACGGAGAGAGAGAGAGTGAGAGTGAGTTTGGAAAGAAAAGATGGAAGAGAACGAAAAGGAGACTAAGTGGTAAGAGAAGAGGAGGTGGAGATGGGGTGAAGAAGGCAAGGAATGACACATGAGAGAGACAAGAGAGAAGGGGAGCAGTGTCTGGTAGGTCTCAACCCTTCAACTGCAGTGCTCACCTCTCACTCCGTCTGCTTGTGTCATTACTTACTTCTTTAGTTTATATATTTATCAATTATTTCCATTCCAATTACTTTCCTATGTATTTACATTATACTTAGCTACCACTCATGATTCTTTATGCGATATATACTGTGTATATTTCCTTGTTTACACACACACACAGGTTTTACATTTTGTTGGAAGATGGATAGACAACACTGCAAATTATTAATGTATTTAGCTGCTAACCAACAATATACTTAATATAATGTGACTTGCGTATGTATTAATTTATAAATTTTGACGGAAAACTAGAATATTTATGTGTGCCAGATTGTCTTAGTTGATTAACATTTACACACTGTATAAATGTAATTATTACAATTCTTGCACAGACGATTGAAAACTTAACCATTACCGTAGTCTGTAATTTTTCCTCAGCTGAATGCCTAATGTATAGCATGGTGGTGTGTGTGAAGGAGCGAATGGTCCATCCGTTCCCTGTACCCTCTGAGTGTCCCTGTACAATGGGTGTGTGGTGGTGCTTTCAGTGTCCTCATTCATCACACTCCCTAAATTTGGCTCACCTTGCCACGCCTTCATTTTACCTATTCTCCCTACCTTACGTCACTCTCTCTCTCTCTCTCACTCACTCTCACACTCTCTCTCTCTCTCTCTTTCTTTCTCTTAATTTATACATTATGATAAATATGATGTTGGTCAAGGGAAAACATGCTTTGTACAATATCACTATCTAAAGAATAGCTCTCTTTTACTCTCTCAACACATATACACACACACACATACACACATACACATACATACACATACGTACGTACGATACCGGTATATACATAATTTTTATAATTTATTTCAAACATTTATAATTCGTTTGTCTCCCATTTTTTCTTTCACCCTCGTCTTCCTTTCCTCCCTCTCCTTAACTTCCTACTCCTCCTGCCCCCCCCCCCCCCCCTCCCTCCTCCTCCACCTCCAGTGCCACTCCCAAGACCCCCCAGGCAAGGGGCCCTCAA
Source organism: Paralithodes platypus (assembly GCA_032716605.1). NCBI lineage: Eukaryota > Metazoa > Arthropoda > Malacostraca > Decapoda > Lithodidae > Paralithodes > Paralithodes platypus. The sequence goes on from CM064521.1 coordinate 6,808,182, forward strand.
ATTCTCTAATTTGTTAGTCATACGACCAATATTTCACCTATTTTCATTCAACACTTCGTTTCAAATTACATAGTTTGGCACATATTGTATTGGACTGTAGCTACAGTTACTAAGAAACGGATTTTGTTTACATAGCTTAATTTCAGACTGGATATAAGACATTACAGTAATTTAGGAGACTGAATTATATATTTTTTTTTCAGATTTGATATACAAGACATCCGATGAGGAGCATTTGTATACATTTTGTATATACCGGTACGCTATTTTATTAATCGTACTATAAATCTGATGTTGCCAGATTAAAATTTCTGAATAAATATGCTGGAAAAAAAAGTCTGCGTTTGACTCTGCCTTCTTCGAGTTGGTCGTGAGCCAGCTAGGAGCCAACTAGGAGCCAGCCCTCCTCCAGGTAGTCACTCACCCTCTCCAGTAATCACCCTCACTGCTAGCCAACTTCTCGGAAATCCTGCCGGCTGTTCCTTCCCCTGGACCCAACTGACCGTATAGATCCGTCACGTTGATATCTATCTATCTATCTATCTCTATTTGTATATCTGTCTGTCTGTATGTCTGTCTCTGTTTGTCTCTATCTGTCTCTATCTATCTATCTATCTACCGTATATCTATATGTTTGTGTCTGTCTGTTTGTCTATCTATCTATCTGTCTATATGTCTATATGTCTATCTCTCTATCTATCAATCTATCTATATTTGTCTGTCTATCTCTAATCTATCTGTCTGTCTATCTTAGCTATGAATCGATCTATCTCTATATATCTATCTATCTAAGGACCATTTTGTAATTAATATATTTGAGTTAAGGCTAATAAAGTTAATTCTGATATTATAGTACTTGTATTATCTTTATTGAATTAGTTGATTATGCATTTAATAGTGAGAGAGAGAGAGAGAGATTTTTTGGTGTGGTCATATTTTAAACTTTTGGGCTATGAATAATCAGTACAAATGTTGCTTCTTACTGGCTTAACCCTTTTTAGTGCCAGGGATCGTATCTAATGCTCGTTATTACCATACGAGCCGGATAAGCTGAATATAATAGAAAGTTGTAAATTACCTCTAAAATCAGGTACGGTAACGTAGCCTAATGAGCCCTAGTATTTAAAGGGAGATTTGTATTTCTTTGCTTATTTATATATTGATTTAGTATTGTATTAGTTTCCTTCCTAGACCTCTATCAATCTTTAAAATATACTTATCGATAAATGTTGGCATTTTTCGGTAGAAATTACTTTTAAATTGCAGGCTCGCTATCGCTCGCCAAGGAAAAATCGACACAAATAGCACGAAAGGTCTTCCAATCGTCAAACTAATTGAGCAAATATCTTAAAATCTCGAAATAAATGGGTCTTTTTAGTGCTGTGGGTTTACATGCTCCTTATCATCGAGACAAAGACCAGTATCATACAAACGTTTTGCCCACAATATTATCATCAGCACTGGTTTGGCAAATTTAGTAGACGTTGGAATTTCAGAAGATCACAGTAATGTTGTCGGTGAAAATATGTTGAGCATCGAAAGAACTGGACAATAAATTTTCTCGTGTGTGTGTGTTCCCTCCCTCCCTCCCTCTCTCCCTCCCTCCCTCCCTCCCTCCCTCCCTCCCTCCCTCCCTCCCTCGCCTCCTTGCCTCCCTCCCATCCCTCCTCCCTCCCCCCTTCCCGGCCTTCCTGTCTTTGTACTTCCTTCTGTCCTTCCGTCCTTCCGTCCTTCCTTCTCCGCTGAGGGCAGTGATTTTTTGGTGGTGAAGTCGGTAGAGGCTCTGATGGAGGAAGGAGGGTGGAGAAGAGTATTGGAGTGCCCCTGACGTACAGTAAGTGTGGGTGACATGATTTATAAACCGTACACATAGGAACAGCCCCCACCTCTATACTTGTTTTACTTGTTATATTCTTGTTGCTTTTAATCCTTTGTTCTTATTATTTTTGTTTATTTTGTGTGTTCCTTCTCTACTGAGGGGAGTGTTTTGTGGTGGCAAGTTGGGTAGAGGAAGGATGTTGATGGAGGAAGGAGGGTGGAGAAGAGTCTTCGAGTGCTCCTGATGTAAGTGTGTGTGACGTGATTTATGTACACATGGGAACAGCCCTACTCCTTTTTTTTGTAAGGTACCGTAATTATATTCTTGTTCATGTGAATTGGGTCAATGTTTTTGTTCACGTGTTCTTATTCTTTAGTACCGATTCGTGAGTCCCTAACTTATTTTTTTAAAACAAGGGACTCCGTTCTAAGTATTGGTGGAAAAACCGTTATCCTCCGGGCAAATTGTGGGGTTGCGTGAGGAAAGGGAGGGGGGACAGTGAATGAAGGAGGATACATGTTTTTCATAATACGTGTTGCTAGCCCCCAACGCGCGGAGCAAATGGGGCTTTTTTCAACCATCCGACACATCCCCCTTTTATTTATGTGCATCACACATGTTACATACAAATAAAGTTTGTTTTGTAAGGGGGATGGGGGGGGGGGGGGGGTATTTGGGCAGGAAGGAGGGTTTGAGTGTCCCAGGATGTGAGTGGAGATGACAAGATTCACATGATTATATACCAGACAACTGACCCACCTCTGTTCTTTAATGTATTGTAATATTAATTGTTCATGTATCCTCTTGAGATGTGGTGTGGGCAAGAGATGCTGGTACAGGAAGGAGGGTACAGAAGAGGGGTTGAGTGCCCCGGATATGGTTGGAGGTGACAGACCTATTTATACCTCGGGACTGACCCAGCTCTGTTCTTCTGTATTGCTTGTTTGTGTGGGTCTGTCTGTCTGTCTGTGTGTGTGTGTGTGTGTGTGTGTCTGTTTGTGTGTGTGTGTGTGTGTGTGTGTGTGTGTGTGTGTATTTAGGTAATTGTGTTTTACAAGATTGAGATTTATGTTCAGTGTCAGGTCTGCTGTTAATTTATCATGCCTTCTTGTGTGTGTGTATTCTTGTTTTTGTTTTGTGTTCTTACCCTTGTGATATTGTTCTGTTTTTGTTCAGGGGGGGGGGGGGGGTTGCACTGTTTATAGCTTAGGAGTAACCTATCTATTCTTGTGTGCTCATTATTTTTGTTAATGTTCATGCGTTGGCATTGGTATTTGTTATTGTTCATGCGGGTAAGGTGACTCGATGGGTGTTCGGTGGGGTAGAATGACGGAGAAGAGGGTTTAAGTGGATTGTTGGAGGTGCCAATCGTAATATAATGTTATACCTGAGAAACTGACCTGCGATACCTCTGCTTGTAGGTTTTGTTGTCCTATTGTGCTTCTTTCTTTTGCTTCCGCTAGTTACTTGGATTTACAACTTGTATTGTACACGTATCACTTGCAACGTCACTTGTTTATTCACACCAAAACACACACACACACACACACACACACACACACACACACACACACACACACACACACACACACACACACACACACACAACACACAACACACACTCTACTCTATCTCTCCTCTATCTCTCGTCTATCTCTCTCTCTCTCTTCTCTCTCTCTCTCTCTCTCGTCTCGCTCTCTCTCTCTCTCCCCCCCCCCCCCCCCCCCCCCCCCCGTGCTACCGCCAGACGCTGCAGACGCTCTGTCAACGCTCTCACGATATCGATCATAATGTGAGTATTAAACCACTCATCCCAATCTTCATTCTTGTGCATGAAAGGTGGTTAGAGAGCACGTTTTACACCATCATGTAGCGTAGTAAGTAACACTGCACGATATTTCGCTGTGTATTGAGTGGATAAACTTTGTGTTTATCACAAGACTCCTGCTCGGACAGGGCGCCACTAGCGCCATCTATTGGTTTGTTTTTGCTTTGTAAACAAACGATCTATTATTACGATTGTATATAAAATCGTAGCCCCTAATTTTACCCATTAACTACTTGTCGTAAGTATCTAGTTAACCTGACTTGTATGTAAGTGTAAAGCTTTGAATATTAATTTGCTAATAAACAATATGGTTTACGAACTACCCGCCTACCGGGACTAAAGCCGCCATCCATTTTGTAAACTAACCTTGTTTGGGCGGATTATACATATTCCATTCCAGCAAATTTTGTACCAAATTTAAGTGCATTCATGTATATTGTCACCCTAGATTAGATTCTTGACTTTTTCTCCTCAGACTGATTTTAATTTAAGCTAAGGGTGGTAGTTGTACAAACTAAATAGCCTAACCCAAACCTGCACAAGCTGTTCAACCTAACCCAAAACCTAGCCTAGCCTATAGCCAGCCAATCTGTTTTATTATTAACTCTTGTAGATATTGTATTTAGTATCCTACTGTAGCTTATATATATCGGTAATTTTAGTGGTTGCTTGCACGATCTTGTAATCAACTTTGACCTGATACACTTGTTTATCTAAAAAGGGTAGGCAACAGCTTTACTAGCCAACAGTGACACCAGGGTCATCTGGTGACACAATATATAAACCCCTTGAGTGCGGTCACACTTTCTTTTTATATAATCTCTAGTGGTGAATTGTATATTTAGTTACATATTCTGTTATACAATATTTGTTTAAGGGTAGGTTATCAAACATGGTAGCCTATTTCTGTGGAATTTCAATTTTATTATATTAGGTTAGGCTATTCAACGCTGGTAGCCCTATTATTGCGTATTTCAATTTTTTTTTTAAAACTTTGGGGGTTAGGCTATCGCCCCTGGAAAAGCCTAATTCTGCGGTTTCCAAAAATGTCCCTCAAAATTTTTGTAGTTCGGTTAGGCTATTCACCAATGATAGATATTTCTGCGTATTTCAGCATATTTGTTTTCGGTTTGAGTGATTGAAGTGTTTTTAAAGTGAGTGAAGGTGTTGGTAACGTGAGTGTGAATTGTTTTTTAAGTGATGTGAAGTGATCTGAAGAAAGTGAATGTCACCATGCCTAGCGCTTGTGCGAACTGCGAACGGTAGGTTTGGTGAGTCCATGTTTGAGACGAGCGATCTTCAAGTCTGCCGGCTATGCCAGCAACGGGGAGAATTTTACAGGGAAATTAGATGGAAGCCTACAACAAGATCAACATCCTCACAATGAAGTCTGGAATAACCTCAAGAGTTTGTAACACTCTAACGTTGGGAGTGCCACAAACCTTCCAAATTGTCACCGCAAAATCCAGCAGCCACCAACGCCCGGCAACGTCAAACTGCCAACAATTCAACGCCTACAGTAGCCATTTCAGCTGATGTTTCCGATCCCCTCAAGATAACAATAGCGGGGGGACTCTCTTCCCCCTCAAGACCAACCTTCACGTGAGCTTGAGGGACAAAGTTTGGCCCACGACCAGGGAAAACACATACAGATTACCGAGTGGCAAACACGTTTCCATGATACTCGCAGACTAACGATGGACGAAGAGGAATATAGAAGACAGTCCGGATCGTGGGCGACTCGATGATACGTGAGTCAGCGCACAGAGTTTTGCGCCAGGGACACTCTAAGACCAGGCAAGCGTTTTTTGTATCCCTGGTGGTGGTGGTGTGGATGACGTAGCTTGCCAGCAGCTTGACGAAGTATCAAAGCTGGGCACCAGCTAATACAAATGTAAGTCATTCCACGTTGGATTCCAACGCTGTACAGCGAACCCGGTCGGAAGATGTGCTTTTTAAGTAACCAGCCGCTGATCAAGTCGTTTAAGGAGAAGTCATCAAGGATCATCGTATCAGGAAGCGTCCCCCGGCTCGGTGTAGAGACGCCGATTTTACAACATAGACCACCAGCACAAATGCGGTGTCTAGCAAACCTCTGCAGGAAGTGAGAACGTGGGATTCGTCGGACCATGGACAATTTCTACTACGATGACTATTATTTTCGGACGATGGAGGTCATCTGAACCCAGGTGGGAAGCAGCGCGTTTTGGGCGTCTTCTCAACGATGCGGGAAAGGATTTTCGGGAGAAGAAAATTAGACTCAGCACAGGGACAAACAGGGGAATGGGGACCGAAGACAGGGAGGCTGGCAATCTACAAAGGAATTTAAATACTACTCCGTCAAGAAACAGCGAATTTGGATAAAGCTCCACCAACCAGACCCAAGTTCAAAAACACGTCAGGGATGTAAAATCGAACCGCGAGGACCCGAGGACAGACAATGAATTGTAAATGTAGATCCGCCCAGAACCAATACATTTGATAAAGACCGTTTACTTGAATCCCAAATCCAACATTGAATGTTTTCTATGCAAACGCGCGTAGCATACGCAATAAATGTTCAGGATTTAGAGGAACTAGTGTTTACAGAAAAATTATGACTGTGATTGGCATATCACAGAATCTGGGCCGTACAATACACAAGATAGAGACTTTTTAGCAGAGTATTCTACTTCCCGGTTATGTACATGTTTGAGAAACAGCCACGAATAAATAACAATGGAGCGTGGTGGCGTTTTATTTTATATCAAAGAAAGTACTTAACCCGAACCCTCGTGTCAAAACCCTAAAATTGTGAACGTCGACAAATCTTTTGTGCTAATAACTGAATACTAACAGGTACAAAAATAATTACTTGCGCTTAACTATATAAGACCTCCAGCTCAATCAGTGCAATACTGACCGAGAAGGAAATTTACGAACAAATTGCAGACTGTAAGTAACTCACAATACGATACCGTAATTTTTGGCGACTTTTAATTTTGGACCTGTGACAACGTGGGGCGATACTCTTACCATTAACATCTTCGGACAGGAATTGTATACGAAACTTGCAAGAGACGTTCGCTTTATGCGAATCCTTGTGAGAGGGACGAACAGTGGTAATAACGTTCTTGACATTGCTACTTGCAACAAAAGAAGGAATGGATAGAGAATTTGATCTCGTTGGTGATGAAGTCGGAGTAAACACGCGACCATCGTACGATAACTTTCACTGTAAAGTTTACTAGTAACGAACCAAATACGTTAGCATCGTAAAAAGTTCCTGTAATTTCCAAGTAAAGCAAACTTCCATAAACTCTAGAGCTTAGTTTAAAGAAAAGACTGGAGCTTTTTAATTCACACTAAACGACATACAATACATCTTGGACAGTTATTCGAAAATCACTTTACTAAAAGCAGTGAACAGACTGCATACAATCACGAACAATACGGCGTCCAGGCCATAATAATAAGCCCAAACTGGTGGAACGAAAAAAAGATATTTCAAAACTGCCTGCTTGCTAAAAAAAATTGCTCAATGATAGATTAAAATCCTCACAAAATGCAAGAAGAAACGGCGTTTCGGAAATTTGTAGAGATACGACCGCAAACGCCAAAAAAGTTAATTAAGCAAAGTAAAAAGGACCTTAGAGTTACATATTGCGAATCAAAGTAAAACAAAACCCGAAAGAATTCTCTCAGTTATCTCAGAAAGAAAAAAGTAGTTACGTCAATTGTTGGACCGTTAGGCGATGAAAAAGGAGGAATTACACCAAATACGAAGTACAACTGAGTAATGCCCTCTATCCCCACGAGGCATCAGTTATTACACCAGAAGACCACAGTGATATCCCTACACCATCGCCGATCAGATCAGGTTGATAATTTTCAGATGTTCTAAGCAATATCACCGTTACAGAGATGATGAAGTCATTGAATTGTTTAGATAAAACTCAAGGTAAATAAAAAACACGCCAGGACCTGATTACAATCTCGCCTAGAGTTCTTAAAGGAAGCTAAGAATGAGCTCTCCAAACCACTGACATTACTATGCAATAATTTATATTTCCGTGATGTGACACTATGCTATGATCAGTGGAAGCTAGCAAAAGTAACTACCCGATATTCAAAAAGTTGGGGCAAGCAAATCCCTACCCAGTAACTATCGTCCAATTAGCCTTAACCCTCAGTTGTATGTAAAATGCTAGATAACGGTCATACGAGCCAGAATCGTAAATTCACTTAGGAGGAAAAAATAACATACTTAAAGATACTCAACACGGCTTTCGTATAAAAAAACACGTTCCTGTTTAACAAACCTCTTAGGACTTCTTCCAACGATATCCTCAACCCTCTACGTTCGAGGAGTAAAGCTGTAGATATTTATATACCTTGATCTTTCAAAAGGCCTTTGGACAAAGTTCCCACCCAAACGGTTACCGGATAAAACTAAAAGCGGCATGGAATTACAAGACGGTTTTGGTGTTGAAATGGATAGAAAAGTTGGCCATCAGCCACAGAAAGCAAAGGGTAGTCATAAACGGTAAGGCATCTAAATGGACCACTGTATAGTAGCGGGGTACCCCAGGGATCGGTACAGGGACCAATTCTCTTTCCTAATTTACATCAACGACATAGATGAGGGTCTCACCTGCACAATCTCCAAAATTTGCTGACGATACAAAAAATTGCAAATAGAGTACTCTCAACAAGAACAAGTTGACGATATGCAACACAAATTAGATAAATTGTCATGTTGGGGCCCAAATTTGGCAAATGAGTTTCAATGCGGATAAATGTAAAGTACTACATGGCGGATACCTCAATGAGAAATGCAAAACTATTCGATGTAATGGCACTCAGCTTAAGATATGTAAACAGAGAAACTGATCTGGGAGTAACAATATCGAGTAACCTAAAAACCGAAGGCCTGGCAACAACGTGTTGAAGATGTTGTTAAGAAGGCCAAACAAACCATAAATTGGCCTTTATAGGAAGGTCATTGGAGCATAAATCCAAAGAAGAAAGAAGTTATCCTAACCCTTTTACAATTCCCTTGTAGTCCGGCCCATTCTGGAATACTGCGTTCAATACTGGTGCCCTTATTACCAAAAAGATATAAACAAGCTAGAACGAAGTTCAACGTAGAGTTACCACAATGATACATAGCCGAACGAACAAACCATACGGAAGAGAGTCTTAGAGCTTAGAGAATTAAAACTATTTCCTTTAACCCAGCGCAGATTAAGAGGCGACTTAATTCAAGTGTTTCAAAATCATCCAAGGCATCGACAATATGAAACTGCTAGTATAAGTACTGCACTATCGACCAATCGATTACACGCGGGGAAACTGGTTGCAAGCAAAAATTATTGGTAAATCTTTTAACTAGCACGAATCGTAAGAATTTCTTCTTTCATCGCATGTTTCGTTGTCAACTTGTGGAATGGGGTTCCCCGAGGAGTTATAGACTGCAGCAACCGTTGATTCATTTAAATTCCGCCTAGACAAATATCTAGCATCAAAACCCGCGACAGGACTGCCCGTCTTGTAATATGAATAAACTTATCCTCCCCTCAGGTACTAAACCCCAGATGTACCTACTAACTTCCTGAGTCCTGCCACGTTAGTGGCAGGGAGCAGTCAGTGCCCTTTCCAATGTTCCTTTACCCACTCTAATACCACTGTTGGTTAACTTGATCCTCAGTTGTTTTGGATGGACAAGCAAACCTAGATTAGGGTAACTAGACCTGTTGTTGCTTGATTTCCTTTGTACTCCTTTGTACTCTCTCTTCCTCCTCTCTGGCTCGTACTCTGTCTCTTAGTATCTCCTTACGCGTTACCCTCCCCCCCACCCCCCCCTCCCACCCCTCAGGAACTTTTCTCCACTACCCCATCCTGTTCCTGGTTCTACTTCATCTCCAGCATTACTTTTTCTTCGACGGGTCATGGATCGCATGATTGTCTAATTATCTTCCTCCTATCTCCGATTATAACTCCTTTCTTACTCCCCGGCACATCTTGTCCTCCTTTTCTACGTGTTACTTAAGCCCTGATATCTCTTCATCCTTTTAAACTGATCCAGTCCTGCTTCTTATTATTGTTTCCGTCCTTACCTTGTCTTCTTCACTTCCACTGTTCTCTAGCACTCCCGGATATTCCTTCAGAGGACACAATTAATATCTGTAGCTTGGACCATGACCGAGCTTTAACAAACACAAGGTGTAGCTACCCTGTTGGTTGGTTCTTTGTGTTCTTTACGCTTATATAGTTTCATTAGTACGTATTGTAGTCTAATCATTCTCTCTCTCTCTCTCTCTCTCTCTCTCTC
>CM064521.1:6818241-6843241 GCA_032716605.1 Paralithodes platypus
TGTGTGTGGATCTGTGTTTATTCGAGTTACAGGAAAATGATTATAAACAGGTCCATTACAAGGAGATAGATAGTACGGGATAATTATTGTGTGGAGAGCGAGAGAGAGAGAGAGAGCAAGAGCGAGCGAGAGAGGGGAGATTGGGGGGGGGGGGACTATAGCAATGATGAGTTAGAAGAAAAATAATGGAAAGGAGCTTAGTTTCAAGTATGTATTTATAATGAAATTCACATGGAATACTGTAAAAAATATAAGGTAGGGAATAGGATGTCGGAAAGGAAGATAAATAGAAGGGGCACGAGCTATACTGTAGATAGAAATAATCAATATGGTTTCCAAGAAGGGTGTGAATAGCAGCGGCGGGCGTGTAGGGCTTGGCTTTTGATCTATGGAGAGGCGGCGGCAATGTGGTGGGAGAAAAGGTAGAGGAGAGAGAGAGAGAGAGAGAGAGAGTGAGTGAGTGAGTGTGAGAGAGAGAGAGTGAGTGAGTGTGAGAGAGAGAGAGTGAGTGAGTGTGAGAGAGAGAGAGTGAGTGAGTGTGAGAGAGAGAGAGTGAGTGAGTGTGAGAGAGAGAGAGAGTGAGTGAGAGAGAGAGTATAGGAAGTGTATGTTTAGTATAGATGATAGTAGCATAGGTCATGAGTATTGTATGTTATGCTTGGGATTATAATAGGAAATATTAATACATGAAAATAATATTGGATGGAGTTCAAGTAGTATAGTGACGCAGACAAGAGACAATAAAGGGGAATAGGATGGAGAGGGAGGAATAACAACATCAAATTAGGCCTTGAAACTGTTTTGGTAGCCTAATGCTTAGTGTGCGGAATTTCGGTGTGAGTATCCTAGGTTCGAGTCCCTGGAGTACCACATGTATTCATTACTTTCGTTGATTTCATAATTTAGGTTTATTTGTAAATTAATTGGTGGGTTGGTGAAAGCAAATATGAATAAGTACTGTGGACACTTATGTTTATTTTGCTATTCACATATTGTATGGTGCGAATCCAATTGCTAATATTGTTACCTTAAAGCTCAAGTTATTACACGGACCTGTACGGTATATGAAGTAATAAGATAAAAATAGGGTATATGAAGGTGTGGAAAAGAACAAGAGAACTAATAAGGCCTATGGGATAATGAGAGAGAAGGTTGATTATAAAGGAGGGAGTAAAGCACTACCAAAAAACTACCGCCCGGTAGCTCTAACCTCTCACATCATTAAAGTTTTCGAACGAGTCCTGCGAAGAAAAATTTCAACATTCATGGAGACAAATGAACTACACAACACCGGTCAACATGGGTTCAGAGCGGGAAGATCATGTCTCTCACAACTTTTGGAACACTATGACAAAATTCTTAAAGCGCTAGAAGAAAAGAAAAACGTGGATGTCATTTACACCGATTTTGCTAAGGCATTTGATAAATGTGACCATGGTATAATAGCCCACAAACTGAAAGCAAAAGGTATAACTGGGAAAATCGGACGGTCGATATACAATTTCCTCGTAAACCGAAAACAATCAGTAGCAGTAAACCAAGTCACATCTGAGCCTTCGGATGTCAAAAGCTCAGTGCCCCAAGGAACAGTGCTAGCGCCCCTTCTGTTCCTCATACTAATTTGCGACATAGATTCCAACACCAGACACAGTACGGTGTCGTCTTTTGCTGATGACACAAAATTAAGCAAGATAGTAAACACACAAGAAGACACGGGCCGACTGCAAGAAGACATGAATGTAGTGTTCCAGTGGACCAGGGAAAACAACATGCAATTCAATGAGGAAAAATTCCAATTAATACGGTACGGAGATAATAATGGTGTTAAAGAAATTACAAATTAATTAACAGAATCTAACCACATAATAGAACAGAAAGACAGTGTGAAAGACCTTGGGGTATTAATGTCTGAAAATATGGGTTTCAAAGTACATAACCAGGTCAAAGTGGCGGCTGCGAAACGTCTAACGGGTTGGATTCTGCGTACTTTTAAAACACGTGGTGAAGTACCTATGATAACGCTCTTCAAATCTCTAGTGCTACCGCGGCTTGAATACTGTAGCGTATTAACATCCCCATACAAAGCAGGTGAAATAAATGACGTAGAGAGTGTACAAAGAAATTTAACTTCGCATATATGCTCGATAAAACATCTACACTATTGGGAGCGTTTAAGAGCACTGAATCTGTACTCACTGGAACGTAGAAGAGAACGTTACCTAATAATATACACGTGGAAAATCGCAGAGGGTTTAGTACCAAACCTACATATTCCGATAGTCATGAAATTCAGTGATAGGAGAGGCTGGGAATGCGAAATCCCCCGGATGAATAACAGGGGTGCTAAGGGCTCTCTGCGAGAGGGCTGGTTATCACACAGAGGCCCACGTCTCTTCAACAAACTCCCACGGCGAGTAAGAGACATGAGGGATATCTCGTTAGACAACTTCAAGAGAGCCCTAGATGTCGAACTGCAAAAAGTGCCAGACCAGCCCATCCTCGCAAGGGAGCGAGCTGTCGCTTCAAACAGTCTACTGCACCAAATCACCACCCATAACGAGGGGCGTCGCGCTCCTTGGTGCCGCTAGAAGAGCGGCTAACACATCTAAAGGTATCTAAAGGTATCTAAAGGTAAAGAGAAGGTAGTGAGTGGGGAAGAGGGTAGGGTAGGTATTAGCCTAGTCTTAATTAATGAATGGGAGCTGGTGAGGGAGAGAGAGAGAGAGAGAGAGAGTGAGAGTGAGTGAGAATGAGGCATGGAGAGAGACAGAGAAGGGAGGGGGGGGGGGGGGGCATATTGAGAGTTGGGCAGGATATTAGGGTAGTTTTAATTAATGAATGGGAGCTTACGGTGGGCGAGAGAGGCTTTGTATTGATGGAGGGTATCATAGGGAGAGTCAAGCTTATTATGGAAGGGAAGAGGAGGAGAAGGAAGATTTGGGTAAATAATGATTGAAGAGGAATATGAGTATTAGAGAGATACATAGAAAACTGGAGTAATGAGAGAGAGAGAGAGAGAGAGAGAGAGAGAGAGAGAGAGAGAGAGAGAGAGAGAGAGAGAGAGAAAGAGATAAGGGGGGGGGGGGGGGGAAGGAAGGTAAAGGTGAGATCTAGGTTGTAATTTATGGATAGGGGTGTTTAAGAAGGCAAGAGATACGGTACCGGTACTGGAGGCTGTGCGAGATACAAGGAGTTACGAGGGTTGCATAGTATCACAGGGATTTTACCGTCCATTACAGATATTAACTATAGGGACACTCGGTAGAGCGCATTCCTCCGCCCATGCTGGCTTGCTGGTTAGTTTTCTACCATTAACATAATAATTGTCTTCAAAGGCATAATCTGGATCAACTCCTAATGTGAGCCACTTCTTCTTTGGCGTATAAATTTCCTATCTGCTCACCAACTTTCATGAAAATCGGTTCATAACTTTGTAAGATATCTTGTTTAAAGACGAACATATAGGGTAGCCAAACAAACGGAGGCGAAAAAATAACCTCCGTCCAATTTCGTTGAAGGGAGCAATAATTATAGTTATTGTATAGTATAGTAAATTTTTCGAAAATATGCAGAATACTATCTACTTTCTTCTTAATTTGTTCTAAAGACTATTAACAACCTCTGAAAGATTTGTTTTCGTTAGTAATAAGATCTTATATGTCAACAAGTTTTAAGAAAGAGAGAGAGAGAGAGAGAGAGAGAGAGAGAGAGAGAGAGAGAGAGAGAGAGAGAGAGAGAGAGAATTGAAAGCAGGACAACTATAGAGATTATGCAATACCCTATCGCGCCATTTACAGTAGGGATGTTATATTTTGACATTTTCCTCCGTATTGTCTTATGCAGAAAATATAGTGTCGGTTATCATAATTTACGGCATACAGCAGCCGTTGTTGTTGAAACTTTAATATCAGATTTGTATTTTATACTTTCCTTTGTTGCAATCTTGCGTTAATTATTAATCAACACAGAACCACTCAAGATGAAAAGGTTAAAAGCACATTCAGAACACGTAACACACACACACACACACACACACGCACGCACGCACACGCACACATACACACACACACACACACACACACGCACGCACACGCACACACACATCTGTGTTAGATCACTAGGCTATACTCTTTGACGATTTTCTATTTCTGGTGTTTTGAATTCACACAACTTCTTGATTTACTATACATTCTGCATTTTCTGTTAAATATATACCGTATATATATAAATAAACTCATATTTTTTCTGAGAAGCATTTTTATTCCTCGTGTTTGGAGTTTAAACTATTGATAGTCGAAAAACACAAGGCAATGGCTACTTCATCTCTTCTCCAATTCAGTCATTTTTGTATCAATAAAGATGTTAATGGAGGATGTGGAGAACAAAGGAATAAAATATATTTGAAAGAACAGTAGAAAACATAGCCATAATAATAAATACAACAGGCAAGGGAACAGAACACTAAGTAATATGAATGAAGAAAGAAAGCCAAGGAATAATATATAAAATGAAGAAATGAGAACAGGAAAGAATAATACATTATAGGAAGAAGAGCGCTTGACAAACAGACAGGCGGAAGATAGAGAGAAAAGGTCAGGATAAATGAATGCACAAGATTGAGATTTGAAACAATCCCCTGATTTGTCTGTGCTATATGTTATCGGGAGAATTACATGCCGAACAAGAAGTATTTAAAACAAATCTATAATTGTGTGTTTTATAAGGTCAAGCGAGGAATTTAGACTGGAGGTCGCTTCTATCCCTCCTCAACATCCCTTCATTATTTATTGTATTATATACAAAAATATATATATATCCCCATTCGCGCGCGCGCGCGCGCACACACACACACACACACACACACACACACACACACACACACACACACACACACACACACACACACACACACACACACACACACACACACACACACACCTTCAAAATATTTTAAGCTAAAATCGAACAATAGCTTCAAGAATTGTCGCAGGATTCTTTCAATATTTTCAAAAGTGTTTAGTGTGAAAGTGAGTGTTAGTGTTGTGTTGTGATAGTGTTGTGTATTGTGCTCTGATGGCATACATTGTGTTGTGATAGTATACGTAATGCTGCACTGTGCCTACCTCGACAACCAACACTGCTGCTCCACAATGTAACCTGGCACCAGCCTTACATCACCAACACGTAACAGGGATTGGTATCGGTGCAGGTAGATTGTGTGTGTGTGGGGGGGGGGGGGGGGGGGGGGGGGGGGGGGCAAATGGGGAAGGGAAGTAGGCAGAAAAGGGGGAAGGTGGGCTAGTGAGAGGGGTAGGGAAGTGGGCAGAAATGGGGGTAAGGGGGCAGGTGAGGGATGGAGGGATATAAACAGAAATTGGGGTAAGGGAACAGATTAGAGGGAGAGGGAAATATACAGAAATAAGAAGGGGCAGGTGAGAGGGGGAGGTAAGTAAACATAAATGGGGGAAGGGGAGATGCAGGGGAGATGGGGGAGGGAAGAAGGCAGAACTGGGGGAAGTGGGAAGGTGAGACGGGGAGGTAAGTAAACAGAAATGGGGGAAGGGGGTATTTGATAGGGGGAGGGAAGTAAACAGAAATGAGGGGAAGGGGGGTATTTGATAGGGGGATGGAAGTAAACAGAAATGAGGGGAAGGGGGGGGGGGGCCAGGTGAGGGGATGCGAAAGGACGAGATAGCTTATCTATAAACAAAAACAAATTATTAAACTCCATTTCTGTATATGGGGCAAATAAGTATACATTTGTTCTATTAACTGCTGTATGTGTATTAATGGAAGTTAAACATTGTAATTTGATAATAATACCAGGTATATATAATAATAGCTTCTTAATTATAATTTTATATATATTTAATCGCCTAAATCAATCCACGTTAAGTTTGCTTGTCGATGTGAATGATAAAAAGTGTTGTATCTAGTAGAATTATTATACGAAAAAGAGTGTTGTATATGGGAGAGAAGCAATTACTTTATCGTTAAGTATATTTCATGTACCGGTAGTTAATTTTGTATTGTATTATTTGTGTGAAATAGAAAGAAGGACATTGGTAATGTATTAAGATATAAGAGTTATTAAGAGATGAAAATGTGGTTTGGATACGAGACAGAACGGAGCGAATTGTTCGAATTTCAAAAGATTGAAGGGCTGTTATTAGATAGGCGAATTTACACGAACACATTGTGAATTAAAGTTCTGTACAAAAAAACAAAAAACAAAAAACGTCTTTTTAAACTACCTTTGATTTCTACCTGTAAAAAAAATCGCCATTTTAAACTACCTTGAATAACTACCTTTAGTTTGATATCTGATATCAATGCAAAGGAGTTCAAAACTGTTGCCAGCATTAAATTGTCGATCAGAAGTGTGACTCCGGTTATAGAGAGTGTGGATTGAAGTCTGAAGGTCGTGGATTTGTGAAGCAGTGGTTAGGTCAGGTGGGTTAGTGGTGGTGGTGGTGGTAGTGGTGGTGGTCTGCAGAACGCGATATGCCATTGTTCCTTCACCTTTACCACACACACGCCTCATTTCTAACTCACCTGGACAATCGCTGGGGAGATGGGTCGTTTTTCTGGTCCCCTTTCTCTCTCATGTTTAGCTTCATTAGTTTTCAGATTTTAAGACGTTCGGCCCATTAGTTTGGCGATTTTATCACCTTTCACCCCATTTCGTTGTAAATGTTAAGACCTTTTGTGCCATTTAGGTGTCTATTTTATCCTGGCGAGCGATAGCGAGCCTGTAAATTTAAGAGGGACTGGCCTTCGGCCGGGAAATTTTTCTACAAATTTATCTTGAAGGGTGGTCTAGGGGGGGTGTTTTTAAGATTGATGGAGGTCTAGCGAGGAAACTAAAAAAATAAATGAATATATAAATGTATAGACCAAAAAAGTATCCACTATCCCCTTAAGGTTATGTATACTCAAAGACAAACCCGTGCTCTCACCTTCATTATTATAATAGGTTGTCCACTTCGTTTAATTAAAGAATACTCCTGATCTACGCTGCACAAACCTTGCGATTTGTTTTTATTTGTTTGTGTTCGTGGTAAAAAAATGTATTAACTGAATTGAAGTAGTGTAGTAAAATATTGATGTGTAAAAGTTAACCCTTTCATTAACATGGCTTCTTTTACAATCTTGCTAACGGTAGACGATTCCACACAGCTCAGGAAGGACCTCTAGCAATCAAAGGGGCACGCTCAATCTCAATTAACAATTCAACGCCCACAGATCCTTCCCATGCTGAATTAAACCATCAAATAATTTCCAGAATAAACTGAAACTAGGCGTCATGGTATACTAAAGAGATTACTGAACAAAATTGAACACGAAGCACTAGGTCATACGGTCTCCTGTTATTGGAGGATTATAATTTGATAGCTATTTTTTTGTGGGTTTTGTTAGGCAGACACGATTGGAGTGGTTCTTGTTATAAGGTCAACATTGTGTGTGTGTGTGTGTGTAATTTTTTTTTTGTTTTTTGTTTTTTTTTCACTCACTTGTTCGTCAAGGGGAATCCACGCAATGCGAGCTAAGCTCATTATTATCGCGTCTCCTTAACTGGGAATGTATTGCGTGAAATGCATGTTAAGTGTTTATGTATCGTTGGAATGGCTGTGGATGTGTGTGTAGTCTGTATTTTAGCCAATTGGTGACATCTGGAAACGAAGGCTTAGGGTTAATCTGTACGGTACCATTCTCACTTCGGTACCAGTCTCACCCGAAGGCTTAGGTTGACCAGTGGCTTAGGTTGACCAGTACGATACCCATCTCACCTTGTAACCGATCACCAACCCCAGATGGGACGTCACAACTTCGTCCACTTATTCTAGGTTCCTATTTATACTGCTAGGTGAACAGAGGCTACACCGTTAGGAGACTTGCCCAAATGTCTCTTCCCCGCCCGGGTCTCGAACTCGGGACCTTCTGGTTGTGAGCCAGACGCGCTATCAGTTACGCCACGGGTTGTGTGTGTGTGTGTGTGTGTGTGTGTGTGTGCGTGCGTGTGTGTGTGCGTGTGCGTGTGCGCGCGCGCGGGGGGGGGGTTGAGAGAGAATGTACTAAACTATAGTGAAGGGATTACTGAACAAAAGTGAACACGAACCGCTAAGTCACTTGGTCTGATGTTATTTGATGGCCATTGGTTGTGGATTTTGCTAGGCAGACACGAGTTGAGGGGTTCTTGTTATAGGGTCGACATTACATACCAATGAGAGAGAGAGTGAGTGAGAGTGACATTGCTATATTTAAGATCAACTAATTTGACTTGTGAGTAATACATTTTCAACCGTGTACCGGGTAATCTTTCTTCTTCAACTGAGTGTTTATCTGCCTCTACTATTCTGTTTTGTTTACCTTCGTATCACTGAGGATTTTCTTTTCTTATTAATAATATTTTTATGATGATTATGATTGTTATTATTTTTGTTTTTTATCATTATTATTATATTAATATTTTCATCCCCACCTCCTTCCTGTCCATTTCTGGGCAACACTTCCCTCCTCACATCCTCAATCCAAAGGTTCCCACGGACATGCAAAATATATATACCAAAATCTCCAGGGAAAAAAAATATATATATATATAGCTACCTGCAAAAAATATCCGGTCTTGCAAAAATCACGGTAAAAAATGGCCGAATATTTGAAAATTGGGAAGCTTATATTTTATTATTTGGAACCTGAAGTGACAGTTGACTAATTGATAATGTGAGTTCGATACATGCGTAATTCGGTGTTATGTGATTTTGGGATCATCTCTTTTATAAGTATACACAATATATTTTCTTAACCCTTCGTCGTTAAGATCTTTGATTAAGATTTTTGTTTAGAATGTATTCTATCATTAGACGATTTTATACAGTTTAAAGAGGATTTGTGGGAATTTTAAAGGCAAAGACTATTTCCATTACCCCTCTGACTTGTATATACCCTTCCTAATCTGAAAACAATTGTCTGATAATAGACAAAAAAGAAAAGCGTTATCAGATCTAAGAGTTATCATATTGATGTAAACGTCTTAGTTGTGTTTAGGCGGTAGTAACCTACTTAGGAAGAAAAACTGGCTTTGTTTTCAAAATCCTAAAATATGTAATTTATGTGATATGTAATACGGTCGTTTGATATCGAGGGTAAATGTATGTTATATTTAATGTTATGACTGTGTTTTACTGTGTAAGTGTGTGTGTGTGTGTGTGTATATGTGTGTTCGCTGTGATCCATGGGGCCAGTGGGAAACCCCCCCCCCCCAATGGTCCCCATGGTGTATAATCTACTGTATCTCCCCCTGATCTGATCAACCCTGCCATCTCGTTCAATCACACGCCCTTTCACCCCTTCACACACACACACACACACACACACACACACACACACACACACACACACACACACACACACACACACACACACAAACACACACACACACACACACACACTCTCTCTCTCTCTCTCTCTCTCTCTCTCTCTCTCTCTCTCTCTCTCTCTCTCTCTCTCTCTCTCTCTCTCTCTCTCTCTCTCTCTCTCTCTCTCTCTCTCTCTCTCTCTCTCTCTCTCGAGATACATGTTTTAGATAGTTAACTGTTTGAAGGTTGAAATAAACGTTCTGAAGTATTTGTTATCTGTATTGGATTTAATTAATGTACGGTTTACGAATAGGTTTAAAATATTTTTTTTACGAAGAGGTTTAAAATTACTTGATATTGAATTAAGATTGTTGTGATATAAAAAGCTTTGGTGGTTGCAGAGTTTGATTACTTATTTATTTATATATTATATATTTTTATTTACTTCTGTTAAGAAATATTTAGGGAGTCATTTTTAGTAAGTTGATGTGATTTCAAAAGATTATTATTAATATTATTACTATTATTAGTAATAATATTATTATTATTATTATTTTTTTTTTTTTTGGGGGGGGGATCGATTATTATGATTTCAGTATTTTATTCTTCCAAAGTTAAAAATTTCCCTACTGTACTTAACATAATTATTTGCTTCCATCTTGTAAACGAGTAATTCTGTGTGCCACTTACGTGACGTCTAGCCTTGCAGCCTGTGACGTTCTCTAGTAGGCCCTTCATTGCTTAACCCTATCATTACTGGCTTACTGGCATACTCACAAACACGAGGAAGAATGTGTGAAGTTGTTTTTTGGTGGGATGTTTACATTATTATACAAAATGCCATGATCACTTCCTATGTTGGCGTTTGTTGAGAATTGCTTTTGCAGTTGGTGTAATTAGAAAACAAATGGCAAAGTTTTGTTTGTATTTTGGTGTGATTTATTTAGATTATTTTATTCAGCTTAGGAAGGACCTCTACAGTAGCAATTAAAAGGCTTCAGACTATCTCATTTTATCTTTTGAGCTACCACTGATCCTTCCTAAACTTAATAAAATCGTCTATTAGTGTCAAGACCATGATAAAAGGACGTCACCGGTACTGAATGGGTTAACAAGATAATTTTAAATGATCTTGCAAAAGATTTTTGTAATTTTATGTACATTATAAATCACAATTTCTATAAGAACATATGTTGGAAAAAGCTTTAGTGGTTTACTAAAAATAGAAAACATATTGTTGAAGACTGAGACTCTTGTATTTAAATTGGTGTTTTTTACGATATTATTGTTAAGTATATACCGAAAGTCGCCCAAAAACAATAAGAACTTATAATATAATTGCTATAAATATTAGTGTAGGCTATGTTTGTAATTGATTTATGGTGTTATTACTTAAAAGAAAAATTTCTCTAGTGTTACATGACGTATAGCCTTGCAGCCTCGGACGCCCTTTAACTGGCCTCTCATTTGACACCATATTATTACTTTGGAGGCTCACAAACAAAGTATTTGTGAAGTTTTCTTGGTAAGCCGGTTTTATTTGTTTCAATATTATACACAATATTTATATCACACTTTGTATAAGAGTGTTGATGGGAAAAGCTTTTGCGTCTGAAGAACACAGAAAGCATATTGTTAATGACTGGAAAGCTTTGTAAAAATGTCGGTGTGATTTAGAAATATTTTCTAAAGTATGAACCGAAAGTCGACAAAATAATAGTAAAATTGCTATAAGTATTTCGGTATTTTTAGAATGAATTTAACCATTTCACGCACATATGACGCAGAGGTTGCCAGATTAGCAATAAGAAATAGAGTTCTCTCACTCTTATAATTACCTCTCCAAATTAGTTTTCTGCCCACAGCTAACTCAAAGACAACTGCAGAGGTTGAAGTAACTAAACTAAAGGTTTCTAAATACCCCTGATGGTAACAAAGGCTTTAAAGTATCTCCAATAGGCTCAAAATCGCGTTATATGTCGGAGAGGGTTAAGGGGGGATCGATTTTTCTGGCCCCCCTTCTCCCTCATGTTTTATCCCATTAGTTTTCATATTTTTAAGAAGTTCGACCCATTAATTTGGCGATTTCAAGACCTTTCACCCCATGTCTTGTCATTATTAGGACCTTTCGTGCCATATAGGGTTCGATTTTTTTCCTGGCGAGCGAGAGCCAGCCTGTAATTGCAGGAGGAAATTATTCTACCGAAAAATGTACAAATTTATCTTGAAGGGGTTTTTTTTTTTTTTTTTTTTTTTTTTTAAGATTGATAGAGGTCTGGGGAGGAAACTAAAAATGATAAAAAGCTACATTTAAAAAAAAAAAAAAAAATCCCTAGTGTTAATGAGTCATTCTGCTTGTCATAATAATGTGATGTATAACCTTGTAGCCTGGGACGCCCCCCTAACAGGCCCCTCATTTGAAACCCTATCATTACTTTGTCTCGCTCTTCCGGCACGATACTATTGCTTTCAAACACAATGATACGACACCAGAGTCATATACAATAATGTTATACCATAGCTTATTACACTTATGTATGTTAACAAATCTTTCATCTTCCTGTATGGTAAACAAATTTTTCATCTTCCTGTATGGTAAACTTATGCTTGTCTTTAAACGCACAATGCAGCATGAACTATATATATATATATATTTTATTTTTTATTTATTTTTCTATGTGATTGAGGGAGGCAAAAGGCATAACTGCCTATAGCGAGTGCCTCCCCCATAGTTGAAAGAGTGACAGGGCCAAAATCAAGGGACGTTCGAGCCATATGCTGTCATACACTTATAGGTGGTAGAAATACTAATCTTGTCAAGCTCGATCCTCTTGTTTTCAAACATAGTATATAATGCTACGCAAAATCGGGCAATGTAATAGTATGGCTATTGATACTATTGATGCTAAAAAGACTACTGTTCCTATATTATTATACTCTTGCAAACACAGCAATGCAATACAAAATACACTTGGAGTAATAACATATCACACTTGCAAATGACGTTAATTATTATGTTCTCTCCACCAACCAACTTTACTCCTAAACTCGATTAATGAAATTAACAAACACATGTGGCAATCCGGGGATTCTAACCCAGGACGAGATCGATCAAGGCCAGCCCATTATCCTGAAAATGGTACCTTATACCTGATAAAAAAAAAAAAAAAAAAAAAAACACACACACACACACACAAGAAAACAAAACATGGTAACACACGAGCGCTTTCTTTTCTCCACAATTATCGGCATCTCTGGTTTGGCTTACCAATACAAAAGATCCTAAACATGTTGAAGAGAAAAATAATTTGACCCTAGGAAATTGAAAAGCTCTCGTGTGACACGCTCGCACAAAATACTCAGGACACAATTGACCACTTGCGAGTTTCAGGCTATAAGGAAGTTGGAGCTGTAAACATCACTATTATACAGAAATGCGGGGTTTCTGATATATATATATACTACAACCATATTTTTGCTGGCAATTATGCTAAATATCAATGTCTACAGCTCCAACTCCCTTATTAGTACTTCCTTAGTACTTCACTATCGACCAATCTAATTACACGCGGGGAAACGGTTGCAAAATTATTGGTAAATTTTTTAACTCACACGAATCTAAGAATTTCTTCTTCAATCGAGTTGTCAACTTGTGGAATGGGCTTCCCCGAGACGTTATAGACTGCAGCACCGTTGATTCATTTAAATTCCGCCTAGACTAATATCTCGCATCAAACCCGCGACTGACTGCGTTTGTAAATGAATAACTTTATTTTATCCTCCCCTCAGTTACTAACCCATATGTCCCCTACTAACTTTCTAGTCCTGCCACGGACATTAGTTTCAGGGCAGTAGTTCCCTTTCCAATGTTCCCTTACCCACTCTAAACCACTGTTTGGACACTTGATCCTCAGTGTTTTGGAGGACAAGCAGCCTAGAAGGGTCACTAGATCTGTTGTTGCTTGATTTCCTTTGTACTCCTTTACTGCCTGAAACTCGCAAGTTATATAGGATCTCTAAAATCACTTTGGAAAATTACTTGTCATAGGGAGTGTACCAAAGTATGGTACTGCTGACTTACAGTAAGTACCACAACTAGCAACACTACCACTACCATCACCACCAATATAATTACCACCACCACCATCACCACGCTCCGCACCACCACTAGCAACACTACCACCACACCACCACCACCAAACCATCACCACCACCACTACCACCACACCATCACCACCACCACAGCATCACCACCAATACCATTACCACCACCACCACTTCACCATTACCATTATCACTACCACCACACCACACCATCACTACCACCACACCACACCATTACTACTATTACCACTACCAACACTACCATCACCACCATTATCACTACCAACACTACCATCACCACCATCACCACTCTTACCACTACCATCATCAGGGAGGAAGAAAGGTGGAGACAAAGAGGGGAGTGAGGGTAAGCTAGGCCTATTGCCTATCATATAATTTATGAATAGAGGTGCCGAGGAGAGGCGAGGTGTGCTGTTGGGGAGAGAGAGAGACAGAGAGAGAGAGAGAGAGAGAGAGGCAAAGGTATGGGTCGAGCCTGTGATTTATGGATGGAGTTGTCGCAGAAAAGGGAATGAGAGAGAGAGAGAGTATTAAAAAAAGAGAGAGCGAGAAATAACACTAACTCACACCACCATATCATCAGAGACAGCCTCCCTTTCGTCGTTCCCCTCAGCAGTCCACCACTTCATCTGCCACACCTCCCCCTCCCCCTCCCCCTACTACACCTGTGACTGGCGAACAATGGCAGGAGGGGAGAGAATAGGGCCGCCTCACATTGGAAGGGCTCCGCCATTAAAGGGAAAGGGGAGGTGGAGAGTAGGGCCTGATGGTGATAATACGGCCCTTGACATTGGGGGAGGACTGATCATTTACCCCTGCAGTACCGGTGACGTCCTTTTCATTTTATACTGGCTGCTAATAGACGATTATGTTCAGGGCCTCCAGCAATTAACTGGCTTTGAACTATCTTAATAATATTAACCCTTTTGGCTAATACAAATAATTCTTAAGTTGCACAAAAGTCTGAATATAGCTAAAATAAAATATACAATTGTCGCCGCTACAGAAGGGGTAGAAGAAAATGTGAATCAGAGGTATGGTGAGAGTAGAGGTTTGGTGGTAGTAAGTGTTGGTGAGAGTAGAGAATGGTGATAAGGCTTGGTGTCATTGGGAAGGGCTAATAGTTAAGGAAAATGGGAGGCAAACTGGAGAGGTATGGTGAGGGTTTAGGAGGTTGGTGGTAGTAAGTTGATGAGAGTAGTTAGGTGATGTGGAGAATAGGGTTTGGTGACATTAGGGGAGGCTGTTGTTAAAAGTAGTAGAGGTATGGTGAGAGAAGGGGCAGATGGTGGTAAGTGTTGATGAGAGGAGAGGTTAATGATAATAAGCTTATGGTAATTGAGCCACCTGACATTAAAAGAGTCTTAAGTAAAGGTAAGGGAGAGGCTGATGAAAGTAGGGGTTGGTGATATAAAGTGTTGGTGAGAGTTGGTGATGATAGGGCCTGGTGACAATATAGCCTGGTCACAGTGGGAGAAACTGTTCATTAAAGGAAGGGGAGAGGCAGAAGATGATGAAAGTAGGGGTTGGTGATAGGTAGTGTTGGTGAGAGTTGGTGATAGGGTTAGTTGACAATCGAGCTTGGTGACATTGGGAGAGACGGTTCATTAATGGGAGGGACTGGGGTATTGTGATCGTGAGAGTAGGGCTTAGTGGTAGTTGTTACGGAGAGTAGGTGTTGGAGATCATTTGGGTGTGTGATACAAGGGGATGATGACATTGAGAGAGACTGTTCATTGAAGGAAAGTAGGTAAAGTAGGGGCTGATTGGATTATAGGGTGATGGTTGTGTTTGTGAGAGTAGGGGATGGTGATAATAGGGCTTGGTAAGAGTAGATCCTCGTGACAATGGGGGAGACTTTTCTTTAGAGGAAAAGGGGACCTGAGAGACAGGATAAGCAAAGGTAGGTCAACTGGGATAATTTGGTCTTAAGATTGGAATGAATATGAGATACGAATATACGGTCGACAAAGTTACGCGAAATTCCATTGTTTTTGGGCCATTGTATCACTTCCAAGAGCATAATAACAACTGTGAAGCATACATATATATCTGTATTTTTAGTGATGAGTATTAAAAAGAAAGGAAAAGGTCTCTGGTTTGCACCCTGGACAAATGTATGATGTGAGAGTCTTCAACCATCAGGAACCTTCTACTGAACAAAGGCTCCTCTAACATTTTCCATGGCATACACAACTTTGCCAGTGTTTGCCATATTACCCCTGCATTTTTGTTTCCCAATACTATCTCTCCAACTGTTGTCTGGTCTTGTCATATACAGTACGGTAGCACTTTCCTTCTCTGTGGGTCCAGTCAGTTAGCCATTTGCTCCATCCATTGTCCTCTCTTTTGTTACATGTCCTACCCTTCCACCTCTTCCCTTAAATAATTTATGTACTATCCTTGACTTTGGTCAAGGATAATTTGTAGTATTTCTAACCTTGGGATAGATAACAGTTGTCGGTGAGAACAAAAAAATCGTGACATGGTAAAATCTAGTGATCAAAGGGGCTAGGGGTCTAGTGTGACAAGGACGTGGGAATATGGTTTAGTGTCGTAAAATTACAGGGATTAGCCTCTACAGTTCGCTGGCGAGGTTTGTCTTTATGTTTTTCCTTTGAATGTTCCAGCAAACTCCTGACATCTTGATTTAGCTAAAGGAAGGAGACGTGAAACCCAATGAATTATATATTTTTTGCATATAATATTATTATTATTATTATTATTATTATTATTATTAAGAATTACAATAACGAATACTTTCTAACTGCTGATAGTTTATATAATGTCGGAAACGCATTGATTATGCTCAAGCTTTCAAGTAGAGGTATTTAATATTTAAATTAAAGTACTTTACTTTACACATTTATATACAAAATGTGTATGTGGTTTAGAAACCATTAAGTACCAAGTAGAAGAGTGTGTACTTATTGATTTAATAATATATTAAGTACAATTATTAGGGTTTACCTCGAATATCTATGTAATGTAACTATACTGTATTGTAAATATACCTGACTTCTGTTTTTAATAAAATACTAAACATATCGATTGAAAATACGGTCCATAGGCCTATTCATTAAGCTATCTATTGCCTGACGCCGTGATCCCCGAAGGGGTGGCCACGAACAAAACGCCCCCATGCACCTCTGTCCCCAGTCAGTCGACGCCCCTCCTCCCAACCAGCACTGCCTTCATTAGTACTTTCAGTTTAATGACGCATTTTTACTTTTTATTCCAGCTATCACATTGTGTACAAATTAGGAAGGCTTAGAGTGAATATATAAATATACTATCGCAATTAACCCTCTGGCTTCCTTGCATCTTTCCCAAGCAAAACAAACCCGTCTACTGATGACCAGAACAAAATGATGAGAAGCGCCATCGTATATTAAAGGGATTACTGTATATAGAGGACATGTTAGTGGTTGGTAGGCTACATCGGAAATGGCTAGAATAGGAGCTGCAGTGGACGAATCTAGACATTAAAGGCGATGTGTGAGTGAGCGAGAATGGTGAAAACCGTGGCTAGAGTAATACCGAGTGTGATAGTGGGGATAGATAGTTAATTAACCCTTGCAGACGATGACGCTATTTTTCACTTTCAGACGTTGACGCTATTTTCCCTTTTACTTTGGCTATCATTGGAAGGTTTTATTTAGTTTAAGAAGAATCTCTTATGAATCAAATGGAGTACGAACTATCTCGGTTAGCCTTTGCAGTTGGCATAAATTCTTAAGCCGAGTACAACACAGTAATGTTTGCCTGAACAATTTGGCGAAAATGGTCTTGATATACTGAAAGGGTTATTGGTTAGAGAAATCAGATTGGTGAAAGCACAAGTTGATGATAGTGGAATGGAGAGGTAATGGTGAGAGAAGTCCGAGATTGGTGAAGATAGAGGGTGGTGATACAGAATAATGGTGGAATCTAGATAGGTAATGGTGGTAGTTTTCCTGGCAATATACATCTAGAACATATCAAGAGTATAGCGAATGGTGAGCTATGTGATAACAGGGGCTGGTGATAACTGAAGCGAATGACAGGTAATACAGAGGTAGGAGATATATAGTGGTGAACAGGTGGTATTGGTGATGCGTTCTTGGAAAATTGGAACACACGGCCATCACACATACACGAATAATTTTACTCTTAGTCATTTCGTTCACATTTAGAGTATATTTGTCTTTATATTATTATTATTTTGTGTTTACTTTAATAAAACCAGCCCAAGTTAAATGACTAATTTATCTTTCCTTATCATAATGTAAATTAATAATATACTTGGCATAGTTATAGTGTTGCATAGTGTAATCTATATTTAAGTGTGGTTGAAGCAATATTACAACTCTACTACGGGTGAAACAACTCTAATGTAAGCGAAAACGAGCTATTGGACATTCGCTGGACAAACTGAAATGTAAGCGAAATGACCGACAGTTAACGAAGAGAAGCCCTCGTACAGTACCAAGTAACAGGTAGAACTAGTCAACAAAGATGAGAACTACAGTGACTGGTGATTGGGGTGAACACAGGAGATGGTGATACTGGTTGAGAATAATGTTTACTGTTGATAATAAGGGAAGGGAAGGATCTGTAATATTACTGTACTAGTTCTGGAAACTCGTGGCTGTAGACAACAAGGCGAGAGAGGCTATAGCGACTGGTGATTGGGATGAACACTGGATATGGTGATACATGGTGAGAATGATGTTTACTGGTGATAATATGGGAAGGGAAGGATACAAGCTGGTGATATTGGTGGTAATAACAGAAGGGTAGAATACTGTACAACCTGGTGATAATAATGGGAGTGAAGGATACAAACTGGTGATATTAACTGGTGATAATAAGGGAAGGGAAGGATACAAACTGGTGATATTAAGGGAAGGATACAAACTGGTGATATTAAGGGAAGGATACAAACTGGTGATATTAAGGGAAGGATACAAACTGGTGATATTTCTAGTCCTAGAAACACGTAACAGATAGCAACACAGGCGAGAGAGGCTATATAGTAGGCTATATAGAGGCTATATAGTAGGCTATATAGTAGGCTATATAGAGGCTATATAGAGGCTATATAGAGGCTATATAGTAGGCTATATAGTAGGCTATATAGAGGCTATATAGTAGGCTATATAGTAGGCTATATAGAGGCTATATAGTAGGCTATATAGTAGGCTATATAGAGGCTATATAGTAGGGGAGCTAGCAAACATCTGTATTACATCTCGAGTACAAAAGGTTTCAGTACTGGAATTTATTGATAGTCTATTGGAGATCCCCAATCGGTGATTCTTAAGTTTTATAATTGGTGCATTTGGTAGTAGGAGCCCCTTATAAATAATTTCCCATAAGAGTTCTTAAACATGTATTTTTGCTTGATACTGTACATCGTTGTAGAGTTATCTGACTGGTCTCAAATGACTCATCTGAACAAGAGAAACAACTTATGTTCAGACAATGTTCAGCTAATGTTGACAGTTTGACTAGTACAGGCACCTGTAGTTCAATTTCTTGAGACAAAACTTGCCATATTTTACCAATTATTGAACTACAGGTGCCTGTGCAAGTCAAACAGTCAACATTAGCAAAGCATAGTCTGAACATAAATTGTTTCATTTGTTCAGATGAGTCATTTGGGACCAGTCAGATAACTCTACAACGATGTACAGTATCAAGCAAAAATATATGTTTAAGAACTCTTATGGGAAATTATTTATATGGGGCTCCTACTACCAAATGCACCAATTATAAAACCTAAGAATCACCGATTGGGGATCTCCAATAGACTATCAATAAATTCCAGTACTCAAACCTTTTGTACTCGAGATGTAATACAAATGTTTGCTAGCTCCTGGACTAATAGTGGCTGATGAGAATGTTGAACTCAGGAGCAAGGATACTAAGGGAGAATTATATATTTACTGGTATATATTAATTACTACGAGAGGGGAAGGCTAGTAACTGGTGATATAAGTCCTGGTGACGCGTAACAGGTAGACAACAAAGGCCAGAGAGAGAGAGAGAGAGTGAGAGTGTGAGAGTGAGTGAGAGAGAGTGAGTGAGTGAGTGAGTATAGACAACAAAGGCCAGAGTGAGAGAGAGAGAGTGTGTGAGAGTGAGAGTGAGAGAGAGTGTGAGAGTGAGTGAGTGAGTCTTTAGCGACTGGTGATACTAAGCGAGGGGAAGGCTAGAAACTGGTGATATATAAGTCCTGGTGACGCGTAACAGGTAGACAACAAAGGCCAGAGAGAGAGAGACTTTAGCGACTGGTGACACCCGGGGGAACTACTAGTAATTAAAGGTGAGAGCCTCTCGTAACAGGGAAGTGAGAGGCCCCAACCATAACACCAGCCACATGGGGATTACAGGGGGAGGAGGGGTCGTAAAAAAAAAAATTTTAAAATCTGGTACACCATTATATGATTAATGAGGGAAAACACTAACTTTGGCATGTTTAAAGTGAATATTTTATCGTGTTATAGATGTTTAATTAAATTTGTAAACCATTCACTGATTGTACAATGTAAATAATTACAGAGTTCTAAATTAGTGCATCGAAATTTTAAAGTAATTACCATTTAATGGAATAATGGTAGAGATGAGCCCATTTGATATACGAATATAAAGGTATATCGTATTTAATCGACAAGATAAATCGCGAACAATATCAACATGTTTTTATTTATTTATCTGTTTACACCTTCCAGTTATCACACTGTAGCGCTCTATATGCCTGGTCGAACTAAGGTGGATTCACACAACCAATTTTTCCGGCGATTTTAGATCGGCAACTTGAGTTTTGGCAATATTTTTGGGGTTTCTATTTCATCGGTATCGGCTACTTTACTCTTGTTAGATTAGGTGGATGAAATAGTATAATACTTAAATTCAAAAGCTTCCAGACCAGAGATACCAAGAACAGATGCTGGAAAAGTTCTCGTGTGATTCGGCCTTGTTGTCATACAGAGGCAGGGGAGAACAGAAAATGTGATGGAACCAGTTTAGCAATAGCGTTAAGGGGAGGTTTCCACTTGAGGGATTTTTTTCTTTGCCCCTTTCTCCCTCATGATTAGCCCCATTGTTTTTCTAATTTTAAGACATTTGCACTATTATTTTGACGATTTTAAGAACCTTCAACCCATTTCTGTCAATTTTAAGACCTTTCGTGCCATTTAGGTGTCGATTTTATCCTGGCGAGCTATAGCGAGCCTGTAATTTAAGAGGAACCGGCGATTTTTCTACCGAAAAATGTACAAATTTATCTTGAAAGGGGCTCAAGGGGGTGTAATCTTAAGCTTCAAGGATATCTAGGGACCAAACTAAAAACCTCCCCTTAAAGTTGATACGAGCTTCTTGTTTCGATTTTTGTCACAGAAGCCAAGTAAACAAAGTGATAATGGGGAGTTTTATTCCCGAGGATTTTCCACCTACCGGACTGCATCATGAAACATGACATATTTCGTTTGTTGTTGGAAAGAATTAAATGTATAATACAGCGATATTATTTAACGTGAGGAATGGTGTTGTCTACCCCATGTCTAACGAATCAACTCATTTTAAGTGGTGTTACGTGGGAGATCTTCAATTTTTATCTTAGTGGAATTATAGTGAACGAATGTAATAGAAATTATTTGTAATTTTAATCAATTCTGCTTTTGGCGGAATTGTTGTGTTCTTTATCAAGGATTAGGTCGTTTTTAACCAACCGTAATAAAAACAACGAACGTTTGTTGACAAGTGATAGTTGAATACCATCACGTAAGACATTTCTAATTCTTATTTGACCAACATGATAAGCATTTACAATCTTAGATGTGTAAAACTGTAAAAAAAAAAACTGGTAGGCTAGGCAACTTTTGTATCGGGGTGTTAGTGATAGGATTTTTATAGTTAATAATTGTGATGCGATTGGTTAGCAATATGAAAGGATCGAAAGTGGGAATTGCGGTATGAATGTTTGATTATAGTATGAAATTAATGAAAGGTGTGCTATACCCTGTTCCAAATAGGTTGGCCAGAAATCGTGAACTGTAACCTCTGTAATTAAAAAGGGGCTAGATAATAATTATGGGCTGTACATTTTCACACCTATTCCCTGGCTGACCCTTCCCAATTGATAGAAATAGTAGCTCTATTACTCTAGTCGTTTGTGAGTTACATAGTTTTAGCCTACTTATTCGGAACAGGGTATAGTGGCGTGATTGTTTGATACAGTAAGCGAATAGGCCTAGTGATAATAATTTTGGAAGAGTAACCGTTTCGGTTTACTGTGGTGCATTCCTTTATTTTGGCTATTATTAGATAATTTGTTATTAAGTTGAAACACGATTTATGGGAGTCAAAATATTAATTGAGATAGACTTACCTCTATGGTTGCTAGACATTCTTTCCTAAGTTGTATACAATTTAAAAAACGACGCTATATTACTGAAAAGGTTACAAATGGTGATTGTGGTATGTGTTCGATAGTAGCTATAGTAATAGTAAGCTGCAATGTGGTACCGGTAGTGGAATGACTAGTTGTAGTAGCAGCAGTTATAGTACCGAAAAGCTTGTTTAGTTTAGCAGTAGTAATAGTAGTAAATATAAAAGGTGGCATTCGTTTGGTCTATGAATGTGGGTCAGTGGTATTGTAAGTCAGTAATTGTTCCCCCCCTGTAGCCTACGTGACAATGGTATAAGTGGCAGGTGACAATAGTGGATGATGGCGGCGGGGGTGGGACGGTAATTGCTAGTGGATTTAATGGTCGGAGTGGTTTTGTGGTGTGTGGATGGGAGGGGTTAGTTGTTGGATGGTGGGTAGCCAGTGGTGATGGTCTTAGGGATGACGAGTATATTACTGTATATACAGTAAATAAATAATCAAAAATACATGTGATTTAATATATTTCTAGTACGGTAAGTACAAGAATTATTACTGTATATTATATTTTATCTCCCCTGTTCCTCAATTATTACGAGACTTTTCACCAGCTCAAACCAGCAAACATTAGGGTGCTTTAATGCAGCAAACCAAGCCTGCTGTGGTAGTAGTGGTGAAGGGAATGGTGGATTTTAAATAGTATAGTCCGTTTTTATTTATTTTTTATTTTGTTCCTACTTACCGAATATTGGCATGTATTGATATCCCGTATTGATTACTCGGCTATTACGGAAGTATTGTAGCGAATTGTGTTGTAAATAATGACAAATTTGCATTAATATGACGCGGAGACGGTAGTTTCATATTTTACCAGTAAGTATCGATAAATCAGCTTCTAAGGGATTGAAATTACCGTCAGCTAAAAGCAAACTGACCTTAGTTGTGGGTTGACAGTATAGTTGTGAGTTGGCAGGTGGATGTGGTGATGTATGTAGAGTAGAAGCTGTGTGGATATAATTGAATGGAGGCTATAGTGGCATGAGTGGAACAATATAATAGAAGTTTTGTGAATATTTGTGAAGAGTTATAATAGAGGTTATTTGGATGAACGGGAGACTAGAGGATTTGAGGATGTCTGGCGAGAGTATGGAGGGAATATAGGCGTAAAGCAGAGTGATAGTGTAATGTGTAATGGGATGTTGGATGTTATGTGGGTGTGAGTATGCATAATCTACAAATTATGGCAAATTAGTGATACGGTAACTCTTTAACAATTTATCATATCAATATAACAGCTCCATAATAAGAAGAACACTGTTTTATATGTATTATTTGTAGCTGGAAGCCTTCTTTGATGGTACCAATTTTCACCCTGGCCATGGACTGTAGTCGGTTTTATTTCAACTGATAGTAAATTGAATTCCTTAGCAACTGATTTTTCGATACTTAATGGAAGAATATGAATCTGCTATGTCTCTGTGTCGTATTAATGCCAAGTTTATATAACTACTAACATATTTCCCCACAAAATCTATGTAATAGCTGAGGAACCAAGACAGTAACTTAGCAATTTACCATCAGCTGGAAACAAATTGACTATAGTAGAAGAATAGTGGCATGGTGTGACTGGGGCAGTGGGCTAAAGTGGGATAAAGCTTATATATGTTTGTGAAAGGAACGCGATAGAGTAGATATGCGGTAGAATGGCGGCTATGCGGATACGAGGGGAGAGTTAAAAGGGAGGTTACCTGTATAGTGGAGCTTTCGTTGTGGGGCGGTAATAGTGGAGTGTGTGGTTGTCTGATGGTAGGTGGAGGCTGTGTGGCTGCGGTCGAGTTGAAGTTATGTGGATATGAGTGGAGCGATCAGTGGATGTAGGTGTGTGATGGTAGGTGGAGGCTGTGTGGATGTGGTCGAGTTGAAGTTATGTGGATATGAGTGGAGCGATCAGTGGATGTAGGTGTGTGATGGTAGGTGGAGGCTGTGTGGATGCGGTTGAGTTGTAGTTATGTGGATATGAGTGGAGCGATCAGTGGATGTAGGGCGATGGAGTTTGACACTACAATTATACAGTATGTGTTGATATGGGGCGGTAGTAGTGGTGTTGACAGTAGTGTGGAGTGAGTGGTGATGTGAGGTAGTAGAGTGGAAGCTATGTGAATTAGAAAGGAGAGACTATGTAGTTCGGGGGATGTGGTGCGGTTGAGTCTGGCGTCGTAGGGAAGTGAGGGAGAATGTTGACAGTCAGTAGAGTGGAGTGAGTGGTGGTGGTGGTGGTGGTGGTGGTGTGGAACAGTAGGGTGGATGCTATGGGGATTAGATGAAGGAGACTATGTGGGACGTTTGAGTGGAGCGATTGGTGTATGTGAGGTGGTATTATTATTGTGATGTGAGTGTCAGTGGTGGTGATGGTGACTGCATAGTAGTGGTGGTGATGTGGAGCAGTAGGGTGGAGACTATTGTGGATTAGATGAAGGAGTCTATATGGGACGTTGAGTGGAGTGATCGGTGTATGTGGGGCGATAGTATTATATAGAGAGTGTCAGTGGTGGTGGTGGTGGTGACAGTCAGTATAGCGCCAGTCACCGTTCACTCAGTTGTGGCTCTACTGCACCACTGCCACACACACACGCCCCCGCATACACACACACGCGAGAGAGACGCGTTATACAGTACATACATGCTGTACACTTGCGGTGCCTCCACGTACACACAAACACCTGTGTCGCCCGCACACAACATACACCGGCATCTTCACACAGCCACACATTGCTGAATCAGAGTCGTGGAATGCGCAGGTGTTTTAAGTTTTTCGCGTTTTCTGGTAGCTCTCGAAGCTAGTTTTTTTTTACAAGTGTTTACCTTCAGAATTGAAAATGTTACATTGTTTACTGCAAGTGCAAGGGATTACCTATAGAAGTAAACAATCCACAAGTGTTTTCGTGTAGAACTCAAAATGTTTCAAGTGTTTACCTCTTGAACTTTGCACCGAACGCGTATGCTTAAGGCATTCCTATGTGAAAGTGTTGTTGTGTCGGGTTGTCATAACTTACAGTACGTTGAATATGGCTAAAAGAGACTGTTTTAAGTTGTGCTTGTTATTACATAGTTATCGTTAGCTGTCACACGTGTTAACTTCTAGAAC
>CM064521.1:6848241-6870741 GCA_032716605.1 Paralithodes platypus
TACATTTTGAAGCCTCGAGAAAGTTTAAGGAAGCTCTGTAATACAAATATCAGGTAAACAATATCAGGTAAACAATAATAGTAAGTTTTTTCAGTTCAACCCGAAACAACTTCAATTTTGTTAATTTTGTTTGTATCAGCATTAATAACTGCGACTGTCACTGTACGCGCTGGTCTAATTAGTACGCGGTGTCGATACAATACTACCCACACAACGTAGTAGTTAGATTAAGGGGGGTGACCTGTTTTTTTTTCTTTATTGGTTGTATCCATTCTGCCCCATTCAGCCTACTGTTTTAAGACATCCCCATCCAGGTGTCGATTTTTTCCTGGTGAGCGATAGCGAGCCAGAACTATATGGAGAAATCCGGCTTCGCCGGAGAATTTTTTTTCTATCGAAAAATGTACAAATTTAGCCAGCTGTCTAACTCATTCAAAATATGGTGGCTCGCTGTCGCTCGCCAGGTATAAATCGATACCTGGATGGGGATAAACGTCTTAAAACAGTAGGCTGAATGGGGCCGAATGGATACAACCCAGAGAGAGAAAAAAGGCAGGTCACCCCCCTTAATATACTTAGCATTACCGTGTACGATAGTAACGATAAACTTTGAGG
This sequence comes from Paralithodes platypus, assembly GCA_032716605.1. NCBI lineage: Eukaryota > Metazoa > Arthropoda > Malacostraca > Decapoda > Lithodidae > Paralithodes > Paralithodes platypus. The sequence goes on from CM064521.1 coordinate 6,848,857, forward strand.
TATTTTCCACTCAACAAATATTTATTGTATTGTGTTTTTTTATTATCACGTAGGCTACGAACCGGCTAATCTACCTACGTCAATATTTGATTGGGAACTAGATGTTCATAACTGTGTGAATTATTTATATGATTATATAATAAACAAATCATGGTTACCAGTTTAACACAATCTGATTACTACCCTGAAACTTACGATTATAACAAAAGTACTATCGACAGTAGGAAAGAGTACTGACATCACACCTTAACATTATAGCAACAGTAATATCGACAGTGGGAAAAATACTGACATTACACCTCAACCTTGTAACAAAAGTAATATTGGCAGTAGATAAGAGTACTGACATTACACCTCAACATTATAGCCAAAGTAATATCGGCAGTAGATAAGAGTACTGACATTACACCTCAACATTATAGCCAAAGTAATATCGGCAGTAGATAAGAGTACTGACATTACACCTCAACATTATAGCCAAAGTAATATCGGCAGTAGATAAGAGTACTAACATTACACCTCAACATTATAGCCAAAGTAATATCGGCAGTAGATAAAAGTACTGACATTACACCTCAACATTATAGCCAAAGTAATATCGGCAGTAGATAAGAGTACTGACATTACACCTCAACATTATAGCCAAAGTAATATCGGCAGTAGATAAAAGTACTGACATTACACCTCAACATTATAGCCAAAGTAATATCGGCAGTAGATAAAAGTACTGACATTACACCTCAACATTATAGCCAAAGTAATATCGGCAGTAGATAAGAGTACTGACATTACACCTCAACATTATAGCCAAAGTAATATCGGCAGTAGATAAAAGTACTGACATTACACCTCAACATTATAGCCAAAGTAATATCGGCAGTAGATAAAAGTACTGACATTACACCTCAACATTATAGCCAAAGTAATATCGGCAGTAGATAAGAGTACTGACATTACACCTCAACATTATAGCCAAAGTAATATCGGCAGTAGATAAAAGTGCTGACATTACACCTCAACATTATAGCCAAAGTAATATCGGCAGTAGATAAAAGTACTGACATTACACCTCAACATGGTGTACATTGACAACCATGAATATAATCCCCTGTGGTGAAAAGTTGTACTAAGCGGATTGAACATTTTTGACACGCTGATGAATCTTTTTGTAATAGCGAGTTTCCAATTAAGCACATGTACGAGTCTGGTTATTCCTTAATGTTTACTGTCCTTAATGTTCAACTGTCTTGATGGTGTAATGGTTAGAGTGTTTAAAATATGCGTGTGGTAACCCAGGTTCGAATCCCGGTGGATAACATGCTTTCATTAATTTCATTGGGAGGTGTTCGGTGTTGAAGTGAAATTAATAAAAATAGATTATCATATATATAGTTGTGTACTATACAGTACCCTGTTCCAAATAGGTAGGCCAAACATCATCAATTCCAACCACTGTAACTAAATATGGGCTAGGGCAAATGGGCTTTCAATATCCACACCTATACTCTGGCTACCCAAATGGTAGAAATACTAGCTCGATGACTCTAGTCGTATGTCACGGTATGTGCGTTATGGAGGTTAATGTTCAAGAGTTTTGGCCTACTTGTTGGGAACATGGTATAGCTATTTGTGCAGGCGATTGTACATTGTTATACTAGACAACCCATGACCTTAATAATTGTATATTACTATAATGCTTGAAGATAACCAGATAGTGATAATACTTCATGCATGCTGAAGTTACATATGGACGAATAGTATTATGAGAGCTAGATAATATTTTTGTATTTGTCAAACCGTGATCGCATCACATTTTGATCACTGCACAACTTGCAAATAGCGAAATAGTCACAATGAATGATTGAGCAGAATTATGATTCATATTTAGTAAGTGATTAGAACATTGAAAACATTATGCCAGTGTTATAATAGACAAATAACCGCAACAATGACCTTAACATACATTGATAGGCCTATTCATAAAATTACAATGTAGTGAGAGTTAGAGAAGGGTATGAATGCTGTTTGTGGTCAGATGTGTTTAAATATTTTGAGAACAATAATAGTGCGTACCGCATTGTATAAACAAATTGGGAAAACATTATCAAAACGCAATGTTAGAATTGCACAAACTATGAGTAACAGAATAGTGACAATAGGAGAATGTGATATGTATTTGAGTGAGTGCATTGGTGTTGTAATGATGAACACAACACGAATGCATTATATGAACACAATGCAGGTTGATATCCCTAATATTTGGGAACCAGGAAACTTTTATTAGAGGGTAATATTTTGAGAAATAATGGACAATAAAAGGGTTATTCATTAGTTATACAAGCGAAATGTTACAAGATTCCTTCAATACGGTAATTAAAACGAACGATAATAGTGTCAATAGATCAGGCGTTTATGGTATAATGAACGATATTTATTCAACATGGTAGGTAAAACTGACTACTAAATATTTATTACGTAAACAAATAACGAAAAATGGCAGTAAGAAGCGACAATAGATAAGTTACTTTTCGAAATGTCAATTTGTTTAACATTATAATAAACAAGTATGGCAATTGAATTATATACTTAGGTAACAAGAAATTGAAATAGGAAACTATGCTGAATGCCGATGCCAAGCATTTTAAATTACGTCATGTCGCGAGTGGAAGATCGAGTTGCGAATATTAACCTGAAGGATTGTGATATCGAGAACAAGCCCCGAGTATTGTTCTGACGTGAGGAATGTGATGATAACCAACATACCGGAGCCGGGATACACAATACACTCCAATCACAGACGATCATCAGATTCGTGGCTCTATTGTTACGTGGGGCGCCAATATCACACAAACTAGGAAGAACACCAAGAAATGAGATCGTGTTGCGCAAGATTATATTCATATTTGTAAATGTGAACGAAACAAAACGTCCAATATGTTTAGTATATTTTGAGTTATTTGTAATGGAAGTAATTGTAGTTGTTAAGCAATACGCGAACACTTGATATTATTCGTGTATTGTTTTGAAATATATTTTAGTCACAGCAAAAAGAAAAAGTTGATGACCTATTGTTCCCAGGATTGTGGCGAATTCTGAAAATATGCGGTGCAGACTATTACTTAATCTTATAAAGTTGTTTTCAAGCGATATTTTACCTATCTATCTATCTATTGCCTGACGCCGTGATCCCCGAAGGGGTGGCCACGAACGAACCGCCCCCATGCACCTCTGTCCCCAGTCAGTCGACGCCCCTCCCCCCCAACCAGCACCGCCTTCGTTCATGTAGTTCCTCACTCCATCCTTCCACCTCATATTCGGTCTACCTCTCCCCCTCTGTCCCTCCACCTCGCTCTCGTACACCCTCTTAGTCATTCTCTCGCTTTCCATACGTTCCATATGGCCGAACCATCTCAAGTTGTTCCTTTTCACACATTCCAGCACATCTACCTCCACACCACACCTCCTTCTTACTTCCTCATTAGTCTGTCTATCCCTCCATGTAACTCCGCACGCACTCCTTAAGTAATTCATTTCCACTGCTCTCACTCTTGGTCTGAGTCTCTCAACCAAAGTCCATGCTTCGCTTCCGTAAGTCAGTGTCGGGATTACCACACTGTCATGCAAGGACTTCTTCACTTCCATACTGACCACCCTATTTCTTGTTACTGCTTTTAGCGTTCCTACAACCCTCTTCCCCTGTTGTACCCTCTCCCGCACCTCTTCATCCATAGTCCCATCTTTACTCAACACACTGCCCAGATACTTAAAAGAGTTGACGATCTCCATAGCCTGACCGTTCAGCTTCACCTCACACTCTGTGACTTCACCCCTTTCGAAGACCATAACCTTGCTCTTCCCCATATTTACCTTCAAATTCCGTTTTTCGCACACTGTTCCAAACTCATTTACCAGACCCTGCAACTCCCATTCATTATCACTCATCAGAACTGTATCATCCGCAAACAGCAGTATAGGTAGCTTCCACTCAATTCCCTCCCTTTTCAGCGATACACCAACATCCACTGCTCTTGATAGTATTTCTTTCATAACTCCATCCATATATACAGTAAACAACCACGGGGACATCACACACCCCTGTTTCAAACCAACATTCAGGTCAAAGAACTCGCTCTGCTCACTCTCCACACGTACTGCCGCCTTTGCACCCTCATACATGCTCTTCACTGCTTTCAGCAACTTGCCCTCTACTCCGTATATTCTAAGTACTTTCCACAAACCTTCTCTATCCACTCTGTCATAGGCCTTCTCTAAGTCCATAAAGGCAACATACACCTTTTGTTTCTTCTCCAGATACTTCTCCACAACACAATTCAGGGTAAAAATCTGATCTACACATCCTCTTCCCTTCCTAAAACCTCCCTGCTCGTCGCCTATCCATTTCTCCGTTCTCACTCTCACTCTCTCAATCACTACCCTACTGTATACCTTCCCTACTACGCTTACCTTTTATTTTTTACCTTTATTTTACCTTGAACAAATATTCTGCATAACATATCGAACATATAGCAAATAATTGCATTATGGTTTTAACTATTTGCAGTAACTTCATAGTCTGAAAACCTTCTTATCATTCTTGAATGTTGTAGTTTCTTTTAACCCTTAGAAGGAACGATGACTCATTTATTTTATCTTTTCTGGCTATTATTAGACGATTTTATTAATAATAGGCGTATTTGGAAATCAGAGATTTAATTGAGATAGTCTTTACCTATATAATTTCCACTGATCCTCCTACATTGTATAATATCGTCTAATGATCGCCAGAATTTACTGTCCAAATGCATCATAACATTCAAAGGGTTAAGTGATGGTAGCTAATTGAAAGAGATAAGTAATAAGTTTACCTTTTGTTATTAATAAAATCTATACCGGTACTGGGTAGAAAAAATAAACCCTTCTAATATCGTTGTGAAATAGTAGCTTCATCAACGTGTGCTGTAATTGGCTTAATTACAAAAAGCCTTCCGGGTTATGGCCAAAAAATAGATTAAGTAACATATAAGTGCAGGTCATACCGTGATGCAACCGTACCTAGGAACCAAAACTATAGTGTCACGTGAAAGTCGGAAGGTAATATACAGTAGATGGAAAGTTGAAAATATAGGAAAACATTTGAAAACTAGATACGTACTTGTTGTTTTATAAGAGGTATTATATTGTGAGTTAGCGTGTATTTATTTGATTATGATTGTGCTGCCATAAACTATTGACATTTTTCAAGGACATAAAGATAGAGAAGTAGAAAATAAATTATCGAGAGTAGGTAACATTACTAATCATTGTTGTTTAAAGGGAAGTGTATATTTTTAGTAAATTCATACATTATATGTACTTTTTATGATTGTGAAATCATACATTATAGGCATTTTTAAGAAAATATTGATGAGTAGAACATACTGTATATAAATTGATGAGTAGAACATACTGTATATAAATTGATGAGTAGAACATACTGTATATAAATTGATGAGTAGAACATACTGTATATATTTTTCACATAGAACATACTGTATATAAATTGATGAGTAGAACATACTGTATATAAATTGGATTGAAAGATGTAATGTTACTTATCGTAGTTTTAAAAGCAGTAGGCCTATATCTTGTGGATAGCAAACTTATTAATATATTATTATAAAGTCTTAACATGTTACCCAACGTATGCTAGAATTGGATAAATAATAATTAAACAAAAAACTTCCGGATTCTAGTGAAAGTGGATTAACCCTTTCAGTATTTTGACACCTACCATCATCTTGTTCTGATCAACAAGGTGCATATTTACTGGGTTGTGGAAGGATCTGTGGCAGTTCAAGGTTTAACGGATATATTTTGCATTGTATTAAAAGCCTAGATATCCTTCCTAACCCGAACATTACTCGAATGTAAACCGAAACACACCATTAATATGTAACTACTAACTAGTGTCATGTTGCACTCGATTCGATCCCTAAATGTCCTTCCTAAGCTGAATTAATTGTATAGTGTAAACCGAGAAACAATAATAATACGTAAATAGCGTAATCCCTAGATGTCCTTTCTAAGCTGAAAAATCTTGTACTGCTGTAAACCGAGAAACTATAAAGATACGTAAATATCGTCGTGTTGTAATCTATTCGACTCCAAGATATCCTTCCTACGCTGAACAAATCTTCTAATGAAGCCAAAACCCCCTCTAAATAGCATGACGGTAGACATAAAGGGTTAAGTAACAAACAAGTGCAGGTCAGAGCGTGATGCAACCAGAACAAAAAACTAAATTGTCACGTTGAAACTCTCTTGTGCTTTTATCTGAGGGCTTGCCACATCGATTCTTTCTCTCTTTCACTTACACTCACACACACAGACACACCGTCTCGCTCTCTCTCTCACACACACCGTCTCGCTCTCTCTCACACACACACACATCCTCTCTCTCTCTCTCTCACACACACACACACCCTCTCTCTCTCTCACACAGTCTCTCTCACACAGTATCTCTCTCTCACACAGTATCTCTCTCTCTCTCTCTCTCTCTCTCTCTCTCTCTCTCTCTCTCTCTCTCTCTCTCTCTCTCTCTCTCTCTCTCTCTCTCTCTCTCTCTCTCTCTCTCTCTCTCTCTCTCTCACACACATGCTCTAGTCTTATCTTTTGTTCTGTTTCATTGTGTACCCCTCCTCCCACCCCTCCCTCTCTCTCGCTCGCTATCTGTCTGTTGTTACCACGGGTTTGAGAGGGGCGTGAGCGATCGATACATAGGTGATGAGCGAAAGGTTGTGGTGATGCAATGTAGGGAAGGGAAAATAGAGAGAGGGCAGAGTTGACGGGGGAGGGAAAATGGTAGAATGAAATATATATTTTTTTTTATGTAGCTTAACCCTTTGAAGATCGGATTATGCATTTATTTTCGTTTTGTCTGGTTATTATTTGACGGTTTTATTCAGACTTGGAAGTTATGGAAGTTAAAGGTTTCATTGAGATAGTCTTTACCCTTTTAATTCCCACAGATCCTTCCTAAGCAGTATAAAATTGTCTAAAATCAAGTATATCTCACAAATACACGTGAGCTACTAAATGTTTTTTTTTATTCCCATCCGGACTCGAACCTCCGACAGTCAGGACGAGTGTCCGAGCTTTAATCCACTACTCCACAGCCAGAATATACTGTCAAAATGTGTCATAATGTTCAAAGGATTAATATTTTAACGTACAAGGAGAGCTAGCTCCTAAAAAAAGCACCTTATTTATTATGCTCGAGTATATTCTAACATAATGATATATTACTTGACCATATAATTATCTTATGAGATATTTGAATTATAATATTATACATGATTTATATTTGTGCATAGACCTAAGAAGAAAAGTTTGAAAGTAAGATAATTGTATAAGGCATAGGAAGAGGCGAGTGACATACCAAAACACCTGAGAACAAAGGGGATACTATAGCAAGTTACGAGTGTGTTAAGGAAGATTATGCATTGATAACTTATTTATTTTTAAGGATGGCAGAACACATAACTAACAGGACAACATGAGTAAACATTAGTGTGGGAAAACAAAAATATAAGTAACAAAATATGAAAGAAAGATCAAATAGAGAGAACAAATGAAAAACGGATATTATTTGATTACGAGAAACTATTTTCCAGCGTGATGAACTGAAAGAATAACACCGATAAGTGATATAATACACTGTGTACAAACTATACATGTGAGAAAGGAGAGTTAGAAGTGAGTGGGTATACTATCTGAATGTAAACATTAGTATTAAAGAAACAGGGAGAGGAAGGATATATGAATAGACAGACAAGGGCAATAACATGTAGCTATTATAATGTAAACAAATGATGCTAGAGTGGTGATAGATAAACACAAAACTATTACTAATGCAAGTAAATCATACATGTAAATAAAGTGTCCAATGGTAGTAATCGTGTATTTGAAAATATGTAAAGAAAAAAAATGGCTAGCAAAGGACATTATTGTATTTTTAAGAAAGGGAGCAATAATAACTGACAGTGACTTAGGAAGACTGCTGCATGTAACAAGGAAGCGAAAGTAGGTGCTTGTGCAATACATTTAGATAAATAAGTAGAGCAAAACGAACAGATTCAAAGAAGAAAAACACGAACACAGAAGTAAAGGAAAGTGGTTGCGAGTGAAACTAAATGGAAGTAAAATGACGTCGATTAAAGGAGGACTGGTGAAGAAGTAAAAATAAGTTCCTGTGGGAGAAATTAGAAAGACATATTAAAGGAGCAATTACGAGAAAAGAAGACAAAGTGCTCGGGGTAAGAAACTAAGAAGGAAGTATGGTCGAATATAAGGGGATCAGTGACAAATATAGGCCCACGAAAAAAGAAAAATTCCTCGTGATAAGAAACTAAGAGAACAGTAAACAAAAACAAATAGAATATAAAAGAAGTGAAGTCCATAGTACGAGAGAAAACAATGTATAAATAAAGTGACTCGAACTAGGAAGAAGCAATATAATAGAAGTGAAGTCTATATGATGAGCGAAAACAATGTTGTAAATAAAGTGACTCGAACTAGAAAGAAAGAAGAGAGAGTGTGAGAAAATGTTGGGGAGTGGCGGCACCAGGATGACACATATATCAATAATAACGATGACCTCATATCTAGCATACCTTACACCTTAACACCACTTTTAGCTTCTCAACACTGTCTTAACCCTTCCTTTAGTTTATACACCCCTTAACCAGGCATCATATAATTTCCAATAAACAGTGTCTTATTTAGTTTTTATTTTGCATACCTTACACCTTAACACTAACTTTTAGCCTCTTAAGTCTTATAACTCATTTGTTTAGTTCATACAGTCGCATACTGTCTAATTCAGTCTTAACAAAAATAGATACAAAAAAACTTATTTCACCCATTATATGATTTGAAAACCCATTTCTTTATAGAGTTTCCATATTACTTTTGTTTACTAAAAGTTGCCTTTGCTTAGCAACACAAACATGATTCGGCCTTTAGTTAATACACTGAAAAGTAGAGTTTAATTCGGTCTTAATATACCCTCCTCTTAACTAGCGTTATAGGAGACTAAACAAAGCTGATTTAAGTTACTTCCTTGCTTACTTATACTACACCTTAACACCTCATTTGCACCTCAATATTGTCCAACTAATTTGTATCTCCCTGATACTAATATTCAACCTAAGGATAAGGATTTCCTTTTATTTTGCATCATCATTTTAACATCGCATATGCATTTCGAACCAAAGCGCTGAGCAGATTTATTCACTCTCCTTCAACCAGTCGTCATAATATAAGTAATACAATGTAGTGCCTCTATTTAATCCTTATCTCACATAGCATTCACGTTAACCCGGGTTAGCAATTAAGCATAATCTAACTTGCACCCTTTATCTAGATTCATCGAGTAACTCTAATATACATTGCTTCATTCTGGTCATCTCATTTATTTTAGGACAATTAAAATGTAGCATGTAACTCAAACTGCATGCTTCACTTTAGATATATCCTTACCTGAATCACGTTTTAGCTGTTTTAGTGTGAGCACCAAAACTGTACACCACATATTATTTATAATCCCTTTAACCGACACACCTTACATTACACACCACACCACGCATTTTAACCTATTTGCCTTGTCATTTTCGCTTGCCATCCTCTTCTCCCCATATATATTTCGTGCCACCCTTACCCTTTTTCTCATAACTTGACACACCCTCTGTATCCCCCCAATACATTCGCTATAAAAAAACATCTCGTATTTTGTTAGCAAGCTTGGTGATATTATCAAATACATTACACTGTCACACTACCTGTATCCATCATAAGCCTATAAATGTCCTTCAGTTCCCCTTCACACATTTGTCCCAACCCTGTTTACAAAGCTCATAATAATTTCGCGCTCCCCTTTTACACATTTTGCTCAACTCTTATGTTAAAAAGAGCGTACAATAATATCGACTTCCACTTCGCACATTTTGCCCAACCCTGTTAAATAAACCCGCAACAATCTCAAGTTACCCCACACACATCTTGCTCAACCTTATCTAAATATAAACTCGTCAGTGTGTACCCCCCCGGAGCCTCCCCAGCATTGGCCGCACACCTGTCTCACTAACCTAATAGCCAGCGCACCTGTAGTTCTGCCTCACACCTGTCCTGAGTGAACTAGTTGGGAGTGAGTGCCCTATATTGCTGGTTTGAGGATAGTGTGTGCTGTGGATTGTGTTTTATGGATCGTAGGTGCTGTGAATCGGAGGTATTTTGAACCGTGGATGTTGTGGATTCTATTTATAGGCGCTCCTCCACACCCATCCTAAACGAGTGAGCTGGGAGTTCAGTGTTCTGGATTGAGGATTGTTAGGGCTGTCAATCGTGGGTGCTGTAGATTGTGGGCGTTCTTTGATCGTGGGTTGTGGGTCATATATCCAAGCTGTCTCGTACGGGGATGGAGTCTGGGGGCGTGGTGAGTGTATGTTGGTGCCTTCATCACCTGGTGTGGCGGGGCAAGCCTCCACCACCTCAGACCAATAACACCATCATCACCAACTCGCTCACCCCTCTTAATCAAAGCCCAAACGCACAAGACTCGAACAGCCCAGTTACGAAAGCCCCCCTCCCTAAAGACCCACCCTCGCACAGCCCCATCATCAAGAAAGCCCCACTCCCTCCTCCCACTCACGAATATGGCCAGACCCCCTTCACTCCGTTGTTCATCATACCAGACCCCAATGGCACCATTACGAAAGCGTCCTTCGCCGAAACTTTGCCCTCCCAAGCCCCACTCGGTAAAGTTGCCCCCATTCATAATTCGTCTCGACCTCCTTCCTCGGAAAATATAATAGGGGTTGATAATAACACACTAACTCTGCCCCCTCCCTATGAGAATGGCAACATAAATCGACCCCCTCCCTATGAATATACCGACGTGATGCGACCCCATCCCTCTGATAATACGAGTGGAGGTCAAATTACCCCTGTGACACGAACCCCTACCGATCATGATATTCCCGTGATTCGAACCTTTGCTGCTCAAGACATAACCGCGAATGAAACACCGTATGCTCAAGATTCGACTTTGCATCGAACCCGTGTGTGTGAAGATCTCTCTGAAGATCCCATGACCGAGAAGGCCGTGGGCTGTACAGTGATGGTGAGCCCCTGTCATCGCCGCTCAGCCGTGCCATCGCCGCCACCGCTACCGCCGCTATCAATGGTGGGTTCCTTTGGTTGCCGCTATATTCACCCATAGTGCCTAATTGTCAAGCACTTTCATTTCCGCCCGGTTTTAAAGTTGATACAGTTAACTATGTTTGCTGGATAGGTTTGGTTTGGTTGAGTTTATTATTTTTTTGTTTTAGGGTTGAATCAAGTTAGGTTAAGTTTAGATTAGGATTAGTTTGTGTCACGTTTTGGTTAGAGTTAGGTTAGGTTAGATTTTTATATTTGTATGTGGCTGAAGAAGTGGTTGTGAACGAAATTAACTCTGATCCAAACCGTTCCACTGACGTCACGCTAAGAACGGGACTGCTCACCTTACTGTAGGCTTGTGATGGGAGGCTCTGGTGTGGAGATAATGCTGCTAAAATTGATGCTTGGCTTCCCTTCCTCATGTAGGAATTTGTGGAGAATAGGAATTTTATCGTACTAGGGAACACTTCTATTTAATGGTGATGGTTTTCTACTGTATCGTACTACCTGCTATTATTATTAATTGTATTATTATTATTATTATTAGTAGTAGTAGTAGTAGTAGTAGTAGTATTTTAGTAATAGTAATATGGTAGTAATAGTATTAATGTTAATCTTATTTATCAATATTAAATGCTTTGATAGTATATTGAGACTATTTCAACGGCTTATATAGTAGAGTGAAGAAGGGGTTCACTAGACGATACATGGAACAAAAGGTACAGAAGAATGGGATTTGAAAGTTAAAGACCCCTCGTGAATATGTACTGTGTAGGTATGTGTGCGTGAATGGTGTACACGCATGGATACGTGTGTGTGTTTATGTAGATGTACGAGTATTTGTGCGTGTGTAGGAGTGTTCACGCATGTGTGTTCGTGTTGGACTGTTCGAGGTGTTTGTACTGATATGTTTGTATGGATCTGTTACGTAGGTATTTGTGTAATTGTATTGGTATCGTTTTGGTGTGTTATTTATGTGGGTATGTGTTTGTATCGATATGTTTGTTTAGATGTTTATATAAGTTTGTTTGTATATATATATATATATATATATATATATATATATATATATGTATATATATATATATATATATATATATATATATATGTATATGTATGGGTAGATGTTTATGTAGGTGTGTTTGTGTAGCCTATAGATGTGTTAAGTATGTGTGTGTGCAGATGGGTGTTTGTGTGTGTGTGCAGATGTGTGTGTGTAGGTAGATGTGTATGTGTGTGTGTGTGCAGATGTGTGTGTGTGTGTGTATGGAGGGGGACACAGGTAAGCTTTCTTAAGTCGCCAATATGAGGCTTCTTCAGGTGAGTGTACAGTCACCTTCGAAAGTTGTGGCCTCCTTTACGTCGTCAACTTTATATTCCTTGGTGCATTGATATCACGCTAGGCTGGCAACCAAGAGGACCCGGATTCGATTCCCGGGCAGATGGAGGTGGATGGGCAAGTCTCCTAATACCTGATGCCTCTGTTCACCTATCTCTGAATACATTTGTGACGTCCTATCTGGGGTATTATATAATAGTCGAGTATTCTGAGTGCTAGTGAATTCCTTTATCAAATCTGGCGATTCATAAAATAGCAGATAATTATTTCTTGAAGAAAAACAAACAATACTCGTTAATACTGAACTCAATTTTAATATACTTTTTTGAGGGATATTAGGGATTTAATTTAATCTTGAAAGAAAAATGTCCAAAGTTGAAGTTATGGAGGCGGTACACGACTCTTTTTAGTGACTGTACGGGCAGGTACAGGAAACAAAAAAGAGAGAGAGAGAGAGAGAGAGAGAGAGAGAGGGAGAGAGAGGGAGGGAGAGGGAGAGAGAGGGAGAGAGAGAGAGAGAGATTTGATTTGATTTTGCCCCGAGGGGCGAGTTTATTGAGCAGCGCCCCCCCCATCCTGTGAGGGGACAACCACGGCGATACATACAGAGAGAGAGAGAGAGAGAGAATGACATTAGATTCTGTGGAATGTTTACAAAATGATTGGTCAAGTAAGTATTGTCTTTTATTTACTCGCCTTACTTTTGTGGTGCCCCCCCCCCCCCCCTCTCTCTCTCTCTCTCTCTATCTCTATCTCTCTATCTCTATCTCTATCTCTCTCTCTCTCTCTCTCTCTCTCTCTCTCTCTCTCTCTCTCTCTCTCTCTCTCTCTCTCTCTCTCTCTCTCTCTCTCACACACACACATATAGGTATAATTATATAATTATAGAGATAGATACTGTAGATAAATCAATAAATAATAATGATGTTTGCCGTCATATCCCCGTGTACACTGTCCTTGTCCATATATGAGTGGCTCTGAGGAATGACCATAATATTATGTCAAGACACAGTTTTTGGTCACCTGTCTCCTTATAACTTATTCCTCTTCTTCGTCTCCTATTTATTATCTTTTCTCTTCTTAACAGTATTCTCTGCTTTATACATACATATTACATGCATGCATACATGCATACATACATACATACATACATTCATACATACATACATACATACATACATACATACATATATATATATATATACAGTATACATACCGTACATACGGTTTACAGATTTTAGTGGTCCATAAGAGTTACGGTTTCACATCCACCCTACTTGATATATAAATTTAATCAGTAATATTAATAGTGTATGTACAGTCGGCCTAATAAGTGATAACTGGGCACCAATTATGTTTTGATCAATAATTGGTATCAGCAATATTTACACATGATTTCTTCTTTTTGAGTGAGATATGCAGCCATGTATCTACATTTAGCCATCCTATTTAACATCTGGCAGACATCAATACAGCACAGAGCGAGCCAAACGTAATTACAGCTGAGACATGACTTAATAGCGCCACCGTACAGTTGCCTTCACTTATCCACTTAACATGGCATTGGCAAGTGGGTAATTCGGAACTGAACTTCTAAAGACAACTATAGTTCTATACCTTGGTTAATTGGATTTCGATTTACCAACTTTGATTACCGGTAATATATTTTATGCTCGACAGGCATTATACATTGGCAAAGGTACACTTGGTCAAAAAAGTATCTGCACCTCTACCCTGATAATCTGGTGTGTACAGCTTGGTAGGGTTGATAACTCTGCCTGTAGCTATATCCATCTTTACTACTACCTACAACCTATACTACCAAGCTGTGCACACCAGATTATGAGGGTAGGGGTGCAGATACTTTTTTGACCGAGTGTACATACTTATTTAAGTTTAAAATAGTTTGAATAGGGTGTACGGTAGACCATATTATCCAATTTTATTTTGTCCACCTTTCATGCTGTTACATCATCCATCCATTCACTGGAATAAATTATGGGTTTACATAAGGTATGAATAGGTGAGTCAAGTGTCCATGATAATTAACCGAGTGCAGGTATTTTGGTAGTGATAATCCCATGTGATATAAGGCTAAACATTTGTTTCAAATAGTCATAGGTAAATCTCCACCAAATATAACTACTCAAATTTTTTGGAAATTCCCGGCGCGACCGAAGCCGCTCCAAGGACCCGTGCCCCCAGGGAGGGGGCAGGGGATGGTTGTGACGGTTTGGCTCCCGAAACTGCTCCCCGCGGCCGGCATCCGGTTTTCCTCCACTGGTCGTTGATTTTGTCTTCGGCCGTGGAGGGTCGGCAGCCATCCGCGGTTGGCAGCCTCGGGAGGTGGCCCCACGGCGTAGACGCCGCCACATCAGGACCTACACTCAATGAGAGCTCTGTGGGAAAGCCCGATCGTGGCCATGGCCTTTCTCAGGGACTCGGGGCTGTTCGGCCAGGCAGCTTAGGGAACAACAACAACAACAACAACTCAAATTTTGTTTACGTTTTATACTTTCGAACTTTTTAGTGTACCCTAACTTGACCTTCATAACTTCACTGTACTCAGGGTTTGTATTTACTTTATTTATGTTCTAATTTCGTAGTGTATCCTAACTTGGCCTTCATTACTTCACTGTACCCTGGGTTCTGTTAACTAACCCTTTCACACCTTCTTGTACACTCGGATACCATAGTCTAGCAAACCCATATATACCGGTATTCGTGGACCCCTTATGTTTTTACTTTATGCAAATATAACCATCTGGATATATATATTTGTTTAATAAATAGTATATACTGTACATAGTTTTGCAGTTGATGTACACAAAGTAATATGCATACATTCGTTTTCAGAGATAATAAAAGTATATACAATCTTTGGGTATAAGGATAATTATATGTTTTTCTATCCGTATATTAAACGGGTATATTCGTGCCAATATAACTAGGCTAATAATTAGAAATAGGTGAAGTCCTCGAACATTTATGAGTAGGCTAGAGACTAAGTTATCCGAGTGTACCCACCTTGAACGTTAAGTATACCGAAGTTCCAAAGTGTTTGAACAAGTTGACCATCAGTTTGTGTTCCTAGTATGGCTTCGGTAGGGTAGGTGTGTGCATCAGTCCTTTGACATGTTAATTAGGTAGGTGTGTGTGTGTGTGTGTGTGTGTGTGTGTGTGTGTGTGTGTGTGTGTGTGTGTGTGTGTGTGTGTGTGTGTGTGTGTGTGTGTGTGTGTGTGTGTGTGTGTGTGTGTGTGTGTGCTGTGTGTGTGTGTGTGTGTGTGTGTGTGTGTGTGTGTGTGTGTGTGTGTGTGTGTGACACACACTTACTCTAGTTGTATTGCGGGAGTGAGCATGCTCGTTATTTCCCACCTCCTATATGTGTAGGTGTTATATGTATCGTTGGAATGGCTGTGGATGTGTGTGTAGTCTGTATTTTAGCCAATTGGCGACATCGGAAACGAAGGCTTAGGGTGGATCTGTATGGTACCATTCTCACTATAGACGGTACCGTCTCGCCCGAAGGCTTAGGTAGCCATCAGCTTAGGTGAACCATATGATACCCATCTCGCCTTGTACCATTTTTGCCAACCCCAGATGGGACGTCACAACGTCGTCCACTTATTCCAGGTACCTATTTACAGCTAGGTGAACTGAGGCTAACACATGAAAGGAGACAAGCCCAATTTGTCTCCGCCCGGCCGGGGATTGAACCCCCGACCCCTCGTGTGTGAGACGAGAGCTCTACCTACTAGGCTACGGGCTGTGTGTGTGTGTGTGATTTGCTGTGTGTGTGTTCGTCTGTGAATTTATACATGTATACTATTTAGTTCGTCATATATTCCTACCTAAATGTGTAATCATCCCATTCAGTTTGGTTTCACAGAACACGAGATTCAGTATACAGTAGTCGCACACTTTATCCGACATTGTGTGCGAATAGTGTTATGGTTAGAATCATTAGTGGCCATTCATCACACTGTAAACATTGCAAATATATAACATAATTGGATATATTAATAGTGATACTTTCCTATCCATATATTAAACGGGTATATTAGTGCCAATATAACTATGCTAATAATTGGTAAGGGTATATTAGTATGGCCATTGTATATGCTCCTTTCATACCCATATTATTGAGTGTGCAGGGTCATCCACAAATCTTACCAGTTCCTCTTTTATGGTTTGGTTGGGCAAATATACTGTAAACTTTAGGGTGGCCTTGGTGAGCACCTGTGCCATTAACGGTTTCAGTATTAGGATGCCAGTTTCCACTTTATTCAGGCTATCTTTAAGGGGAGGTATTCAGTTTGTTCCCTAAACCTCCATCAAGCTTAAAATTACACCCCCTTTGACCCCTTTCAAGATAAATTTTTAAATTTTTCGGTAGAAAAATGTCCAGGCCGAAGGCCGGTTCCTTCTAAATTACAGGCTCGCTATCGCTCGCCAGGAAAAGATTGACACCTATATGGCACGAAAGGTCTTAACATTGACATAAGTGGGGCGAAAGTTCTTAAAATCGCCAAACTAATGGGGCGAACGTGTTATAATCTCAAAAGCAATGGGGCTAAACATGAAGGAAAAAGGGGTCCAGAAAAAATCCCTCAAGTGGAAATCTGCCCTTAATTAAGGCCTGAGTACCAGCGACGTGTGCTTTATTATATTCTAGCTCTATTGTGTAGACATTATGCAGCTTAGGAAGAATCTGTGTAAGTGAGATATATTGAAGCCTTATTAGTGCTAGTGGTCCTTCCTAAGTTGAATATAATCGTGTAATAGTTGCCAGAATCTGATACAAATTACGGCCTTGGTATTGAACGGGTTAAGCGATTTTGTTCAGCTTTGGAAGGCCCTCTATGAAGGAGAGAGGTAAAGTATATCTCAATTAGCATAAACCCTCGGACTTCCAAAATTCCTTCCTAAATCAAATTAAAACGTTTACTGATAGTCAAAATAATAGGATACCTGCGTCCTCAAATACTGAAGGGCTTAGCCACACGATACGGATAAATGTTTGCTATAATAAAGTACGAATTTATTGCTATATTTTATTATGTGTTTTCCCACCAACCTAACTTTCTCCAACCAACTTTTCCACCAACCTAACTTTCTAACTATTGATATCTTGTTTTCAGGTAAGCTGATCTCTGAGGTGGGGGTAGTGTGGTGGTGACGTGCGGTGAAATGACTGGTGAGTTGAGTCGTGTGTGGTTTTATAGCCAACTTTCAATTGACCACTTGCGAGTTTCAGGCTATAAGGAAGTTGGAGCTGTAGACATCGATATTTAGCAGAATTCCCAGCAATAGTGTGGTTGTAGAACACTTATAGATACATACCAGCAAGTTCAACATACTTTTTATCCATCAGAGACTTGCATTACTATTGCATTTATGTTTTTCATATCGATGTTTACGGCTCCAACTTCTGTATAGCCTGAAACTCGCAAGTGGTCAATTGGCAACTTTTACTGTGGCAACAAAAGAGAAAATATGCCTGTTATCCAGCATAGATAAGATAAATAGCAGTCAAAGTATTGGAGAGTTCCTGGAGATTACTTACTGTATATGAGTTATATCACATGACCACGAACGCCATTTAGCAAGCTGAATTTAATAGCTTATTTCATTTGAAGTTTGTAAGTAGCCCACATTATAGTTGGCGTTATTAGATGCGGGTAGATGGAACTCGTCAGCCTTGGTCGGCAACTCATCTAGGGGAGACAACCTTATACAAATCCGGGTGGATGAGACTCGTCAGCCTTGGTCGGCACCCTGTCTAGGGGAATAAACCTTATACAAATTACCGAAGGGCGGCACGCTCATCGGTGCCACTTGCTCGTGGCGAACTTTACAATAGATACAATAGATAGAAGGATAGTATACATAATCGCTAGGTGATTTAATGAACATATAGTTGGTGTTATTAGTATACATAATCGCTAGGTGATTTAATGAACATATAGTTGGTGTTATTAGTATACATAATCGCTAGGTGATTTAATGAGCACAATAGCATATAGTTGACTTTATTAGATATACTTTATCTCTAGGTTATTTAATGAGCATAAGCTTAGTTACCGTTATGTGAAGATAAATGTGTGACTAAAAGCTAATAATTAGTTGTGAAGCGAAAATAGGATTCCCACTTCACAGAACCGGTAATTATTCTGTCACGGCGTGAAGATTGTGTCACCTCTGAGTGCATAATGAAGATTGTGTCACCTCTAAGTGCATAATGAAGATTGTGTCACCTCTGAGTGCATAATGAAGATTGTGTCACCTCTGAGTGCATAATCATAACAATGGTAAACAATGTGTGAGGTCCGAGTGAGCCGGAGTGAAAGTGTTTCATTAAGGGGAGGTATTTAGTTTGTTCCCTAGACCTCCAGCAAGCTTAAAATTACACCCCCTTGAGTCCCTTTCAAGATTAATTTGTACATTTTTCGGTAGAAAAATGTCGCGGCCGAAGGCCGTTTCCTCTTAAGTTACAGGCTCGCTATCGCTCGCCAGGATAAAATCGACACCTGAATGGCACGAAAGGTCTTAAAATGGGGTGAAAGTTCTTAAAATCGCCAAACTAACGGGGCGAACGTTTTATAATATCAAAAGCAATGGGGCTAAACATGAGGGAGAAAGGGGTCAAGAAAAAAATCCCTCTAGTGGAGATCTCCCCTTAAATACCACAGGTTGGCCAACTCTTTTGTTTGGCACTGCTCTCCTTTGGATGACACCGCTGCTATCACACGGGCGAGTTTTATATCATGTTTTCCCCGTAACTCGTATCTGACATCTTTATTAGTGCACCAGTATACACCTTTTGCCACCTACAGTTATCTACCTTCAGTTTAGTTGCCAATGTCTCTATAGTCTCAAAATGTTACCAGATAATATAGTTGCTGATTAATACTTGACGATAAGAGCTCTTGTGTGACCCTTAGAGCTACAGGATTGTAACCAGACAACTCAACTAGTAGATCATTTCAACCAGTAGCTCTTAACCAGTGCCATCTCAACTAATACGGTGTTATTATATTATAGTAGGTTAAGCTGGGTTGCATTTGAACTTAAGTTTTAACTGGTTCAGTTGGCCCTGTCTTAAGATATGGTTGAAATGGTGTAATGCGGTCATCTTCAAGTCCAAGTGTTCAAAAGGTTATTTAATTATTTTGGGCCCAACAACGTGATGTGATGTAAAGCAGAATAAATTAAGATATCCTCGCACTGAAGAGGTTAACAGCCATTAGTTTAAAAGTAGTATACTTATGTGCTCTGTGCAGTATCATTTATATGAGTACTACCATAATATATATATATATATATATATATATATAGAGAGAGAGAGAGAGAGAGAGAGAGAGAGCGCGCGCGATGCCATTTATACACAGCGTATTGTCTGTATATCTCGATTAAGATAAGCCATTAAGTATTTGAAAGGAGTTCGAAGGGCTTCAGTGATTATTTTATAATTTTTGTACTTAGTAATGTGTTTAAAGTGAGTACTAGTGTAACATAAATAGATACTATTGCCCCTTAACGTATTTTATCTTAGTATAGGGTGTTTAGTAACCGGCCGTAAATATAGAAAACGTGGCCGGGCTAGTTTTCTGTAATACTTTAACGGGACAAACTAAGGAATAAAGAAAAAATATTACCATCAATATTCGTAACTCATTCAGTACCAGTGACGTCCTATTCATCATATTCTGGACACTATTAGATTATTTTATACAGATTTAAAAGGGCGTCCAGGCTTCAAACTGGCTCAACCCTTTTTGCTACCACAAATTCTTCGTAAACTGCACAATATCGTCTAAATATAGCACACATAAAATTAAGAAGACGTCGCCGGTACAGTAGGTGTTAAGTGCCTTTTGCTTATAGTTTGTTTAAGAACATTTATCGGTACATATATACATACAATGGTTTAGCTTCGTTGGTATAATTCTAGGGGTGGCTCCAACTCGATTTGGGTATTAAAATTATTTCCGTTCATCTATTTATATCATTACTTATTGGTTTCTGGTATTATAAACTGGGGCATTTTCGTTTTGAAATTATACTAGGTTAGGTTAGGTTGTTAAGTTAGGCTAATAAAACAGTAACAAAACTAAATTGCACCGATTCTTAATGTCAGAAAACATGAAATATGAAGGAAAATTAGGGAATTAAAAAATAATCAATGCTAAAATATATTTGGAGCCATTGCTAGAATGTTACCACTTCGTTTTCCATTACACACATTGTAATAGGAGAGACGGGGTTGTCTTTCAGCAGGTGGAGTGTAATACAATAATGTCCTGACATAACACTCTGTACGGTCATAAATATTTTGATAGCAATTTTGATAATACATAATTATTAATTGCCATGATTTGTACCTTGATTAGGCTAGTTAGTACTGTGTCAGTTGATTATATTTTGTTGCAGCAGGGAGTAGAGAAGCGACACATTAACAGTAATATAAGTATTTTTTTTTTCTTTAAATAATCATTTGACGATTAAAGAATTCGATTATTATTGTAATATATTCGATTTTTCTTTTGGCTGAAGGCCACACATATTCAAAAATGAATTACAGAATAGGCCTAAGTAGATATCTAGAAGTGTGACGTTTACTGATGAGATTGAGGATAACAGTTATGATTCTACAGGAAACATACGAACCAAAGCATAGAATATAAAGGATTGTATGAAAAAGAGATAAACACACACACACACACACTTATGTTAACCGAGGTTCCTAGTGATAGTTGCAACATAGAAATTCAAGAATGATAACAATAGGAAAATGACAAGTGATCGAACATAATACTATGACTACCAAATTTAGTAGTATGTTTTATTATATTTTAGTTGTTATGCTAAGAACACAAAGGATAACATTCATATAACTAATAGTAAAGCGAACATGACATACCAATAATAGTATAATAATAATATAAAGGAGTGCATAACGGAGGGATAAACATGAACAAATATAAACAAATATAAGCAAATAAACATATAAATATGGACAGAACAGCGCTCGTAGCAAAATTAATATTGTTAGTGACAGTAGCAAACCTGTTTAAAACTCATGAGGGTTCAGTATTATGTTAAGGTACCCCCTTTAAATCGGTCCCAGCGTCACATTTTCTGTGATGTACTGTAGTGTCTGGTAAAAGGGCAGACTAAGATATATGCTGAATGCCGGAGTTTAATGTAGTTTTTAATTACCCATTACTGTTCATTTGTAATGGAAGGTGACCGTATATTACAATAGTTTTCTAACAACCCCATTGCATTATCGAAACATTTACAAAATTTCCCTGCTGCGAAAAACATTTAAAAAAATATGCTGGCT
>CM064521.1:6875741-6885741 GCA_032716605.1 Paralithodes platypus
TTTTGTGTTGGCCCTATTCTGGCTCTGTCTTGGGTCGCCCCCCCCCCCCCAAAAAAAAAAAATCGGAAAAGTGGGGATTGGGCCTGAGTATATAGATAGATAGATAGGTTAGTCTAATTTAAGTTAGTGCTTTAGATTGACATGGTTTAGTTGGCCCTAGTTGAGATCTACTGGTTGAAATGGTCTACTGGTGAAGTACTGTACTGCCATGGAACCTGTCTCTATGGGTGAGGTGAGTGATGTGGGCGCTAATGGTATATGGTGGGCGTCGTTTATGTAGGTGGGCGTGTGATATGGCTGGTTGAGAATGATTGATGAAGTACAGTGTCGTAGGAGTTGCAGTATATGGGATGATATAAACTTGAGGGGTGGGAGCCATTGCCCTATCTGTGGTCATAAGGTGAAAGACATTTTGAGATTTAAGTATGACATTTAAGGGGAGACTGGCCGTTTGTTTGGTCTATTAATTAATGTATTCATATATTTTTTTAGTTTCCTCCCTAGACCTCCATCAAGCTTAGAAAAACACCCGCTAGACCCCCCCATCAAGATAAATTTTTACATTTTTCGGTAGAAAAATGTCCCGGACGAAGGCCGGTTCTTCTTAAAATTACAGGCTCGTTATTGCTCGCCAGGAAAAAATCGGCACCTAAATGGCACGAAAGGTCTTAAAATTGACAACGAAATGGGGTGAAAGGTGTTAAATTCGCCAAGCTAATGGGCCGAACGTCTTATAATATCAAAACTAGTGGGGCTAAACA
This sequence comes from Paralithodes platypus, assembly GCA_032716605.1. Lineage (NCBI taxonomy): Eukaryota > Metazoa > Arthropoda > Malacostraca > Decapoda > Lithodidae > Paralithodes > Paralithodes platypus. Next base: position 6,876,503 of record CM064521.1, read on the forward strand.
TTAGGGAGAAGGGGGTCCAGAAAAAACGGTCCTCCTCCCCTTAAGAGGAAAATAATATATGGTTATTTACTTATTTGTTTTCTGCCGGAATATTAGCGCGTGCACCGTATGTACTGTTACCAAAGACAAAATATGCGATCAATAATTAATGGGTTGGCTTTGGTTATAATTATTAGTTAAGCCTTCGTTAAAGTTAAAGTTAATTATAATTGTCACGGAATACATTTAAGTGACAATACGAGACCGTTACACGATTATATCCAGTCGTCATAATAATTGATGTATGTTAGTGATTAAATAACCGTTTGAGGATGACAGATAGGTACACGTTTGAGAGGTAGTTGATGGCCCGATAAGGAGGTGGTGGGAGGTAAAAAATGCTGCCCCACTGAGAAAGGACAGTTCTTACATAGGCCAAACAGCTATATATGTTAACCAAGTCCATAGCATTATCGTAACATAGCGTATCTCTGTTATGTATTCAATCATTATGGATCCCACAGTTAGGCGACTCATTCTCCAAGAACTAGACTGTTTGTAATTTTTTCCACACCCTGAAGAGGGTTCAAGGTGAGCCGAAACTGTCGTGTTTATACAATAAAACCTATTTTCAATATGTGGGTATAGTTTCCAGTTATGTATTCACAGCATTGTACATTTTCAATTATATCTATTCTATTCCATGTTTATGTAAATATAACCAATTAATATCATTCATAATTATATATAACATCAGTGTTGTGTGTGTGTGTGTTAGGGTGGGGTGGGGGTGGGGGTAACAAGCCAATCATAAGAGTTTTAATATAAGTAGGATTCCGTTGTATTGGTGTGAAGGGGGAGGGTGAGGATGGAGGGTTGTCTGTACTTAAGTGGTGGGAGTTGAGAAAGTTATGTGAGGGTTAGTGGGACGTTATGGCCACGGTCAAGAACCATTACAATACAAACCAGTATTTACTAGAACCATTACAATACGTAAGTGGAACATTTTTTTTCTTTTTTGTATTATTATATTTACTGATGTTCTTCGGGGACGATTAAAATACTTAGAAATAACAACTTTAATTAGCTATACATTTTTACTTTATTTATTGAAAGGTATACATCTCGTGGGTGTATATGAATTAAACATTAACTAAATGGGAAATGGAGAAAGAGTATCTCTCTGAGCGAGGTGGAAGTGGTAGAGCTATGAAAGGGTCAGTGGGACAAACGTTTATTAGTCATGATCATTTATTATTGTCTTGAGATAAAACGTTTTATTTTCATGGGATTGTTAAAATATGCATTTTTTTTTTTTTTTATCAGGAACCATTATGATACTTAGGAGGATTTTTTTCAATACTTATTACAATACTCGTGACTGGAGGAATTGCTTTTAAAATGTTATGGTCATGTGTTTATATACTGTATTTATTAAAAGGTTTTCGTGAATCATTACAATACTCAGGACAAAGGATGAATTGTTTATAAATGTTATTTCCATGTGTTTGTAAAGTGTGTTGTTTGAATCGGGTTATTCATAACACTGACTGAATGGAAAACAAGTAGTATGGGGGTGAAAAAGTATGAGAGTTATGAGGGTCAGCGTGTGTGGTGGGTGGATGGTGTAGAGGAAGGAAGAGTGTCTGTTTCTGTGTGGGTGTAGGTGTAGAGGGTATTTGTCTATATGTGTGGGTGTAGAGAAAGGAAGGGAGTATGGGTGTGGGTGTAGAGGAAGGAAGGGTGTCAGTGTGGGTGTAGAATAAGGACGGGTGAATGTGTGGGTGTGGGTGTAGAGGAAGGAAGGGTGTCTGTTTGTGTGAGTGTGGGTGTAGAATAAGACGGATGTATGTGTGGGTGAGGGCGTAGAGGAAGAAAGGGTGTCGGTGTGTGTGGGTGGGTGTCATCTACCAACAACCGCACACACCCACTGCCTTGTGGTTTAGTCTAGTAAGACAAAGGCTAGGGGAGCACACCCTGAGAGAAAAGCAGACGTTGGGGTCACGTTCTGGCGGTTTCCGACAAACTGGAAACCCGGCAGTCCCCTGCAGTATTGAGCAGGAGCTGGTCGTCTTGGGTCACCCCCTTGCCATCAGCAACCCCTGTTCAGTACCAAGATAGTGAAGTTGGAACTGCGCACCTCCCTCGGCACTCTAAACTCTTCTATGCGCAGGTTTTCTCTGCCTGCTTTGCAGGAAGGGAACGTCATCATCGGACTACGATGGACTACCATAAGCAAGCAAGCAAGAGGAAGTAATGCTGTCTGTTTGTGTTGGTGGGTATAAAGGAAGGAAGGGTGTCTTTGTGTGGGTGGGTGTAGAAGAAATAATGCTGTCTGTTTGTTTGGGTGGGTATAATGGAAGGAAGGGTGTCTGTTTGTGCGGGTGGGTGTAGAAGAAGTAATACGGTCTGTTTGTGTTGGTGGGTGTAGAAGAAGTAATGCTGTCTGTTTGTGTTGGTGGGTATAAAGGAAGGAAGGGTGTCTGTTTGTGTGGGTGGGTGTAGAAGAAGTAATGCTGTCTGTTTGTGTGGGTGGGTATAAAGGAAGGAAGGGTGTCTGTTTGTGTGGGTGGGTGTAGAAGAAGTAATGCTGTCTGTTTGTGTGGGTGGGTATAAAGGAAGGAAGGGTGTCTGTGTTTGTGTGGGTGGGTGTAGAAGTAATGCTGTCTGTTTGTGTGGGTGGGTATAAAGGAAGGAAGGGTGTCTGTTTGTGTGGGTGGGTGTAGAAGAAGTAATGCTGTCTGTTTGTGTGGGTGGGTATAAAGGAAGGAAGGGTGTCTGTGTTTGTGTGGGTGGGTGTAGAAGAAGTAATGCTGTCTGTTTGTGTGGGTGGGTATAAAGGAAGGAAGGGTGTCTGTTTGTGTGGGTGGGTGTAGAAGAAGTAATGCTGTCTGTTTGTGTGGGTGGGCATAAAGGAAGGAAGGGTGTCTGTGTTTGTGTGGGTGGGTGTTGAGGATGGAAGGGTGTATGTGTGGGTGTAGAGGAAGGAAGGGTGTTTGTGTGGGTGTAGACTGTAGAGGGGTGTCTGTCTATGTGTGGTTGTGGGTGTAGAGGAAGTAAGATTGTCTGTGTGTGGGTGTAGAGGAAGGAAAGGTTGTATGTCTGTAAGAGTTGAGGTATGTAGGGGTCAGACGTTATGGTGGCCACGGTCAGTAACCATTACAATACTCAGAGGAACAACCTTTTTATACCACAACGCCTTATTGGGAATTTAAGCCTATGATATAATACCGTAGTTCTTATGGTGGGGTTTGGATGACTGTAATATTTAAGGTCCTTTAGAATGCCGAAGAAGTGTATGTGTGTGTGTGTGTGTGAGTGTTTGTATGTGTGTGTGTTTTTGTTTTGTTTTTCAGTAGTTCTGTAATAATTACGAATCTTACAAAACTGTGCACATAGGTTTATATTATGATATGTTGAAACTGAAAGCTATTCCTGCATTTCACTTATTAATACTTATTTCCAAAAGTTGTCTCTGTATTATAGGGATATTAAAATTATTTATAATTGACTAATAGAGTGTTTTTTCAGTGAAGGTCACATACTGGTAGGCTTATTGTTACCGGTTGTTTAGACTGTTGAATGAAGGGTCCTTAAGTCAGAGGGGTGAAGGGCAGGCGGGGGTGGGTGGGTCCTAACAAACACAATAAACAAATTCATCCGCTCTCCCATAAAATGTATAGGCTATATACATAATAATAAATTGATAAATACAACATGAATAAATTGATAAAATAAATTACAATAGAAGCTAACATAAATACATAATTATAATGTATATATATTTAATATTATGAACAAATATGATACATTTAATAATACAATAAAGTTAAGTATAGACATGCGAGACTCTCAACCATTAGTATTATACATTGTGGGTTGTATACATTTACGTTTCATTTTCCTTGCAATCTTACCGTAATGTGTTTTCCTTTGCCTACTTGTTCAATTACACCGGTTTATCTGATTATTACTATGGCCTATTTTATATTTATAATTTCTGCAATCTTATTTACTTCATGATTATGCGTATTATTGAATATTTAATGAAAGGTAATTTTAAAATAATCAGTATATCCTCGTGTTAGATAAATAGTTGTTTTAGCGCGCGTGTGTGTGTGTGTGTGTCAGAGAGAGAGAGAGAGAGAGAGAGAGAGAGAGAGAGAGAGAGAGAGAGAGAGAGACAGAGAGAATGTGAATGTGTGTGTGAAGGAGGCAAGGTCAAGTTATGCTTGGTATTTCCTCAGGCTTACCCGTCTTGGCTACTGTACTATCCAGTAGCACCTTTTGGCAGGAGTTTGGTTCACTTGGAAATATTTAGCGTTGGCACCGGCTTTATTGCTTTAAATTAATTACCTTAAGGGGAGGCAGACCGTTTTTCTGGACCCCCTTCTTCCTCGTGTTTAGCCCCATTTGTTTTAAGATTTTATGACGTTCAGCCCATCAGTTTGGCGATTTTATTACTTTTCACCCCATTTCATTGTCAATTTTATGACCTTTCGTGCCATTTATTTATCGATTTTTTTCCTGGCGAGCCATAGCGAGCCTGAAGTTTTAAGAGAAACCGGCCTTCGGCCGGGAAATTTTTCTATCTAAAAATTTACAAATTTATCTTGAAGGGGGGTCTAGGGTTTTTTGTTTTAAGCTTGATGGAAGTCTAGTAAGGAAACTAAGAAATAAAGGAATGAATGACAAAACAAACGGTCTGTCTCCCCTTAAGATTACTGTATATCATATGATGTTGGAGTATTTAGTTATTGGGATTGTCACAACGTAACATGTTCATAGTTTGTATGTGCGGTATTGATGCATTTGTTGGTGTTAGTGATGATGTTATATGTGTTGGTGTGTGTGTATGTATGCGTGTGCGCTGTTTATATATGTGTGTGTGTGTGTGTGCTGTTTATGTGTGTGTGTGTGTGTGTACGTGTGCGTAAGGTCATCCCTGGTATGTATTGAGGAGGATGTGCAGTATACATAGTTCCTTACAATTACCTATGTATCTTTGTATTGTTTAAAGTTCAATCCTTGTTGTACCATCGTTCAGGGTTATCTCTGGCTTCATTCTTCCTTTGCTCTATAATATTTAAACATATGAAAGATGTGTTTTTGTTGAGTACTTTATATTTTTCCTATTTGACTTTACCCAAAACGTAGCATTTGTTCATGTGTTCACCATTATTATTATTATGCAGTGCACATTAATATTATAATTGTATACCTTGAACAAACAAAAATAAACTTAGGAGAACAGTATTATAAAGAATCGTTACCTTAGCTCATTTATTGAAGGTTGGAAGCTACACAAATTTTAAAATCGTGGAAGGTTGATTGTCTAATATTCCAAAATGTGTATCCTGAAAGCACCAAGGTACAATTAATATTTAAATTATTTCCACTTACGTCTATAACCATGGAAACAAATAGACACCTTAAACTACGATGAATGTTATATTGTGAGCCGGTTGAAAGAAACTCTGTACAATATCAATCTACAGTTGTAGTCAGGAATTAGTGAATACCTCCTAACGAAAAACATTGTATTCAAGTTAACCTGTTAGAAATTGGTAACGTTGCCCTTCTCTACTTCCTCTACTTCCTTTCTAAACTTCTTGTGTGATTCCACCTTTGTTTAATATTGGATATATAATAGTAGATTGGCAACGTTGCCAATTTCTGCCAGGTTAGCCTGAATACACTTTAGTTAATCCCAGGTGTCTGAACTTTGTGGTTCAAGCTGTTTATCAAAATGGTTCGCCAGTGTATCATAATCATTGTGCCTCCGAAAATTATTTATGTCCACAACCGTATTATTATAGACTACCGGTACCCAAGGACATGATATAAGTTTCGGACACCAAACGATGATATATATATATATATATATATATATATATATATATATATATATATATATATATATATATATATACTGTATATATATATATATATATATATATATATATATATATTCAGTACGGCTGATGTAGTTTTTATTTTATTTTAGCCATATTTTGACGATTGCATGCAGCTTAGGAAGAATCTATGACATTTACAAAGTGTGGAAATAGTTTTCAGTCTAAATTACTAGAATTCCTTCATAAACTAAATTTAACTATCTACTGGTAACAATAGCCAGAGTAAACTGGAAAGGACGTCACCTTAACTGAAAGGGTTAAGTCACAATTTCATATGCCCTTGTGAACGCAAAATTTCCAAATTCATAGTATTGTATTTCCTTGGTGAACTTTATGACCTTCCTCTAGGCATATATTGTCTGGCCTTTACCCTACCTTGCCTGAGGGTACTGCTGGCCACATACCTGGTTCTGTGTGGTACCTTGCTCATGGTTGGAGGTACCGGTAGTCTAGGTTGGTTAGAAGATCAGAGGTGGTAGTTTATTAATGGTGGGTGATATTCTAAGTTAGCTTTAGGATTATTTTTGGTGTGGTATGGTAGCTTGCTCATGGTGGATTTTTTTTTTTTTTTTTTTTTTAGGTTCTATAATCTATGACGCTCGTTATCATTGTCTCTTTATTATCTCCAGTGTGGTGTTCATATTTCCTTGGTGAACTTTGTAACCTTCCTCTAGGCATATATTGTCTGACCTTTACCCTACCTTGCCTGAGGGTACTGCTGGCCACATAACTGGTTCTCTGGTGTGGTACCTTGCTCATGGTTGGAGGTACCTGTAGTCTAGGTTACTTAGAAGATGAGGATCGGTATTATAACTTGCTTGTGGTAAGACGGATTTGGGGTTATAGTCGGTGTTTTTTCAGCTGACGGTAAATTCAATCCCTTAGCAACTGATTTTTCTATTCTATACTTAATGGAAACCTATAAAACTACTGTCTCTATGTCATATTAATGCCTAGTTTTCATACTTAACATATTTCGCAACAAAATCATCATAATAGCTGAATAATAAAAAAGGGGACAGCAATTTACCAACAGCTGGAAACAGACTATAGGTATACAAACCTAGAATTCGTCCTACCATGAACAAGTTACAATACCGATCATAAACTTACTACTGAACTAGACATTCCTTTCTCAACGAGCTAGAGTCATCACACCTTCCCTGCTCTTATAGTTAACCTAGACTATTTCCTACCATGAGCAAACTATCATACCATACCTGATCGATAAATGGATATAAAATCGGAGTCATGTACTTAACCGTTAACTGTCTTGATGGTGTAATAGTTAGAGTGTAAGATCTGTATGTGATAACCCAGATTCGAATCCCGGGAAAATCACCCTACTTTCATTAATTTCATTGGGAGGTGTTTTAACCCAGATTCGAATCCCGGGAAAATCACCCTGCTTTCATTAATTTCATTGGGAGGTGTTTGGTGTTGGAGTTAAATTAATATATTATATTATAATATGGATTAGCTAAGTTTGTTCATGGTGGGAAAGATTAACAGGTTAGTTCTTAAATACGTTGCGGTGTGATAGATTGTGTATGTTGCCAGACATTTTAGGTTAGCTAGCCTAGAAGAGCTAAGCCGCTCGTCATTTAGATAATATCGTCCCATTTTTCTTCTTTCAATGCGGTGTATATTTCCCTTGGTGATCTGTGTGAGGTTCCTTTAGGTATTTATGTGTGACCTTTACCCTACCTTGCCGCCGGAGCATCCTGGACACATACAGGGTTCGTTCCTTCCTCAAATACATGCCAAGTATCTTTCTAGGCTCTTCTGACTTAGCTACGAATTTCATGGTTGTAAGTTTATGTCGATATTTTATAGAATAAGTTCTGTTTATACAATAGTATACAATAAGATAATAAAATTGACTGGATGGAGTTTAACCTGCTTTTGACAAGTGTCTTCTTCCTTTTGCTTCAATATATACGGTACTTACTTTTTGTTTATCGTATGGTTTGATAGTTCCCCATTACTTTTTTAGAATTTTCGGTATTGGCCACCGACTGACAATTGGAAAAACAAAAGGTATTTTAGTAGTAAGTAGTAAGGTATTGTGAGACTAACGGGTTGAATGTCTCCTTGTAAACCAGTTCATGTAGCCTACAGAATTTGTAGGGAGATCTGCCAACATCGGTCATACACCCGCCTTGGCCTAGTAGCATAAATCACACACCGGGGCTGAATACCGGATTTTACTTTTAAGGAGAGGAGTCAAACCAGCTTTTCTTAGGGCACTTGGGTTTGGGCAGCTCTTTAATTCAAGTTGTATCCGAGTCCAACCCCATACCTATGACTCGATAAATAACATTATGAGTAGTCAAGACACTAACATCTTACCAATTACTTGGCCAATTGTCATTAGTCAAATTAGATAGGGCTGAACTAATAATTTGTTGGAGCTCAACTATCCCAGTTTTCAATGGATCTATTATAATCTCCTACTGTCCTATCATACGCCACACAGCTGTATATTGGTCTCCTATCGCACCACAGCTCTGTCTTATCATTAGCATACACTGCACATCTACCTTGGCCTCGTATCACAGTACTATATCAGATTATCATTAACATTACACACGTTAACCATTCCAACTGGTTACATTGGTAAAATATGTGATCGTATGTCCTCCACGCCCTCTTTAGATTGTTGTCCCACAGTTTATATGGCAACAACGCCTCTTCACTAAGGGTCTGATAGGCTGCCTTCATATAGTATATACCTTAGCTATTCGATTTATTTATATAGTTATTTATGTATTTATATATATATTTTAGTTGCCGATAAGTTATGAGTACGGCCATTACATTTTAAACGAGATTATATTAAGGCAGGTTTGGTTAGGTTAGGATAGATGGCAGGCTAGGTTATGTTAGGCTTATATTAGACTAGATTAAGGTTGGTTATTATTATTTTAGCTATGATTAAGTCAGGTTGTCTTAATACCGATGTAGTAATATATACGAGCTTGGAAACATTGCTACTTACTGCACTTTGAAAATATTGTGTTCTACATGTATAGGTTTAGGATATGTCCTTGAATATAGTCTGTTGTTTTAGCTGACGGTGAATTGCCATGTCACCATCTTGATTAGTCGGACATTACGATTTATTTAGCGAAATATATTGTTAGACATAAATTGTGATTAATGTGACTTTGAGATATAGCATTTTCATATTTTGCCACTAAGTATCGATGAATCAGTTGCTAAGGAAATAACTTTGCCGTCATCTTTAGATAATCTGACTAGTAATTTAGTCTACACAATTATGTTAAATTGGGTGTAGGTAGGTTATTTTAGAGTACATTGTTAGCTTGGATTAGGTTG
>CM064521.1:6890741-6915741 GCA_032716605.1 Paralithodes platypus
TCCCCACCCACGGAGCAACAGCACCTGTGTTCACACATACCTTCCTCAACTACCCCTACTCTTTTCTGCCCTTGTCACATTATATCCAGGCCTGTCTGTGGACGTGTGTGTGAGTGGGAGGTTGGGTGGGCAAATTTAATAGCCTACAAGTAGAGTTGAACAAGACAGCATTTACACAGTTGTTAATTTTCTCATGTATGATTATACTTACATATATATTTTAACTCTGACGTTTAATTATAAGCCCGTGACTATCTTTTTCAATTATATTTAGCTTATAATATTCTTAAAATTTTCAGTGCTCCAGCAGTAGTCTAGGCCTATTTACATTTTATATCTGGCGCTATCATCTTCCCCTTTCTTATCGCAGTTACCTACACCTTTCTACACCCTTGTACCAGCCGTATATTTGTAATTTACTTTATTATAAATCATGTTCCTGTATTTCCCATTGTGAACATGAAGGGTTTAATAAGTACGGTATGAAACCTTGTGATTTATACCCGTTTTCAAAATATGTGAATGCCAGTTGCATTGTGTCGACCAGGAATTTTACCCCGAAAGAATATAGTGAGCAGGAAATTAAGGAACCACGTCCTGTTGTTTGCCAGTATATCCGCTACCTTCTCTCGTGTCATCTCTTATTTGGCTATCTTTATTAGTAACCACCTCTTTCACTGTTGGCTGTCTCATTTTATCTTCTCAATCTTCCTCCTTACTCATACCTATGCTAATTATATCCCTTTCTCCCTCACCCCTATCTATGGCTAACTTATTTTTCCTTTTCTCCCATACTACTACTATTCTCACTTCCAAGTCACAGCCTAGCCCCTTTACCTTTGCCTACAGCTACTTTACGTTTTTCTTCCTTGTCAGTATTTACCTTCCTATTTCTCCCTTTCTCCCTTACCTCAACCGATCCCCCTCACTACTAACTCCGTCCTTCACCCTTACCTCCCTCCCTCACCACCCTCATTATACCAAGTCACAGCCTACCTACCTTGCCTTGCCTGCAGGTATTTTACGCCTTTTCTTCTGCACCACTATCTACCTTCGTCTTTCTCTCACTTCCCCCTTACCGCAGCCTATCTCCTAGCCTCTATCTAAACCTTGACTATTTTAACCCTTTCTCTCTTACCTCCTCCTTCCCTCACCACTGCATAACTTTCCTCTTTCTCCCCCACTACTACCTCCCTCCCTCACCACTTCATGATTTACCTCTTTCTCCCTCCCTCACCACTACATCATTTACCTCTTTCTCCCTCACTACTACCTCCCTCCCTCACCACCATAGACAAGTCACAGCCTACCCCTTACCTACCTTTGCCTGCAGCTATTTTACGTGTTTCTCCTTACCACTATCCATCTTCGTCTTTCACCCACTTCCCCCTTACCGCAGCCTATCTCCCTCACCTCTATCTAAACCTAACCTATGTTCCTCTTTCTCCCTCACCTCTACCTCTCTCCCTCACCACTTCATAATGTACCTCTTTCTCCCTCACCACTACCTCCCTCCCTCACCACTTCATAATTTACCTCTTTCTCCCTCACCACTACCTCCCTCCCTCACCAGTTCATAATTTACCCTTTTCTCCCTCACCACTACCTCCCTCCCTCACCACTACCCCCTTCCCTTTGCCTGTAGCTATTTTACGTGGTTCTCCCTCACCGTTATCTACCTTCGTCTTTCCACCTGTCTCTCTTACCACAACCTACTCTACCAGTTAAAAAGAGTCAACCAGTTAAAAGGTGTGGGAAAAACCTCCAGCTGGTTTACCCAAGACTTTCTTGAATTAGAAGAGAGTAGGTTCAATATTGTTGGATTTAATGATAATAGACAATATACCTCCTCACTACTTCCTATAACTGCCTTCTCTCTCTCTGTCTCTGTCTCTCTCTCTCTCTCTCTCTCTCTCTCTCTCTCTCTCTCTCTCTCTCTCTCTCTCTCTCTCTCTCTCTCTCTCTCTCTCTCTCTCTCTCTCTCTCTCTCTCTCTCTCTCTCTCTCTCTCTCTCTCTCTCTCTCACTGTACAGTATGTATATATATACTGTATATATATGTGTGTATGTATGTATGTGTATATATATGTATATATATATATGTATATGTATGTATGTGTATGTGTGTATGTGTATATATGCATATTATAGTTTGTAAGGCCAGACTGCCTAGTAAGGACCTTGAGGTCTGTGTGGTCTGTGTATCTATGTAGCTCTATGTAGCTCTCTCTCTCTCTCTCTCTCTCTCTCTCTCTCTCCATCACATCTCTACCCCCCACCCCCCTCCCCCCTCCCCTTCACCAGCCTGCCTCTCGTAACTTTTGCCTGCAGCTATTGTACGTCTTTCTACCTCACCATTACATACCTTCCTCTTCCCCCCCCCCCCTTTTACTCCCTTACCGCCCTCTACCTCTCCCTCACATACCTATTCCACGTCCTTCTCCAACCTCTCACCTAACTGTCTCTCCCAACCCTGTCTTCTACTCGTATAGCTTACCTGTTATCTCCTGCATCACTTTCTATCTTAATCCTTCACATCCTCCTTTACCCCTACTTATGCCTATTTAACATATCTCCCGCATTACCATATATACCCCCCCCCTCACTTTTTTTTTTCTCTCTCTCTCCCCTCCCCTTCATCACCCTCACCTATGTCTACCTGGATCCCAGTTTCCCTCGTCACATTCTGCTACTAAGCTGTAACTGTATTTTAAAAAATAATTATGAATATTATTAGCAGGGAAATTATCATCCATGAGAGATAACATATCTCGCCTGGTAAGCTGAACAGAGTACAGTATATAGGCTACCTATTGCACCTGCACCCTCACCACTACCGTACCTCCTTTTTATCACTAACTATACTCTCCACCACCTTCAGCCCCCAGCCTCCAACCCCAGCACCCGTTACCGTAAACACCGCCAGTGATACTCTAGGCCGCCGCTCCTCTCTCTCTCTATAACGGCAACAGCTGATCTGGCACGCTGGCAAATTGTTATACTTATACGCCTGTCTCACTGTATTGGAGCGTACGCCTTCTAAGCTATTCACTTACTTTACCTCGGCATTACCTTCTCCCCTGCATGGCTCTATTTGGCCGCTAACTCTCCCACCATTATCCACCTGCACCCCCTATCTTCTCCCTTGCACTTATCTATATCTATAGTACAGTATACCTGTTTCTCCTTCACTAACCTCCTCCACCCTCAGCCTCCATCCCTACCATCCGTTAAGGGGAGATTTCCACTTGAGTGATTTTTGTCTTGACTTCTTTCTCCCTCATGTTTAACCGCATTGTTTTTATAATTTTAAGACGTCTGCCCCATTATTTTGACGATTTTCAGAACTTTCAACCCATTTCTGTCAATGTTAAGACCTTTCGTGCCATTTAGGTGCCGATTTTATCCTGGCGAGCGATAGCGAGCCTGTAATTTTTGAGGAACCGGCTTTCAGCCGGGACATTTTTCTACCGAAAAATGTACACATTTATCTTGAAAGGGGCTCAAGGAGGTGTAATCTTAAGCTTGAAGGATATCTAGGTACAAAACTAAAAACCTCCCCTTAACGCAAACACCAGTGCTCTAGGCCGCCGCTCCTCCTCTCTTTACTGTATAACGGCAGCACCTGACCTGGCACGATCCACTATTTATATTACAACCCAGTTAGGGCAGCGTAGCCATATTGCATCGCCGTTTCTCATTTGATTATCTCGGTTCCTGGACATCTAAAAATTAGACCATAGCAACCAGTAGATTCAACTAAGGCAAATTCAACCAAGGCCAAGTTATAGGATAAGTCTAATCTTACATAACTGGTGGAGTTGTGTGGTCACCGATTATCTTGCTAACGGACACAAACAATACCACACAGACGTTATACTTTATATCTGAAATACGTAAGTTAGAGTAAAATAGTATTAATTAATTAGGCTAGGTTAGGCTAGGTTGATATATCTTGGGTTAACTATTATGGGTGCCGCTACATGTACGAATTTGTTTCATTATTTCAGCTGCATAAAAAAAAAACACAAAAACTAGCTGCTGCTCACTCTCTTTTTCTTCACACTGCCTCTCGCAAATCTCACTTTTTTTTTCTTTTTTTTTCCTCACAGCTTGTACAGCCCGCTCTCTCACATACCGGTACCTGATGCCTCGCACGCATTACGCCAAGGGGAGGCAGACCGTTTTTCTGGACCTCCTTCTCCCTCATGTTTAGCCCCATTTTTTTAGAATATAAGACGTTCGGCCCATTAGTTTGGCGATTTTAACACCTTTCGCCCCATTTCGTTGTCAATTTTAAGACCTTTCGTACCATTTAGGTGTCGATTATTTCCTGGCGAGCAAAAGCGAGCCTGAAATTTTAAGAGGAATCGGCCTTCGGCCTGGACATTTTTCTACCGAAAAATGTACAAATTTATCTTGAAGGGGGGTTTGGGTTTTTTTTCTTCTAAGCTTGATGGAGGTCTAGCGAGAAAACTAAGGAACATATGAATTAATAGACCAACAAAAAACAAGCCAAAACCGGTCTGTCTCCCCTTAATTTGATAACACTGTTTTACTCTCACTGCATATTAATTCCGTTTATTTAATAGATACTTCAATTCACTCTTCTTATACCGTACATTTTGCGCCTTTTGATACAGGTATTATAAACCTTAAGGGGAGATTTCCACTTGAGGGACTTTTTTCTGGACCCCTTTCTCCCTCATGTTTAGCCCCATTGCTTTAGAGATTTTATGAATTTCGCCGCATTAGTTAGGTGATTTTAAGAACCTTCGCCCCATTTCTGTCAATTTTATGAGATTTCGTGCCATTTAGGTGTCGATTTTATCCTGGCGAGCGATAGCGAGCCTGTATTTTAAGAGGAACCGGCCTTTGGCCGGGAAATTTTTCTACCGAAAAATGTACAAATTTATCTTGAAAGGGGGTCTAGGGGTGTAATTTTAAGCTTGATGGAAATCTAGGGAACAAACTAAACACCTCCCCTTAATCTGGGTCTACTTTGTTCATATAAGTTGTTACAAATGTTAATTTCAATCATGGTATATTCTTGTTTTGTTTCTTGAACTGTCTTCGTGGTGCGATGCATAAGGTGTTGATTTTCGGTGTGAGCGTCCTGGGTTCGAATCCACGGACTGCCACATGTGTTTGTAAATTTCATTAATCGATTTTAGGAGTATAGTTGTTTGTAGGAAGGAACATAATATTTGAACAGTTCATAGACAATCGGAGTGATTTTGATTACTCATAAACTATCAGATACGTGCATTTGCAACTAGTTATTTAACATATGATGGATTAAAGAAGTATTATATATGATGATACCGGTACTGTACTGGAAAGTAATAGAATTATATAAGGTCCCCCCCCCCCCCCTCCCAGTCTCCCTCAATGTATAGCTGCCAAAACATTCTTTAACCCTTTCACGCACATATGACGCAGAGGTTGCCAGATTAGCAATAAGAAATAGAGTTCTCTCACTCTTATAATTACCTCTCCAAAATTAGTTTTCTGCCCACAGCTAACTCAAAGACAACTGCAGAGGTTGAAGTAACTAAACTAAAGGTTTATAAATACCCCTGATGGTAAGAAAGGCTTTAAAGTATCCCCAATAGGCTCAAAATCGTGTCATATGTCTGAGAGGGTTAATATACTTCCATGCTTTACACATGCAACAGGGAATGTAAATACCCATTTAGTATACGTTGACGCTTTGTATACTTAATGTTGGCTACTATAACATTAGACGATCTTATTCACCTTTAGATAGCCCTCTAAGAATAAAATGTCAATTCTATCTCAATTACCCTTCGACTTTCAAATGTTCCTAAACTGAAGAAAATCGTGTAACGAAAATCAGAATTAAAGGAAGAAACCCGTCATCGTATATATACTGAAAGGGTTAAGGGGGCCCACCTCGCATGTTTCTCTTTCTCTCCCTCTCTCTTTGGCTTGTATTCATTCGGTCCCATTCAGCCTACTGTTTTAAGACGTTTACCCCCATCCAGATGTCAATATTTTCCTGGCGAGCGGTAGCGAGCCAGCATATATATATTGTTGTTTTGACAGCTAGCTAAATTTGTAAATTTTTCGATAGAAAAATTTCTCCGGCGAAGCCGGATTTCTGCATACAATGCTGGCTCACTATCGCTCGCCAGGAAAAATTTGACACCTGGATGGGGATAAACGTCTTAAAACAGTTGGCTGAATGGGGCCGAATGGATACAAGCCAGAGAAAGAGAGAAAAGGAGAGAAATATAAACAAAGCAGATGACCCCCTTTAACTCAATTATTTTAAGGGGAGAATTCCACTTGAAGGATTTTTTTCGTGACCCCTTTCTTCCTCATGTTTAGCCCGTTTGCTTTTGAAATTTTAAGATGTTCGCCCCATTAGTTTGGCGATTTAAAACACTTTCGCCCCATTTCTGTCAATTATAAGACCTTTCGTGCCTTTTAGGTGTCGATTTTTTCCTGGCGAGCGATAGCGAGCCTGTAATTTAAGAGGAACCGGCTTTCAGCCGGGAAATTTACAAATGTATCTTGAAAGGGGGTCAAGGGGGTGTAATTTTTAGCTTGATGGTGGTCTAGGGAACAAACTAAAAACCTCCCCTTAAGTTAACTAATGCACTACAATGACTCGGTCCAGATGGCCTGTCCAATAATTCCTGAGCATTATTATATACCCTTCTCTGTACCGTGTACCACGCACTTCGCAACGGTTCTACTTTGTATTACATACCAGCACCTGCACTTATTTCACTAACTCTTCGAACCTCGTTTATGTTTGGTGCGATAATGCAGAAGACACGTTGGTGCTTTCTGTCGTTGGCTCTTCTTTGTGGCAAGATTTGTTTATAAATTATATACTTAAAGGATCTGAAACGAATATACTGTTTTGATATCAGGAAATAGCTTCTTCTGTCTGTAAGCTATAGACTTCTGTGTATTTCAGTTGGTTCCGACTTCGAGGTAGAGCACCTTCCTAAAATCTCCAAACTAATAGAGCGAAACAGGGAGGTCCAAAAAGCCCCCCATCAGACCAAATAGGGATAAAGTAGACTAACCTACACCCTAGCCTACGCCTACCTTACCTTATCATATAAGTGCGTACTGTCTTTCCTTCCACTACTTAACCCTTACAGTACCATCGACGTCCCTTTTAACTTTACTACTATTAGACGATTTCATTCAGTTTAAAAACGGCCTCCAGAAACGAATGGGCATCGAACTGTCTCACCACTTAACCCTTTCCACTACGATAGATCCTACACGAAACAGTCTAAATATAGCTAGAATAAAAGTAAAAAGTACAGAATGGGTTAAACCTAATCCAAGACCACCTATGTATTGATCTATCTAACCATCTATATCCATCAAACCATCCACCGTATTGTACATGATCTACATTAAAGTGTGAGTAACTATAGTCTGTTCCCAGCTGACGGTAAATTGTCATGTTCCCATCTTGATTTTTCAGCTATTACGTAGATCTTGTAGCGAAATATGTTAAGAAAACTTTACATTAAGGGGAAACTTTATATTGTTTTAATTATTGTTTTGTTTGTACTCTTTTCTTTAATTTCCTCCCTACACCTACATCAAGCTTTAAAAAGATACCCCCAATACCTCCCTTCGTTATTAATTTGTGTATTTTTCGGTAGAAAATATCCCGGCCGAAAACCGGTTCCTCATAAATTGCTGGCTCCCTATCGCTTGCCAGACAAGAATCCACACCTAAATGGAACGAAAGGTCATAAAATTGGCAAGAGAAATGGGGTGGCAAGTCTAAAAATGGCCAAACTAATGGGGCGAACGTCTTGTAATCTCGAAACTAATGGGGCTAAACATGAGAGAGAAGGGGGTCCAGAAAACACAGCCCCTTTATAATGATGCAGAGACTTTTCCAGTAAGTACCGGTATCGATAAATCAGCTGTTAAGGAGTTGAATTTACCGTCAGCGGAAAACTAATTAAGGGAGTGATTTTCCTGGACCACTTTCTCCCTCATGTTTAGGCCCATTAGGTTTCAGATGTTAAGACTTTATCCCCATTAGTTTGGTGATTTTTAAGACCTTTCGCTCGAGTCTAGATCTTTGTCAATTTTAAGATATTTCGTGCCATTTAGGTGTCGATGTTTTCCTGGCAAACGATATGGAGCCTGTAACTTGGAGGAACCGGCTTTCGACCAGAACATTATTCTATCGACAAATGGGGGTTCATGGGGGTATATTTATATGTTATGCTTGATTGATGTCTAGGGAGCAGATTTGTAAATATAAAACTATAAATACATTTATTGATTAGTTAATATAACACAATCTCCCCTTAACTTCTGAGAAATGTATAAGCAGTAACGTGAAGTGGTGTGTGTGTAGGCCGTGTATTGGGGAGGCGGTGATGATTGTGTGGGAAGCTTGGCAGTGATGTATGTGGGGGGTGGGTTAGAAATTGTATAGTACTGTTGGCTTTTATGGAACCGCTGGATGTTGTACAGTCACAGGCAAGAGTCTCTGCGTAACCTTTAGTGTTGTTATCTATATATGGGGTAAGATTTATCAACACTTTATTCTGGTAATGTGCACGAGCTCTTCTTAGTCATGGCTAGGGATTATTTTTAACATCGTTCTAAACACCAATAACACCACAAATTAAATTAATTAAATCATGTGATTCTCCCAGGATTCGCACCTAGGATAACACATATACATATCTCACACGCTGTAAGCATTACACCATCAAGACAAGGATTGATTATGAAATTAGGGATTTGTTTTTTTCTCGATAGACCTCAATGATTTCTCTTGGGATGAGTTTGTCAAGCTATTTTATGAAATGGGTGCTCGGGAAATTTTAAGTTGGCATGTTCATTGTTAACCCATTATGTACCGGAGATGTCTTTTAATCTTTATTCTTGCTACTAATAGACGATTTTATTCCGTTTCAAAAGGGCCTCCCACATTTAACAGGCTTCGAACTATCTCACTTAACCCTTTTAAGTTACAGTAGTTCTACCACAGATCATTCTTAAACTGCACAACATCGTCTAAATATAGTTAAATTAAAATAAACAGGCGTCTCTGGTACAGAAGGGGTTTAATACTCTTAATAACTGAATATGACAGTAAAGATCAAATAGTGGAGCTAAGGCGCGATATTTGCACATTACCATAATAAGGTATTGCAAAAGAGGTTGGTTACGGGTAGCCGATGATGTGAGGAAGATATGCATGAGGTTAAGATGTTGCAAGAATTATGTATATGCGAATGAGGCTGGAATAAGGGAGGTTAGGTTGTTGGTGTGAGGAAAAGGTGATGAAGGGTTGGTTAGAGGAAGGTATGTGTAAGGTAAGACCTTAAGAGGTTAGTGTGAGGGAAGTTGGTTAGAGTTAAGGATGTGTGAGGTTGGAATGTGTTAGGAAGGTATGTGTGATGGAGGTTGTTTGGAGAAAGGTATATATGAGGTAAGTTAGTGTGAGTGAGGAGGTTACTGTGAGTGAGGAGGTTAGTGTGAGTGAGGTTGGTGTGAGTGAGGTTGGTGTGAAGGAGTTTGGCGTGAGAACAATAATGTGTAAGGTAGGCTGGTGTTAGGTAGGGACTGACAAGACACCTCACGTTCAGTTGTGGTTTCTCTCATCTGGCAGTGTGATCCCATGTGATAGTGTCCGAACCGTGATGCTGGTGCTACGGTGGCCGCAGCGTGTGTGTGTGTGTGTGTGTGTGCGCGTATGTGAGTGTATGTGTGTTAGTGCGTGTTGTGTAGGACCCAGCCCGCGGCGGTAAGCAGCCGGGCCACAGAGAGCTCACCTGGCCGCTTCCAGCCAGTCGGTAAGAGGGCGTCAAGTGCGCCGGTGCAGTGTCGGTGAGCGTTGCGTTGCGTCCCGTGTGTTGATATAGTGTTGAATCGTTGTGATAAGTTTATAGTGTGACGTGTAGTGTACAGTAGTGTTTGAGTGTGTGTGATGTAAGGCTTTCGTGATGCCTAGTCGCGGGTTCTTCTCGCGGGCTGTACACTCGAGTAGTTCTGTGAAACCCGGGCCCTCCACCACCCTCCCCCCGCCCCCAGCACACCACTACCCCCCGGCCCCCTCGCCCGTCAAGAGTGGCGGGTGGTGGGCGGTGCCGCCATGGTTCCACAGGGGCAAGGGCCTCCACCGTCACAGCTCAGGGCCCATACCCCAGCTTCCTCCCTCGGGGCCTTCATCCTTCCCTGGGGCCGTCCAAGGGTCCCTAATGGGCACCCTCCCTGGCACCCTTCCTGGTAGTGTGGGTGCCACAAATCCCGCTGCCCTCCCTGGCTCCTTCACCAGTACTCTTCCAGGCCGCACCAGCCACCACCCATACTACCACCATCCCCACCACAACCAAAACAACCATCTCCACCACAACCAAAACAACCATCCCCACCACAACCAAAACAACCATCCCCACCACAACCAAAACAACCATCCCCACCACAACCAAAACAACCATCCCCACCACAACCAAAACAACCATCATAACCACCACAATCACAACCAGAAACACCCGCACAAGTCAGACTCCAAGCACATCAGCAAGGGAGAGCACAAGGTTCAGCACCACCAGTCCAAGTTAGGTCAGCACCAAAATCAGCAGCACACGAGCCAGAAGCACAACCTCCACCATCACCAGCAACACCCCCAGGAGCATAGGGGCAGGGGTGAGCAGCATCAGGGGTCATCTCGGCCACCGTCCGTGCTGGGGTCTGGGCCACGCACTACCCCTGACCCCGGCCTTACTAACGGCTCCTCACACTCCGGACCCCACTCCCTGCCCCACTCCTTACCCCTCCACACGCCACACATCATCACACCCTCTCAAAAACCTTCACCACACATAATCACACCCTCAATCAAGGCCTCATCACACGCCTCATCCTCTCACAAGTCACAGCAGTCGTCGTCATCGCAGAAATCTGGAAGTGCCCACATTCAGGGGACATCGCAGAAATTTGGCAATCACATCCCTGCCTCACAGAAGTCGGGTAACCACATTTCAGCACCGCAGAAATCTGGTACACACCTGACACCGCCCCACAAAGCTGCCACGCAGCTGCCTAATAAACACCTGCCAGCCACCCGGGTATCTTCCACACCGCTGCCCTCCTCAGCCTCCTCCTCCTCTTCTCAGTTCAACTCATTTGCAACACCCGCACGAGTACTTCCATCCACACACTCATCCACCTCTCAATCTATTTCATCCACTCCCCCGTCGTCCAACCTCAACAACCACCATTATGCCACTCAACCAGACCTCTCCCAGAGCCTCGACTCCTTGCTACCAGAACCAGTGGAAGTCAACCATACGGATGTGGTGGATGGTGGTATGGTTGAGGCTGAGAGGCAAGGGGAGGATCGACGAAGGAGTATAGAGCTCAACCAACTGGTGAGTTGTTTCTTGGGTGGCTGCTTTTCGAAATGTCTGTTGTTGCCTATGTGCGATTTGAACCGCTGTTATTCGGAATTCGTAATCTGTATGTTTTCAGGTACCGGTATATCTTGAAACTCGCCCATTATAAATTCTGGAGATTATATGATTATATGAAAGTCAAACTTTCTCAAGGGAGCTTACTAGTTGGAATTCTTAAGTGTGAATAATGTTGACCCCTGTGTCTGCAAGCTAGAGTTGATTGTGTATGTGAATGGCAATTTGTGCAAATAATCATGAGCTTATATAACTCAAATGCGTCCTAGATAAATGAAGTATGGCAGCATTAACTCTCCGCGAGATAATAATAACTAGGTTTGCGTGTGTATTTCGTATCATCGTGGATATCTTGATTTATAATTTAAATCTTTATTTGTTTTTAAATTTTAGTTTTGTTTTGTGGTTTAGTATTGGGGTTTTGGTATGTATTAGTGGGGACGGTGCCATAATTAAATGTTTTTTAATCTTCTTTGCCATTAGTTCAGGGTGTACTGAACGATTTGTAAAGGTAATTGGCGAGAGTGTGACGTCGAGTGCTTACGGGTCTGACTTTTTCCAGGCCAAACATTTTAGGCGGCGGTCGCAGTCGGACTTGTGGTGGCTGACCACGGCCGGGAAGTAGGACGGGGGCCCCACTGTCTCAATACGCGGCTAGTGGCTTGCACTCAACTCGAACCCTTTCATATGACTCGTATCTTTCACTTATTTCTTGCGTATCTTGTTTCTCTATTTCCTTTAATTTACTCCACCTCTTGCACTTTTGTTTCCGTTTGTACCTTGTTTCTCTTCTATCTTCCTTCTCTTTTACTTTCCTCTTGCACTTCCTGCTTCTATCTAGCCTTGCAATTTGTATCTTGCCCTCCCTTCATGTGTATAATTATTGCCTTATATTTAGATATATACTCGTGTACTTCTTCCTCTACTATGTGTTTCTTGACTAGCTTGCGTTTAATTTAGTCCAACTCTTGTAATTCTACCTCTTCAAGCTTACCATTATTTTTTTTCAAAGCTTGCACTTCCTTCTTGCTTATCTTGTTTGTTTATAATTCCTTTCATTTAGCCTAACCCTTCTACTTCCTTCTTGCTTATGTAGTTTGTTTATAATTCCTTTCATTTAGCCTAACCCTTCTACTTCCTTCTTGCTTATGTAGTTTGTTTATCTTTCCTTTCATTTAGCCCAACCCTTCTACTTCCTTCTTGCTTATGTAGTTTGTTTATCTTTCCTTTCATTTAGCCCAACCCTTCTACTTCCTTCTTGCTTATGTAGTTTGTTTATCTTTCCTTTCATTTAGCCCAACCCTTCTACTTCCTTCTTGCTTATGTAGTTTGTTTCTTTCCTTTCATTTAGCCCAACCCTTCTACTTCCTTCTTGCTTATGTAGTTTGTTTATCTTTCCTTTCATTTAGCCCAACCCTTCTACTTCCTTCTTGCTTATGTAGTTTGTTTATCTTTCCTTTCATTTAGCCCAACCCTTCTACTTCCTTCTTGCTTATGTAGTTTGTTTATCTTTCCTTTCATTTAGCCCAACCCTTCTACTTCCTTCTTGCTTATGTAGTTTGTTTATCTTTCCTTTCATTTAGCCCAACCCTTCTACTTCCTTCTTGCTTATGTAGTTTGTTTATCTTTCCTTTCATTTAGCCCAACCCTTGCACTTCCTTCTCTTGTACCTTGCTTCTCATTTAACCCAACTCTTGCACTTCCTCCTTTTGAACCTTGCTTATATTTGTATCTTGCATTTCCCCCTCTTCTACTTTCCCTTTGCTTTATTCTCATCTTTCACTTTTCTACTGTATCTTGCTTTTAACTTATATTGTGCATTTCCTTCTCTCTTATCCTGCCTCCCCTTTACTCTCCTCTTGCCTTTGTATTGACTTTCATCTCATATACCTCCTCCTTTTGGATCTTATGTTTTGTCTATCATTTAGTCCTACTCTTCCACTTCTCTTTAATCTTGCCTCTCATTAAACCCAAGTCTTCTAATTCATCCTATCATATTTTGTCTCTCTTTTACTCGTCTGGTTTATTATTATTTCGGTGCATTTTTTTCTTGTATGATTGTTTCTTGCATTTCCTACATTGGGCCCTATTTTGATGCCATTGGTTCTTCCTAAGCTTCGTAAAATCGTCTGAGGGTAGCCAGAATAGGCCTATATAAAATTACTGAAAGGTGTGAACAATACCGGCATTGTCTTAGTCTTACACTACCGTATTGATAAATATGTATTGTTGTACTCTTGTGTGACAGCTACCGAAGCCTCTTCATTTTCAGCTCCAGTAGGCCTGATAATTAGAAAACGGGAACCAATCATATACTACTTATATTATGATTCATGTAATGTTATTGTCATTGAGGGAGTTGTGTGTGTGTGTGTGTTAGATAATAATAATCATAATAATAATAATAATAATAATCTGTATTTTGAGCCAGTATGTGTGTGTATGCGTATTTGTGTTTCTATTTACACTTTTAGATTAGTTTTGTTCACCTTCGTTTAATCCAGAAGTCCAGTATTGTGGTGCGGTACTACAGGTGTTTGGGATGACGGAGGATGCGTCTAAACCGGTGATGATACCCCAGCTGTGTGTGTGTGAGAGAGAGAGAGAGAGAGCATGAGTGTGATTATGTGCGACTGAATGGGTGAGTATGAGAAAGTGAGTGGATTTGTTCGTGTGAGAGGCTAAATGAATGTGTGAATGTGAGAGAGTAAAGTCATCTGTGAGTATGAAAAGGTAAATTAATGTGTGTGTGTGAGAGAGTGAGTGAGTGTGTATGTGTATTTGTGTGTGTGTGTAGTGTATTGTGTCTTTGACAGTACAGTACTTCAGTTGTTTGGGATAACTGATACTACGGGTAAACCGGTGGTGATAGGCGATCTTTGCCGATCACTGCCAAGGTACCGGTACAGGTATATACTGTACAACACCCACTCGCTCCCAGTACTGGTTCCGCATGTGGGGGGAGAGAGAGAGAGAGAGAGAGAGAGAGAGAGAGACTGACTTAATGAGTATGAGGGTAAATTTGTGTGTGTGAGTGTGTATGAGCGAGAGAGACTGAGAAGAGAGTTATAATAGTAAATTAGTAATATTTTGACAGTTTTCAAACATACAGGAAGCAGTTGACAGCAGAATTGAAAACAGGCGTTTTTTTTTTTTGTATGTAATATATTTGATAGCGCTTTATATGAAAACAGAAATCCCGAATAGGTATATAGATTTTATGTTCAAATATTCCCTGGTATGTTTTCGAGGGATGTATGGTAGGTTTGGCTATATACCGTATTTAACATCCCTTTTTACGCTTCCGAAGGGGGAGAGAGGGAGATGGGTAGATTAAAATGTGGGGAGCTAACTTAGATTTTTTGGTTCTTGCTATTCATAATATAATCATTTTTGGATGGTTGGATTAAAATATTTCGTTAAGTACGGTATATTTTTCTAATGTTTATTGGTTAATTAAATAGACGATGTTGTATATGTTTATGTGTGGTTAGACGGACAGAGGAAAGTGATGAAGTTATTAGGAGGAGTGGAAGTGCTAAGTAATGATGGATTGTGTTTTCACTGATCATAATACAAGAATATTGGGTTGGATGAATTATAGTATTATGTCCACATAAATATGCTAATACACTTTTATAGCTGTTAATGCTTCATTAACACTTTCTATCTGATAACGCCATTTTGTTTTTGTTTTTGCTTCATTCTAGCTACCTTCAGACGATTGAATTTAGTTATAGTCGTTTTATGTTCAGCTGACTAAATGTAATCAATTCGCAATTAATTTGTGGGTATTTAATAGAAAAATGTGAAATTACTACTACTGCGTCATGTTAATGCTAGGTTTTCATAATTAACTACACATTTCAGTACAAAATCTTTTTAATAGCTGAGTAATCAAGATGGAGTCATGATAATTTACCGTCAGGTGGGAAATGACAAACTATAGGAATTTAACTTGTCCGTGTTAGAGGGTTAATTAAGCAATATTTTGTTACCATTTTATAAGTAGAGGTCCTATCTGATTTGAATACAATTTAATGGTCTATAAAATATTTAATAACCAGATATAAACAAATGGGATAGAATTTTAGAGATAATAATGATATCGTATATAATGCTAGATTAACATGAATGCACATTTAGAAAGAATGTGGTTGCAATGTTAATTAAGGGAAGTGGATAGAAAGGCAAATGATGATGGAATGTGTTCGATTAAGGTTATTAACATTGTAGACTAATATAATTACTAAATAGATATATAAGAACGAAAACCTAAGTGAGTTATTAATGATAATGAGTATAAACTATGAAATAAAAGGGGTACCGCTATAGTTGTTTAAGACAAATATAAGATTTAATTAAATATAAGGTCTGGCAAAATCTAAGTATGTATAATGATCTTTGTTAGGCCTAAGTGTTTATATTTCCTGCAAATGTGTCATGTTTTTATATGCTGTCCTTACCTTACTTCACGAAGGTAAGGTAGATGAATTAATATTTAAATATTCATTACATTTTTAAGATGGATATAATGTAAAATGGCGAGAAAGAATATATAACTACTGTACACTCAAAGAGTATAAGAATATGAAGTTACAAAGAGTAGAAGCGGATGTGGAGACAGATACGAGGTCGCCACAATGATAGACTAGAATAGAATGGTAGATAAGAATACAGTAACATGTTAAGAGGAGAGTTCCTATTTATTTATTTGTTTTCTAGTTTCCTCCCTAAACCGCCACCAAGCTTTAAAAAAAAAAAAATACAAGACCCCCCTTCGAGATAAATGTGGGCATTTTTTCGGTAAAAAAAAAAAAAAAAATTATATATATATATATATATATATATATATATATACCGGTATATATATATATATATATATATATATATATATATATATATATATATATATATATATATATATATATATCTATATTCCCTGGCCGAAGGTCGGTTCCTTCTAAATTGCAGGCTCGCTATATCTTGCCAGGAAAGAATTGATTTGTTGAGGTTGATAGGAGGTAAATAATATACTGTATGTAGATCGATTAAGTTGGTCTAAAATATACAATTATAATAAGATAGTAAAATACGGTAATTAGATAAGATATACAGATTATCAATATAGTAAAGAAGTTAATAAAATATACAGAAATAAACATAGCAAGAGAAGGAGTTATAATATACAAGTTAATACAGATAGTAAAGGAGAATATATAAGTAAATATTGGGTGAACAATTTATGTGGATGTTGATAGGTGTTAAGTGTGATTGAGGCTCACCCAGGAGAAACTTTGGGCCTCCACCCTTATAATAACTGTGTGTGTGTGTGTGTGTGTGTGTGTGTGTGTGTGTGTGTGTCCTCATACATATATTCAGTATATCTCTCTACCTCTATAGCTATCTATCTCTATTTATCTATGGTTCTCATTCTATACTGTGAAGGTAGATTAAGATAATAAGGTAAAATATAGTGGAGACAAAGTTAGGATATGGAGGTTGATAGGTGGTAGATTGAATATGTAGATAACTATAGTCAAAGATAATATTGTAAAGATATATCATGGTAGTAAAGTTAGAATGTGGAGGTTGATAGGTGTTACGTGTGCTTGATGCTCACCCAGGAGAAACTTTGGGTCTCCACCCTTATAACAAGTGTCTGTGTATGTGTGTCCTCATACATATATTCAGTCTCTATCTCTCTACCTGTCTACCTTTCTATGTATCTCTATCTATCTATCTCAGTCTACAGTATATGTGAAGGTTGATCAATATAATATGGTAGAATGTAATGGTAGTAAAGTTAGGGTGTGGAGGTTGATAGGAGGTAGATTGAATATGCAGATAAATATAGTAATTGAGAATATAATGATAGTACAGCATATACAGTAAAGGTAGATAATGGTAGTAAAGTTAGGGTGTGGAGGTTGATATGAGGTGTTAAGTGTGCTTGAGGCTCACCCAGGAGAAACTTTGGGCCTCCACCCTTATAACAACTGTGTGTGTGTGTGTGTGTGTGTGTGTGTGTGTGTGTGTGTGTGTGTGTGTGTGTGTGTGTGTGTGTGTGTGTGTGTGTGTGTGTGTGTGTGTGTGTGTGTCCTCATACATATATTCAGTCTCTATCTCTCTACCTTTCTACCTATCTATCTATCTATCTCAGTCTATATGTGAAGGTAGATCAATATAATATGGTAGAATGTAATGGTAGTAAAGTTAGGGTGTGGAGGTTGATATGAGGTGTTAAGTGTGCTTGAGGCTCACCCAGGAGAAACTTTGGGTCTCCACCCTTATAACAACTGTGTGTGTGTGTGTGTTGGTGTTGGGATACATGTTCGTTTGGTTATGAATTGGTTCTACATGAGTGTTTTATTGGTCAAGTTCATGTGATATGAAATTTGTATCTCATTTGAGATATACCGGTACTGGATATGTACAGATATACACACGTGTACATTCATATTATCACCAACCCACCAATTAACTTACAAATAAACCATATTTATGAAATATATGAAATTGAGTTGGGTGTATAATGGCCAGAACGCAATGACATAGACCACATAAATAGAATAGCGTGAGGTAGACAAGAGGGGCAGGTTGGGAGATGGCCTGAAGGGAGGAAGGGGAGAGGGGGGACGTATGTGGTGAGCTGGAGGTAACGGGGGTAGGTAGGTGCATGGAGGTATAGAGGGAGGGGGTAGGTAGATGGGGAGGAATGGTAGGGGGAAGGGAGGGTTTAAGATGGGTTAATAGGTGAAAAGGAAGGAGGGGGACATAAGTGGGCAAATAGAGAAGGGGAGTTTGGAAGAGTAGACAAGTAGGGAGGAGGATTGGGGAGAGGGAGAGGAGAATAGGTAAGAGGTTCACGTAGGGGGAACGGGGGAGAAGGTAGGGAGGAGATGGGGGAGTATAGAGAAGGAAAAGCCCAGCTAGGTAGGTAGGAGAGGAGAAAGTGAGGTCATAAATGAGACTGGTATAAGCAAAAGGTGATCCCCGACTGTCTCTCAAGATTATTATATAATTATTAACACCCCCTCCCTATCCAATCTCTCTCTCTCTCTCTCTCATTCTCTCATTCTCTCTCTCTCATTCTCTCTCTCTCTCTCATTCTCTCTCTCTCTCTCATTCTCTCTCTCTCTCTCTCTCTCTCTCTCTCATTCTCTCTCATTCTCTCTCTCATTCTCTCATTTTCTCTCTCGCTCTCTCTCTCGCTCTCGCTCTCTCTCTCGCTCTCTCTCTCTCTCACGTATATTATATTTTTACAAAGGATTACAAAAAAAGCAAGCAACAACAGTTCCACTGATTCACACTAAGCTACGTGGTGAAGATACAGACTGTGTTGCCGTGGGAAATAATAGTTGCATTACTCAAACACAAAATGAATGCAGTCAGTTGGGGATTTGAGGCGAGATATTTGTCCGTGCCTTTTTGGAATTTTGGACTGTGCAGCAGTCTACAACATCGCTTGGCAGATTGTTCCACTGGTTAACAAAATGTATTGCTTCTTGTGAGCGAAAGGTCTGATCATGTATACAAATGTGAAAGAGAGAGTGGAAGAGCAAGAGTGAGAACTAGAGAGCGAGTTGCTAACTCTACATCATAACTCTACATAGCACTTATCCCACCTACACCGTGTGCACGATACTCACCAAACGCAGGCACAGCACCCCGCACGAAACACGTACACTGCACTCGTCAAACGCACGCACACACCACCTGTCAAACGCACGTCACACAGACACACACTCACTGAAGGGGTAGTACTCGCTTTTTATGGACCCCCTTCTCTCTCTTGTTTACCATATTAGTTTTGAGGTTTTAAGACGTTCGTTCCGTTAGTTTGGCGATTTTGAGATATTTCGCCTAATTTTGTTTTCAATATTAAGAACTTTCGTGCCCTTTAGGTTTCAAATTTTTCCTGGCGAGCTATAGCGAGCCTCTTATTTTAGAAGGAATTGGCCTTCGGCCGAGGGGGTCTAGGGGGTGTTTTTCTAAGCTTGATGGAGGTCTAGCGAGAAAACTGAAAATAAATAAATACATAAATATATAGCCCCAAAAACAAGGCCTACCCCCTTATACCAAACACACACTATGACATGCACCCTCGTGATTGTAACTGCACGCACTCATCTCTGCCTCGACCGTCGACATGGGTTATTTGCAGTAGTTTATATATCGATAGCAAGGGAAGAACGTGACTAGTTCGGCTGTACGTTTTACCAGTGATTATGGAAAGAGAAAGGCAGCTGTTCTTGCTTTGTATACATTTTTTTAGTTACTTATTTGGCATAACAAAACTATACGGTATCCATCCCTGAAGTTTCCAAATACTATACGGTAGATAGAAACAGTCACTGATATAAAGAAGCAATATTATAACTACTGCACAGCTGTTGAATCCATGTTATCAGGTTATGAAGGAATGATGAAGCCACTCGTCCGGCTTTGTATGTATTTTGTTTTGTTTTTAAATTATTAATCATTCAATAGTCAGTCATAAATGTTCAAAGTATGGATTAGTATCCTAAGGCCCCTCATTAGAGAGAGAGAAATATAATGCATTATTAATTATTTATGTTAAATAGTACGTATCCCATGACATTTACCAGGAAAATCATGTAAAACAAACAATTATACTGTTAAATATATTTTTTTCTTCATAGAGAGAGATACTGTAGATAGTATCATAACAATTTTAATTATGCGCGAAGTGTGTTATTTTCCCCAGGGTATTGGTAAATGACGATAATTCAGATACCAACAACAGTTCTCCCTTCCCAATAGTCTAATATGCACATTATATTGGGATAAACAAATATTGCGTGAACGATTCGATTTCAGCAGCCATTTATTAAGGGTTAGACAAAATCCAGAAGTACTTGACGTGCGGTTAGATCTGTGCACGTTTCCCCTTTGGCTCTTTAGTTCCACTCCCCCTTTTTTCCTCCACGCCGGGTGTACAAAGCGTTAAGGCGAGGAAAAGGTTCGCGATATGAACCTTGAACGTGGTGGTATTTGTGTCAGACTGCCGAGGTCGCCGGCCAGTCCCACATGTTGGCTGCCCTGGGATGACTTGAGAGTTTGTGGGCTGTGTTTTGAAAAGGTATGTGTAGAATTATGTCTGTGCGTGTACTCGGCAATTGTAAGACGTTTTGCACCATCCAGGTTTCACTATTATCCTGGTGAGCGATTGCGAGCTTGCAATTTATATTTTTCTTTCGAAAAATATACACAATTAGTTTGGAGATAGTTTGGAAGCCAATTTGTTAACCTTAAAATGGGTCAGGGGACATTATAATTTCGCTTGAAAGGGGCAAACTAATTATAAATGCTCGAGAAGTACAGACAAATTATAATCCTGAAGAATAATGTATAAACATCACAAAACCTTCCAAAACGTCGTATCAGGTAGTATATTGGTTTAAAATTGCGTCAATCTTAAGATGTCTTTGGCCAGTCGACATTTGGGCTGCCCCGGGATGACTCGGGCATTTGTGGGGCGGGGTTTGAAGGGGCTTGGTGGGTGTGAGGGTGTGACTGAAAGGTGGGGGATGGTATGTGGTTAAGGGGGCCCGCCTCGTTTGTTTCTCTCTCTCTCTCTCTCTCTCTACTCTCTCCGCCCCATACAGCCTACTGTTTTAAGACGTTTATCCCCATCAAAGTGTCGATATTTTCCTGGCGAGCGGTAGTGAGCCAGCTTATTATTCAAAATGTTTTTGACAGCAGGCTAAATTTTTACATTTTTCGATAGAAAAATTTCTCCGGCGGAGCCGGTTTTCTTCATACAATACTGGCTCGCTATCGCTCGCCAGAAAGAAACACCTGGATGGGGATAAACGTCTTAAAACAGTAGGCTGAATGGGGCTGAATAGACACAAGTCAGAGAAAGATAAAATTAGAGAAGAAAAGCAGGTCACCCACCTTAATTTGTCTGTGATTGTGGTAGCTACGGCCTTGGATTTGCTTGTCAATGATAGTAGGGCATGGTTGTGGTAGGTTATAGGAGAGTGTGGTTGGTATGGTTTAGCCCCTTCAAAGTTACATCGTATATTGATAGTTTATTCTGGTTATGATTAGGCAATTATATACAGCATAGGAAGGATCTGGGGGAATTAAGAGGGCAAAGATTATCTCAATTAAGGTGAGGTATTTAGTTTGTTCCCTAGACCTCCATCAAGCTTAGAATTACACCCCCTTGAGTCCCTTTCAAGATAAATTTGTACATTTTTCGGTAGAAAAATTTCCCGGCCGAAGGCCGGTTCCTCTTAAATTACAGGCTCGCTATCGCTCGCCAGTATAAAATCGACACCTGAATTGCACGAAAGGTCTTAATATGGGGTGAAAGTTCTTAAAATCGCTAAACTAATGGGGCAAACGTTTTATAATATCAAAAAACAATGGGGCTAAACATGAGGGAGAAAGGGGTCAAGAAAAAAATCCCTCAAGTGGAGATCTCCCCTTAACTCTCTGACTGACATGTATCCTTCCTTAGCTCTATAAAATCATTTAATAATAACCAGACAACAGAAGAAAATAAACATGCGTCATGGTATCTTGAAAGATTTAAGAAGTGTGTGTGTGTGTGTGGTTCGTATGATTATAATTGTGGTTGTAATGATTAAGGGGAGATCTCCACTTGAGGGATTTTTTTCTTGACCTCTTTCTCCCTCATGTTTAGCCCCATTGCTTTTGATATTATAAAACGTTTGCCCGATTAGTTTAGCGATTTTAAGAACTTTCACCCCATATTAAGACCTTTCGTGCAATTCAGGTGTCGATTTTATCCTGGCGAGCGATAGCGAGCCTGTAATTTAAGAGGAACCGGCCTTCGGCCGGGACATTTTTCTACCGAAAAATGTACAAATTTATCTTGAAAGGGACTCAAGGGGGTGTAATTTTAAGCTTGATGGAGGTCTAGGGAGCACACTAAATACCTCCCCTTAAGGTGTGTTTATTGTAAATGCTATTAGGAATGGCCCTGGTTGCGTAGGTGGTGGGGTATTTGACATTTTGCTATCTGGGGTGAGTTGAGAGTTGGTGGGGCGTGGTTTGAAGGGGCGGGGGTGTGAGGGTGTGAGTGAAAGGTGTGGGCTGGTGTGGTTAAGGATGGTGTGATCATTAGGGCAGGATGTGGTACTTCTGGATTTGATTTTTATGGTTAAGGATTGTATTATTATGGTAGGCATGGCTAATGGTTGTTTGGTCATAGTAATTATAGGTAAGGTTAGTGAGGTTGTGGTTGTTTGTCAGCCAATCTCGTTTAGGTTGACATGATTTAAAATTGGGTTGTGGGTGGGATAGGGTTTTGTGGTTTAGGTTGGCAAAATTTAGAATTGGGTCAGACTCTTTAGAACACTGAACATTCGGCATTTCACTTGTCTAGGGTGGTTTTGGATCATGTGGGGTGTGGTTGTGAAGGTTAAAGGTCGAGAGGGGTGGTAGTTAAGGTTAAGCTTGGTTTTGCTTGGCACGATTCGCGTGGACATGGTAGGTATGGATTGTGGTAGATATGGTAAAGGTTCGTGTGGTTGTGGTACGTTTGGTGTGTGTGTGTGTGTGTGTGGGGGGGGGGGGGGGAGTTTTCTCCCTAGACCTCCATCACAATGTATAATACACCCCCTCGACCCCCTTCGGGATAAATGTTTACATTTTTTCGGTAGACAAATGTTCTAATGGGTCGAAAGATCTTATGATTCCCAAACTAATGGGACGAACGGTTTAAAATGTATATACTAATGGGGCTAAACGTGAGTAACAAAGGGGTTCAGACAAATAAAACTCCCCTTAAGGACAGTTTTCGGCAAGTGGTTCAATGATTGTGTGGGCGTGGTCGATATAGGCTACTGCAGTTAGGGATAGTGTGATTGTGGTGGGTATGGCCATGAGTCGTTTCTGACTACATTATCTGGAACGCTAGTCACACTACATATTACTGCCTGAGATTACCGTATACTGATATCGTTTGGTGTTGCTTGGGGTCTAAAAAGTTGGCATTATGGAAGGTGTGGTCGTGGATAGTGTGTAGTGTGCTTCAGGATTTTGTGTTTGTGGTCAATATAGTTACGAATAATATGGTACACTTGCTTTTGGTAAATATCGTTCAGAATGATATAGTCGACATGGTGTGTGTGTGTGTGTGTGTGTGTGTGTGTACAAAGGAGTACAAAGGAGTACAAAGGAAATCAAGCAACAACAGATCTAGTGACCCTTCTAGGTTGCTTGTCCTCCAAAACACTGAGGATCAAGTGTCCAAACAGTGGTTTAGAGTGGGTAAGGGAACATTGGAAAGGGAATTACTGCCCTGGAACTAATGTCTGTGGCAGGATTAGGAAGTTAGTAGGGGACAAATGGGTTAGTAACTGAGGGGGGGATAAAATAAAGTTATTCATTTACAAACGCAGTCAGTCGCGGGTTTGATGCGAGATATTTGTCTAGGCGGAGTTTAAATGAATCAACGGTGATGCAGTCTATAACGTTTCGGGGAAGCCCATTCCACAAGTTGACAACTCGATTGAAGAAGAAATTCTTAGATTCGTGTGAGTTAAAAGATTTACCAATAATTTTGCAACCGTTTTCCCCCGCGTGTAATTAGATTGGTCGATAGTGAAGTACTTACTACAGTTCATATTGTCGATGCCTTTGATGATTTTGAACACTTGAATTAAGTCACCTCTTAATCTGCGCTGGGTTAAAGGAAATAGATTTAATTCTCTAAGACGCTCTTCGTATGGTTTGTTCTTTAGGCTAGGTATCATTTTGGTAACTCTACGTTGAACTCGTTCTAGCTTGTTTATATCTTTTTGGTAATAAGGGCACCAGGATTGAACGCAGTATTCCAGAAGAGGGCGGACTAATGAATTGTAAAGGGTTAGGATAACTTCTTTGGATTTATGCTCAAATGACCTGCCTATAAAGCCAATTATTTTGTTTGCCTTCTTAACAACTTCTGAACATTGTTGACTCGGTTTTAGGTTACTCGATATTGTTACTCCCAGATCGGTTTCTCTGTTTACATTCTTAAGCTGAGTGCCATTCATCGAATAGTTTGCTTTCTCATTTAGGTATCCGATATGTAGTACTTACATTTATCCGCATTGAAACTCATTTGCCAAATTTGGGCCCAACATGACAATTTATCTAGATTGTGTTGCATATCGTCAACTTGTTCTTTTGAGAGTACGCTATTTGCAATTTTTGTATCGTCAGCAAATTTTGAGATTGTACAGGTGAGACCCTCATCTATGTCGTTGATGTAAATTAGAAAGAGAATTGGTCCTAGTACCGATCCCTGGGGTACCCCGCTACTTACATTGGTCCATTTTGATGCCTTACCGTTTATGACTACTCTTTGCTTTCTGTCGCTGAGCCAATTTTCTATCCATTTCAACACACCGTCTTGTATTCCATGCGCTTTTAGTTTTAGCAGTAAACGTTTGTGGGGAACTTTGTCAAAGGCCTTTTGAAAATCAAGGTATATAATATCTACAGCTTTACTCTCATCGTAGAGGTTGAGGATATCGTGGAAGAAGTCTAAGAGGTTTGTTTAAACAGGAACGT
>CM064521.1:6920741-6943328 GCA_032716605.1 Paralithodes platypus
GTGGACTACAAGGAGGGTTCCAGCTGGTGTGGGGAAAGTATTTGTGTGGATGTGGTTTGAGGAATGGATTTATGGGTGATGTAAAAGTGATAAAGATGATAGATAAGTTGGTATGGGTGTGGTCTTAGGAAGGTGGGTGTGTACAATATGAGGACAAATTTTGTCGTATGAGAAATATGAATGTTGCATTAGTTAATAGATATTGTATGGTCAAAGTCGATTTTACATAGGGAATATGAATACTATATATTACTCTTGATTTTACTTAAGGGAGGACACTTGTTACAGAAATGTGAACGTTGTTTGTTGAACAAAAATTGGGAGTAGGTACACACACACACACACACACCCGAGCGGTTGGCGTTTATCAGTACGTATCAATTTGGTGCATGCTTACGAGACTACGAGTACATTTTTCGATTTTTAAACCTAACCTAACCTAACCTAACCTAACTTAACCTAACTTAACCTAACTTACCTAACCTAACCTAACCGAAAACACTCCATTTCAACGTATTTTAAAGAGGTGTGTACCGATTAACTGTAGCCCCAAACCTCATGTACCTGTAAACCTACAAATATCCAGAGATTTGTACCAATAAACACACAACCGCTCGTCCACACACACACACACACACACACACACACACACCCACCCACCCACCCACCCACCCACCCACCCACCCACCCACCCATCCACATTTTCTCTCATCAATACGAAGCACATGAGTTATGCAACGTGAGTTACGAAAGCGAAGTGAGTTATGAATGAGGAAGATAAAATTTATGTTGTAATGGAATGGTAGTGTTAGGGTGAGGAAGGAAGGATGTGGTATTAATAATAAGCCTATGATGAGAAGCAAGATTGAAGGTATAGAGGGTGAGTGGCCGGAATAGCGTCACTAATGTATCATCCAACCTGGGGGTACTGCTCTATCTAGTCTCTCTCTATCTCTATCTCTCTCTCTCTCTCTCTCTCTGTCTCTGTCTCTGTCTCTCTCTGTCTCTCTCTCTCTCTCTCTCTCTCTCTCTCTCTCTCTCTCTCTCTCTCTCTCTCTCTCTCTCTCTCTCCTCTCTCTCTCTCCTCTTATTCTCTCTCTCTCTCTCTCTCTCTCTCTCTCTCTCTCTCTCTCTCTCTCTCTCTCCATTATCTATTTATCTACCTTTATAACACAAACACCATCACGGAATTGGGGTGAGGTAAGATGCGTGAGAGGCAAAGGGTGTGTGAAATGATGAGAGAGTAAGACCAATGCCCTGTAGAGAAGGCATTGGTAACACACAGTTTATTTTTTATTGGAACCCCCACCACCCCTTCCTTCCCATTCATATTGTATATACACATCATTCCCATATCCGAATAGGCAAACAGCAGCATTCCTCAGTCAGTCAAAGGAGCGTGAAAAAGGAATGAGGAAGTAAACGTAAACGTGGGAAAGTTGGCGCATAACAGTTTGAATGGAAAACACGTGTATTACCGGCGGTACTGAAAATACAAGAAGGTGACTAAAAAGACGTGACGGAGGTGGCAAGAGGCAAGAACAACGAGTTGTCGTGTGGGAAAGATGGGGTGTTGGAGAGGTAAATCACTCTTCCCCCTTGGAGGAATAGTATGCCGCTCTTCCCTAACCACAACCCCGCTAGGCAGCATTAGAACAACCGTGAGAAATGAACGATGGGGTGAGAATGTGTGTGTGTGAGAGAGAGAGAGAGAGAGAGAGCGGTAAATAACTCTTCCCCACCACAGTCATGAGAAGCGAGAATGAATGTGTGTGTGTGTGTGTGTTTGATAGAGTGAGAGAGAGAGAGAGTGAGTGAGTGAGTGGTAAATAACTACAGTCATGATAAAATTAGGTGTGGGGTGAGACTCCTGGGAAGTGTGCATGTGTGTGTGTGTGTGTGTGTGTGTGTGTGTGTGAGTGTGGTTGTGTGTGGTTGTGTGTGTGTGTTTGAGAGAGTGAGAGAGAGAGTGGGAGTGGTAAATAACTACAGTCATGATCAAATTAGGTGTGGGGTGAGACTCCTGGGAAGTGTGCATGTGTGAGTGTGTGAACAACATAATTTGTTTGGTATACGGTAAACATATTAGGAATTGTGGGAGTCGACATTTATTACGAGAATAGGTAAACTAATATATTTCATTAATGCATTTGTAAAAGAAAAGTTAATCAAAACTAGAGATGCATGGGAAATTAGTTAAGGGGAGGTATTTAGTTTGTTCCCTAGACCTCCATCAACCTTAAAATTACACCCCCTTGAGTCCCTTTCAAGATAAATTTGTACATTTTTCGGTAGAAAAATTTCCCGGCCAAAGGCCGGTTCCTCTTAAACTTCAGGCTCGCTATCGCTCGCCAGGATAAAATCGACACCTAAATGGCACGAAAGGTCTTAATATGGGGTGAAAGTTCTTAAAATCGCTAAACTAATGGGGCAAACATTTTATAATATCAAAAGCAATGGGGCTAAACATGAGGGAGAAAGGGGTCAAGAAAAAAATCCCTTAAGTGGATATCTCCCCTTAAACAAAGCATTTGAGTGAAAAATGAGAACGGAATTTCTATAATAATGTGAACAAAGCGAAAATGTATATAATAATGAGAAATAATTACGGTATATAAAACCAATGCAATATAGTCATTCATGTAGAGTAACCCCCAAGCTGATCTTTGGTTCTCGCAGACGATAATGTGTGTGCCATACATTACACTGATTCAACTGGTTGTTATGCAATTGGCAGTGGAGTGAGTGATTGGTAATTACTGAGAGGTTATTGGTAATTGGTGTGTTGGTTAGTGTATAGTAATTAGCTAAGGGGGTGACTTGCTTTTTTTTTTCTCGTTTTCTTTCTCTGGCTTGTATCCAATCGGCCCAATTCAGCCTACTGTTTTAAGACGTTTATCCCCATCCAGGTGTCGATTTTTTCCTGGCGAGCGGTAGCGAGCCAACATATTTAAAAAAAAAAATTGACAGCAGGCTAATTTTGTACATTTTTCGATAGAAAAAATTCTCCGGCGAAGCCGGATTTCTCCATATAATGATGGCTCGCTATCGCTCGCCAGGACAAAATCGACACCTGGATGGGGATGAACGTCTTAAAACAGTAGGCTGAATGGGGCCGAATGGATACAAGCCAGAGAAAGAGAGAAAAGGAGATAAAAAAAAGGCAGGTGACCCCCTTAAGTGAAGGAGAAGTTGGTGCTAATGGGCTAATAGTGAGGTTTGTGGGGGGAACTGTTGAGGGTAATGAACCGTTATTATTATCTTAGAGTTGTGTCGTTATGCAAGCTTGATGGGATGTTTATATAGGGGGTGTATTAGGTAATGTCTGTATTGGTTAGTGCATAGTTAATAGCTAAGGGAAAGTGAATTTGGTGCTAATGGGTGAGGTTTGTGGTGGGACCTTTTTCTGAGAGTAATGGACTGTTTTGTTAGTTTAGAGATTGTTAGTGTAATGATGTAAGATTGATGGGACTGCAATGTTTGTAGTATGTTTTAATTTTAATAATATTATATAGGGTGCGTCGGCTTGGTTATTGTTCTTTTCGTTTTGGACTTTATTATGTATTTATGCGATTTGTTGTGCCCTTAACCACTTCAGTACCGGCGACATCCTTTTAATTTTAATCTAGCAAATATTTAGACGATTGTATTCAGCTCAGGAAGGACGTCTACCAATTAAGAGGCTACAAACCATCTCGGTTCATCCTTTTTAGATACCATATAGCCTTCCTAAGCTTCATAAAATCGTCTGAATGTAGCTGAAACAAAATATAAAAGACGTTACAGGTACTGAAAGGGTTAATATGTGTTACTCTTTCATTTAGTTCTGTCAGTGTTAATATATAAGAATCATGATATATGCTATTTTTATGATCTTTTCATTACATTATTGGTATCCACACCAGGAAACTTCAACGGAGGATTTCAACAAGAATAGAGTAGTGATCCAAGCATCTATTTTGGTATTTGATGCATAAGGCAAATTAATGTCTATAAGCTTTACATTCAGTTCCAGTTCCATTAAAAAATTGCAGTTATTATTTATATATTTTTCCATTAATTTATAGCATAGATAGATAAAATTAGTATAATTTGCCGAATTAAACAATATCCAAAAGTAGTTTTATATTTTTATATTGAACTCTATGCGGACTTTGAGTTTTAATTTGGTTAACAAGTATGATGTGAATAAAACGCAAAGAATGGTTGTTGAAGTTGAAAAGATATAGGAAATTACTGGGAAGCGGTGGTGGTTGAAGAAGAAATCAGTGGGAGGGTGAGAATACTTCTTTGGCTGATGATGGTAGGGGGGTAAACGAAAACAAGAAGGAATCTAGAAAAGCGAATAATGTCGAGATGTAAATTAGTGTAAAGAATGGAAACTACTGGATAAGAAAGGAACCAAGCAAAATGGCGAGTACAGTATTTATTTATTTATTTATTTATTTAGAGATAAATAGAGTGTGTGTGTGTGTGTGTGGGGTTGTTTGTATGTGTGTGTGTGTGTGTGTGTGTGTGGTTGTATGTGTGTGTGTGTGTGGTTGTTTGTATGTGTGTGTGGTTGTTTGTATGTGTGTGAGTGAGTGAGTGATTGGATTGTGTAGATAATAGAAGCGGAAAGAAGAAAACAAATAATAAACTGAGGAAGACAAGAAGAAGGAGAGGATAAGAAGACTTGAGTGGAGTGAGGTGGGAGGACCCTGTCACGAATGTCATTAGTGCGGCAAAGGTCAGTGGTACCCTTATGGAACACAGGGAGAGTGAGGCAGAACAAACGAATATACAGGGAAGTGATAAAGAGGAATTGGTGATGTGCCAGATATATGGAGAGGGATTGATAGTATAAGATAGAAGGTGATATAAGGGAACTGGTGATATGTCAGATTTATGGTGAGGGATTGATAGTATAAGATAAAAGGTTATATAAGGGAACTGGTATATGTCAGATTTATGGTGAGGGATTGATAGTATAGGATAGAAGGTGATATAAGGGAATTGGTGATGTGCCAGATTTATGGAGAGGGATTGATAGTATAGGATAGAAGGTGATATAAGGGAACTGGTGATATGTCAGATATATGGAGAGGGATTGGTAGTATAAGATAGAAGGTTATATAAGGGAACTGGTGGTATGTCAGATTTATGGTGAGGGATTGATAGTATAAGATAGACAGTTATAAGGGAACTGGTGATATGTCAGATTTATGGAGAGGGAGGGATTGATAGTATACGATAGAAGGTTATATAAGGGAACTGGTGGTATGTCAGATTTATGGTGAGGGATTGATAGTATAAGATAGAAGGTTATATAAGGGAACTGGTGATATGTCAGATTTATGGAGAGGGATTGGTAGTATA
This sequence comes from Paralithodes platypus, assembly GCA_032716605.1. NCBI lineage: Eukaryota > Metazoa > Arthropoda > Malacostraca > Decapoda > Lithodidae > Paralithodes > Paralithodes platypus. Next base: position 6,926,100 of record CM064521.1, read on the forward strand.
AGATAGAAGGTTATATAAGGGAACTGGTGATATGTCAGATTTATGGAGAGGGATTGATAGTATACGATAGAAGGTGATATAAGGGAACTGGTATATGTCAGATATATGGAGAGGGATTGGTAGTATTATGATAGAAGGTGATATAAGGGAACTGGTATATGTCAGATTTATGGTGAGGGATTGATAGTATAGGATAGAAGGTGATATAAGGGAATTGGTGATGTGCCAGATTTATGGAGAGGGATTGATAGTATACGATAGAAGGTGATATAAGGAAACTGGTATATGTCAGATATATGGAGAGGGACTGATAGTATAAGATAGAAGTCCAGGCGAAAAACATTACTATAGAATGATAGGGTATACGATGGAAAAGTGACCAGCTTAGGAGTGGGGGAGAGGAGACGAATGGAGAAGATGATAAAGAAGAGAACGCGAAGGGGAAATTATAATAGACCAGATTTAAGGAGATAAAATTGATAGTATACGATTAAGTCCAGACGAAACAAAAGGTAATATAGAATTATTGGGTATACAATGGAATTATAACCAGCTCAGGAGTGGAAGAGAGAAGAAGAATGGAGAAGAGAAAGGGAATAAAGAGAAAGAAACCAAGGAAAGGAGAAGCCCTGGGTGGAGCAAGGTGGGAGGACTCAAAACTCGTCACGAATGTCATTAATACGGTAAAGGTCAGTTGTACCGTGGAGCCATGAGTGGTACCTACATGGTGGTACCCTTATGATACTGAGAAGGGGGGGGGGGGGGGAGTAAGAGGGATATAGAGTGAGTTGAGAAAGGAGAAACTGGTGTTATTCATAGAGAGAAAGCTGAATATGTATGACCAAGATATAAGTAAGAAATGGAATAAAGTTTGAACAGGAGGAGACGAAGAAGAAGAAAAAGGGGGAGAGGATAATTAAGCTTTCGCCCCATTTCTTTGTCAATATTAAGATTTGTTGTGTCCTTTAGCTGTCGATTTTTTCTTGGCGAGCGATAGCGAGCCTGTAATTTAAGAGGAAGCGGAGGAGGAGGAGACGAAGAAGAAGAAAAAGGAGGAGAGGAAATATAAGTTGATTACGAAATAAGACATAGGCAGTTGTGAATTAGGTGCCGTATTATTGAGGCACTAGACAATAAATATGTACACCGGCTCCCATACTGTAAGTCTAATAAATATGTACACCGGCTCACATACTGTAAGTCTAATAAATATGTACACCGGCTCACATACTGTAAGTCTAATAAATATGTACACCGGCTCACATACTGTAAGTCTAATAAATATGTACACCGGCTCACATACTGTAAGTCTAATAAATATGTACACCGGCTCACATACTGTAAGTCTAATAAATATGTACACCGGCTCACATACTGTAAGTCTAATAAATATGTACACCGGCTCACATACTGTAAGTCTAATAAATATGTACACCGGCTCACATACTGTAAGTCTAATAAATATGTACACCGGCTCACATACTGTAAGTCTAATAAATATGTACACCGGCTCACATACTGTAAGTCTAATAAAGCAAGAACCAAGGAAAACAAAGCCATTAAGGGGGGATGGGTCGTTTGTCTGGTCCCCCTTCTCCCTCATGTTTAGCTCCATTGATTTTTATATTTTAAAACGTTCGGCCCATTTGTTTGGCGACTTTACACCCCATTTCTTTGTCAATATTAAGACTTTTCGTGCCATTTAGGTGTCATTTTTTTCTTGGCGAGCGATAGCCAGCCTGTAATTTCAAGAGTAACCGGCCTTCGGTCGAGACATTTTTCTAACGAAAAATTTACAAATTTATCTTGCAGGGGTGTCTATGAGGTGTTTTTTGCAGCTTGATGGAGGTCTAAGGAAGACACTAAAACACAAAATAAAAATATAAACCAATAAACAAATAAATAAACCCATCTCCGCTAAATATAAACCAATAAACAAATAAATAAACCCATCCGCTAAATATAAACCAATAAACAAATAAATACACCCATCTCCGCTAAATATAAACCAATAAACAAATAAATACACCCATCTCCGCTAAATATAAACCAATAAACAAATAAATAAACCCATCCGCTAAATATAAACCAATAAACAAATAAATACACCCATCTCCGCTAAATATAAACCAATAAACAAATAAATACACCCATCTCCGCTAAATATAAACCAATAAACAAATAAATACACCCATTTCCGCTAAATATAAACCAATAAACAAATAAATACACCCATCTCCGCTAAATATAAACCAATAAACAAATAAATACACCCATCTCCGCTAAATATAAACCAATAAACAAATAAATACACCCATCTCCGCTAAATATAAACAAATATACAAATAAATACACCCATCTCCGCTAAATATAAACCAATAAACAAATAAATACACCCATCTCCGCTAAATATAAACCAATAAACAAATAAATACACCCATCTCCCATAAATCATTTTGAAATGGTGTAAGAGTGACAAAAGTGAAAGTGTTGCAGGAAGTGTGTTGTGAAGGAAGGCTTGTAACAGGAAGGTTTTATTGCCTCTTGGAGGAAGGAAGGAAGCAAAGCGATCAAGGCAATTGGAAAATGAATTACAGGAATGGGGTGAAGTTTCAAGGGCTCTGAGCTTATTGTTAGCATTATTGGTGCCGTTTGTATAATTGTCATTCTTTATTGTTATTATTTGTATTATTATTATTGTTATTATTATTATACATATTTCTTCGGCTGTTCGAGTACATGTAAAAGGTTATTTATTTTATCTTTATTCAGTTGTGGTAAACGTATACCGGTACCCTATATTTCTACACTTCACTTGCCATTGTAGAATTGTACAGGCGTACGCATTAATAAGGTTATATATATATATATATATATATATATATATATATATATATATATATATATATATATATATATATATATATATATACCGATATATATATATATATATATATATACCGGTATATATATATATATATATATATATATATATATATATTGGTATATATATATATATATATATATATATATATATATATATATTGTGTTATGTGAGTGTTTGTGTCTAGGAAACTATATTAATTTATTTATAATTAATATTTGTATCTTGTCTATTTCCGGGTCATGTGACATCGATGAAACACTTCTCTAGGTTGTATGTGTGAGTGAGATCCGTTATAGGGAAGGAAGAAGAAGTGTTGAGACCAGGGACCATGAACAATTAATATATTACCGGTATCGTAGCTGTGGTAGTAGTGGAGTTACGCACTCCTCTCAGTACGATGACGCCTTTTTAGAGTTTATTATGGCTAGCATTAGACGTTTTTATTAAGTTTACAAAGAACCTGGTGAAGTCTTATAGTTATACTGAGACAGTTTTTACCCCTTTAATCACAAAGGAGTACAAAGGAGTACAAAGGAAATCAAGCAACAACAGGTCTAGTGACCCTTCTAGGTTGCTTGTCCTCCAAAACACTGAGGATCAAGTGTCCAAACAGTGGTTTAGAGTGGGTAAGGGAACATTGGAAAGGGAACTACTGCCCTGCCACTAACGTGGCAGGACTAGGAAGTTAGTAGGGGACATATGGGTTAGTAACTGAGTTAGTAACTAGAGATCTTTTGTAACCTTGGTAAAATCGTCGAGTATTATTGGTTAATTTCCCTGAAGTGAGATGTCAAATATGAAACCGTTCCTTAGCTTTTGTGTCGTGAGAGAATCGGTATAGAGAAGGATGAGTGAGAAGTGTTAGTAGTAGTAGTAGTACTGTAGTAGTAGTAGTAGTAGTAGTAGTAGTAGTTCCATTGGTTAATGTGTACCGGTACCATGAGTGAGATCCGTTATATAGAGAAGGAAGAGGAAGGTGTGTAGAGCCCAGGTGCCATGAACAATTATATATTATCGTAGCGGTGGTGGAGGTGGTGGTGGTGTGGTTAGATCGCTTACCTTAACCGTTTTATATTATGCTTGACTGCTTAACCATCTACCTGTGTATAGTGGAATAAGTAACACAGACAAGTATTGGTGACCAAAACAATGTAATCATGCTGCCATTGTATTACAGTAATTACTATTTAAAATAAGTAAAAGAACAAACAATAATTGATTGATAAAATCAGGGTAATGAAATATGTTCTTAATATTAAATATGTTCCCTTGAACCATGACCAAAACAATGTAATCATGATGGAATTGTATTGAAGTAATAAATCTAATCAAAATAAAGGAAACAACAAATAAAATAAAATAAGATTAGTGAAGGATTTTCTCGATGTGAATTATAATACCTTGAACCATTTACTGGAAGGTTATTTCAAAACAACCGTCAAATGTCAATGCTGAATTTAATTTTAAACTAATTTGAAACTAATTTTAGCAAGAGTAAAATGGAAAATATAATAAACACGTTGCCGTCATGAATGGCTTAAAGGAGAAATTATGCCCATATGACGGAAAACAGTTTTTATGGCAACGACACGACAGTTTTGACTCTCTCTGGGGTCCTACAGAGTGTTGAAACTATTGTAATTTCATTACGACCTTTTTCCGCCTTGCGGGTATAATTGTTCTATTCAAGTATTCACGGCACTGAATATCTCATCTCAATGGCTTATACGTTATATATTGTTGACTAGGTTTATAATCTGTGTATTGTTTTGTAAGAAATAATGCATCTACACACACTTATGGGCTTCCCCGAGATGTTATATGTAGACTGCACCACCGTTGATTCATTTAAACTTCGCCTAGACAAATATCTCGCATCAAACCCGCGACTGACTGCGTTTGTTATTGAATACCTTTATTTTATCCTCCCCTCAGTTACTACCCATCTGTCCCCTACTAACTTCCTAATCCTGCCACGGACATTCGTTCCAGGGCAGTAGTTCCCTTTCCAATGTTCCCTTACCCACTCTAAACCACTGTTTGGACACTTGATCCTCAGTGTTTTGGAGAACAAGCAGCCTAGAAGGGTCACTAGACCTGTTGTTGCTTGATTTCGTTTGTACTCCTTTGTACCTAATAAATTGTCTACTGTATCTGATTGACAATAGTTAGGAGTCTTATTGTATAACACCTACCGGTACCTGTAAAACGCATAGTAAGTACCGATACTGATGATTTAATATTTTGGTTTACGATTAATTTAGTCAATATTTATTAATATATAATATGTTCACACACTACTGTTGTCTGATTATTACTTATATGGTATACAATTGGTCTTTGATACCCTTTAGCAGTCATATTGCAGGTAATTGGGTCATGGAAGTGATGGTAACGGTAGTGCAGTTGTAATAGTAGCAGACGTTTAGTAGTAGTAGTAGTGTGTGACTGTGTGTGTGTGTGTGTGTGTGTGTGTGTGTGTGTGTGTGTGTGTGTGTGTGTGTGTGTGTGTGTGTGTTAAAGTGAGCACAGGAGTGAAGGGAGTGAGTACGTTGCTCACTTCCCCAACTGCCAGGAAGAGAAACCTAAGGCAGAGCAAATTAGTGGTGAAGCGATGGGTGGGGGGGGGGGGGGGGGGGATTTTGAGGAGGAGAGGGGGAGAGAAGAGATTGTGGGGGACGGGGGAGAGTGGAGGAGAGATTGTGGGGATTATGAGGGAGGAGACAGAGAGGAGGGATTGTGGGGAGGGGGGCAGAGCTGACGAGAGATTGTGGGGGAGGGGTGCAGAGAGGTGGGGATATTGTAGAAGAGGGGGCAGAGAGGTGGGGGTATTGTGAGGGAGGGGAAGAGAGGGGGGGATATTGTGAGGGAGGAGGCAGAGAGGAGAGATTGTGGGGAGGGGGCAGATATGACAAGAGATTGTGGGGAGGGGGCAGAGAGGTGGGGGTATTGTGGGGGAGGGGGCAGAGAGGAGGAGATATTGTGGGGGAGGGGGCAGAGAGGAGGAGATATTGTGTGGGGGAGGGGGAAAGAGGGAAGAGGGAGGGGCGGTGGGGGGGGGGGTGGGGGGGGGGGGAGGGGGGGGGGGGGGGGGGGGGGGGGGGGGGGGGGGGGGGCAGACAAGAAAATTGTGAAGAGAATGGAGATGAGAAAATATGAATAAAATAAAAGAGATAGATCATGGCCAGAACTTGTTGAAGTAGAGGAGTAAAATTTAGTGGACATAGAGACAATTAGAGGAAGGGTGTGTTGCAAAGTGTAATGACAATTTTAAACCAAAAAAGGAGTGGAATAAAGTTTACACAGAGGACAACGAACTAAAGAAAGGCATATTTTTTGAAGTAACAGTAACATGTTGGTTGAATGTTTAATATTAACACAAATCTTACTTTAATGATACATTTTTTAAATCTTACCATAGCAGAGTTTCGAGTTCATTACTCCATGCCACATCAAGTTGCAAGTTAGTAGAGGTTTTCAACTGTGGAATGTTTATGGTGTGGCGCAAAGGGTGTACCTAGTGACGTAGATTGGTGATAGCTTGTTATGGAAGGATAGGAGGAGGGAGGAAGGGATAGTGAAGGGACGATAATTCCACGGGACGACAGGTAAGGTGTGTAAAGAACGGAATAAATAGCCTTAGAAGTCTTGGAGTTGGCGTGAGTAATAATTAAACTTAAATGTAACGTTACCTATTGTATTTACTGATATACTATATATATATACAGTATATATATATATATATATATATATATATATATATATATATATATATATATATATATATATATATACACACACACACACGTATGTTGAGAGAGGGAGAGAGCGAGGAAAGGGGGGGGGGGGCGTCGCAATCAGTTGACAGGAAGTAAATGATAAAGTTAGAGATGTAGCGGAAGAATTGCACACACACACACACAGCCCGTAGCCTAGTAGGTAGAGCTCTCGTCTCACACACGAGGGGTCGGGGGTTCAATCCCCGGCCGGGCGGAGACAAATTGGGCTTGTCTCCTTTCATGTGTTAGCCTCAGTTCACCTAGCTGTAAATAGGTACCTGGAATAAGTGGACGACGTTGTGACGTCCCATCTGGGGTTGGCAAAAATGGTACAAGGCGAGATGGGTATCATATGGTTCACCTAAGCTGATGGCTACCTAAGCCTTCGGGCGAGACGGTACCGTCTATAGTGAGAATGGTACCATACAGATCCACCCTAAGCCTTCGTTTCCGATGTCGCCAATTGGCTAAAAATACAGACTACACACACATCCACAGCCATTCCAACGATACATATAACACCTACACATATAGGAGGCGGGAAATAACGAGCATGCTCACTCCCGCAATACAACTAGAGTAAGTACAACTAGAGTAAGTACACACACACACACACACACACACACACACACACACACACACACACACACACACACACACACACACACACACACACACACACACAGCCCGTAGCCTAGTAGATAGAGCTCTCGTCTCACACACGAGGGGTCGGGGGTTCAATCCCCGGCCGGGCGAAGACAAATTGGGCTTGTCTCCTTTCATGTGTTAGCCTCAGTTCACCTAGCTGTAAATAGGTACCTGGAATAAGTGGACGACGTTGTGACGTCCCATCTGGGGTTGGCAAAAATGGTACAAGGCGAGATGGGTTTCATATGGTTCACCTAAGCTGATGGCTACCTAAGCCTTCGGGCGAGACGGTACCATACAGATCCACTCTAAGCCTTCGTTTCCGATGTCGCCAATTGGCTAAAATACAGACTACACACACATCCACAGCCATTCCAACAGTACATAAAACACTTAACATGCATTTCACGCAATACATTCCCAGTTAAGGAGGCGCGATAATAATGAGCTTAGCTCGCATTGCGTGGATTCCCCTTGACGAACAAGTAACTGAGTAACACACACACACACACACACACACACACACACACACACACACACACACACACACACACACATATATTCTTGCTTAGAGATAAATTAGTAGTATTGTGTATTGAAATGTGCAAACAAACAAACTCAATAGCTCTTTTATATAATTGTGTATGTGTATCGAACCCAAGTGAGGTTTTCCTGCACTCCACCATCATTCCAACACGAAAACAACATACCCGAAGGAACGAAAAAGGTGTACATGGTGAGGGGCAAAGATAAACAGACGGCGAGATAGACGTGTGGAAAAAAATGTGAGGCTAAGCAGGATGTTGGAGGGCAAACAGAAGGAAGGTAAACAGAAGCAAGGAACTGGGGAGAAAGAAAGGGAAAGCACAAGAGCAAACAACCAGGCGGGGAAGAAAATTGAAGGGAAGGAGACGATAAATGTAGGACTAAATTAACAGAACCTGAAAAATTTATCTGAAGCTAAGCAGGTTGATGGAGGACAAGCAGAAGGAAGGTAAACAGAAGCAAGACACGGTAATGAGAGGAAGATAAACATAAACACAAATATCATGACGAGGAAGAGAATGGAAGGGAAAGAAGCGAGGCATGTAAGCAAATGGTAGACGAAAGGGGAAACTGAACTGAAGCTAAGCAGGATGTTGGAGGAAAGATAGGAGCAATCAACATGTACAGAGAGAGAGAGAAAGAGGAGTAAATAGAACACAAGAAACTGGTAATGAAGGTAGACTGTAGACTGGAAGAGAAAGCTAAAAACAAACAACAAAGGGTGAGAGAGAATGGTAAGGATAAGATAACATAGAAAGATGAAGACGATAAATGAGGTTAAAAGATAAACAGAGAGAGAGAGAGCGCGAGCGAGAGCGCGAGCGCGAGCGAGGGTAAAGAAAGTACAGTAAAGGTCGGTATGTTGGAATTAGTGGGGTGGCGGTAACGACTCATTGTGAAAAGGTGGCGGTGGTGGAGAGGGGTCACGTTAGGTCATCCACTCCCTCACCTGGCTCACTCTGGCACCCCCCCCCCCCCCTTCCTCCTAACCAACTGCCACTCCACCCCCTCTCTGCCACTCGCCCCCCTCCCTACCACCCAACCCATCCCTTCATTGCCAATCGATCCCCCTCCCCTACCCCTATCCTCCTCCTCGCATTTACTTCTTTCCTTCCTGTTGAATCTATCATGGTTCAGCCCATACCTAGCTTATTCTTTTACTGCCCTATACTCCGTCCATACTAATTCTGAAGCAAATTCTCGACCCAAAGGTATAATTTGGAACCAATGTGATAAGTGGGGGGTTTTTTTTTTTTTTTTTTTTTTCATATTCTTAAAGTTGGCGGGTTTTTTCATATTCTAGCTTTATTTAGACTATTTTATTCAGTTTAAAATGAGCCTCAAGCTAGTAACAGGCTTCGAACTATCTCACTTAACCCTTTTTACTACCTCAGACCCTTCTTAAACTGCACAAAATCGTATAAATATAGCTAGAATTTAATATAAAAGACGTCGCCGGTACAGGAGTTAATATGCCCAAACTATGGAAATGCATTGAATGAAGTACCGGTAGGTGCAATTGTGATGTTAGATCGATGAAATAAACTGCCTAGTAATATGGAACTAAGTACCGATGTAGTCTCTTCCCCGTGTCTTCTTTAGTATCCCTGTGACCCCCTTCCTACTCTGGTCATCCTTCTCTCCCTGCCACTCCTCTCTCTCTCTCCGTGCCCTACTTGCCTAGATTTTCCTATTCTTGATAAGTCTACCCTCTTCCTGCCTAACCTGCCGCCCCCTTGTCTAGTACCCTTGTCTATGTCCACACTCTCTTCTCCATGTTAATTCTCCCATTTTTTCTTGCCTAGTTTTTCCTTACCCCAGTTTAATGTGTTCACTCTCTAATCCCATTGCCTGCCACTCCTTCCTTTACTGTTAAATATGTTCTATCCCAGCATAGTCTACTTTCATATCACATATATCTGATTGGTCTACCCTCTCTCTAACTTCCCTATCAATTCTTTCCGCCTCCCAGTATTATTTGATTGTACTAGACTCATCACTTATCTTTTATCTTTTAATATTTTAATAGATATATCGTATACCTTGTCCTATCCTGTGTTTTTGGTGTATATAAAAATGTACAGGAACCCTTTCTGAACATGTACTGTAACTGTAGCCTTTGTTGTGTACCGGTACCTTTGCAATATGTAGAATGTATAATAGTTGGATACGTTTCTTATTCATTATGCTATTGTTTGTTCTGGGCTTCAGTTATCAATTGCTACTCCACAATGAACTATGAATGAACTAGCTTTTCAGCGAGTCTGTTTAAATTCAGTGTTCCTTTTGTACTATTACGTCAGCTTTGACTATTCATGGAAATTCAGAATAGGTCAGGTATCGTGATATTTTAGATGTGGAGTGAAAGGTGGTCATCGTTGTATACATTTATTATATATTTTTTTACATTTGCTTTATTTCTTATTATTATTATTATTATTATATATATATTTTTTTTATTTTTTTTTATTTTATTTTTTTACTTCGAATAGGAAATGTGAACTAATTGATTGATAGTATATGTTAAGATTCCATGGTGATATTTTTCTAATGTCATGTGTCTTTATTTTCTAGGTAAGATGATGGTGATACAGTCGGTGATGGTGGTGAGATGTGGTGAACAGGATGGTAAGTAAAGGAAGGATTCACAACACCGCTATATACGATCGCCAACTTTAGTATAACAACATTTTAAAACTATTTCGCACTGGTATCGATAACTACAGGTCTGCACTGTAAATAATCTAGGGTATGAAAAGGGTATATAATATCATCGGGTATAGTGATGGTGGGTTACCTTTTTATTCTCGTATAACATGGGTTTATCACCGCCAGTATGCCTATAAATAGGTAGATGATTATGGACACTTTAATAACCTTTTTCATACCCATCATTTTGTATAGTTTACTGAAGAAAACATTGTTCAAGGAATGTAATTCTTACACAAAATAGTAATAATATATAAATATATACTGTATTATATATACCGGTATATATATATATATAAAATAATAAGGCGCTCTTGTGAATCCTCCTTCAATGTGAGTAGTTATGCGTTTTGGATGGCCGAGTTGAATAAGGTTGTATGTAAGGCTGCTCTGTAAATTTCGCGTGTGCAATGTAGAACACAAATTGTAAAGAGTGTGTAATTATCGTTTTGCGTAACGTTTCAAACTACAAAGCACAACAGTTACGCAGATTTTAATATTTTATATACTGATTGCCAAGTTAGTTAATAAAATGAGTGGATATTAATACGGTTGAAATATGTACCACTTTATGTTAGCTATGTGTTCCCTTATACACATATTAATTATATTGTGTAGGCCAATCCTTCAATACCATGGCGAAACCCTCTTATACTAACGTTTGATTTACTAATGGAACCTAAAGTTATATCATCCTTGTGAATGCGTATTTGCTTTTGACTAGTTCAGTATTCCTGCAACGTTACACTTTGCATCGTGTTCTACATATTAATCATATTTTGGTTGTAGTGGGAAGAATAATCTAATTTAACATGAGCACACAATCATCACCTTGATTTCGCAACTGTTCCATATATCTCCTACATTGCACCACGGAAATTTCTCTGGCAATGATTCGTTTATTAGTCATACGACATTGGCTTAGTTTTGTTTGTTGTCCTATAATTTTACATAATTATTGTCGCTGAATATTACGTATTAATTGTGGTTTAAATGTGTGTGTGTGTGTGTGTGTGTGTGTGTGTGTGTGTGTGTGTGTGTGTGTGTGTGTGTGTGTGTGTGTGTGTGTGTGTGGGTGGTGTGGTGTGTGTGTGTGTGTGTGTGTGCTTGTGTGTGTGTGTGTGTGTGTGTGTGTGTGTGTGTGTGTGTGTGTGTGTGTGTGTGTGTGTGTGTGTGTGTGTGTGTGTGTGTGTGTGTGTGTGTGTGGTGTGTGTGTGTGTGGTGTGTGTGTGTGTGTGTGTGTGTGTGTGTGTGTGTGTGTGTGTGTGTGTGTGTGTGTGTGTGTATGTTTCTGTCTCATGTGTTTGTGTGTGTGTTTTTTAGTTTATTATTAAACTAATCACTAAAGTCAGGTATTCTCCACAAAGTGTGTTATTAATGCGATACGTAACTGGCTTTCTCCTCGCTTTTGTGTGGGTTTCTGAGGCAAATTATAAGTTTTCGTAATTGTATGTCATTAATTTTCTCCCAGCAGCCCGGCCTGATACATTCCATTGTCTCACTTTCCTTGTCTACACGTTTTTTTTGTCTGTATTTTCTTGGGTGTTTTTTTTTTTGCTATATCATTCGTTCCACTCAGTCATCCTGTCTCGTGTTACTTCTCGGGTAAAATAGATAAAACAATAATGTGTAAAATTGTATTGTATCACACACACACACACACACACACACACGCTCTCTCTCTCTCTCTCTCTCTCTCTCTCTCTCTCTCTGTCTCTCTTCTCTCTTCTCCTCTCTCTCTCTCTCTCTCTCTCTCTCCTCTCTCTCTCTCCTCTCTCTCTCTATCTCTCATCTCCTCTCTCTCTCTTCTCTCTCTCTCTCTTCCTCTCTTTCTCTCTCTCTCTCTCTCTCTCTCTCTCTCTCTCTCTCTCTCTCTCTCTCTCTATCTTCTCTCTCTCTCTCTCTCTCTCTCAATCCTCTTCCTTCGTCTCTCTCTCTCTCTCTCTCGATCTCTCTCTCTATCGTCCACCTCTACATCACCTACATTACCAGTATGTCACCGCAATAAAATGTATATTATCTTATTTATTGTTTGTATTTCCTATTGCTGACAAATTTAACGTGGCGGTTATCACCTCATTTATGGTTTCTTTATTGTCCCTTTAACACCTCCTGTACCCTTTTATAGCTATTTTTGTCCCTTTAATGCCCACTTTACCTAGGACCTTATATACCCCTGTAGCTACTTGTATCCCGTTAGTACCCTTTACCAAGTCCTATTTATACTTTAGCCTTTACTTCTCCTTTCATCCTTTGTTTTGAAGCTTCTCCATTGGTATTTCCGTCGGTATCCCCACCTTCCACTCGCACCACCACCACCTTGCTCCTTCCAGCTGTGCCCTCCACCCATTCTCATCCACCCCCCTCCACCCATTCTCGTCCACCACCCTCCACCCATTCTCATCCACCCCAGTTTGTGTGTCCCGTTCTTCTATAAACACAATATACTCCATTTTTCACTCAATTTCCATCCTGCTTGCTCTTATTTTATTGTAGGGATTGTATGTTTCATCTGGTTATATTTAATTTTTTGTTAAGCACATTCCATTTGTGTATACCACATTATCTTTCTTTTTCATCTCTAGTTCCTTGGTCTATATTCTCTCCTCCCCCAGTTTTCTCCCCTTTCGTTGTTTCACTTTTATCAATAATTATCTTTCCTCACTCTTTCTCCCCCTGTTTTCTGTTAACCCTTCACGCTTTCTTTTCTTTCACTCTTTGTCTTATACTCTTCCTCCAATTCTTCGAGTTTCCAAAGTTGCCTGTTGCACCATGTTCCATCGACTTTCCTTTCCTTTTTCTTGGTTCTTTGAATCTCCTATATTAACTTGTATTACTTGTATGTATCGTACCTCAATGTCCCACTGTCTCTCATCTCCTATATTAACTTGTATTACTTGTATGTATCGTACCTCAATGTCCCACTGTCTCTCATCTCCTATATTAACTTTAGTATTGCCTATTTGTAGCTCAATTTCCGACTCATCCCCCTCTCGCATTCTTTCTGTTCTACCGTAAGTACCACCATCTGTCCCTTCCTCTTCCACTCGGAGCCGTCTTCTCCAGGTTCTACTCTCGCACCCCACCACTCTCTCCCACCTCACCACTCTCTCCCACCCCTTTCCTCCCCACTACTCTCTCCCACCCCTTTCCTCCCCACCACTCTCTCCCACCCCTTTCCTCCCCACCACTCTCCCCCACCTATATTCACCCCACCACTCTCTCCCACCCCTTTCCACCCCACCACTCTCTCCTGTTTCTCCCTCTCTGGGTTCCATTTTCTACTTGTCCCTCACTATTTCCACATCTTTATAGTGTTATTCTTCGTTTCATATATACAGTATTTCTACAAAACTATCCTTTCGCCATATTTGCTGTTCGCATTGTCCCTCTTTTCTATCCCACTCACCTCTCTTTATTATTTGTTTTCATCCATATGTATTTTTTCGTTTCTCTCTTCGCCGTATCCTTTTTAAGTTTATTTTCGTTAGTTATTTTGTTCTTTTCATTTCATTGCCTTATCTTCTAGCTTCTACGTCACCTATTGCATTCCTATATATTTGTCTTACTTGTATTTCCCCTTCCCTTTCTGTCCTCTCCTTTATGTTTTTTCCCCTGCAAACTATTTGTTTACTCTGCTTCCCCGTCTCTTATTCACTTTCCATTCATCCCATTCTCCGTTTGTCCCCTTTCAACTATTTTTGTTTTACTAAGTTTCCCCATCTACTATTCACTTTCTATTCATCCCATTCTTTCTATGCACTTCCTTTGTATTCCTTCACATCCTCTTACCCTCCACCCACCCACACCGCTCGTTCCCACCCACCCAATCCGTCCCATCCACCCACCCATGCAGTATTTCCTCTGCCCCTACATAAGTTTGGATGGGTTAGGCTGAGCTGGCATTGCATTTGCTCCACTTCAGACTACATTCTGATTTAGTTTCTCCCTTTTCAATTTTCCACTGTTTTCTTGTATATTGTTTTGTTGTCCTCTCTTCTAGTTCCTCCATTTCTTCCTCCGTGTTTGCCTATTCTCATTTAATCATTTATCATGGGTTAATTTCAACCTTTGCCGGGCTGCATTACCTTATCTATTTACCAAACCATTGTCCCTATTCATCTCTTCTCACTACCTCTCAGTCCCCGTCACATCTCCCTCTCGATCAAGGTGGCAAAAAAACGCGAGGGGACTGTTCATACACAGTCCCCAAACTAATTAATCTTGTTTTCAGTCATTTTATTAAATATGCAGAGTTAAGGTTTGTGCCTTCTATAGTTTCCTCTGTAGCCCATGGGGAAAAGTGCATAAACCAAACAATACATTTTTTTTAATTTTTGTTTTTTCAAAAATTTGTCTGGATTCACTCTCATAATTCAAATCCAGTCCTAAAACAACTCCAAATATATCTGTATGTTCACCCGTCTCATACTCAATCCAATTCCCAAACAACAGTTGCCTTCGTTTTGTCAGCCTGGCTTCCAATGCCCCACCCTTCCAGTCTTGCCTCTTTCCCATCCTAAGGTAAAGCAAGTCTTGCCAAAGGCCAGGGGGCAAAACCAGTCCAGTCCTTTGTTATTCGTTTTTTGCCTCTTGGGGCCGTTGGACCCTCCAGTGACAACCCAAGTTAACATTATAGGTATTTGTTTTATTTTCTTACCCAAGTTACATATAGGTTTTAACTTTTTTTGTGTTATTTTCGTTACCCAAGTTAACATAATATGTAATTTTGGTTTATTTTCTTACTCAAAATTACATATAGGTACTTTGGGTTTATTTCTTACCCAAATTAACATAGGCCTACAGGTAATTTTTTTTTTTTTTTTTTTACCCGGTTTGTCGATTTAGGAGCGACAGTCGTTTGGATAGGGTTAGATTTGGAGTGTGGTGGCTTGCTTAATCTGACAATCACATCAAAAACTTGAATTATTTCAATCTTCTCAGGAATACTTTTATTATTTATTAGTTATATTATGATTATGCAATATAAATATACAAAAATATAAAAAACGCCATTTGTATGTTTGGATCTTGTTTCTAATAAGCTTTGTGTTGTATCCTTCCACTATTCTTTTGTTCTCTCTCTCTCTTTTCTTCCAGTCGTATTCAATTAGTCCTTTTCTCGGCCACTCCGCCCACACTTTCTTTTACTCTCGTTCTCCTCATACCCCTGCCCCCCCCAACCCAGTTCATCTCCTCTTTTCACCTCCTCCTGAAGCCAGACCCTAGCCAACAAGACAACAAGTCCTTCCCCATTTTGGTGTTGCCACTGCCACAGGTGACCCGTGAAACTGGGCTTCGGGTCACCCCAGGTCAACCACCCCCCCCCCCAACACATATTTATGTTACCCTTGTTTACTATTCGGGCGGAATGGGCTATAAAAGGTTAGGGATAGGTTACATTGCGTTGGGGAAACTGCTGTGGTCTGGCGGAATTTAGTGTTTTTGTTATAGTAGGGATATACTGTTGTTTTTTAAGACCGTTGCATTCATGTTGCCTACACGTAAATTGGTTTATTAAGGTATAATTTCCATTGTATGTAATTGTTTCGTATGATGACAGCTCTTGTTCTGAATAGTCGTTAACATACCTTATTATTCACTACCTAGATAT
Organism: Paralithodes platypus; assembly: GCA_032716605.1. Classification (NCBI taxonomy): domain Eukaryota; kingdom Metazoa; phylum Arthropoda; class Malacostraca; order Decapoda; family Lithodidae; genus Paralithodes; species Paralithodes platypus. The sequence goes on from CM064521.1 coordinate 6,942,283, forward strand.
ATAATTAAGTATGAGCTACTTAGATAAAATTATCATGTCCATCTTATATGTCTTTTTCACACATCAGCTTTCTCGTGTGGGGGAGTATTGGACGATGAGTACAATCCTTGTTGCCCTTACCACCAACATGTTTATCCAAATCTCTGGCATTGACCCCTGAGAGTTAGCATGGTTTTCTCTCCCCCGTATGTTGGTGGCTAATAAGGGTTTTTTTGGTTTCTCACACACCATCCTGGAAAAACACCCTCCGCCCCGCCTTTCTCCACCTTGCGTTTTCGTAAGCTGAGAGTGAGTGAGTGAGTGAGTAAGAGACGCAGGAGGATGGGAGAGAGGAGATAACACGGGTGGGGGGGGGGGGGGGGGGGGGGGGGGGGGGGGTGGGGGGGGGGGGGGGGGGCGGGCGTTCAGTCTGTCTTTTAACTTGGGAGGGTTTCTGGCGGAAATCCTGTTATTTTTTTCTTTAGGGTGGGGGGACTGGGAGTCAGTCTGTAACAATCCGGGGGTTTCTGACCTCCTATTATTACTGGGATGTTCCTTTAATCCTTGTATTAGCATAGCCAGATAACATATTAGGGCCAGTTGTTTTTACGAGTAGCCCTATATACATGTTTTACTAGTTATTATAATTTCATACACTGGAAATGGTTTAATACTAATTTTGTTTGGTCTTCGTTCCCCTAAGGAGAGAACTGGGCGTTTAGTAATTACATTGAAGTTTGGTGGGCTCTGGTTTGTTTCTATTAGTTTTGAGTGGAGGGGAGACATTCTTTTAAAACATTACGATGTGTTTTTCTTTGGAAGTGGACTTATGGAATCCTTACATATATGTTTTTCTGTTTATTGCATTAAAATTAAACAATTGCTAGAGAACACATGGGAGGTCTAGAAGTTATTACGGGTATGGAAGGTTATAACTCTCCTTACTTAATACTCCAAGCTTTACTGCGGAAAGTTGGTTGTTCAGCCGGGATCTGGGTTTTGTATCGTCTGTTTGCGTTTGCTCTTTGTTTTTATTATCTTGTGTGTCTATACGATTCGTGTTCCCC